>JAFIDM010001028.1:41304333-41402384 GCA_023159025.1 Thereuonema tuberculata | reverse complement strand
TATAGTTTCTTGAACCATTGTTGGATGGCTAACAATGATAACGATGTATAGTTTCTTGAACCATTGTTAGATGGCTAACAATGATAACGATGTATAGTTTCTTGAAACATTGTTAGAAGGCTAACAATGATAGCGATGTATAGTTTCTTGAAACATTGTTAGATGGCTAACAATGATGACTATGTATAGTTTCTTGAAACACTGTTAGATGGCTAACAATGATAACGATGTATAGTTTCTTTTGATCACTGTTATAAAAAAAAAATCACTGTTTTTATAAGTGACCTAATAGAAACAGACCAAATGTCTTTATAATTATCAGACACGTACCAATGGTCCCGATAAACTAAAATATACTGTGGCAACAACTGGTAAAGAAAAATTATTCTAAAGAATAAGTAAAAATAAATAAAAATAAAATTTCGGAGAGGTGAATTAACTTCAAAGAAGCTTCAGAAGATAAATACTCTAGTTGATATATGCGCAATGTAAGTATATAAATAGAATTCCTGTAATTTCTGATTCTGTACTTAGACATGCTCAGAATGGAAGCTTTAAAAGATATCTAAGAATCAGGAGAAAAAAATGACCTCTCCTCTGAATATTATGATGCTAAATGTTGGAGACTCAACATTTTCGTAGGCATTTTAGTTCGTGACAATCTTAAATGTCTTTGTAAAATGTCACAGTAAACTTTTCATCTAATCAGACATCAATGAATATTCACTGCATCAATAAATTCAAAATTGCACGTTTTTTAATTATTTGAAGCTAAGAGTTGTAGTCATAAAGGTTTGATACAATGCTGAAAAAAAATCTGCTAGAAATTTATTAAAAAAATTTCAAGAATCTGCAAATTTTATTTTTTGGCAGAGAAAAAAGAGTAGAAGAGAACTAGTTTAATAGAGACATAAAGAATGTTCATTTGTTCGTGCATGCGGCTTCTAACAAAGTTTCAAAATAATGAAGTGACTAAAATATCAACAATGCATTTTTCTCAGTACTAAATGCACTCAATAGCAGTTTTTGCTAGAATTTTACCTGTTAATTGTCTAGGTATTCAACGGTATTCAACCAGCATTCTTAAACTCCACTTATTTTGATTGAAGTATCTTATTGAAAGCGTTCGCTGAGCTCTTCACGGACTGCCCCAAGCTTTTGCGAGATAATATCCAAGTTTAAAACCACAAGTACTCAGTAGATAATTTCCATTGAGTGTTTTTTTTTTTTTTTTGTTTTGTTTGTTTTTTTTGCGGCTTGGACCTTAAATTAATTGTAGGATTGCCAACTACAAAGAATTATGAAGAAAGAAATTATCCTCAACAAAAATATTTATAAACATCATTTAGAAGATTCCCACGATATTTAAAAATGGTTTTTGCATCGCCAATTCATCTGTCTATAGGCCGACAGACGGTTCTTGGTGATCCCGAATTTTCGCGATTTCACATGATCGACGCGAGAATAGCCTCTATCCATGTCTTCTCACAAAATGGCGAGAAAGAAGGCTTATCGACTCCGGGAAAGAAGCGATCACGAGCAAGCCCCGTTACTGATGTAAATGATTTTGACCGATGCCTTATTCGCCGCTGCATCCATCGTCTCTACGCTAAAGGTAAAAATCCAACTTTAACATTTTTTCTCTAGCATTTTCCTAGTGACAGACATTCAAAATACTACATTCCTTGAGACCTGCTGAAGAGGCTAATGGCCAGATCTCGCGTTTTTCGTAATTCTCGTGCAAACGTGATCATCAAGAACCATCTGTCGGCCTATATCTACTGTCTTCGTAACATTTAAAGTAACATTTTAATTTACATCAACAGATATTCCAGGTAAACTTAGAATATTCTCATCATCATTAGAATTATTCCCATTTTTCCTTAATTTTGAAGCAAAACAGTAGTCATCTGAAATTCGAAGTTAAATGAAAGTGGCTACTATCTTTTCGTCGAATGACTAAATTACAAAAATCACCTTCCATCACCAATAACCTTAGTGTAGCAAAAAGATAAAATTTCCTCAAAGATAATTTGTTTTTTTTTACAACAGCAGCCAACAATACTGTAAATTGAGAACTATATTTAAAATAAATAGAAATTTTAATACAGGTTTAAATATTAATTATTAAGAAAGTTTTATCCTATTTTTGTTGCTGTTCCAAATGTCTCTCTCTCTCTGGTGCAGTGACATTGGTTCAGAGACGAAGGAAGCCGATATGGATTTCTAATAACTCGCTCCAAGTTAGCACAGAACGCCTCCCAACAGAACAGCATCTGCTAAATTTACGGTAATGTTCTGCATTTCATTGGAAAGGAATCGAAGGGAAAAAGAACCTCCGAAGCTCAGATATTCAATATCCATGTCTGAATATTTCCCAACCTAAGCAAGTTCAGTTTTGCCTACAGCAGGGTTTGAAAGCTGGTCAGTGACGTTCTTTTTCATTAGAAAACTGCCAGAAAGAGTCTTTTCTAAAAATAAATCACTATTATAATAATAAAACGTTTCATTAAGCGGAAACTGTTAACTACTGATTACCTTTGTCGCTTCACCTCTCTGATACTAAAACATACTAATGCAGGAAATTTAAGTGAAAGATTAAATTCTATAGAACGTTCTGTACAATAGAACATCATTTTACAATTAAAATTATTATGCATCGTAAAATAAAGACTTTTGTTCTATCTCTCAAATCTTTAATTTTTTAATAAATTCTGAAATTATTATTTCAGGTAGTTGTAAAATTCCTGCTAACATGTTGAAAACTTTTAGGTTTCAATTTGATATTAGCATTTCTTATACTTTATTAATTAATAGCTTAACTAATGAAGTATAAGAAATGTTGTTATTGTGAAAATTAGTTTACAGTATTTTGTTTATCTTATTTTAAAATTTTATGTTCATTTTCACATCTCTTAATTTAATCATTATTATTACTGTTGTTGTTATAGACAACGATATTATACAGGCCCAAGGGCTCACGGGAGGTAAGGCTCCAGGTGTTTCTTGACTAACGGGACTAGGTTGAGGTCGGGAAGCCAGCCCGACGTCCGCACACCTTTAACTTCCGGGAAGGAAACCCGGTACCCATTCTACAGAGGGCTGGGTAGGCCCTAGGACCCGTTGTAGAAGAATGGAAAGTGGAAAAATTCCCGCCCTCCGGCGAAGCCGAGAATCGAACCCGCAGCCAAGCGCCCTTTCCCACTCGGCTACCGGGGCCATTTATTGGTAACATCACAATAAAAAACATACACGCACATAAGAAACCGAGAATCTAGGACAGCCTGCTTCTGGTTTCCTAACGCTATGTTAGGAAATTCGCTGGATTCGTCTAGTAATTACAGCTCACTGATCTTAAGAAACATATAAAGAAAACAAAATTTAACAAAATAATTGCCCTCCTATATTAAAAACAACAATATGGAAATTATGAATAAAAAAAGGCCAGTCATTTAATCTTCGATAGCTGTCGTTTAGCTGATAAAGGATTAAATTGTAAAAAAAGAATACACATAACAACAAATTTAACCTGAAGAAATTATAATAACATCAAAATAAAAAAAAACACTCATATAAGTATAAATATTTTTAAGTCATTGATTCTCAGTCTAAAGGTTTCGAATGGATACATTCAACTCTAGTCCGGGCAGAGAAGATCGTATTACTGCTTCACTGCGTTATTAGTAGGTTGAGCAAATTTTAAATCTTCGCATCTTTACCCGCAAATAACAGTGAGTAGTAGAGGAGCTAAAGAATCCTGTTTCATCTCTCCAATGAAAAGAATGACATTCTTGGAAAGACACCCCATCCTCATCGTTCTGCAAATTAAATTTATTAAAATTCCAATCGATCTCAAATTGTTTTCATTACTTTCTAGTTATTTAGAAATCCTCTACCCTACAAAGATTGGATTTTTAGCGAATTCGGAATTCATAAATAGATATTTTTATTTCGATTAATCGTTTACTGTCTCGAAATGTTTAATGGATTCAAATATGTATTTACGTTACGGTGAACAAGCAGAAATAAAATTACGAAGTTCTCTTAAAGAAGACAAAGCTTAAACTCAAAAGCTCCTGATTTTGATTTTAAACCATTTTATGCTTAGATTATTTTAAGAATACTACTTAAGGTCCTGACTCAAGCAATTCAGATGACTGCAAACCTTTTATTTCTTTTATATATTTCTTTTATCAATGCATCTAAAATTCTGAAAATTTAAATATAAACTTGTGAAGCTTGTGGTATTTATATTTTCGTAAGAATTCTAGCTTTGAAAGTTATCTATCTTCAAAGTTGAGTTAATGGTCTTAGATTTAGATAAATATGTTTATACCAATCTCATATGTTAGTGATTCACCGAGGAAGATGAAGTTTTATTGAATGCAAAAGTTCTACCCGTTTTTGGATATGAAAATTTGCAATGGAATTGCCCTCACACATGACATTGTAATGAAGCAAATCGTCTGCCAATCAAACGTGTGGATGCCTCACATATAAATGCATCGTGTCTCACAAAGTTAATCATCTCCAAAAAAATATCAGAGGGTGTAACATGGAAAGCGAGAAGGAGCATATAAGACATTGTTTGTTATAAGAGTTCGATAAAAAGAGTACGGCAGCCGCAGCATGTCGCTATGTTTGTCAAGTTTATGGGGAGGATGCATTAGACGAAAGCACATGTCGTCGATGGTTTCGTAAATTTAGGGAAGGAGACAGAAGCTGCCAAAATCAGGCTAGGAGTGGACGGCCATCACACGTTGGAGAGGACGATATTGGCCAAGCCATAAGGAACAGCTCGAACCCAACCGTGCAAGAATTAGCGGAGACCTTCAACGTACACCGGAGAGCGGTCGAGAGACGGCTGGATTTTACGAGAAAGTTGGATCGTTGGGTTGCACATAACCTTAGAGCTAATCAATGGGATGATTGAATCGCCACCTGTGTTTCCTTGCTTTCCCGGTACAAAAATGACCCATTCTTGACACGAATTGTGAGGAGATGAGAAGTGGGTTTTGTACCGTAACGTAAAGCGTCGTAGGACTGTGTGTCACCCTTCTGATCCGCCTGCATCGACTTCGAAAGCTGAACTTCATCCCAAGAAGGTGTTATTGAGTGTGTGGTGGGATGTGCAGGGAATAATTCACTGGGAGGTCCTGCCACTCAACCAAACCATCAATGCTCCCTTCTATTGTCTACAGTTAGACAGGCTGCATTCGCCAGATCTCATCAATCGTCGCGATGTTACCCTTCTTCACGATAACGCCAGGCCACATGCTGCTTTCATCACTCGCCAAAAGTTACTGGACATTGGTTGGGAGGTTTTACCCCACCCTCCCTATTCTCCTGACTTGGGACCAACTGACTATCACCTATTTCGTGCGTTGAACAAGTCCTTCAGTCAGAAAATCTTTGATGATCTTGATGCTGTGAAAAACTCCATCCAAGACTTTTTTGACTCGAAACCGCCGGAATTTTACCGCCATGGGATTCATCTCCTACCAGAAAGATGGCAAGAGGTCCTAGATAGCAATGGGGATTACGCACAATAATAGGTACTGTTCATTTTGCGTTTATTGCTCTTCCTTATGGGTAATAAAAACGGGTAGAACTTTTGAACTCACCCAATAATTTGGGAAAATGAGATCTCCTTTCGTGGGAGTGGTCGGATGTGTTACTTGTGGACTTCTTAGAGCACTGTTCAAATTGATGTACACTGCGTCAAATTGAAGTTATATTATCGACAATTTTTACTAAAACTGAATTATTATTATTAAACATGACTCTGCAATTCCATATATTTATAATATTACATTGTAACTATAATTATATTGGATACTCATCATATATGCTACAATGCAACTACTTGTACATCTATACTTCGACATTACACATCTAAACTTCATATAGAAGGGGAATAGACACTGGACTGCAAGAGTCGGATTCAATTCTGACGGAAGTCAGGGATTTTTTTTTCCTAAAATTATTTCTCCTCTGCATGGTTCCTAGGGTTCACCCAGACTTCTGTAAAATGGGAACCGGATTTCTGTCTCGAAGTAAAAAATCGGCGAGCTTTGAGCTGCCTACCCAATCTCAACTGGTCCCGATGGCCGTTAAAACGTCGAAACCTACACCTTCGGCGCTCCTTCAGCTATGAAAGCTCATACGACAAATACTTACCTACATCCGTCAGATCATGAATGTATGTTTTTGATTTTTGATTTCCAAATATAACTAAGGGAGAGGCGTGTACTTTTCCGACATGTAAAGAGTATGAATATATCTTACAATCTCTCAATGTGATCCCTGCACTTAATCCCGTATTAACATTCATTGAAAACAGATTCCTACTTAATGTGATACCAGGCCCCAGAATATTCTAATTATACATTCTGATAACCTTTATTTTATAATACAATTATAAAATTTCATTGCCCCTAATTATTCATTATTGGCAAATAAAATTCATATAAATTGAACGTATTTTGTCCTAAATAATTTGTCCTAATTCAACAGATCTTCCTGTTGAAATGAAATGATGCTGCTTACTTCTGTCAAGAAGTTAAACATTATCTTACGGAAATAACTCGCGACCTGAAAGAGACGTCCCTGCAATAGTTTCAAGAATTTCACAAGTTTAATTATGTATCAGAAACCGATACAGCTGTCTGCAAAGGTTCGCATTTACAGATCTATGAGGAAGTTAATTCTAACCACAGCCAAAATAACCAGCGGCAATGGTTTGAATTATCAAGTCCATCAATATTTAGTTTACAGAAAAGAGTTGCTACGTAGTTGTTACAATAGAATTAAATAACAGGAGAATGAATTTCTAAAACTAATAAGCAAGAACTCAGCTTTCTGTCTGTTAGGAGTGTGCCCTGTGATGTGATTTTTATCTTTCCGATTAATTAGGATTTAACGTGTGTGAATATTTTTATGAAATGAGTAAAACGTTGACACACACATGTAGAAAACAATAATATATCTTAAAAATTAGGAAAAAAAAAAATAATTACTTAAATGGACTTGAGGGCCGGACGTTTCGACATCCTAAGCGGATTGTCCTTCTCAACGGAATCGTAATAGAAAAGAAAAGGTTAACAGTTACAGTTTGAATATTCTTGGAATCTTGGGAAGGGGTGTTCCATGGTCTTCCATGGACTCCCATGGAACACTCCTTCCCAACATTCCAAAAATATTCAAACTAGAACTGTTAACCTTTTCTTTTTCTTTTCTATTACGATTCCGTTGAGAATGACAATCCGCTTAGGATGTCGAAACGTTCGGCCCTTAAAGCCATTTACCTTAATGTATTCTTTTTTTTCTTAATTGTTAATATTCATTATTATTTCCTACAGGTATTTGTGTCAATGTTTTACTCATTTCATATCTTTTCGATTAAATACAAAAATTTTCAATTTTTAAATGGTCATTAATTAGGTCGTTAATTATATACAAGCAGTTAGCATGTTTAAGTAACGTATTGCAATATGAATGGTTCGCAAAAATTCATTCCAAGGTAAAATGATCGAAAGAAAATGGTGATTTTGAGATTATTAAGACATAATCTCAAACAACAATAATTTTTTGTAATTAGCCTTTTAATACTTTTCTGAAGTAAAAGAAACCAATATGTATTTATGCCTAATACTAAAAAAAAGTTGTTATTATTATTGTTACAGATTGTTAGTATTATTTTTATAGATATATTAATATAAAGCATCAACTCCTTATCCTCATTTTTGAAGGTTGGCAGAGCAGGAGGCCACATACCTCCCTCCTCAAAATGACGAATTTCGGAGCATCAGACGATAAGGTCTATTAATGTTTCATTCAATAATATTTGAATGTTACTGAAAACTAGCTAACAATATAACATTAACAATAATGGTAGTCCTATTCTTCTTTTTCTTCTTGTTTGGTCTTACAGCCCCATTTGGGCTTTAACCTCCTTCAGAGCTCTCTTCCATTTTTCTCTGTTTTCCGCCTTTTTTTCCAATTTGTAATTCCAAATTCCTTTATATCATTCCTTACACTGTCCATCCATCGTAATTTCGGTCTTCCTCTAGTCTTTATACCCTCTGGCTTTCCATTGTAAATTTTCTTAACTTTCATATTGTTGTTCATTCTTATCACATGTCCTAACCATCTCAACCTTAGTAATTTAACGTGTGTCTCCATATTTACATCATTATAATGTTCATATAGTTCATTGCTATATCTTCTACTCCAGCAGTCTCCTTGTTTGACCGCCCCCAGGATTCTTCTTAATATCTTTCGTTCAAATATTGCAAGTCTTGTACATACATTCTTTGCTAACGTCCATGCTTCTGCATCATATGTCATAATAGGTCTTAACAGAGTTTTATATATATTTATTTTCGTTTTCCTTGTTATTATTTTACTTTTCATTATTGGCAGAAGTGCATAATATGCTTTATTTACTCAATTGATTCTTCTATTAATTTCACTCTTTAACTCATTATTTGAAGTTAGTAATGAGCCGAGATAAATATATTCATTAACTTTTTCAAAGGAATAAGTTCCAATGTTGATGCTATTTATATCTTGATTTTGCTGTTTCTTGGTGATAATCATATACTTAGATTTTTCCACATTAATTTGTAGTCCTAATAATTTTGTTTGTTTTTCCAATTCAATAAATATTTCTTCCAAATCTTGTATTCTTCTTCCCGTTAGGACCAAATCATCCGCAAATGCTAGAATCTGTTGACTTTTTGAAAAAATAGTTCCACTTGTCTATATATTGGCTCTTTGTATTGCAATCTCGAGTGCAATATTAAACAAAACTGGGGCAATCCCATCACCTTATCTAATACCTCTTTCCAAAATTATTTTATCTGTTATCTTTTTACAAACTTTAATCACTGCATATTTTTCTTTAGTTATATGTTCACATAATTTTACCAATTTCTTTCGAATTCCAAGTTGGTGCATTCCAAGTTAGTCCTATTATATATTATTAAATTTTATTTATTCTTAATATTCGTATATTTTTCTAAATTAGTTTTAGAACTAATTTCAACTATTCTGCTATTTTTTTTTTGGCAAGTTTTAAACTCAGATTTCTAATGATTAAAATCAATTAGATTTAAAAAATTACGAAAAACAAAATAAAAATTGCTGAAATTCTTTTAACGTGTGTTACATTCAAACCTTGAAAAAACTAGACGGATTATTTAGTGAAACCGGTTGGTCAATTTTATTAATAATTGTTTATTTTAGTTGTGTGTTGGTGCACATACAGTTTCTAAATACAAAAAATCTTTGTATCAAATTCTTTCATTAGGTTTAAAATTTTGTTGTGTAGAATTTAAATGCGACCCATTCAAAGCACTTGAGGATGAAATGCTATCTATCAAAGAGACAAATTTATTTGTCGTTCGTAAAGACAAAATTATTTGGAATTCAAGAAAATACAAATCTTTCTGCATCTGTATCAGACACAACAGGAACAAAACATTTGCAAGCATTTTAAAACCTAAAAACACAGGACAGAAAGACAGATTAGACAATATAAATTCAATCGGGCTTTGAATTACTAGGAAGTTAATTTCGGAACAATGATATATCTTGGCGTCCATTGCTCACAGCAGCTTATTTATCACCACCATAATTTTGGCCAGGTTCTGTTTGATTGCAGGGGCTTCAATATCGCTGTTATTGTAAAGAATCTATTCTGTTTTTCGACGGAGACATTTCGTTCCTTTTCTTCCCTGTTTAGCGAAGCCAGACTCGTTCTCATTTTGGACCCTGGAGGGGTGAACGCCCCATCTACTGAAAATCAATATCGGACAAAAGGAAGAGGGGAGACGCTCAAGACAATTCAGCCGAGAGCTGGCTTCTATTAGCCGACGGGGCCCGGGCTAATTTACGTCGATGCCCGGCGCGGATCTTCTGGGGTCCCGACAACGATCATCTGACGCAGCGTTCGGGGCTGTGTAGCAGTTATGGAACGGAAAAGAAAGATGTCCTGAACCATTGTTTAAAAATGTCTGCAGATAATGTTTCGCACAAATTATGAACGTAAATACAGACCGAGTCACAAGATGAATGAGGATATCAGATCTTGATCTTAAAACGGAAAGACCATGACCAATTTTATCGATATCCTGAATAGAAAACAAACTGCCAAGTTAAAGGCAATTTTTCTTTTCGTTTATACGTGTTGAAGTAGTTAGTTCGAACCCCTGCTGCTTCTCTACCAAACCAACCAGGGGTGCACCCGGCCATCTGCTAAAGGGGTGTCCTTCTAGGAGGGAAGAGAAAAATCAAGACTGATCTGTGTCGAAGGATCTGTGATTTCCAGTTAAAGAGATAATCGGAAGAGCCCCTACCTTCTTCCGCCCCTCCCCCCCACCCTTTGCTTATAGGATACAAAGGTCATTCTAAATCTAAAAGATTAGCATGATTTAAATTTGAGGCCTGAGATTTAGAAGTAACCCAATTAAAATATGGTGAATTAGACTTTATATTCAAACAACCCTAAAAAAAAAAAAAAAAAAAAAAAAAATTGCAACTTATTTATTCTAAAAAAATTTAAAATTCGAAACCGAAATTTATTGGAATTTCTGCTTTACTGAATAAAAAAAAAATGAATTTTATGGATAAAGCTGTTTAAAATTAAACTATTTGAAGTCCCTTTTTTTTGTGGGACGTGAGGCGACTTAATTTAGGTCGAGTGGTTAGCCGACTCCCGCCGCCTTTAAGCCGCGGGAAATAAAACCCTGTACCATTTTACAGAAAGCTGGGTGGACCCTAGAACCAGTCTGGGGTCTGAGATTGAACCCGGCTCCTTCAGGCCGCAGTCAAGTACTTTACCACTTTTATATCTGGTTCACTAAAGTTATCTACTTGAATATTATTAATATTTATTTGAAAACTTAGATTTGGTAAACGCACAGTGAGCTACGTTAAATCGGGTTTTTATTTTCGTAGAAAAATCAGCAAGATTCTTCCTCATTGCAGAAAAAGCTTTCAAGGCTTTCAATTGTTTCCGAGAAATCCTAATACCTTCGCACCCATAAAATAGAAATACAACCTCCCTTATTTGAAACAAAACCCCAAGGTAATGCTCCTAATGCACATTGGGGAACAATACTGTCTTGGATTTTAAGCCCAATATTTATAGAATTTAAATTTTATAAGATGAGGACTGGTATTTTATGTAAAACTTGACATTACAAACATAATAAAACGCAGTACAATCTTTTGGGAAAGCGGAATTGTTATTATGAAGCGCCGATTCTGAGGCACCTCAAATGGGTTCAACAACTACAATTGCTATTATCAGTTTTGTTTTAATTTCCAAAACTTTATTTGTGAAAAAATTCAAGTAATCAAATGCCAATCTAGTATTTATTACAACAATAACTCATTATTGTTAATTGATATATTATTCTTCTACAATATTTATTTCAATGGTCTTTTGCTAAAATGTTCGGTGAAATAGACAAATAAACTAATAACGTCTATAAAACTTAATTATCCGAATATTAAGTACAGTTAATCTCTTATATCTTCTTAAAAACGCCAAAAATTCAATAAAAACACACATAAACTAAATCTTACTACAACATCTTTGTAGTATAAAAAAAGACGAAATATAGCCAAGATGTAGTACTAAGATATAGTTTATGTGTGTTTTTATTGAATAGTTAATCTCTCTTTATAATTCTTTTAATCACATTAATCCACAAACCCTTAAATTATAAGTTTTTAAAATAGTTAGACTTACTTTTCTTAATATTCTATAGGTTTTGATTTCGGTTTTTTTTTTTTTTTTATTTTATTTTTTTTCAAATCACTTTATTTTAGGTTTTGACTTACAGGGACCTGAAACGTTGTGTGTTTTTAACTTTCTAATTATAACCGCGCTTTTATGGTTCGCTTCCAGTAAATAATTTTAATTACACGTGAAACTTTATCAAACTTTTCAAATATAAAAAACACCTCCTTCCTATCCAAAAATCTTCATGCTTAGTTTCAAGAACAGCTGTCCATTCAAGGAAACGCACAAGCATACGCACGTTGTGCCAATAACAAACATGTCTGTTGCAGGTACACAGACACAAAACAAAAAACACATACACTCGCCATGAACATGTGGATTTTTACTGTATTATAATTTCAGACTATTAATAATCTATCTTTTTTTAATAAATTGTGATCAATAATAAATTGTAAAGTCCAAGCATAAATAAGAAATGTTTATTGTTTTTATTTTTTTCTTTCAAACAAAACAAAAGTTCGCTATAGCACTTAACACAGAAAGAGAAGGTTGGATGGTGAAATAGACTTTCCATTTTCTCTCTTCCTGTTTTATAAACAAACCAAGAAATACGATCAAAGGAATATTCCATTTGCAAACTTTTTGTTATTAGAAGTTTAATGGATCTCGTCTATTTTTTATTTTTTTTTATTTTGTTAGATCAAGTTACTTTTACGAAATGCCATCTAAGAATTATTTTTAAACATTATTAAATTAAAGCGATAAGAGGATTTTTTTTCTTGGAAAATTTATATTTAAAAGAAGCTTGTAAAATGAATTAATATGTAAAAAAAGAATAAATGTTCCCCCTAAGCCCACCGAGGCCCGGTGGGATCATGGACTCCCTTGACCATTTTTAGCGACTAAAATCGGTAACTATTGCGTTCTTCCTGTCTGTCCGTCCGTCCGTCCATCCGTGTCCAACCCTAACAACTCCCGAAAGCCCCCCCTCCAATGTTCGAGATATTTTGCATTGTACCCCCCCCCCTAAAAACTCCCGAACGGAAGGTCGGGTCGATAAACGGACTTCACCAACGTGTTCAGAGGCTCAAACGACGTAGGATTAGGGTATTATCAGGACTAACGCCCCCCCCCCCATCTTGTTCGAGAAATTTGGCATTGTTTTCATTGGATTTTCGCAATTAGATTACATCTTAGAAATACAACCATCTCATTTCAGTTGTCAGCTATAGCTTAATCTCAGACTCATATACTGAAGGTTGTCGGTTCGAATCCGTATATCTATTTTTTTTTTCGCTTAATATCCGCATGGGTTTTTTTTTTTTAATTTTTTTTTTTTGTTTTTGTTGTTCTTATTTTCCTAATTTTTTTTTCATTTTTCCTTACGTTAATGTACTTCCTTTTTTATTATTATGGGAATAATAATAATTTTTTTTTTATTATTATGGATCGCCTTAAATTTATGCTTTAGAACAAAAATACATTCACTTGTTTTGTTTTTTTATCAGTTAAAAAAGATGGCGGCAGAAAAAAATCTTTTTCCAGAATTATTTGCTATATGCTGTAGTGTATAGCAATGCAATACTTGTTATATAACAATACAGCTATTGTGCAATACTGCATTTTAATGAATGTATTAGAATGTAAAGTATTTTTTGATATTTGTATTTATAGTCGCCTTATATGCGTAAATTCTACCTTTCTTCATTTTGACCTTCCAAAGGGTACCAGTCACCGTTTGCTAGTTGATAGTTCTCCTTAAGTAGGGGCCATCGTCTAACCTAGTACTGGAATCAAAATCCCTGCTCATATTCACTAACCAAACATGGAGGGTTGCTGAGACATCTATTGGCCAAACCGTGACAGATAGAGACCAAGAAATCTTCAAGTGGATTTCCCATTCTGAAATAGTGAAATTCTGCATAATAGGAAGAAGTTCTTAAAAAAATAAACTATATAGAAAATTAGACTACTCTCACCATTCCTTTCGAATTATTATGAAGGATTAACAAATTTTATTGGATGAATATTTATAAATATATAATTTCAAAACCGGAAGTGTTTGTCGTGTACAATTTATCTTCAACTTTTCAATGCTTTGAAAATAAATTCGAAAAAAGACTAGAATTTCAAAACTTCTTATTCTGTAAATTTTAATACTAATCGAAACAACTTGCATTAAGCACGTTCAATGAAGACACCAGATCATTAGCGCCCATCAATAACTGTTCCACGGCAATAAACTTTTTTCACTTCCAACGCTTGTCCTGTTTTTTAGGTTACAATTTTTTTTGTTAAATTTTCATTCAGAGGATAAAATGAATCCGTGTCCGACTGATTCTCCAAATCCACTTTATCTCTTTAGGCTGGCGATCGCAGGAGCATGTACCTTCTCGGTTACCTTGATGTTTCTGACTGATCAGCTGACTTTGCCAAGTAAGTCAAGTTGTGATTTAATCCATAATTTATAATTACTGAAATTAGTAAAGCAAATCCTGAACGGGTCCAAGATAAAATATGTAATGTATCAATGTTTTTTCTTTAGAAAGCATACAATACATTGCTTTCTTCTGTGACCGTATTCGGTGTCTAGGTATAGACTGCATGAAATATTCGTTAACGAATACAATCTCTTGCAAAACTTTGCAGTTTATCAATGTGAATCAGTAACATTACAACGTGACTTTTCTAAATTGCTATCAATTAATAACATTAAATATTTATTTTTCCTTTTTCTGAGTGCTTCGAATCATGAAAAATTCACCTGGATAGGCTATAAACCTTTCGCAGGGTACGTTCAGTGATAGAGATGCTACCTCCTGAACTAGCTAGATCAAGGAATAGAATTTACTCTATCGGTGTTAGGGTTACACCGCCGTGGTGTTAGCTAAATTAGCATTTAGGTACAACCCTTCAGTTAGAAGAAACCGCAGATCAACTACATCTTCAGAATGAGGAATAAGCTCTTGAAACGTAAACCAGAAATGTTCAGACAAGGCAAAAAAATATTACTTACAAATTATAGTTTCAAATTTACTTTCATTTGAAAAGCGCTAGCTTTTGACAAAAAGTATTTATCAAACAAATTTTCGTAAAGATTGAACATATATTTATATGTTTTATTTTATTTGTATAATACTATGTATGTGCTTAAATATGTTTCGTTCCTTTCTCACTTTGTCATTTCAGTTCCATAGAGAATTGAAAATACACAAACCGAATGAAAAATGTGGGAAACACTGCAATAACGAAGACTTATTTTTTTTTTCAAGCTTACAATATGTAAAATTACCTCAAAAACTTAGGAATATATGAACTGTTTAAATTATTAATTGCAACTTATAAAAGTACAATTCATAGATGTTTACAATGTACTTCAATATATTTTTTCCTATGTTGTGAAATTCAAAAACCAATTTAATTTAGTAGAATATTTAAGAAAATATTTTTGCCTACACAGTTCGTAGGAAAAGGTGTTGTTGGCATCGGATGATGCAACAATTTTATTTCTTGTTTTTTATTAGGTGGAACCACTGCCAGGTTGACAGTGTTTTCACCAATAAGATCTTGCCTTTCTGATTTTGGTTAGGGTGAGGCTGGGTTAGGCTGATGAGTCCGTTGAAGGACGAAACGGCCGTTCCCAACTCCTCCCCATAATTTAAAATCAGAAAGGCAATTTATTCTTTTTTTCTTATTCAGGTGCGGATTTTCTTTTACTTTGTTACTTATTTCGCCGCACGTTAAGCTTTGTTTTCAAATTTAAGTAAAATATTTACACAAATTTTTACATCAAGTACTTTGTATAGCATAATAATGCGGAACCCTAGTTGGAAAACAATATTTTATAAATAAAAAGAATAAAAGAAATAAAGAATAAAAAGAACGTTAATTCAAAGATTCATCTCATCTGTTTAGATGCACGAAGTAAGGTTGTTGTTTTTTTCAAAAACTCGAGAACAAATAATCAATTTTCAGAAGCGCTGAATTCTGGAAATTAAATTTCAGAAAAAGCGATTTCAGATACAGAGCCACAACAATCTGAATCATGAGAATTCTTTTCCTAGAGAAGAACAAAATATCTGCATAACAAACTAATGTGACCTATCAGGAAAAAGCGGAACTCGTATTAATCCGAATTGAAACAAATGAAAAAAAATCTGCCTCCAAAAGCATGAAAGCAGCAAGGAAGGAAAAAAAAACCAGAGTTTTATTTGAAATCCATTCTCTGTATTTTCAAATCTCAAAGGAAAATGCCATCATGCAGACAGAGAGGAAGCTCATGTCGATCAAAACATTAGGATCAAAAGAGAAGGAAAAAAAAAGAAGATTTTCGATAACAACATATGAATAGAAGCAAAGATGAACTTCAAAGGAAAAATATAATAAATTCAATATAAAAGGCAATTCTTTTGTTCCCTTTCTTTAATATCTAAAGAAATGATAGTTTCAGTGTTTGTTTTCTCTCTCACTCACTCAGTATTTGAGTATTTTTATAAATGCGTGGGAGTTTGAGAATGTTCTGATATAACATTTGTAATGCATTTAATATACGGTACATCACAGAACAAAAATTTTTTGTTGACTTGCCAATTATTATCAAACATTGATAAGACATAAAAGTAATTGTTTAGACACTCACTAAACTTTACTTCAGGCTTTAGACTACTTACTGATTGTCTAAGCAGTTACTTTTATGTCTTATAAACGTTTGATAATTGGCAAGCCAACTATATTTTTTTAATAATATTAAAAATTAATTTAATATTAGTATTAAATACATTACAAAAGTTCCATCTAAAAATTTTCAAACTCAAACACATTTACAAAAGTAGAAAATTCAGACTTTCGACCATTAAACTTTTTTATTTTTTTATGTAATTACTTGTGTGCTTAACAATAACAGCACTTCAACAAAAAGTAGCATAATGAACGGGTCCATTTTATTTTGAAATCAATAGATTTAAGGAACATCCATATTTTTTTTTTACAGTTTTGAAGTTTCTGATAATGGCGAAATCGAAAACTTTTAAAAAATATATTTTCAAATGTAGCATCCGTCTTCTGTCATCAATAATAAAATTGAAGAAAGTTTGGGAAATCAGCAAAAGAAAATAAAAAAATCGAAATTTGATGCTGATTACGTAATTTTACGCTATTTGTTATTTTACCGCTTGAATATAGCTCCTTTAGTTGATTTTCTTTACTATCTAACGAAGGAATAGTTCTTCTGAAACTGTGATTTGTAAAATTTACAAGCTATTTTTTTTCAGAATGATATACGAGATATGAAGGAGGCTTTATTGCCTAATCCTACTAGGCATAAAAATCTGATGATAATAAAACCATTGAAGATATAATCGCACTATAGAAGAGCCGTACAATCTTCCTGGTTTGGGCACGTGCAGGGGCCTTTTATAATTGCGACCCCTCTCTTCAGGGGGGGAAAAGCAATTGATATTTCTTTGAGACTAAGGTCATCACGTAGATGAATATTCATCAGGATTCCTATCTACAAAGACTAATGAATATACAGCAAATGCAAAAGTTAGTGGTCAATGGTATTGTATGAACTAGACTTATTGACACAATATAGCTGTATGTTCAATAAGAGGAATGAGTATCTTATTGTAGAGATAAGACTTGGAATTAAGACTAACATGAATTCTTTAAAATTATAAGTAATACGAAAAATTAAGTAAAGATTACATTAGATTGCTTTTCGTTAGTTCACTCAATCACACACTTCTTCCATAAATTAATTCAATAGTATCGTTACCTAAAGGCTACACAGACACTAAGAGAACTTTAAAAAATTAAAGTACTAAAAGTTGCGTTTCAATTTAAATATAAAAAGTTTCTCATTTAAATTTTAACTAATGTTTCTAGTTCCTTTACGTTCAAAACTGACTAATAAAATCACATTTAGATATATTTATTTATTACTCCTATATCCTTGAATAACAGAAACAGGAATAAGAGTGGTTTTAGTCTATCGAGTTTAATAAATTTTATTAAAAGCCAGTTCTCTTCTCGTGTACAATTCGCTATGTTACGAACAACTGTCATTGCGCTTTATTTAAAAATAGATTAGGCTCATAGGATATTTCATTGGGCGCACATGATTAATTTTATTGAATGTAGATTTAATTGTTAAGCTTTTAGGTTTTATGTAGTATCTTCTCTTAACATTGGGAGACAAATTAGTGCGTGTTTCTGATAAATACCAGCTGATGAACAGAGGTTTTTTTTTTCAACAAATACGTAATATGTATTTACTAGTTTTATATTCTTCAACAATTAAAAAAATAATCAAATAAGATGCCGCACTCAATGGAAAAAGCAAATAACTTCGGAGAATATTTGTATACCCAAATGAGACTGAATATAATTTGAATGTAAGAGGATGATTATTTTTTAGTATGTGAATATTAATTTCAATATTTATAAAATCATTCCCTTAGAGATAACTGTTTCTGTCTTATATTTGGTTTGTTTAAACATAAAAGGAAATATATTTACAGGGTAATTTATTAGAACAACAGTATTATTGTAGCACATTAATTTTCCTAAAGATGAATTATTGGCAGTCAGTGGCATCTTCCCTATTAGATGGAATCTTCTTCCTATAATTACTTTTTCAGACATTTTAACTTTAAAATCAATATGAACTTCGCGAATCTCTTCTGTAGTTTCTCAGATCTGTCTGTATGTAATGTAACGCTCTTCCCGTGTGTTTAGAAAATAAATTTAAATTCCTGTGAAAATAGAAATACTTTCTTCAATGAAATGTCCGCGACAGGAATCGAACCTTCAATCTTCTGATCCGAAGTCAGACGATTAAATCATTTAATCATTTTATTAAATAGAAATTATTATGTAGTTTTCCAGATTTGTCTGTGTGTAGTGTAACGCACTCCCCCTGTGTTTAACGGAAGAGAGCTGCCCTGACATCTCTTGTACGACAGGGCAGATCTATCTGTGTGCGCCCGCATTCGCAATCGTGGGAGGATTTTTTGAGCGAGGAGGTATTTTCTCATGGCCAATTTTATTTCCATTGTCACATTAACGAAACAGACAACATCAAAGTACTCATCAAAAAAAACAAAACAACGATGTTCAAGGCCATTTGCTAACTGATGCTAGAATTTTACACTCGCAATACGACTTATAATCAAGCCTTCTAATAAACAAATTCATTTGTGATCCTAGCAATGCATTCATTTTAATTTGCCATCAATCATATATTCTATCTAGACTAAAAGTCGTCACATAGTTATTCCGTCAATGACCCTTAAGAGATTCTTTATCTGTTTAAGAATCAACTTTATTGTTTGTTATTTTATAAAGGTACAGGCAATCAGACTGAATAAAACTTATTAGACTACAATAGTAGGTCCGGTAGTGCAGCGGTGTGGTCACTAGGCTGCGGCCTGGAGGAGTCGGGTCAATTCCCGGTGCAGGTCGGGAATTTTTTCTAGGTTTTTTTTCCTGTGCGGACGGACCAAAGCTTTCTATTAATAAAATTTAATTGTTACACCTCTAATTATGAAGAGTAAGGATGCTAAGCGTGATTTTTCAACACGTTCAATATCGGGATTTGCAATGGCGAAGAGGATACTAAGTTACATGTTTTAATGCAACCAAGTTCAATAGCCTTGGCAAAAAAAAAAGTGCCACATCGTTAATGAAGGCGGAGAGAAAACAACACAATAAAATCCTCACGAACTCCTAATTTCCTAACAATTAAGTGGCAGATAGTTGGAGGAACCATCGTTATCACGACGCAAAAAGAAATGAATTGCGTTTGATTTAATTACTGTTCCCAGTTAGGCCTCTCGTACGATTGCGGCTAGGCCTTCATTGTCAGGCTGCTCGCCTATTTTTCCCTGCTTCTTTGTTCTGGAAAGAATCGATGGGGAAGGCAAATAACAATGTGTCCTTCAGATGTGAATTAATGTGCCTCGGAGACTATTGGCCAACAACAATCCCATTGGCGGGAATAGCGGGAAAAGATGGGACGTCTATATATAGAAACAGTCGGTCGATACAAAAATGGGAAAGTTCCTGGGATATGTGATTGGGATTCAACATTTGCACTTTATTAATCGCTGTTGTTTTTATTTTTTCAATTGTATTTTTCATTTTGTTGCTGTTTATCTGAGTGAAATTAATAATCGAAATGCGCGAGTTATGCACCCCGTCTTTTCCAGGATCATGTTTGTGTGTCGTTAACAACAACATTAAAGAAATAAATTATCCTTGATGTTTTTCTTTGTTTGTAAAGTAAATAATACTGCACGGGAAAAGTAATAAAGACAATTTACTAAATGTATCTGTCCCACTCATACAAAAGATCAAATCATCCTTCCACTTCATTATTACCAAAATTGTCAGACGATTAATTTGACTATTTTTTTTTTTTATGGAAAGTTTGAGATTTGTAAAATTAGTGTATGTGGGTGTGTGGCCGCGCGGTTGGGGTTGTCGTTAAGACACTAGCCTCTCACCTCTGATGGTGTTCGGTTCTCATGTGGATTTCGTGAAGGTGGACCGCGCTGGGTAGGTTTTTCTCGGGGTTCTCCCGTTTCCCCTGCGAGCCTACCACCATATTTTCTCAGTCTTTCTCTCCATCTGTCCTCATTTCCGTGGGTTTAGCACAATAGATCTACTTGTCGCGGTGCTTGGCTTCCTGCCGCCCACATTTACCCCATTCTAATCTAATCTAACGTGGGTGTGTGTGCGAGGCCGTTGCCCGAATAACCTTTCAACTTATGAATTGTTCTTATTGGTATTTAAAAGATGATCTAATTTTTTTCAATTAAAAAGTGTTTCGTGAGGCTCCATGTAGAAAAGTTTGTGCAGATGACAAAAATTGGCAAAGAGAAACATTAGAAGCTAAACAATTTTATCAATAAAAAATAATTCATTCAACTCATTGCAATCTGCGCAATTTCTAATATGATTAAAATTAATTGGGTTTAGAAACTATATAAAATATGGTAAACGGAAAATTTGAAGATAATGTGGGTGTATTCCCTGGTATGGTAATGTCCATATATATGGAACCTTATCTTTCTTATTCTTTTCATTACCACAACATTTTAAGGAAAGGGACTTCAAGGCATTTAAAAACTCCTTATTTAATCTGTGTTAGGCAACATCTCTGTAATCGTCTGATTTCGGTATTTTTGGTTATAAATCAAGTAAGAAACTAAACGAAACAATTGGTGCAGTAAAATTTACTGAATTAATACTTAACCATCCACGAAATTCGTAATAAAAACAAACCTCTTTAATTTTCACTATATTTCATCCCTTTTTGCAAGGAACTTCATCAGATGACAACAGAGGACAAGAAACTATTCTTCTTCTCTACATTTCATTAGGATTACAAATAAGAACTAAAATAAACAATTTCGTATTCAAGTTAATAAATAAAATATTACTGTATTCAATAACATTGTTATTAATAATGATAACTTTTCTGAATGGTTTGTCCAGTCAGAAATTTTGTGAAGCAGAAGGACGCAACCCAGACCCAATTGTCAAAAATGGAATGTAAAATTTTCGAAGAAAAAGAGACTCATGATCGAATCATGTTTGATTAATTAAAATTGTATTAATAAGGATATGTATGTATGTATGTAGTGAAGGTGGGTGGCAGAAGCCAAGCACTGCGACCAGAGGTCTATTGTACTATCCCACGGAAATATGGACAGATGGAGAGAAAGACTGAGAAAGTACGGTGGGAGAAGTGCAGGGGAAACGGGAGAACCCCGAGAAAACCTGCCCAGCGCGGATCGTCCACCATCACGAAACCCACATGAGAACCGAACTCGGGACTCAAGAGGTGAGAGGCCGATGTGTTAGTAACAACGCCAACCGCGCGGCCATCAATAAGGATAAGTTTCTTCAAATGAGTAGGGTGTCGTTTGGATATGTTACAGAATTTATGAAAAAATATATTTTTTTTAATGTTAATGATGCTAATTAGTATGAAATGTGAGAATTGTTATTATTTACTAATAATGATATAAGACACATCCTCTTCCTATCAACGCTATATTTCGCAGTTTATTACTTTTAACTGCTTCATCAGGCATAATATATATGGAAAAAAGTATATTACAAAGAGTTTTTTTCCATGTATATCATGCCTGATGAAGCAGTTAAAAGTAATAAACTGCGAAATATAGCGTTGAAAGGAAGAGGATGTGTCTTACATCATTATTAGTAATTAATTGCATATTATGTTTGAATATTAGAGCATCAATTGTTATTATTGTTATTTACGAAGCACCATCATTAATAATGTAAGAAATGTTATCATTATTAATAAGTATGTTATTGAATTCGATAAAATAGTATTTGTTAACTTGAATACGAAAATGTTTATTTTAATTCTTATTTATAATCCTAAAGAAATGATAGAGGAAGAAGAATAGGTTCTTGTCCTCTGTTACCATCTGATGAAGTCCCTCGCAAAGAAGGATGAATTATAGTGAAAAATTATAGAAATTTGTTTTTATTACGAATTTCTTGGAATTTGATATTATTTACATGACATATTAAAGAAAAATATATAATAATTAACCAATTAATAGTGAACAGGAACGTTAATCTTAATGACTGTGATTAAAGTCAAAAATCATTTAAAGTTGAAGCTAAAATTCATTTAATTCATTTAGCTCATCTTGAAGTTTTCACAAAGGTAATTTAATGCGATTGTTTTGACAGGTTTGCCAAATAACTAAAGGTTAACTGTTGACCTCATCAATACCAATCCATTTACAGATCTGCAATAATACGTTGATTAACAAATGCACAGCAAGAGCAAATGTAATACAAAAAGCTTTTTTAAAACAACGTGTTATTTAACTGCTAACAGTTGGTTTTTAGAATTCTCATTTTTGTAATGCTGTGTTATCGGCTACATTTAAACTTTGCCAGTATGGGAACTTAAGAGAAAGAATCGTTGTTACATCATATTTCTACTCAAACAAGAATCGCAATACAGCAATAATTCTCATATTGACAAGGTCTTTTCAGAAATAAGAAAGATTCTCTATTTTCATTTCGAAAGCTAATAGATAGATATTGCGTTGCAACGTCTCTTGCAAAATGGTTCTTTTGGTAAAATGCCTAACTATGTCTTGCTACTATGGTAGTCTCTAGAGTTTTCTTTACTGCTGGGCAGGACAGTATCTTTAAGATCAAAGAAACCTTGGAATTTTTGTTGGAAGGAAGAAGAGTTTGCGAAGTTTTTAATACTTTACTCACTAAAAATTATTAATAAGTAGGATTTCATGATATTTTAAAATGTAAGTGCTCCACATAATTGCACAGATGATCGCATTATTTAAAAAAAAAGTGAAAATAAGCAGAAGAAATTATCACATCAATGTAGTCTGGTTTAAATATATAAACCACGTAATTATAATATAGAAACCACAGGAAACAGATTCTTCACTAAACATCGCTATATTTCACAGAAAGATGCTTTTCTGCTTCTTCAGGCTTAATTACAAAGCAAAATAGAAATAAACATAGAATAATTTAAACAAACAAGGATCGGCAATGCTTACAATGTTTATAATCATTGAAAAGCTTCATGACTTTTATAATAGATTTTGAATTTTTCTAATAAAAATAGCCTTATTATTATAAACAAAAAGGAGTAGAAATAAATCCATTTTTATTAGAAAAATGCAAAAACCATTGTAAAAATCATGAAGCTTTCAAATGATTGTAAACATTACAAACACGGCCTATCTTTGTTTGTTTAAATTATTCTAAGTTTTTTTCTATTTTGCTTTGTAAATATATGCATGAAGAAGCAGAAAAAGCATCTTTTGCGAAATGTAGCGATGTTTAGTGAAGAACTTATGTTTCCTGTGTTTTCTATTTTGTAGCGTGGTTTACTTCAAACCAGAGTCTAAATTATTAAAATTAATGGCCCAAAAAAAACAAACAAAGGTTTAATATTTTACTTGCAATTCATAGACTACTTTATTTAAAATACTCTTTTTATCCTAATTATTAAATTCAAATTTTACTTCAAAGCGAATAGCATTTTTTGAGTATTTTACAAATCCTGCTCTATTTAGAAACCAAAAGAAGGGATTTTGATCATTAATCACATTAGATAGTTTGAGTCAATTTAAAATAAAGCTACAAAGCATACTTAAAATAATTAATAAATTCTTAATAAATAATTAAAGAGCTCAACAGCTAAATTGCACACTCAAAAGATTGAGGCTTGTTTTAAGTGTTTGCAAACTTAATAAAAAAGATATAGAACATTGTAAGAAAAATACTTCATTATGTTATTACGTCCCATTTTGAAAATGGAAGTTAGACAAATTCCTGAACTTTATCAGAGGTTGGAGAGTGAAAGAGGGTCTTTTTTTTTCTCCTTTCCCTTCAGCTTCAAAATTTGAGCTTATATGTTACTAAAACGGTTTTCGATTTTTATGTCAGCTTGATAAATGTTCCTTGTCTCATTCTGAGGCAATTTAACTGTGGCTGTGTTAATATTTAATAAGCCTTCCTTTCATCATGAGTTGATGCCCAAGAAAATATTTCCATGTTATTCGGCTGAGATTACGATGGTGCAAAGAGCCGTGCTAATTTTCGAGAAGCCTCTTTTGTATCAGCGCCTCTTAAATTAAAACGGAATCGGAGCTTATTAACCAAGAATCTATTCATTTCACACTAGAATGGGAAAAAAGAAAAGAAAGCCTGTGATGAAGCACTTGTACGAGACTTGGAATCCTTCTGAAGAAGATTTTGATTAGAAAACAGTCCGAGAAACTCATTATGCACCCATAAGCTCAAAGCAAAGCACGCTTTAATGTGGGTATTTGAAGATGTAAATTGGATCGGAGATTACTTCCTAATTTCATTTTCATTTTAATGGTCTTTGCAAACCAGAAAAGTCTGTAATTCACGAGTTGGAGGCAAAAAGGGAAACGAAATAAGGGAATTACTTTGCGAAACCTTTAATTGAACATTGTAAATAACAGATTTCTCAGCAGCTTCTTTCTCTGCAACATTTGTTTGGGGAGTTCAAGTTTAATTAATTAAATGCTCGATTAAGGAAATTTAAAGAGGAATAGGCTTTATCTAAGGAAATAATCAATTTTAGTACCTTGTTGTAATTAGAATCTACTCTTTTCTAGAATTTAGAATTCGTATCTTTTCTTCGATCTTCAATTTAAGATACTTACAGCACAGCATTACAATTTATCTTTTATAGCAGTATTAGGTAAACGTTACTTTACGTTTTGTCTAGTTCTACAAGCTCTTTTTATGTATATCGGAGAGAAGTCGTTTTAACAAATGTAATTTTAATTTGAAACGTATGTTCCTTACGAAGGTGCCATTCAGGCATAAGCTTGCATCCAAGTAGGATTTTGACTGTTTCTGGGTTCGAATCCGAGAGTGGGCTGGATGCTATCCTTCTTTTATGTGTGTCACAATTCCTTTCAAAGCGCTGTTATCACGATAAATAAGCAACAACTATCTGTAATGCCTGAAGTTTACTGCTAAAAATTTTAAATTTAGATTGTCCATTGCCTCTTTGAATATGTACGCTTGTACTATACACAAGTTCTACAACTTTGCTTATAGAACAAATATCCTTCTAGATGTTTCTAAACAATTCTTTCAGATGAAGTATTACATCATCTTTTTTTCATGTCAAACAATTATAATAAAATATTAGAATTTGCCAATAAAGGAAGATATATATAAATAAATGACAATAGTTTTTCTAAACATTTTTATTTTTTAAACTAATTTAAAAAATTAAATTACTTCACCATAATTGATAAAAATGTACTCATAGTTTAAATAAAAAAACATCCTTGTAACGGAGAGACTTTAAATAGTTCTCAGAGGCTATCTAACTGTATCATCGAGTTACGATAGCAAGGGTATTCACTTGGACAAATTAGAAACATCGAATTTCAGAGTGTTTTTATTAATGCTAATTGCTTCTTTTGCTTTTTTCCAGAAATATTTTTTTTTTATCATTTATTTTTATCATAAGCATTTTCTAACTTACATCCAGATATTTTAGCTGTAATCTCTACTCAATTTTTACTTTGTAATTATATTGAAGAATTTGTCACCTACTAAAAGTCTGCCTTTAGAATCTTTCTTTAAATTTGGAAAAAAAAAAAAGAATTTGGCCAATTTACTAAGAACTAACTAAAAAACTGGCACTTGTGTTCATATGTCTTTATGAGATCGGTTTCAGTTACAGAAATAAAGGAAAGAAACCATTTAAACTTGAATCACTTTCCCGTTCGTTTTGTTTTAAAAAGAAAATCAGGTTTCTAGTAAATAAAAAGTCTGTCATATTTCTTTTTAGAATCAAATTGTATCTCATATTTATGCATCAAAGTAATATTAAATATATATAACAATTAATAGAACCTTAAAAAAATCCTACAGTCATGAAGGCTTTTTATACTTTATTTAGATATGTATCTATTATGAAATAATGACAAACAATAAGACGTCCTGACAGGATGTTAGTGGGAAGGATGAGTCAAAGATTGTTTGCTAATTCAATAGTTCTCAAAGAAGAAAAACCTTTATATCCAAAAAAATGTATTTATCTAAACGTTTTCTTGATTTGATAACTTTATTTTATCTTTATTTTATTAGTTATTTTTTTAGCTGCTTAATGTTAATGTAGAAGATGTGTGATAAATATATACCTAGCACTGCGACCTAAGGTCTGTTGTACTGGTTCTAGTTGCCTAAATGCTCTTTTGGAGAATGGGCAAAATTAGTAGAAAACTATCAGGATGACCAGGAAGAAATTTGCAGATTTTATTCTACAATATTACTGCAGATTTCATTTCTGAATGTAGTTACTATCTAATAATTGACTTTTTGCTAAAAATACAGCTGAACTGTATGTTTAATTTTGCAGGATATTGTTAAATTAAAGTATTTACACTTACAGCCTGAGAATACAGTTTTGTACCCATATGAGATTTTGTAGATTTGGTACAATGATCGTAATATGCTTTGACGGGAAATAAGATTACTGAAAAGGTAATCGTCCTGGGAAGCTAAAATTATGTTATGTATAGGTTATTACAAGGAATAATTCTTAGTGATTGTGATACATTTTTGGTAATGACGTACTACCAAAATAATTTGGTAATTTTAACAATACAATAATTGAGATAACTGAAAAATTGTTTAGCCTAGAAAATTGTAATGGTAGATAAATATTGATAAAAGTAAATGTCTCTGCCGATTCTTTTTAGAATTTGGAGCCGTGGGGATGAAAACTACCAATGCACCAAGTCTCTTTTAATCCACATTCTAATTATTAAAATTTTCTCTGTATTTGTTCAACTACATCTAGATCTTATCATGCAGACATTCAAAAGTTGACAGGTCAACTACATTTTGTCTTCAGATCATGGTAAAGTTAATGCAATCATGTCTGTTTTCTTATTGGACATTGAAAATAAGTTGTACATTTTTATTCTTCTCTTCTGAAATAAATACGAAGTCATTCTACAGTCCTTACAAGTAAGAAATTTCGAATAAGAATTGACTGGTAATTTTAAATCTTCGCTTCGTGTCTGACTGTCGTAAAAAGACTTCTTTTTCCTCTCTTCTGTCTCGATAAAAAAAAAGCCATTTCCTCGATGTCGCACATAGAGCAAAGCCATGGATCAGGAGTCCGTGTGCAGTAAAATCCAGCCCGAGATCGATGTGTCAGGTAGGCACACAGTTCATATAAAGAAAGCAGAGGAAAAAGGAAGAGCAAAAGGGAGAGAAGAAGAGGAAGAAGGAGGAGGAGGGAAAAAAAAAACCCGTAAACTCCTCTTCTCTGAAAATCCCCTTAAAATCCGATCAGAAAAATAAAGTTCCTCCGGCACTGAAGTTGTTGGACCACCCCTCAGGTCAAGGCGACTTCTTTTAGAGTGGCCGTCGCCTTGGCAACCTCAGAACGAAAGAGGCAAAGAAGGTAAAGAAAGGGAGGCTTTCGGATACCAAAAGTCTAGGATGCCGTCGAGAAAAATTTTGTTTATGGTCTGTGACCCACTGATCTGTGGTCATCGTTGCCTTGGCAACGCAGTGATCTCCTTGGTAACTGCGGGGGAGGAGAGGCAGAAAGGAATTGCAAACTTCACTGGCGAAGATCAGAGTAGGCTCTATTCTCTTATTTGCTCGCTGTATACGGTACGGTATATACACATACATACATTTAGAAAGTTGGAATAATGAAACTAAGGAGATTTTAGAAAACTTACGTATTAATTAATTTCTATAAAGACATTTTTTTTCAATTCTGATTTTATGAAGAAATACCATTTTAACAAACAGCATGTTATTTATGCTGCTATTATTAAACGAATCGTATTTGTAAGAAACTGTTTCGTTTTGTTGTAAGTTAAATAGCACTTACAATATTTTAATATTGATTATTAAGCTTATTAAGTACACTGATCACAAAAATATTGCTTTAATTGTAATCATTTTTTAAAATTCTTTTTTCATTTTCTACTATAATTATTTATGGTTAACTTAATATGATTACAACTATTTTGATAATGAATCCTCAATGCCTGTAAAAAAAATCCTGATGTTTGAGTCCACGAAGTTATCTTAATACCTGGAACCACAAAAATACGAATACGATAAATTTTGTCTTGACCCTTACCCTAAGATATAAAAAAAAGAAAGAAAAAGGTCTTGACAAATTTTTGAAAGTGAATGACAATGATGTCGATGCTCAGAATAACTATGGCGTTTGAACGTATATTTACTTTTTTTAAATAATTTCTAAACTTCATAGAGAAATGTTCGGCTAGATTTTATGGCTAAATAAGTAGCTAAACCTATGGAGTATTTCAATAAAAAACACCAAACCTGAAACTGCGGAAACCAATGACTTGTAAATAAAAGAATTTTTTTAAGTCTTAATCTTGTCGAAGCTCAGTTTTAATTTTCCAGTGGTCCATAGACAGAGATAAAATAAATTAGAACACATTTACTATAAATTCCTTGTCTTCATTTGCAATTTTTTGTAATATATGGTTAATGCAAAATCAATTTTCTTGTCCACTTTGCTTTTAAGCAGTAAGCAGATTTTCAAAATCCTTTTACAGTAATTAATGTAATATTTACAGTAATTGGTCAAAGATTCACAATTGCAAAATGTTTTACCATTAAAATTTATAATATTGTTAAATGCCCGAATCCAATTACTAAGTTCCAAACACGATATATTACACATAGAGAATATCATTATAGAGTGCATTCGTAGAAGAAGTTGCGGTATCCAAACAATATGAATGTGAACAAGCCTGAAAATCATTTTCACGATACCACGACGAAATAATAATACATTTAATAATGTTTGTTATTCTTTGGCAATCCATAACTGATTTCGGTTCAATCTCCGACAAAGGAAATCTATTACACTTCCGTTTTATACATTACTTCATAATGAACTTGACAAAATATGCTACGTTTTTAATGTCATTATTCGTCTTTAATAAGTAGCTATTCAGGAAACCAACATAACAGAAACAAAAAAAATTGTTATTTCTTTCAAGTAAAAAAAAGACACACAAACAGATTTAAATTAAATGTTTTTAAAATAAGTAATGGCTAACATTACCCGTCATTGTACTATGATGTAAAAGCAAACATAAAATAAGCAAAATATAAATCCCCCCCCCCTCTCTCTCTCTCTCTCTGTATATATATAAGAGCCGGACATTATTGTATTATGATCTTAAAGCAAGCATGCTTTTGATAAAAAAAAATCCCTTCAGTATCAAAAATAATATACTAGGATACATATAGAAATCATTCAGTACTGTTGATGCATTAAGATTCTTTTTTTTTTAAAGTACTACTTTTTTAGAAATATAAGGTTTCCTAAGTTAGAGAATAATTTTAAAAGTTTGCATTATAGAATAACGATGCACGAAATGCAAATGCAATGTTCGCTGTTAACATTTGATCACACCAAGTGGATTTGAGGATGAAACGAGATCTACTCTTATTAATCTGCTGTCCAGTGGATTTCATTTCTACATTATCTCAAATTAGGGTGAATTTACATGACCAGTGCAGAAGGCATTCATTTCGAATTGAACTATTAAAACAGGAAGGTGTAATGGGAAATGTCAGTTTTAAAAGGATTGGGAACACCCCAGAAAAGCTGATAAATTGCTAACAATTTTATTTGAAAACTGCAACAAACTGCTGTTTGTGAGTACTACAAGAAAACACCAGAATATTTTTCAAATAAAAATACTATAAAATTTTATCTTGGGTTGTTTTGCAGATAAAAAATTACGGTATTTAAGGAGTTTGGTAATTTTAATAAAATAATTGACATGAGCACGCAAATAGACCACGAAACCCTTGCAAGAGCTGCCACTGTTGTAAAAATTCAAAAAAAGACAAGGAAGATCAGGAGAAGAAAGAAATAAGTAAGAGAATGTAGGAAAAGACCACAGCAAATTCTGTACCAGAACGGTAATTGTGATATCATACTGTAAATATACAAAATATCCACTTTTCACTTTAAATTTTAAAAACAATTGTAACTCCTATAAAGTTATATGTACTTGGTAATTAAAAAAAAAAAAGCTTCAAAATTAAATTCTTTGAAATATATCGCGCTAACTAGCTGCAGCCAATCTGTGAAGTCTAGTGCTAAATTGCCTACTTCAAGAATTGAAAATCAAGTCTAAAAAATGGCTCAAAAATACAATAGCTGAACATACAAATAAATTCAGGGAATGCATTGCATATACATGATCTGTCTGGTTTCTGTATTTATACAGAAGGGTATACAAGGGTATTTTAATTTTATTTTTTATTTTTATTTTTTAAATTTAATTCAAGGGCAGTTTCGACATATATAATTTTAAAAAGCACTCAAGTCGAGGTGAGACAAAAGACCATTCGATCTCTTGTTTCGAAAAACATGGAAATATCTGATTGGTTTTAATGAAGACTGGTTCGAAAACATAGAAATAACTTCTAAAGGAGGGGTGGCTGTGCTAACTGGATATACTCTTCTATGACGGATGTTTCCAATCAAGTTGAGATTTATTCAATATTTCGGCCCCGTTCCTTGAGCCATCCTCAGGAGATGTTCATAATTACAAGAAATCTGACCATTGAGTGTTGGACCATACTCTTCAGAGTTGGAAAATCCCTCATAGAAGAGTATATCTAATCTGAGTGGGCATTTTTTTTGGGGGGGGGAGTTTTTGATTTCATGTACATGAAGAACGAACAGTGCGAAATATGATCACCAAATATGCTATTTTAGCCTAAAAATAGGATTTATTTATCTGTTTGATTAGGCTTCATCCTTTACTGCGTCAGAAATGTACGCAGAACTGATTAAGTACCGGTACTTTAATTATTAAATGTTTTTAAAATTAAAGAAAATTAAAATAGATAATAAATTTAAAAACAAATAATACATTTTAATCTTCCCTAGAGGTTTCGCTATGTTCTATAAATTCCATTCTTACATACAACTTTGTTGTACTAGGAAATGCCACCGTTGACCAAAATTTAAAATCATTTAAAGAAAAAAAGAGGCTAAACAAATATTCCTTTTATTTTATCATTAAAGCAAAAGCAGAGTAAACTCTGTCCATTGGGTGCTATCCAAATTAATTCGTCGTGCGCTATACAGAAAAAACAACAATAAGTGCTATGTTGAAATGTTTCATAATTATAGTATTCATAATTTTGAAATATTTGCTTAGCACCTGCACAGACAAACTTTTCAGAATGTAGAGATGACATTACACAATGCTTAAAATAGTTTTTTTCTCCATAATAACTTGTTAATCTTTACAATAAAAATACAGTATCCTAATATTTTATTTTTTAATATTTAGTCTTGCACCGACGACGACATGTTGGTTTTCTCTTTGTGTGTTCCTGGATATCCTTACTTTACGAGGATTTGTTTTTCCAAACAGGAAAAAAAAAATCTCCTTTTCTTCATCCTCTTTCCTGCAGAGGGAGCTGTACATCTATCGAAAACCCAGGTGCGAGAGTGAATCACAAGATCAATCATCTTGAGGAATGGATGATTTTGAAATCTGTCATAACTTTCTTCTCTAAGATATATCATTCTCAAGACTTGTTTGGTCATTTTTTTTCTTATCTCCTGTTGTCCAGTTTAGCCTCTGTAGCCACTCAGCCATCTGTCTAAGTAGATTGGCGTCTCACAGACACTGAGAAGGGGAAAAAAAAGCACAAAAATACAGAACCCTCTTTTTTTTTCCTTTTTGTTTTTTAAAAGCTAATTGATATTAACTTTTCCACCACGAAGAATTCATCTACATTATTTCTCTTAACGTGGCTGAAATATATTAATAATAGATATTAATATTCATTTTATAGAAAATATAATGAATGTAAAATCATTTTATTTATAAATAATGAATTGCAACTTTAATCTAGCCTCCTTTAATGCATGCTAGGCAACGATTTATTTGGCAAAATAGTACATAATTTTCGTCCTTGTTAAGTCCAATGGAGTAGATGAATAGGACTGGATAGTGAAAAAACTATTTTGTTAATATTAACTTTATCTCACCTTAATTAGTGACGTTAAGAAAGAGTTATGTTGAGTTTTATTCGTCGTATGTAACAAAAATCTCGCTACAAATAACTTCGAAATATAATCACCATTAATATTGGACATTAAAAATTACATTCGAGGCAGCTAATCTTTCAGATTTCTCTGGACATCGTTCCTGTAACTGCTTCGAGAATTATCTAATGAGGAAACATGCATTGAAGCGTTGCTTTGTACTATGTCTGATTTCCCAAACGCGATTACTGCATGTTTTTTTTGTGCGCAATAAGCCATTTCGAATCGATACATTTTCGGTAGAAAACAAACAAAACCTAAAATAGACAGCATAAATACATATAAAAGTAGCATTAAAAGGATTTATTGGCAGACGCATGAAAATGCCAGTTTAATACCTGGGACAGTAATAAAAAATGCTAGTGCTATAAATATCTATTGAGGACTCATTACTTAACAGTACGTTTATTCAGAATAATTTTCTAATTAAATTAAGTCATTATAGACATCTTTAACTTAAAAATCTTTATGCAATTCTTTATCGTGAAGTCACGATTTTTCCCAAATAAACTAATTGAAAATTGATGTAATCTGATATACTAACTTTACCCTTTTCGCCCATTTAACTAATCATTATTTTGTTCCTTGCTTTTCTTCCAGCACAAATCGGTGCATTATAGTAATGAAACCTGTAATAGTATGTCGCATTTCTCCGGCACAATGCCTCTACCCACTCACAGGCTAAGCGAAATTTTCCCATTGAGCCAGATTAGCCCGTGCCTTCTTTCGCCGTACAAAGGTGAACTCCAGTTGCCGCGTTTTAACTTGATTATATTCTCGGGGACACGTTAATGATCTTTGGACGGTTCGTTGCGACCTATGCCTTCTTCTCCTCCTTCGCGACGCCGCAAAGGTCAGGATGTCTCTGGGGAAGAACGAAAGAACAGAAAGGAAAAAAAAAAATAAAAAAAAACTCCGTAGACATTATACTTTAGGCAAAACACATATCTTAATGGGATCAGAAAGCTGCACGGAGAGTAACACCCACTCAATTCTTCGTAAACAAGAAACAAACATTAGAGAAATGGTTTCGCCTTCAAATTGAAATAACGAGATGAAATGTTGAACAAAACTGTCTCATGTTTATCGCATTATGTATTTTTCGGTTTCGATTACTCGGAACAAGTAAATCTGCTTATCATTTGACGAAGAGACAGAGAGATGTCGTCACAGTTGCTGAAGAAACGGAATTCGTTGGTAAAGAAGATGTATTGTAAATCACAGAGGCATGATCTCCATTATTGATTCAGATATCGGTGGTAGCGGAGTCAAAGGCGGAACAGAAAGACTTGGATGCACTTCGGATTGTAATCAGGATATTTGTTTTGCATTTTTTTTTAATTATCAAATAACATATCTACAACAGGGAACTTACACTTCCTTTGCCCATTTATAAAGAAAATGCACAATTAAAAGTCTCTGTAACAGACGATGGATTTTTTTTTCTCATGCAAACTATTTTGTTTGACTTTTTTATTAGACTTTTTTATTATCTATGATCAAAATAACATAACTACTACTTGTTCTACATCGAAGAAATGTTAACAGAAGTTCCTATAAAGGATGATCTATTGTGATTTTAGTACTTGTAGAACAAAAGTAGGTATTCTAGTCTGACACTATGATGCTCCTTACAATTCATTCTTCTCTTCTTCATCTCAATCTGATTTTTAACTATTATTTTGTTTTTCCTTCTCAATTTTCCACAACCTTATTTTTCTAAGTTCTCAGTTACTTTATTTTTCAATAAACAACTATTTTTATTCGTGAAGTTAAAAATGCCTAACACACTACTAAAAACTTTTATATAACTTACGTAAAAAGTCAAAGGAAACATGAAGAAATTAGTTATTTAACTTGTGAAACCGGTCGTGTCTATTGTGAGACTTAATATCAACTATCAAGTCAGTCAATCTGTTTCTCCCCAACCCCTACAACTTTTGAACCCTTGATTGGATCTTTTTGAAGTTTGATCTACATTAAATGCTCTAACTTTTATAAACGAAATCTTTTCCAAGAGAATCCTTGTTCAGATATAAGCGCAAGAAGACGTCAAAAACTCCCGTAGAAAAAAAAAAACATTAAAAATTGAACAATAACTATATTTAATAATGGCAACTTTTAGTTTTCTTATTAACTTGTGAGCCGTGCTGGCGTGGTCGTGCGGTCTCGGCGGCGGCCAGCCGTGGCGGCCAGTACGCCAGTACCTGGGTTCGAATCCCGGCAGTGGCATGGCTGTTTCAATTTCCTTTCCTGTGTTGTCCAGCCTCTTCTTCACTTTCTCTTCGGTCTGACGTCATTCCTTAATGGCGTCCTGGGGAAGGCCACGGGAAACCACCCCAGTATCTTTCCCTTGAAATTCTAGGGAGTCTGCTAGGGGTTCGCCATCTTGGGAACACTAGCGCTCCCTGGAACACGGAGGCTTCGGATACGAAGCGCGCACTTCGGTGCGTACCGGCCATACATATATTAACTTGTGAATGGTTTGATATGATTACAATTAATCGGCTATTTAAGCAAAAATAGCGCAGATTTAATTCATTTTTTCAGAAAATGGAAATTTGTACAGTTTGTTTTCAGCAAATATTATAATTTGAAAATAATATTGGACTTTTCGTTTGTATCGTTTTCACCAATGAAAAAAAATAAATAAGTTTAATAATAACATTTCAAGGGGAAAGCAGACTTTAAGTTCTTTCAGAATAGTTTTTATTTCTTTTTCTGCGATTTTACTAAGCGGCCATTCGAAATTTGCAATTATGTGTATTGTTTGTAAAAAAAAAAAACAAACAGGTTTGTAAAAAAAAATAAAAAATAAATAAATGTAAAATAAGTCAATCAAAAACATTTTCTCCTTCTATCGATGTCACTGTTAAATAGCAAAATGATGAAAGTCATAGACAATTGCTAACAATGTCAAATTTGCTGATAACCTACAGGGTGGTACCGTAGCCCCCTATTATGTTATTACTATATTAAGCGGTATGGAAACTTCCCGGCCACCCTTCTATTAAAATACTATCAGTAAGTAACTGTTGATTGTGAATCTCTTAAAACTCCTTTATTCTTATCATGAACGACATTTAGATTGAAACTAAAACAGAATCCAGATGTAAACAGATGAATTGATCTCCTGTTGAGTCCAGACGCAATTTCTGATAATGATAGCCTATGTTACAAATGCTTTAACAATGCGAGGATGATAACTTGTTTTCTGTTAGCTTTTGATCTTTAAAGACAAATCATTTAAGGAATTAAAAACTTTGAAGATTTGAAGTAAAGAAACCATGGGAAGCGATTTCTTGGAAGAAAAAGTGGTTCGTGTATGTATTGGATAATAAGAAGAATTAATTCAATCATTAGAAACTTACTTCTAATGCTTTTCTAGTTTTTCTTGCATAAATTTAGTCACACGAATCTGCACTGAGACATTTTGAAATGCAAAACATAAACTCTTCATAACAGAAAACATGCATAAAAGTCTGCACTAGTTTAAAAGTTCCAACGTTGTCAGAAACACACAGACATATTGATTTTATGAGCCTATTTTTCCTTACGAACTAAAAATATCTTTTTAACCAGGTAAGTCAAGAAATCAACTACTAGGTCGTAATACGTAAACCAGATCGTTATCTTAACAAATCGTTTCGTAATATTTGTCCTATTCGGACTATCGTAATAAATTTCAGCAGGCTTTTGCTGAAATGTAGAGATACTTAAAAATAAATCCTGAGAGAAGTGGAAATGAAGATGGAAGTGAAAAAATAACACTTACGAAAAAAAGATGATGACCATTTAATGTAAAGACCATCGAAATAAAAAGACACTTACAATCAGAGAAATGCACCATCCGATAGCTTTACAATCGAATTTTTTATTTTATAAGAAGATTTTTTAACTACTTATATTAATCTCCTTACCACAACACGTTCTAACATTACAATAGATAAACAAATTTATTTCCCGTTACAATATACATTACATATATATATATGATGTTATATATATAAAATATATATATGTTAGATATATGAAGACTGCTACATCATCAGTTTTTCAGCTGATGATGACGTAGCAGTCCTAGCACGGCGAAACTGTCCTGTCTGGTTATGTTTTATAAGTATTTTTTAAATTTTTAACAAAAAAAATTGTTAAATCAAAAATGGATATTTATTATTTTAAATGTGTGATCATTTATTTTTTGAAGATTATTGATTTAAATGTTTGTGAGTAGTCACAAGGTAAATTGTTTCTGAATTACCAAAGATTGTTAAACAGAAATCCCAGAAACATTTTCAAATACACATGTTAGATCATTTATTGTCCTTAAATATGCTTGCCACGTTTTAAGAAGATCCATTGGCAGATGCAAAAGTTATTGTCCTAACACATACACAATCAAATAAACAATGCTAACATTGTTCTACGAACTTTTCTTTTTTTACAAAAGTAGATTAAAATACACTTAGAATTCCCAATCCCTGCTTTATTTTTATATTATATAGTGTTAAATCGACTTTTTTCCCTTTAAAAGATCTTAAATTTTTTACAATTATTTTAAACTGTGTCTTCTTCATTTTCTACATTCTAAAGTATGTTATCGTTGGATCTTTATTTTTCTTAATTTGTTCTCACCAGACCACAATCAATTCAGTATCTTTTCGCCATTTCGCTGCCACCAACCAGTCGATATCCCTCCGCTTTTAAATCTCTCGCTTTTTCTCGTTCATTTCGGGATTGATGTCTCCCCATCGAGCAGCAAATCCTCCCCTTCAAGATCGATGCATCATCCCCCTCCCTCCACCGACCCCTTTCCAATCCCCCTTCTGTCTCCTTGGAGACCCCTCCCAACCAGATCCACGGTTCAATATCTTACTGCAAATATTGCGACTAGCCTTAAAATACGACTGAACAAAGAACCTTATTAATAACTTTGATTAAAGACAAAAATTTCAATTCTTAGTCTATTGATATAAGAATAGCAGTGATTAACAAAAAAAAATGAATCAGTATCGAGTTTTTAGTTTTTTTTTACAAGGGTATTCCACTTACTCCTTTGATTGAATCTGAGGCTTTCTTTTGCTGCAGTAATTGCTGCCTTTATTTGCTTGTAAACAAAATAAGAAGCTACATGGGGTTCAGCAAACATTAATCCAAGAACAATGATTTTTAGTTTTTCTTTTAATCAATATTTTTTTCCATCTTTCTTCTGTTAGGAACAATTCTTTTTATTAATCTTCGAATTTAATAGATTCCTCCACAATCTACAACAGTTTACTAATAATAATTAATAAAACTATTTAATTAGTAAAACTTTAATAAAATAAAAACTAATAAATTAACTGATGCTTTCACAATTACTCAGTAATAATTTTTATTCTTCTGTAGTCCATCATTCCACTCTTTAGTAAGAACAAAGAATTTATATTTTTCATACGAAACTTTGACTTATGTAGATTTAAAGATAATGGATGAAAAGAAACTTGAATTTCAAATAATTTGAATTATTCATAAAAAACAAAAAAACAAAGAGAAAGACAAATTTAATGTATTTTTATCAATTTCAATTAAATTGTGTTTACTATTTCCTCCAAGAATTCATATTTAACTTAACTTTAAACCTTGGTAAATCTCACTATATTTATAGTATCTTTAACGAAAGTAAAAGAAACTAATTAAAATAATTTTTTTTTTTTCATTCTAATTTTTATTTCTTTGAGTGATAAGTTACTTAAATTATTAAAAAAAAATAACTAGCGAAATGTTTAAATGGAGCTTAGCGTACAAAAACATCATCTAAATAAAACCTTCGACAATTGTCTGCTTAAGGTGCGCAGACTGCATTTAAGAAAAACTCCGCACAGTGGTAAGCTTCCCTGCAAGACCAACAACACAAGTAGATTGAGGTTCAGAGAACGTTGGTATCGGAAATTGGAATTTAATCAATCTTCCCAAATCGAACAGTTTTGATAAAGTATAATTTTAATAAACAAGTTTTCAACCCTATTTTAAATTCTAAATATTCATTTTAAATTTTTGTTCTTACCGTAAAATTTAGTTCATCGAATGAACTTTAAGGTGTATTAATAAAACATGAATGTATGTATTTTGCACTTATTTATTATATTTATACATATAATCTCGAACAGTTATTCGTATTGAATAACAATTTATAAATTTAAAGTGGAAAACAAGAAGAGAAGACGCCGCAGAAGGGAGAACTTTCTCGATTCTTTTATTTTTCATTCTCCTTTTTTTTCCGGTTGTTGATGTTTTGTTTTCATATTTATTTGTTTCTCTCTCCCAACGTGATGCAGTTGGCCTCGGCTTAGACGAACCCATTTCCTTTCAGTAAAGGGGAGCTGGGAGAGGTGCCGCCTTTTCCCGGGAAAAACATAGGGCTCCTGGGAGGGACGATAAAACGTGGAATAGCCAACAAACAACTGCCTCACCTCATCAGACATCAGGGAATCAAACTCCCACACACACCAATTCCGCAGAGGATTGTAACTGGCTAACTGTCTTGCTTCGACTGAGAAATTAGATATAAAACAAGTGAGGGCTATGAACACAGCCTTGGAAGATAGCGCACTTAGAAAAATAGCAGCAAAAGTAAAAAAAGAAATCCCAACAATTTTCAAAATAAGTAAATTGATAAAAAGTATTCTTTCTCAACTTTGTTTCAATTGATTCTTGAAATTTGTGATCGTTTCGTTAAAAACAAGTTTAAAATATTCCATTCGTTTTAGAATACTAACAAATTTATAACGTATACAATTAAAAGCATCTTTTATATAGTTTTCTTACTCTTTCTGCTGATCATTCATGGGAATTTTAGATTTTCTAACGCCCTAAGCTATACGTATTCTGTCACCTTTGGATTCTCACGAATAAATAGATATTCGATAAGATATTTGAAATTCATATACTTTCCCTTTATATTATATTTATGAAACTATAGTTCCTAAGTCTTCTTTATCTAAGTAGATATAAATAGCAGAAAGCCATAAAAATATACCATTTTTAGATGTTAAACAGTTAAAAAAATTAAATTTACATTTTTTAAATTACACTTTCATATTTTTACGTTTTATTTTTTCAGTTATTTTTTTTCCTCCAGTATTTTGGGTCTCCTCAAATGATCCAATAATTAAAGTCGGTCTGACATCAGATCTTTCTCAGTAAATGTCTTATTAAAAAGTAATTTTGAAATGAGAAAACACTAGATGTCCTTTAAAAGTTTTCAAAGGAAAATTCTCAATTGCATCAATATTTTTCAATGAGCTAATTCTTCATGGAATTTAGTGCAGAAATTTTACTGAATTTTGTATTGGAAGCGTTGAATTATTGAATGCATAGTTACTTTAAGTTTTAAACATGTGAATATAATTTTGTGCTAAAGCATAAATTTAAGGGCGACCAATAACAACAAAATTTTAAAATAATAATAATAATAATAATAATAATAAAAAAAGGAAGTACGTTAACGAAAGGAAAAATTAAAAAAAGTTAGGAAAAAAATAAAAAGATCATTTGGAAACAAGAAAAACCAAAAAAAAATCCACTCGGACATAAGGAAAAAAGATTCAGAAAAGAAAAAAAAAATAGTTACAAGGATTAAACCGACAACATTCAGCACATCAGTCCGAGAACTTACCGATCACGCTATAGCTGGCAACTGAAATAATCTGACATTTAAGTTAATAGCGGAAATTCAATGAACGCAATGCCAAATATCTTGAACATAGGGGGTGTTTGCCCCTAAAAATACCCTGTTCCTATGTTGTTTGGATATCTGAACACGATGATGAAATCCATTTATCGGTCCGACCTTCCGTTCGGGAGTTATTCAGAGGGTACAATGGAACAATGCCAATTATCTCGAACATGTGGGGGAAGGGGGTGTCGTGGCCCCTGAAAATACTCCATTCCTACGGTGTTTGGGCCTCTGAACACGATGGTGAAATCCGTTTGTCGGTCCGACCTTTCGTTCGGGAGTTGTTAAGCATGGACAGGGACGGACAGGAACAAACGCAATAGCTACCGATTTTGGTCGCTATCACAATAGCTTCCAAATGAATCGCTAAACATGATACCAACCGTTAATATCTGTCGAACTTAAATTATTAATTGCCAAACAGCGCATAGAGAGTGTTGATCACGCCTTTTATTCTGACTTATGCAAGCTTGATTTACCAACTCTGTTGCGTAACTGCAGAGGGTTTGCGAATCTAACTTCAGAATTTAGCTTCGTATTTCAATTTCAACGTCGCATATCTCTTTTGTGATCATAAATTCAATTACTGAAAAGTAATAAGCATACTTTCAATTTTCTTCTCCAATTATTAAAAACTTCACAACTCCATTAAAAAAAAGATATTTATTTATTAGACAAATTTAATAGCAAATTTTTGGAAAGAGCTCATTCTTTTCTTTATCAAGCTTCAATTCAACTAAATAGTTATTACAGTCATTTTTGAAACAATTAATAGATGTCAATTCAACATTACATCATCCAGGAACATTCATGATGGATCATTATAATAACAATAACAAATGCAATGACATTTTTGCCTTTAATATAAGATTTTACTAATTAATTCACTTGCTAAAGCAGTTATATTATTGTCTATTTCAATTCCTTCATTCCTGTTTAAAGTTTTGCTCTTAATAAAAATCTATTACTCTATTATTTTCCTTAATTTTGTGCCTTTTCCCATACATTGTAACTTTACCTCGTTACTAAAGGAATGACCAAGATTTTTACAGTGTTCAGTCAATTCAGATTTCACTTTGCTTTTTCTTTATACAATTTACATGTTCTAATACACTCTTCTCTCTTATCGTACTTTTACTTTCTCCCAGATAAGAATCACCACAATCTTAAAAACGATTCCCATATTATTACTTAATATTTTACTTGAATTGAAGCTTAAAAAGAGGAAAAAAAAACTTTGCTATTAAATATGTTTAATAATAAATATATTTAGCAATGAAGTTTTTAGTAAAATGATAAGAAGAAGTGATTTATTAATATGGAGTAAACACTTTTGTCTCCAATATTTCTCTTTATTATAATTATTAGCGTTACACACTGATATTTCGTAACGCTTCTTAATTTATATTTATATTTAAGAATTAAATAGAAATATAGGTAATTTTTTGAATTGAGGTTTAATTTGTCAATGTTATAATTATAAAAGCTACCTTATTATGTTATAAATCATCTTCATAATGTCGTATAGTTGATAGAAAATATCCTGTAATATTTTGAATTATTATTTATTTGATCACGCGTCCATGCGAATTGAATTAATAAAATCTGTCTTGAAATAATATTCTAAAGAAATCCGTTCATGCTTTCCAGATACGTATTCCATATTTTAATTATTTATTTGATATTTTTGATTGTATAGTTACAGAACAACTTAGGAAACTTTCATAAATTCGAAATCGAAAAGTTTGGTTGATTTGCAAAGATTTCCTTGTGTGGGGTTTAATTAAATAAATGCAAAACTATTCAAAATTTGTAAATTTTAATTAATGTTTAATTTATAATAAAATCCTTTTTGTAAAGTATTTTCTGTTTTGTAGTCTAGTAGCTTTTATTCATTATGTCTATTAGTTACATTATGTACGTAAATTACGTACATTCCTATTTAAAACTTGTAGGTAAAATTACTATGTAACATCCAAATACAACACTGAAATTTTGAACATTTTTTTTGTCGTCATTAAAAAACTCATTTTAAGGATATTCTCAAAGCCCGGTCTTAAATGAGATTAAGAGATTAAGATTTTTAAACGAATCCCAAAGAATAATGAATTTCAAAGAACGAGATAAACGAAAGAATTTAAAAAGGATTAAAGGAGGCTTTCTATAAGAAAACGTCTTATCAAAAATGTATTCAGGATAAAAATAAGGATTTTGAACATAGCTGCACCAATATTGGAAATGATCCAATCAATATCTTTCTGTGGCCATGAACAGTCACCGGTTTAATCGATGGTTTAGGACTTTCTTCTTGGTACAACTCAACAATAGATTAAAGTATCTTCAAATGATCGATAGCTTATGTTTCTTTAATATGATTTTCAAATTTCTGAATATATAAATAAGATGAATAATACAGTAATTTGTTTTCTAAATTTTTTGTTTGTATTCATTTTAAGGTACATATAAATAAAGACACACCTACAGAAATATTACTTTTTTAATGTCTTGTCTATCGTAACAATGGTTATGAGAAAACCGGTTGTTGTACTGTTCGTTACTGTAAATTTTTTGTTGGTAATTTCAGATGAACTGAAATTTATCCCTTTTGTAATTTTTACTTTCTGCTTGAACAAGAAGAGACAAAGAAAAACCCTGAAAATTTGCTAATGATTTAGCTATGTCAATAAGTTATAAATTAAATTATAGGGTTTCTGTGATTGTATTAAGTGATTCGACGATAATTGTCTTTTTTTTTAAGTTCTTGTAATTGTCTTGTAACGGTGAATTATATCAACGATTTGAAATAAATGTATATGCATATTTCGTGGGCCAGTGGTGTTAGCAATGGACTGTGGAGCTGGAGAGACAGTTCAATCCCCGCGAAGGTATATCAAAATTTTTAATGATATCTTTAAAATATCCCATGATTCTAAAACTATATTCACGGAATGCCTTCACGTTAAGTGTATATAAGAAAAAAAAAATCAAGAATTAGCCAAAAAGAAGTTTTGAATGAAATTAAAGTCTCTTTAAAATATTTTGGGTTTTTTTTCTTTTAAGTCGTACAAACAACAACAGTCAAAAAAAAAAAGTTTATCTTTACTTTTAAATTATAACTTCTACTAATTACAAATAATTGCAAAGTTTCCATTTTCTGGAAAAAAAATCCTCATTATTTATTTAGCTTTCTTAAACCTGATTAATTTTAATCTTCTCAAAACACGGTGGATTAACTAAAAAGCTGAATATTCATTTTTAGACGTCCTTGTTTTGGTTGAATGTCTTCCTACGATAATTACTGTTACTTTCTCGCGCTAATTTCTGGACAAGGACCCGCACAGAAAAAAATTTTAGATAAGAAAGTCACATTGTCTTATGTCCTTAAACCTGCATAACCCATTAATCGTAAAAAGGTCCTTCCAGCGATTTAAAAGATATTAAAGGAAGGACATCCACAGACACACATACAGAAAATTGAGTAATTTGATTGATTTCCTCGTTTTGCAAGGAAATAGGCTACAAAAAGTAGCCCATTAATGATTTCTATTCACAATATAATGGCGATAATAATACAGAAAAAATAAACCTGAGATAAACATAAAAAAATTTGTCAAAAGTTGCTTGTAATTTCAGCACATGAAGAGCCATGAAAAATTCCCTGATTGGCACAAAATTATTATTAGCAACAAACAATATTGCATCTTGAAACAGCCATATTAGAATGAGATCTATATTATCGTATAAATATTGCCTTTGTTGCAATAAGTATCCTTAATACAATCATTGACAAAACCCAAACGTCAAAAAAGATTTTGAAGGGAAATGACTAAGGACGAACTTAATCTAGTGTACATTGGAGTTAAGCAGGAAACCCCACAAATGTCTGTTCCATTACACTTTCAGGCATTGTAGACTCTGAAGGAATTTCTACATTTTCGTTTTCTACATTGGAGTATTAATAAATCACATAAAATCTTAATTGATAATAAAATCTTTTTTGAAAATGGATATCAATACCGTTCAATTCATTTTTCTAGCCAGACGTTAGATAGGAAATTATTTATTCTAAACCTGTTTTCTTAGGACAATCAAACGAAGATTTTAAGGAAGGGCATTCAAATTCTTTTAGGAAGTTCTTATATCATTGTCTTACAGCAATTAAAAAAAGTCATTCTTGAAAAATATATTTTACAAAAAATAAGTTTCATTATATACATTTTTTTATAAAATTGAGATGCATAATTTACATTTATGCATACAACTGTTCATGAATTGAAATCTCTGTAATATAATTTTCCCAGTTTTGTAGTGGAAAAAAGCATCTTTTTTTTCCATTCATCAAATGATCTGTTTAGGTTATACAAGATGTATCTAAAGGAATTATTATTATTCCTAATTGTTATTCCTAAAGATTTCTTCAGTATTTTTCTTTTGTTTTTTAAATTAAAAAAATAAAAGAAACGAAGTCTACATTTATTTTCAAATTCTAATATCTGCTAAACAATAATAAAATTACAAAGGCTACATTTTCGGAAAGCATTACATAAATTGTCTAAAATATGGCCTTATCATCTTAAAATAACAATTTTATAAATATATAAAAAAAAATCACCAGTAAAAATCAAAAAATTATAAAAGGTGATTTTATAATTTTCTGATTTTTACTACTGATTTTTTTTTTTACTTTTATACAATATTTTTTACTTTTGCCTTTCATTTACCTCTAGCATTTTCATTCTTTATTTTCTTCTTTTAGTGATCCTTTATTCATTTAAAAGTTATATGTTGTGCAAAAAGGATATTCTTGATTTATCTACAATTATATTTTATCTATATATATTTAAATTTTATCTTATATTTTTAGTTCACTTTTTACCTTTCTTGACGCGGCTTAATCAAAGATGCTTTTGAGACATGAAAATTAGCTAGCTAACTAACTAAGTTACGTAAATCATATTAATTTTAATCACATCAAACCCGAGGAAATTAATGGAGTAGCTATAAGTGGTTAATTACTGGTTAAGACATCGATAGAAAACCCATTGTTAGTTTCTAATTGTTTTCTACGGGATTTTTTTGTTGCTGTCTTCTCACTCTAATTTCTCTAATCTCCAAGGACCTGCTTAGAAAACATTTGAAATATGCAATTAGATCGTTTATAGTTCTTCCTACGCATGCTAAGTGATAAGAAATTCCATCCAGCAGTTCAGAAGTTATTAGTGGAAAATACACACATACACACAATATACAGATTGGCCGATTTAATGAGCATCACTTTTCTATGAAAATAAAAAAAAATTGGCCAACATTGGTTAATGAACTCAGTGTCGTATTTAACTTTCAAGACTCAAACTTTAAAAATTTTGTAATTAGGAAGATAAATAATTCCCTCAACTTCTTGTTCTTAATACACATTAGTTTGAGCCTCTTCAAAAAAACAATCAGAATCGTGGTATCAACACAAAACCTCAGTTTGTTTCCGACTTATCAGAATTCTCAGTCAACTGAAGATGTCAACAATAACTACAATGAGATTTGGAGTAAATGTCTCGCTTCTGATGTCTCTGAGGATATCAACAATCAAAGACAAAGTATCAAATGTATCTCAAAAAATTATTCTAGACACGTAACAAACAGATCTCACTTACAACTTCAGAACACAACGTAAACCACTTTTGGCTTAGAGAGAGATTTTTTTGGGTTGTCTTCTTTTTAACAAAGTATCGTAGCAATGTATTTTTACAGTGTCTCACCGTTAAGTCCCCTATAGTAGGAAATCAGACTTTTGTTTCTGTTGCATCATCGAAAGACCCCCTGGAACAGGTGCAAGGAGGCGCCGGAATTGGGAGCAAGTTAGTAAGAGTTCTAAAATAAGTCAGGAGACAAGTCCGATACTCTCCCTCCTCCTAATAAGAGAAAGAACTTATTCTCCATTTGACAGAGAGTTGGGTGAACCCTAAGACCCTTGTAGAAAAAACAACATAATAATAAACGCAATAGCCCTTGCTGCTCCTGCAGCGCATAGGCAAAGGTCTCTACTATTTCGAGTTCAAAACAAACTATATTTCATTATTAATCGCTCATTATATTTTACATTGTGCCTTGGTAAGGTAAAAAAAAATTCAGAAACTCCTCTAACAAAAGCTAAATAAAATGTGGCAATGTTTAGAATAGAATTTGTGAGAGATGGAAAATATGGCCTACAAACAAATTTCTGACGCATTGTTCGAAGAACTTCTCGATAAAGTAGTTGAGAGTCGAGGACTATTAAAGCGATACTAATGCGCATACGCCCAAAGAAAACAACAGACTAGCAGCACCAATTCCAAATAGCATTAATTATGGACACGGAAAAATAAGTTTCATTATCTAAATATAATTTTTTTTATTTAACCTAGATATATATATTTTTATGAAAAAAAAATCAGCAATTTAAATGTAAAATAAAGTGTTATCTGCTTTTAAAATATTGCAGCATACTTAGAGCACTTAATTAAACATTGTATAAAATTCAATATATATATGTATTGGTATATTGAAGTAATATTATTAATAATTTGTTGATGGGGATTTCCCTATCAGAACTGAATTTATATTTTCTAATTAACTAGGCCATCCTCCTGTCTCCCCCTGGTAAGTATGAGATAATCCTAGAAGAATCGATTCCAAGCGGTTATGGCAAAAAGTGATATTTTATTCCTTTTTGAATGAGCTCATTATTTGATAGCGCGCGAACAAATAGAATACAAGTAGGATTGGGTATTGGGAGACCAGCAGTAAACCAATTGTTAGCGTTCCTGACTGCGAGGACGAAGGTCCTCGGTTCGAATCCCATGGAAGGCAAAAAAAAAAAAGAAAATTTTATAATCTGACTTTCTCAGCAAGATTTCTCAGATTTCTCATGATAAAAATTAACAATTGCACCGGACAGACAGATAGAGAAATAAAAGATTTTAGTAATATAGATTAAATAAAAAAGCAATTATTATTGCTATTGATCTGTATTTCCCAATTGAAGTTTGGAGAATGATTTTTTTAAAAAAACTCTAACAGAGCACTAAAACAATGATAAACTATAGAACTATAAAATGTATCTTAAACTTAATCGGAACTATAGACAAATAACTTTTTATGTTAATGTTAAAGGATCTTATGTCATGTTGACCCTTCGAGGATGTGATGGAGATATAAACACAATAGTTCCTCAATCATCAGATAACTATTTTCTTCCAAGTTATCTTAAATATCTGGTTTTTATCCAAGGATTCTTTTACCAATATATGGTTTCGAATAAAAATAAAATCCTAATGTAAAAACATAAGAATTTAAAAAACGATTTTATTATGAAATACAAAAGTTTCTCTACGAAATATATCCTTTAAGCATTTATACAAAGTAACATATAATTTTATAACAAAGAATTATTTAGGAAATATCATCCGGTTGTGCTCGAGAGGAAAATTATATTATACGAAAACATATGGTCTTAAATTTGATTTCGATTATTCACGTTGATTTGACTAATGCTCCTGAACTTGCTTCTCCAGTGAAGCATAAAAATTCTATCCAGACATGTTCCATAAAACAGGTCTGAAACAACGTAAAAAGATAAAAACACAATTTGTTTTCAAACTACTGACCACTACAACATCATTTAGAAGTTTTATGATCGTAATTTTCATGGTTACCAACGACAATCAGACAAACTACAGATTAGATACAAACTAACGAATAATACAGTTATTTGAAGTCAATCTAACTCATCAGGAATTTCCACATTTCAATATAAAAATATTATAAAAATTTACCAACAACAACCAAAATTAAAAAGTCATAAGTTAGTTGATGTGTCAATTTTCGAGTACTCACATGCTAAGAACCAAACAAGTAAGTTTCCATAATTTCTTTGTCATTTGTGTTTCGCTAATTTGAAACATTATTAGTAGCACTGGTTAGTTATGGGTTAATTTTTATCAAAATCAAAATGGACATAACACATGACTACATTTATCTAGTATTCATGTAAGTTTCTAATATAAAAATAATTTTTAAGTTTAAAAAAAAAAAATCTACAATTTTATTTTCTTTATGTTAACCAGTCCTATTAGGTGCAATTACATAATTACTCCTGTATTATAGGTGCTGCAAATTTGATGTATGTCATTTAGATTAACATAAAGAAAAATTAATAAAAATTTAAATTTACAGAGTTTAAACTCCTTACTAACATAGAACACGTTATGCACTTATTAATATTAAAAAACATTAATATTAAAATATTAGAAATTCTTTTCAATTTTATTATTGATAATATAATAAACCAGTTGATTTTTAATTGCTTTTATACTACTATTATTATAATTATCCCAATTTAGTTGACTAAAAAGTTTAGAATAAATACAATCATTTATTCTGAAATTTAAGGTATATCAAAAACTTTTAACCAATTTGATCTAGTAGAATAATTTGATATATAATTTTCTTTTATATTTTTAAATAAATATTTTTCAGAATAATTTTATAAATATACTTTTGTTCTATATTTAAAATTTTGTGTTTGGTTCTTATTTTTAATTTATTTTCCATAGTTTGATATTTATAATTAAGAAAAATATTGTTAAAGATTTTGTATATCAATCTGTTCATGTTATTTAACTGGGAATTCCTTCTGATATCTAGCTGTAAACTGCGTAAAAAAGTTCTTGCCAATTATTTCCTTTTAATAATTCCAAGCTTTTCATTAAATTTAGAAAATATTTGTCTATAAAACTTTTATAGAAGCTATAAGTGAAGTAACCCTATTTTATTTTAGCTCACAAGGATAAAGGAAAAAAAAGAACTGAAAAATGCAAGACGTATTCCTTGACTATATTTTGTTATTAATAATGAATAAGTATGTTGTCAGGCAGTCTATGATGTAGTCTTGGCAGACGATGTAGGCGGTGAAAGAAACATCTGCCTCAAGCAGTCACACGACAGTTTTACCAATTATGTTATTGATCTTTACCAAAAGAGTATTTGATCTCACCGGCTACGAAGAACCGATCATATTCAAACATTTTTTCAAGGAGGTGAATTTTATTCTTTTTTAATTCTTAAATTTCAATAAAAAAAATCTAATGTAAATGTTTACAGAAAACAAATCATCCGAGTATTTGAAAAATTCATATAATGAAAAATATATTATAAAAATTGAGCTGATGTTTATATCAACTGGCAAATTTTATGAGGCAGCTTTTTAGATAAATATTATTTTCTATTTTCAATGTCCTATTATAATTTATATTATTATAATATTTTACGATAAAATTTCCTTCAACGCATTAAATATTTAAGCAGAATAAATGTTCTGTAGAATACTTTAAAGCATTGTTAGAAGTGTTTTCTCTCACACATTTAAATACATTTTACAACAACAGAAGCTCATTAACACATTTTATTGTTGGATCATATTGTTACAAAATTATAGAGTACTTTGTTACAGTGTAGTTGTAAAGATTATTTCAGTACTACTGTATTTTCAATGTTACAGTATTGTTAAGTACATTGTTATAATGCTACATATTTTTTGGAGTATATTGCCTTTAATATTATTGGAACGCACTGTTCTAAAATTATATTTAACTTTAAATGAAACCTATAAAAAACTATGATGGAGCAGTTACTTATTTCTGCAAAATATAATCTCGACAGATAATAATGAAATCACAATTAAAAAATTTTATTTCAACTTATATTTTCTACGTAAGATAATCAACCTTAAGAATATCATTTCTATATTCGTATACATGTAGTGGCAATTTCAACTGATAGGAAAAGCATTCTATTAGAAAAGCAAAACAGATTGCAATCAATAGGCAAGTTCCAATCAATAATGACAGCAATTTTAGGGTAAACATCCTTGTCATTCAATAATGCATTACCGAGCGTCCTTTAATGTTTGGATACATATTGAAAACGAGAGCTCTTACATTGTAACCAAATACCCGTAAAAATTCATTTCAATACATGTTGTCAAGAAGTCATTCTTCAATTAAATTGAGCCTGATACGGGATCTTTCAAAATAAATAAAATAATTATAAATAAATTTATTTCTAAAATAAATAAGTTCTGAATAAATAAATTATCTACAGTCTCTTTTTTTTTCTATATTTCTTCACGGCCCTAAAGTCTGCCTAGTATCTAATAATGCATTTTAAAAATTTTAAAAAATGTAAAATGTTGATTCTAATCATATAATAAACACATATAGTGTCAAAAAATGCACAATTCAGTTATAACTCAATGCAGACTATAAAAACACAAACTTTCAAAAAGCAGTAAATGTTTCTTTTCAACATTGCTTTATCTTGAATCTATTTTTAGTTAAAAATTATTAATAATTATACTTGTTTTGTATTGAAAAACATACTTTTCCGTACAAGAACTTTTAAATGTTTCCCATATAATTAATTATCTTAGGTAAAAGTAAAAATACTCAAAAATTCAAAAGCTTTTTGAACATTAAAAACAAAAACAAAAACGAAAATATTTCTCACTCAAATTCATTTAATGTAAATGCAAAGTGATAATAATTGTGTTTTACTCGACTAATAAAGGACTGAAATGTTTTAAGGAAATTTAATCTGCTTGGAAGCTACTCTTCCCACACTAGTTCTTTGTTTATACAAAAATATAGGCCTAAAAATTATTATAGAGCAATGAGTAGCAAAACGTTAATATTAGTTAAAATATTACTTTATTAAAATGATGTAATTTATTAATGTCTCTATTCAAAACGGTATTTTAAAAATGGAACCACCTTTAAGGGTTTCACGAGCGCAATATTCATTAATGTCAGATTTTTCTTTTAGCGTTTGCGTATTAAATTAATTAGGTATTAAATTTCCACAAACCTCTTCGTTATATTAACGACATCAATTATACACATCCCTTAAAATCGGATGGTAATCGGATTTTACGCGCCACTTTCATTACAACCGTCCAAGCAATAAAAAAAATAAAAAAAAAGAACTACCCATCCACCCTTTTCAATGAAACCTTCCATTTCGCTTGTCTCAGTTCCGATAAAGATCCTGGACCTCGTTGAATTCGAACTGCGCTGGAATTTTAACATCTTCCTGGCATTTGGAGTCCTCCAGAGACCCAGGGGTGGCACATTTCTTGTCATGTGATAGCGTCAATCTCTCTCTTTTTTTTTCCTATTTCCTTCCCCCCTTTTCTTTCACCATTATCTATCTTTCTCCTTTTACTGCCTCTCTTTTGTTTTGTTTTCTCGAAAACGAAGAAATCAAGCAGAAAATAAGAAAGTATTGTAGACATCAATTAAATCTCATTTCCATCAAAAGAATCGAGAAAAACCACAGCAGGAGATCGATAAGACTTCCAGCCTATTCTGCAACCTTTTATAAACGTTTCTCCACGAAAACAATATACTTATTTTGTTTTTTCTAACGTATTATAATTCATTTTGAAAGGAGCTGCGGGAATTAAATCTTTGTTATTCAAATTAGTCCCAAAACAATAATAATTATCAAAAAATTATTATTTAAACTTCATTAATTAAAAGTAAAAAAATTAGAATTAGAAATGCCAATTTTCAGAAATTTTCTAATACCTGTATGATTTTAAAGCTCAGCTTCCTTGTTACATATCCTTCTTTTACGGTCGGTTTCTCCAAACAGTCTTAAGTTAATCCTGGATTAAGCCCAATCGAATCCAATTAAGTGCGACATCAGCTAAAAATAATACAATTTGGAGAAACGGGCGTATGTAGCCTAAGCTTATCTGTAAAATCTTAGCTTCCCAGGATATCTAGCTTTTTATTTATAAGCGAAAATTGATTTAAAATTGCTTGTTAAATTCTTATCGTTCTCATTATATTTCTGTCTAATAAATATTAAGAGGCTGTTTTGAACAAATCTAGAATAATAAAATAATAAAATCTAGAATAAGCAAATCGATAATAAAGTCTGGAGGTTTACTGATATGTTTACTGACATGGCGTTTTTGATTCAAGGCTTTTTACTTGAGATATATATACAAATCAATAGGTATCTCCCTCTTGTTACCAAAAGTTATCATTAAAATGTTAGAGTTGTCAAATATTAGATTGTAGTAAAATACCTGTAATTTCATATTTACATACATTATATAAATAATTATAGTCGACGATGTTACAATTGGAGCAGTAACTACCGAATAGCCAAATTGCGTATGTAATTTATGTTCTCTTTTTGACTTACCGGTTGGTGCCAAGCCAAATTTTGGCTTAAGTCTAAGAGATTGCACCTGTTCGCGTAAATCTATGTTTAAATTTCAGCTTTTCGCCTTTAACAGTTATAGTCCACCTCAAATTATAGGAACAATTCTTAGATAGCTAATATGACGTATGCTTTCTCTCTACTAGGTCGCTAATAGAGATGGAACCGATAGCCAAGTGGTAAGGCGTTCGACTGTGGCCTGGAGGAGCCGGGTTCAGTCTCCGACCCCGACAGATTTGTGGGGATTTTTCCACGCCAAATTCTTTTCCAGACGTGTCCAGCGTCCACCCTACCTTAAAATAGGTACCGGGTTTCTTTCTGAGAGTTAAACGCGAGAGGATGTCGGCTGACCACTCGAACTCTATTTAGTCCACTTGGTCACGAAACACCGGGAGTCTTATCTCTTAAGGGCCTGCATAATAACTTAGGTTGCTATAACAATGATATGATTTAAATTGATTGTTACGATGATATAACAGAAAAAAAAGCGTGATTGATATCATTGTTACTATCTAATAATGGTCTGCAGATATCTTAAATGGATGACAGAACATTACTTTAGAAACCAACATTTAACTTCGGATCAGAAGTTTCTGAATTCTATCGATCGTAGATAGAATTTCAGTAAGTCTGTCTGTCTATGTAACATTCTGTCTTTCTTTTCTGTTTGTTCTCTGATCTATGGAAGAATCAAACTTAAATATATATTTATTAAACTTACACTCACCTCCTCAACTCAAAAGAAATAAATACGGTGAGTGTAAGTTTAATAATTATGTACACAAGAAAGAGAATTAGAGAGATTTATGGAATAATTACTTAAATATATATTGTTTCGTCTATGATGGGGAACACTTTTTACTGTATATCGAAAAAAAAAGAAATAGTTTAGAGAAAAAGAAGTTTAGAATTCAATCAAAATATGTATGTACGTCCATCATTTGCCAAAATAACTTACTGTACGTGATGATTGTATATCCTATAAATTTTAAATTCCTAAAAGAAAGATTTCTTTGGTATTTATCCGACAAATAACTAAGGTGATAATGCCTAACTTTATGTATGGGTAAAAATATCTGATACGGATAATATAATAGATTTATAACTCCCACATTATAACATATATACACACACAAATTATATAGTAGTTTATAGTTTAAAAATTATGATTAAATAAAATGTATTTCTTTATTTCAAATACTTACTCGCTGATTATGCACTCACAATACAATGTTTTGTATTTTTATGCTATATTATGTGATTTAGAATTTTTTCTAATTTACAAAAATAACAATAAACAATGCATTTAATTAAATGAATTTAAAATTGTAAGCAACTACAAACCTGAAGTATTGTTGATAAGTAACCAAGAGAATAAAGGAGAATTAGCAGATTTGCCCCACCTCTGTAAAGCGATAAGATATATACGTAAGGAAAGATCTCCATCAATAGAATATTTTTTATTATTACGACTTGTCTCAATTATTAGTCCGTTCGGAGTTATGTACGTCTAGATATGACGTTTGAGTCAATGATTTGTGAAAAATGTGGGTGCAGGGAAGCCAACCACCTATAGGCGTGGGTTGCTTGTCTGTGGGTGGTTGGCTTCCTGAAGCCACATTCAACCAATCATACTGTTAATAATTATTATAAGTAATTAATAATTTCTGAAGCCACATTCAACCAATCACACTGTTAACAATTATTATACGTAATTAATAATTAATATTATTTATTTCAAATAAATAATAATTATTTACATGTAATAAACGAAAATAATATTTCCTGTTACTGAAAATAATTATTAAATGATAATTAATTAATACATCTGGGAAGTAAGATGTCAACGAGATAAGTCATATCTAGACGTATATAACTCCGAACGGACTAATAATTGCGACGAGTCGTAATAATATATGTTCTACGTAAGAATATCTTTCTTATCACTATACAGGGTGGGGCAAATTGCCATAGAGTTTGCCCATTCTCCTTTTCATATTACATTTTACTATATCATCTTTGAATTATTTTTATTGAAGATATTAACAGGCCAATTTTTAATATGTAGAAGTTACACGATATAATCATTATAAATACTGAACGTTATTGTTGATATAAATGCGTATTTTCAAACATTAGAGAATACCAGCATTTAAATGTTCTTTCACTAAATTCTTTTACTCACAACGTAGACATATTTATTGTGTGGTTTAATGAAGCATTATTTTCATGATAAAATTATTCTTGTGATAGTGGTTATTTTTTCTTGACTGCTTGATGTAAACCTTTCATCATTTTTGTTACTTTTTACGTCGTTCCAAAGAGGAGATAAAATATTTTGTATATTATATAATTATTATTTATATATTATTTCTTTATTAAGTGCAAATAAATGCATACTTTGTCATTTGAAAGATTTAAAATGCAGAAAAGTGCAGAAAAATTATAGAGAATGAGGAAATTTTATTGGTATATAATAAATTATTTTACTGCATCAGGGTTTTAAGTGCATAAAACAACTTATTTTAGTACATGAGAAATGCACAATCCCCATGTCTATTGATTACAATGTGAGCCATTCTATGTCTCGTTGTATAATGCTAATTTCTTTTCAATTTGCATTATTTTATTTAAGCCTTAACATTTAGAAAAAAATTATTATAATAATATAACGTTGTTTTCTAATTCCATGGAAAGTAGGCTCTAGGTTCTTTCAGGAACTGCTCGTTTATTAAGTGAAATATGACATGTTGACTCGTTTATTTCTTCTTTTCCATTGGCTGGGGGTGATTCACTGACATTTAATTCACTTACTGCCCATCAGATCAACGCAACACAAACACTGACTCATGTCCATTACCCGTCAAAGGGGAGAGGATATTACTGAAGCATTTTAGTTAGGGAATACACATTCGCATTCCATTGAGACCTGGTTGTAATTAAGGCTGTGGCATGTTTACACGGCCACACCAAAGCAATAGGACCAGTTTGGATGGCAAGACGTGTGTCTCAAGTCACATTCAAATCAAAGAATCACCGGCTTAGAAATACTAATTAATTAATAAATAAATCTTAAACCCGCCGGAAATTAGCGAAGAATGTATGTTTGGCCTGATGTTTGTAATATCAAATCTGAAGAAGAAGAAAAAAGTTTTAAAACTTACTTTCAAATCACAACATCCATTCCCATCCGTCTGAGTCCATCAGTAAACAGAAAATCTCAAAACCTATTTACCTCCTGAAGCTGAAATATTAGGGGTAAGATGAGATTACAAAAAAAAGGGGGATCCCTATTGATGTTCGTATCAACCGGACCTAAAAATAATGAGGAACGGGGAACGTACATTGCCAACTGATTGTTATTAAGACATTTTATCTTAAAAATCTAATGTTATCTATATGCTACTCAAAACGATTTCCAGTTAATTTTGATAGATATTGGACCCAAAGGTGCGAAATTTAGGATAAAAACCAGTTAATACGAATCTCCTTAAAACTGTCATCACAACCAATAAAGTTACCATATCTCATGTCTTTTATCATCTTCACGTTCTAATATCTCAACAAGGATCTACACCAATACAAAATTTTGAACACATTTTCAATACAAAATTTTCAACATAAAATTTTCAAAAATTTTCAATACAAAAAGCTAGATCGTATCCTGTTTATAAATAAATACGCCAACTTTACGCCAAATAAATAAATATATCCAAACCACAGTTCAAAAATTACTTCGGGGGACAAACACAAACATACACTGGAAAAAATATACTTCTTCCCGAAATCAACGTGGATGTCGATTTTACAGACATAGAAACAGAAATTTTCTAGATTTAATAAATTAAAAGAAATGCTCCAAATGCACTTAAAGCTTCGTGAAAATTAATATCAAAACTAATTAATTCAGAATATTCTCTTTTGAGTAGTATTCAACTACTTCAATAGGATTTCGATTAAAATTGATTTTTACATGGTTTCATTTATCTTTAGGAAATCCAATTTAATTAACTTAAAATTATTTCCATCAGCTCATCACTGAAATCCATCAAAAATATAAAAACTATAAAAGGCTTAAAAAATTCTGAGAGACAAAGTCAGAACTAATTAAATACATCGCTGAAAATATACAATAATTATAATCTTCCAAAATTAAATTACTTATAAAAAAATCAACATATTAATATAACTTATTATTGGATCATTCAAATTAACGAAATAAAAAATTATAATGAATTTGCAAACGAAGTAACTGATATGGGAATTCGGATTAAAAAAAAAGAAAAAAACCCTGCACCAAACTTACAAAAACTCTTGATAGAACGTAACTTAAAATGCTGACTCTTAAAATTTATTTTTATTTGATTTTTTTTTAAGTCATGAATAATGTTTTTTAGTCATGAAAACCCATAAAAGAAAGGTAGATTATTTACTGAATACAAACAAAAAATTTTCAATTTCTGAAAAAAATATTAACTCAATCTGAAGAAGTTTCTTAACTCCTATTAAACTTATTCATATCAAAGCACTGGGAATTAATGGATTCATATTCATCGTTGTTTCGGTTCTTTTGTGGTAATTTCTGTTACCTTCACTCGCCGATTTTTCGGCAGGGACCCGCACATAGAAAATATATATTTTTTTATCGAATGGCTCAAAGCTGCACCTGTGTGTTTCGCGTGGCTTCATTGATTTCATTCAATCAATGAGATTTTGAAATAGGAAAGAATATTAGAGTACAATTACATTATGTAACAATACTAGATAAAGTCGGACGCAAATATAGAATTTCTTAAAAAAAAGTCATTTTAAAGACCAGTTTGGATAAAACATATGAAGAAATTTGAAAATTTGAAAATATATATAACAAAACAAGTAAAAAAAAAAACAAATAAAAACTTAATTAAATCAATGTGCGGGTTGAAATATTTATAGACAAGACATTCGTTTACACTTATACTATTATACTATAGTATAATATAAGGTGACCAACCGTTTTCCTTTAGGGAGGACAGTCCTCCTTTTTGAAGCTCTATCCTCCCTTGAGAGGTGACCTCCTAAATGTCCTCCTTTTGTAAATTCTGTTCTCCTTTTTGATGTTTGAAGAGTAATATGTTCTCCTTTTTGGTATGTGAAGTTTAAAACCTTTTTTGGTTGAACAGATACCCCTGAACCCCTTATAACATTTTTTTTTTTCTTCAAATTATTTGCGTCCTCCTTTTCATTTTAGAAAAAAATGATCACCTTAATAATAGAGTATAATAGAGTATAGTATAATTATGTAGATTGGTATATATAGAATAGTACATATATATAGTTTATGACAGTGGTTCGCAAATATCAAGAAAAGAAGATTAACAAAAAGAGTAAGAGCAAGAGGTTACGGAAAGAACTTAAAACCTACTTTCCTTAAAAATGTTAATATTTTGCTTCTTTTTTTTCGTTTTTTTTTTTCTTTGTTATTTTTAAAGTCGTGAAATCGACAAAACGAAAAGATTGCATATTTCTTTCAAAATTGTAATGAATGTTGAAAACAACAGTACAAATGTTCTAGCTTCTGAAAAAAAAAAATGAAATAAATCGGGATTTTTTTAATTCGAGTTGTGTAAAAATCAGAGTAATTTTAATCGAATCAAAATCATGAGAAATTAGTGGATTAGCTACTTAAGACAGAAATCCATCGTTTCTTGTCAATGGGTTTTTTATGGGAATATTCCTCATGGCCTTCTCGTGCTGATTTCTAGGCAAGGATACACTTAAAGATGTCCAATATAAAAGTTAAATAGTCTCGAAATCCTTAAATATGCATTTCAAATTTCAAGAGGAGACAGTCAGTGGTTCAGATACTGTTATTAGGGATCGGGGAACATACGTACACGGATACAGACACTGAGTAATTTTATGACTCATTTGTCTGGAAATCTAGGTAAAAAATAAATGTTTTAGAAATCAATTTGTGTCGAAATGTGAATGTCCGTCTATTTGTGTTCAATATTAAATATAAATTATTTAATATATTCTAAGTTTAGGCTTCATTATCAAATGCACGAGTGCCTTTATACGAACTGCACAAAGATCTAAGAGTCAAAACTAATATCAGATTGTCTCTAAATGCTGTAATAGGAAAATATTTACCTTAGGAAGCTCCAATTTTATGGATATTTGAGCTCCCTGATGAATTTTAAAAATTGGGCCATAGATATGTTACTTAGTACAAAAAAAACCTGTAATTCGTGATTGCATGATAGTGCTGAAGTTTTACTTTCTTGGTGGGTTTCTTTATGAGATTAAACTATTCCGTCTTTATGAATAACTTTTAAAATTGAGCATTCAGAAGTTGTCACGCCAACTACAATTGTTTTTGAATTTCAAATTAAAACTCAGCTAAAACCAGTAACATGTTGTTTTAAAATTTTAAAAATCGATCTTTATTTAATGTTTACGTAATTCGCACGTCTTACTTAGTTCCCCCCCTCAGAGACTTGAAGGTGTTTTGTTGGAAGTCTTACCAATCCTCCAAGACAGCTTCTGTTGGAATTATGCGTAAGACTCTATCGCCTCGTGTAAATGACAATAGATTCTATACAAAAATAGAGTCGGGGACAATCAATTACCTGCGCTTCCCTTATAAATAATTCAAGATTTTCAATTTGTGTAGGAGGTTGGGAGATACGGATCAGACTCGATTTACAGCCCAACCACATGGCGGTAAGGAGAATTATTAAAATGGAACAGACTGAGCAAGGAGGAACATTTGAATTTTTATCCGTTTTGAAGTCCGTCACAACTTGGTCCAAGGAATCTATGAGAAAGACCTGATTCAATTGATTGAAGACAAAAAGACGGGGTTGTATCGGGTCCCCAGCCAAGCAATAAAAGAAAGCAATTCCAATAGAAATTGTCTCCCATTCGAAGAGAGTTTTTCATGGACCCAGTAATTGGAAACAGGAACAGACTCGTTAAACGCTGCCCATTACACACTGAAATCTCCTTTCAAAAGCATTACAAATACAAATTTGAAATAAAAATCTTCTAGATTTTTATTTCATATTTGTATTTGTAATGTTTTTGAAATCTTAACCTGATTTTGCTTTTTAACAAGTTCCGTATTTAAGTAAAAGATGTATTCCTGAATTCCATCTTCGCACACATAAATTAAAATCTAGTACATACATCCATAAGCATTATATTTAAGAAAATGATATAGAAATGAACAAAGCCTACGTTGCAAATACTGATTTTTTTTTTTCAAAATGATAAAATAAAGTTATTGATATTGTGCTGATAATTCCTGATCTTCCAGAAGATATGATCTCGACCAGGGGCTAAGCAAAAAAAAAAATCACTTTTTTCACCCTCAAGTATTATGGGACTTTGGGGGGAAAATTTCGGAATTTCATAATTTCGCATTCTGCCAAACTTTTCCTTAGAGGTATGTTTGGATCCAGAGGAAGAGAGAGGTCGATAGGACCGAGAAGGGGTAGGATAAAGGTCACTTCGCATATATATTGTTTGAGTAATAGTTTGTGTTCAAATTTATGTTAAGTGCAAGGATTTCAAATGTGCGACCCGCAATAGCAGTAGACATTTTCAGCCATGAAATTTAAATCTCGAATATTCCCATACAAAGTTCTTGAAAAAGAGAACTGAAAAAATAAATGATATTTAGAGAAACATGAAAACAAAATACATTTGTATAACTCACGTAAAACTGGTAGTTAATCAGAAAGATAATTTTTGAGTAATTAGTAGTTAGGTTAATTTTTGTGTGTCGTGTTAATGAGAAACTATATATCAAGGATTTAAAGATTTAAGTCATTGTTGTAACAAATTGTCGCACAAACTTTGGTTAAGTAAGAAATATATTTAAAACTATAACGTCAATTATAGTTCCAATGCCATTTTCAAATTACAAATAAACAGACGGATCGGAAATAAGTAAACAATCCGAGATTCAAAAAAGAGGTTGAATACATTCATTATTGATGGGGGAAGGGGAAGGAAACACGAGTTAAAAAACAATATAGAATGGTCCTAAAGAATAATTCTGCAAAGTTTGGTCCAGATAGGTCAAAGGGTCTAGGAGAGTATAGCGAACAAACAAACATATAAATAAACATCCTCCTTTGCAAATGATTAATATATATATATATATATATATAAATAAAGGAGGATATACAGATATTAGTCATTTGCAATTTGGAAATTTAGAAAGTAAAGAATATAAGAATAAAATTAACTTATATTAATAAACGTACAAAGCCGGAAATTTGAAATATCCCAATACAAAATTTTGTATAGATTAAGAACATTAAGATTTTTGCTTTTCTATGTAAATTTTTGTACATAACTTTAAATTTATGATTTGTAAATCGGGCGAAATTTCAATTGATAGTCCGAACCATAAAGGGTTTATGTTTAAGACAACTGATCTAGATTTTATACCTTACAAAAAAATAGACATTGTGTTTAGAATAGAAACTGAAGCCATTTAAGATGTCAACAAAGAAATGAAAAATATTTTAACTTTAATATTTTAGCGAGATTATAAATTTAATTGCAGATCAAACTATGAAATTTTAGATCAATTATGGAATCAATTTACATCATTTTTTTTTTTTTTAACAAAAACGAAGTCCACTAAAACTTGTTTACTCGAACCGCGTTTATCCCAAAATCTGGTTTATTCGAAACGATTTTCAGTATATTTTAAAAATATATAAAAACATTTTTCCTTTGCTATAATCAATATTTAAAAATACGGTACACAAGCGATTATGTAACTTACTATATTAATAGCATTATTCAGTCTAGTGTATCAATTACGATAAAGGTTCGAAATTACATTTTGACAAGAGTACTGTAACTATACCTTGACTACGGTAAGTCTTACCGCCAACTGTATGTTTACTGCAATTTTTTAATGTACATGTTTAATACAATATATTCGGATTATCCGAAATTTCGTTTATCCGAAACGGGCGCCGTCCCATGAAATTCGGATAAATGAGTTTTTTAGTGTATGTTCTCTAATGAAAAATGGTAAAAAAAAAACAACAAAAAACAATAACAACAAATTCTAATTTAAGATCTAAAATTGATGACTTAATTTCTTCAATATCTTTAGTTACTTTCTGTTGGATGTTACTTAAAACACGATATCTCAGCAACCGACTTTCTAATATTGTGGAAGAGTATCTTTACTTTCCTGATATTCCTGACTCATTATGTTGAAGGACGTCCATTCCGAAGTTCATCTTCCAGTTTCTTATAATCTCATCGATGAAACTAACTCATGATTTACTCTTTTCTTCAAATATCTTTATTTTATTTTTTTAGTTTGCAGCACTCTTTTGAAATTAATTATTAATTTGATGACATCTCCTCTACGATATTTACAACAAGTTCAGACATGCCTGCAGCTACCATATTTAGAGAAGCAGTTTCTCTAGGACGAGTCCACACTAAGATCCGACGATACCATACGGCAAACCATTACATTAGCAACATGTAAATCAGAGACCTTTTTGGATGCTTCCTGCGACGGAACTATTACTGATGTAATAGTCAAAAAACAAAAACAAACAAAAAATTATAAAACTTCTGACTTTTACTGCGTTACACAGTGTGTGTTAGCATGTCAGTTTCATGAAAACAGTTTAATAATGTTAGCCTCTAAACTTTCAACTTGGTGATTTTTCTGAGGTAAACAAGACTAAGAGAAGAATGGACAGGATGATTATTATAAAAGCCGTACAAATACGTAAAAAGTAACACACACATTTAAAAAAAATAACAAAAAACATTACCATAGAACAGGACGTTTCGACCAACATAAAACCACAAGATCATCTTCAGCTGAAAAACTGCCAAGCAAAGAAAGGATTATAAAGGAAACAAAACGTCCTGGTATAAACGTTCTGTTTTATAGCATTCTATTTATTTTTAATGTTATTTTTTATGTATTAGTAAGGTTTTCGTTAAACACTCATTCCCACACTTTAAAGTTGAATTTATGATAAAAACAACTTAATCATGTTTGTAAGCCTTTTTATTATAGCCGATAAAATTACGGAGATACAACCTCTAGACCAATACCCAATAAAATTGTTTAGTATTTAATAAGTTTTACCTGTAGGTAAAAACAGCTTTGACATTCAAAGAAAAAAAACAGATTTCTAATATACAGCGCAAGATTTGTTAAGTAATTATGATTTGATGAGGATACAAACTTTCAAAATTTGTTTGGGATTTCAGAATTAGAGGTAACTGAGAATTGCAAAAAATATTAATGTAAAATTTTAAATGGTAATTACTTTCATTAACAGCTTAGAAGGATCAAATTTTAATTCAAAGTTTATTCAAACATGGAAATTTTCCAATAAATAAAAATCTGTTTTTTAGTCTGTGTTCTCATTCTCGTGGGAGAGGCTGTCACGATTTGATCACTCACCAAACAATCTTTTCCCTTATCGCCCGTGCAGACAGCACGTGACTACCTTACATCTACACTTCCTCCTCGAACAAAAAACAAAAGGGGAAGGGGGGGGGGGAAATAAAGGCTGATGAAACTGCAGAGTTTAATTGAGCCATCAGGAAAGATCGTAAATACATTAATATTTTATAGCCTTAATAGTGTAAAAGCCCCTAACAAAAAACAAAAAAAAATTAGTTCTGTTGATCCACAAAGAGCTTGCTTTTGGTTACAACAGTTTCCATCAATTTTGCAAGAGAATCACAAATTGATTTGTTAACATAAACACAAAATTTCACTTACCTTTCTGTGTCCCAGTCAACTTGAAAGTTTGTGGGATTTCGACTGTCATTTCTGAATGTCTCATTTGAATATTTCAATCATAGATATGCTTGAGAAATGAAACATTCAGAAATGACAGTTCTGAAAATCCTACAAACTTTCAAGTTGATTGAGACTGGGACACAAGATTGCCAGAAATGATAAGTGACATTTGTCTTATTGTCCAAAAGACTTATTACCATGATTTCAGCTTCAAGAGTATTGTATTTCGTATCAAGTCCTCAGAATTTGAAGAAATTCAAGTCAAATATATTGCCAACGGTGTTTTAACAGAAGTAATACACTGAAGCTCGATTATAACGCGAATTCGGATATAACGCGATTTGGTCTTGGACCTCTTCTATTTTGGAAAATGTGTATAATTGTAAAATTGAAAAATTTACCATTTTTTCTCCTAAAATCAAATCAAAGGTGCAAATTAATATGCTTGTTCCCTTATTATTTACAGTAATTGAGACTCTATACCCACCCTAATGTCACAAAAATGCGTCAAATACAATATATTTTTTAAAAAATAGCAGAATCGCGGACTTTTTCGTTTAACCAAAATGAATCTCGAGATCTATTTTTCCGCCAAGGACAACCGGTAAAGAGGCCCAGGTAATCTAATAGGCGTATGAATACCTAGTTTCGATCCATGTGACTCGTCGTTTGTACAAGATGCTAAGATGGCGGCGCCAAATCGATTTTGACTAATATAACCCATCAAAGTGTTGAAAAGGTAATGATTTATGTATTTATGTATTTATAAATATAAAATTCTCTCACATAGCTCTGAATGATGTAGGTAATCGCGAAATGACCATTTTAAATCGATTTGGAATCGTATGGGCGATAATAGGGTGCGATATACGACATTTGACATCGCGAAGTAATAAAAGTTCGGTTATATCGCGATCTTCGAAATCTTGGATCCGGAAGATCGCGTTATAACCGAGCTTCAGTGTACAAGTAAACAGTGCAGATCTATGACTCTGCTCTAAGTGTAACACAAAACAAGTTAACATTGGAATTCCTGAAAGATTTTTAATCGATGTAAAAGAAAACAAAACAACAACAAAATACCTTTTCAGTTTTAGAATTTCACATGCATTAAAGCTACATTTTTTGGAATGAATGCATACATGCTGTGTCTAATGTTGTCATGCCTAACGAGCTTAATAGGAAATTTATTTTGACAAATAAAAAAATATGTAAAATCTTCATCGACTATGCTAACCGAAAAACATTTGATTAGTTGACAATTTAAAAGTCTTTCGTCTTAATTGGACTATAGTTTATTATAACAGAAGAAACTATATCCTTATTAAAAAACTATAACTATATCCTATAACAGAAGTGTGATTGATGCATCTATTGCCAACCATGGTCCTGACTCAAGCAAATGCAGACGACTAGCAAACCTTTTATTTCTTTAATATATTTCTTTTACCAATGTACCTAAAATTCTGAAAATTTAAATATGAACTTGTAAAGCCTGTGAGATTTATATTTGCCTGGTTTTAATTTTCAAAATCTTCAATAATTAAATTAAAATTTAAACATAGTGAAGTTTTTGGGTGTTTGCGAGATATTGCTTGGTATTTTCATCTCAAAAACCTGAAATGATAAAAATTTGTAAAATAATGTACTGTATTTAAAATATTTATTATTAGTGCAACAGTTAATTTTTTAAAAAAGTAATTTAATCTCTCACAATTTTAAAAAAAATATACTTTTTTTTTTCAAATTAATTGTTGCACTAATAATATCAATATTTTAAATACAAAACATTATTTTACAAATTTTTTATCATTCAGGTTTTTGTCAAGTTTTTTTGAGATGAAAATACCGAGTAATGCCTCGTAAACACCAAAAAATTTGACTGCTTTTGAATTTTAATTTAATTAATTATTGAATATTTTGAAAATTAAAAACAAACAAATATAAGTCCCACATGCTTCACAAGGTCATATTTAAATTTTCAGAATTTTAGGTGCAATGGAAAAAGAAATATGTAAAAGAAATAAAAGGTTTGCAGTCGCCTGCATTTGCTTGAGTCAGAACCTTAATACTGAATGTTTGGGGTCATATCTGCCTCGATTCACAGTTAGCACAAGTGTTGATCAACAGAGATGTTGTAACACGTTTATTCCCCACCTGAAGTCAAGAGTTTCTGCGTATCAAAAGCATTTGTTGTGCAACTTACTAGCGTTCAATCGTCATGTGATGAATTGGGGTTTCGTATTGTTTTCTGAGAAGTACCAACACTGCATTTCACTTATTGTTATTTTCTCCTAATCTTTTAAGTATTTCAAACTATCTGATGTTCCAAGATTGTAAATCCACTTTAGTTTTCCCAAGATCTAAATATTGATAGTTTAATTTCATATCTTTCTGTATCAATTTCATACTGTGAATTACACTCAATATAGAAATTTCTTAGGCCAGGATGCAAATATTAAAAATATATATAAGTAATTTCCAAAGTTAAAATCATAATTTTGTATTTAAATTTGTCTCGAGAAAAAAAATGGCTTGACTTTCATAAACTACAAATGAAATGTATCCTACAGTAAGGTAAGGTCAATGTTAATTGAACCACAATGGTTCAATTCAATGGTTCAATGGTTCAGACATGGTGGAAAAGTTTGGGCGCGCCCTCATAACTCGGTGTTTCTGGATCTGGGTTTTGGATATTAGTATATCTTTCCTCGTATCGCCATTTTCTCTCCCTGGGTTGTTTAGAGGTTATGGCGCTTGAATTTGGCCTTTCTATAAACGATAGCAGATCTCAACTTTGGTTTGCCAAATAATCAAAGACACTTTTAGAATTTCCCGTAATCAGTGCCATCACACTTACTAAAAAGTTAAGCTCCCAAATACTGAAATTATAAGTAAAAAGAAAGTTCTACAGTCGTTCTATTTTCTTTATTTTATTCAGAGGAGACAGGGAATCATCGCCAAGATAAAATGCCTCTTGGGAAAACCTGGATATTTGCAAATTAAGAATATCTTTTCAGACTGCCGTCTCATGAATCTATTTGGAATGGTCTACTTTCCAATCCACGCCATCAATTTACTCAGTCCAAATAAAACAATGTATTTTAAAAACAAAGCTGACAAAGTCCATAAAAAAATCATCTAAAAATATATTAAAGGCAACAATGGGTGAGACCAGACTTTTTACCAAGTGACATCCTAGAACAGCTGTTTCACACTCTTTGGTGATCATCAGCCAGGAGCAGTCACTAGTAAAACAACAAGGTCTCCGTACTGAGGTTAATATGAATGATCATCGGAACCGCAGTGATACCTCAAAAATAAATGAACAATAAAATACTCACTAATTTTTCATTAGTGAGTTTTTTTATTGTTCATTTTTTCTTTTGAGGAACCACTCTTCCGATGATCATATATTAAATACATTAACGTTTGAACTACTTGGACTTTGAACCGAAATTTAAAAAGCGATAGACCAACAAATAGACCAACAATAAACCAAACAAACAGACCAACAACTGAGCTAATGCCAGTGATTTCTAGGAGACAAATGGCAAATGTAATATATTACAATCTATTAAAATCTTTATTATCTTTGCGTTTCGTTTTGGAAATTCTAGTGTATTAAAAGTAAATGAAAATATTAAGATTACTGACTTATCCAAATAAAATAAAGCAAATGAATGTAACTGAACTCAGATAAAATATAAAAAAATATATTTACTTATTTATCTTCTAATGGCAGAATTATTAATTATTAAAAATATTAATTAAAGATAATGAATCGCACAGAATTATAATTATAAAACTATATAAATGAAAATAGAATAAAAAAATCATTCCAAATTTATCTAAAATTTGAAACTACTAAAAATAATAAAAGGATGGAAAATTAACTTAAAAAAGAAAATCCAGTTCACTTTAAATGGTAGAATTAAGAAGAAAATGCCTGTACACTTAAGTTCAATTTAAATTTAAGTAAATTTAATCATGAGAAAGATGATATATAATTTAATAACGACGGTCAAAAAGAGGGAAAAATAATGTTTCGGATTCATTCTACCAGCATTTTTCTTTATATATTAATTTTCATTTCCGAAGTTCTGTCTGGACAAATACCCTAACATGATATTTAAATGTTATTTTCTTCTGGGAAATTAAGTCATTTATATCTATTTTCTGTTTTTTTACAGCGAAATCTGGGCGGAATTACAGCTTGAACAATTGCCGAAAAGCCGGTATTATTATTATCCTTTGTTCAGCTGCCTCTCCCCTCTCAATGGAATCGCCCCACTGATCCAGCATCCCCCGCGACCGCTGTGTGAGGTATCGACCAGTGCTGCTTCCACCCAAACGGCGGCACCACACTGTCTCAGACGCACGATGGCGACCAACAGACCTTGAACCGAACAGCGAACAGCAGGAGTTGAGCGCCGGTCTTTGCACCACTTCCATTAATTCACACAGACATGGAAATGCGTATTAAAAACAAAAAGCCAACAAAACCATAACGGCTCTAGATGTCGGCAGTAAAGAAATTTTAAAGCTTACGCAAATAAAAATGATATTCGTTAAAACTATCAAAAATAGTAAAAACAGAATTGTTCAAAAACACTTCACATCAAACTTGAGTTTTATCGTTTGAATGAAATAAGCGAAATGTACGAAGTATTTACGTGCAGTTCGAATTAAATTCAACTCCATAAGAAAACTGCTATATTCAATTCAAAGCCAATTTTGCACCTGAGAGTATGAATTACATATCACACATTAAAATGTCCTTATTTAGGCAAAATATGGAGAAATTTCCTACAAACTAAAATTAAAATATAAATGGAAAAAAGAAATAAAAGATTATAAAAAAATACACCAAAAGAACCAGGAATAACTAAAGCAATCCAAAGTTGAAAAAAAATTAACGAAAACATTAGAGAAAAAAAAATAATTACATTGTATGATTTTATTGCCATTGGGCTTGATGAATTTTCGTCAAGATTCTATATACCATTGTTAGGCGATTTTAAAAAGACATTTACATTAGATGTATTCTAATAAAAAGAATATGTCCAATATATATTATTTATATTAGATCACCGTAACAACGAACGCTTAATTACTATTATTTATTGTTCCGGTGGCGTAGTAGAAAGGAAGCATGCGTCAATGTCATTATCAAATAAAACCTTAAAAAAAATTTGATTCTGTAACAATATTTGCTATTTATGCTGTTTTCATTATCTAAAAATAACGTAAATATCTTTAATACTATTTTTGAAATAAAATATTCTGCTAATGGTATGTCTTATACAACAACTTATTGATTTTATTTTTCTGTTTATTTTTTAAAAAATTAATAAATCTTTAAATTCAGTGGTAGTAAATACCTAATTCATGATAAAAAAAAGACACATAAAGGAATTTCTCAACTCCCGCTATTGATTTACATAAGCTAATTGCAGTTCTGCACTGAATATCGACAGATTGAAATATAATGAAATATAATGACTGCAGAATTGTAGATGCTTCTTTTAGATATCTGAACAGAAAATGTCACATTCAGAAAATCCATTGTTGTGGATGTAGCATTTGTGAACTTTGGATTCCAGATTATTAGTTCAGTTTATTATCATCAATATTTAAGAATGTTTCTTTGACTACACGGTCGTAAATATTTTTTTGATGTTGGAAGTACTTACGATTAATCGTACATTTCTGCTAATGTAACTTTTATGAGTGGTTCATGAAAGCTTATTTAATACATTCCTATTTGTAACCATGGATGAAAAATAATAGAATTCCACGACAAATTGTAATGAAAATTGATAATTAGCAAAATCATGAAATTTATCGGGAACTTGTATATTCCTTCGAGATCTACTAGGAATTGAGGTTCATCTTTATTCATTAATAGCCTTTTTTCTGAACTAGAAATGAACGGAATTTCATGTAATTTGTAATGTGGGAATTAGAAATTATCAAATCTGAATGTGATGTTACAGAAAATAATCCCTGTAAGAATATCAAATAAATTCATATCTACAAATATTTATATTTATCGAAAATAAAACTAAGTAAACGAATATTTATTATTGAGAATACAAGGTCTTTATATTTTTTCATATTTTTTTTTTTCATTTACTCATTGCAGCTTTACCACTTTCATGTTTTTTGTACAAGTCCTCAGATCAATTATTGAAAAACAATTAGAGTAAAATCTTAAAATTATTATATTTTAAGATTTGATGTATGAAACATGAATTCTCATTGACTGAACACATGGATATCCCCATAAATATTTTCAACAAATAATTAATACTAAAAATAAATAAAAATGACTATAATCATAAAATATTTAATCTATAATTTGCTTTTTTTTTTTATTCCCTACGTTTTTATTCCTTGATTTATTCAAGGAAATTCGTTTTAAAAAAAGAATTAAGGCGTAATTTAAAAAAAAAAAAAGAATAAAATCTACTGTTAAGGTATTTTGAATAAATAAATAAATTCTATATGACAGCCTATATGTACGATATTCTAAAAAAAAAACCACGATCCGAAATACAATTAATATTTCTCAAATTCACTCCACATAACAAGCATCAATCAAAGCAGAATGATAGCGGAAGCTTTGCAAAGAAGCCGATGTACGGGCGGAGATTTCTAAAAAGACTCTTGTATTGTCAATTCTATCTCACTGAAAATGAAATTTGCTATGATAAATATTGGGCTTTGTTATGTCAATGAAGTCATCCAAAAGTAGGGACCTTTTTTTTAATTTAATTTTTTGTAAAGCATATTTGTAAGATTCTAAAAAAGAATATATATTTCGGAGATCTAAATTGCTCATTTATATTTTTTTAAATCATAAATGAATTTATAAAGAAATTATAATTATTAGTCTTTTTAAATGTTTGGTTAACTTAAATCCAGTGATTCTCAACTTATCCTCTGGGCCGTAAAACCTGTGATGTAAATAAAAAAAAGCTATACTTCCTCGCTCTCAAATATATGTTGCTCTCACTTTAGTGGCCGTTCATCTAAATCAGTTTAAAGAAATTTATATATACATATATATATATATATATATATATATATATATATATATATATAAATTTACACACATAGTAATAGTAATGTGTTTCCTTGTAGTCGGATACATATTAAAAACAATAGTTAATCTTCCATACATCAACCTATGCTTACCTCTAAAACTTCAACTTCTTAAAATGTATAGTTTGCGATGTAGTTTAATACTTACGGACGGACAGACCCATTTCTACTTTAGTTCTAATCTATCTCTTAATTGCACATTAAGGGGCATTACACAAATATTAGAAAAAAAATCTATAATAACATGTTATAGATTTACAACTATACTAGCAGCAAAGCCTGTCGGACGATAGGCAAAAAAAAAAAATCTGAAAAATCATTTTATTATCAACTATCAAATATAAAGTAAATGTAATCTAAATACTGTGCTAACTTGTGAACGAAGCTTCTACGGCAAAAATGGTTTTGAGTTTCGAAATCAGCGTAAAAAACTGAGTAAGTATGCCAAATTTCATTAAAATAGATGCAGTGGTAACAAAATTATTTGGTTTTGAACGTTTGTTTTGTTAGAATTTCAGTTGTCGAGGTCCCAAGAATAAAATTTCATGGAAACAACATGGAATGACACAATGAACTAATATTTCATCCAATTTGAGTACCCTTTATTCAATGGTACCATTGAGAACCGTTGGATCTATCTTAATAGCTTAATTATATCGAGTTACAGACAGACAGACAGACGATATTAGCAAATTATATAAGTTGATGTGGTATTACAAAAAAAAATAAATAAAAGAAACTAAACTAAAAACAACCGTTGTAAAACAAAGGTATTTTTGAGATTATTAAAATTATAGCAGCATTAAGGTAAGATAGGTCATTTTATTAATTTCTCAAACTTTTTTTTTCAAACCTTTTCTCATATAAATAATTTTTTTTTTCCTTAAACAAAATATTCGTCCGTGCTCCCTTCGATAGTAGCGTACCACAGCTTGAGACCCATTCTTACAATCGAATCGACCGATAATTTATTCACATCTCAATTCACAATTTTCCACGAAAACAATTTTATTCTTCCGTGTGTTTTGATTTACGGTTCCTGGAAATTTCATGTAGGACTTACAACTATTTATTTCATCTGTTTTTTACAAAGGAACCATTCCAAACACTAAATGTAATGAAATAATAAAGCAAATTAGGGAACAAGTAAGAAAATAACGATATTTATGGCTTTGGAAGTTACCCTTTTACGAGAACCATCATCGAAAAATTGCTCCATATTATCCGTAAAATACTCTTCAATTAGGAAGATATATAATGATGGTTATTGGACGGAAATTAAAATTTAGGGGAAAAAAAGTTGATTCCCATTAAGAGTATCTAGAAAATGGCAGTTGCCCTATTAATAGCTGTTAAGTTAATCACGTGACATTAAAAAACAAAACTTGTATTGTAATTCCTAGGAATTTCTTAGAGACACGCTACTAACATTTGGAAGTAAATTGTTTTATTGATTGCCCTATCATCAAGACAGCCCATTAACAAACATAGCAGAAATGCTGCGTAATTTCTTGTGAATAATACATTTTTAGCTTATCTTTAAAAATATTTCCTAAGAAAAATTAAAAAATAAACTATAAGAAAAATTATTCAAATTTCAAATCTCGAGTAATTGAATGAACACTGGTCGATTGTAATTATCAGATCATATCATATCTTGCTTAATCAGAGAATAATCTTGATAGAATCTCGCTACCTGGCCAACGAGGCTAACATTATACAGATATGTTTACCAGACTGCTTTTTTTAACTATCTTAAAAGGGAAAAATATTTATTTTTAAACTGCGAACTTACAAGATGGGGATTTTGGAACAAATATATTTTACAATATAACAGACAGAGAAATAAAAATAACCAGAAATTTCCCAAAGGTTTTTTATTTTTTTTTTTATTTTTTTTTATTTTGTGATTTAAACAAAATAAAAATAAATAAAAAATATTTTTTTTACAGACGTAATAAAAATTCAAATTCTAATGTAAGTTACATATTACAATTATTTTTTTATATGCCTATAAATATTTTATTTTATGTTTTTATTTTTAAGTTTTTTCTCCTATTTTTTTTAGTTGATATATGCATATAAAATCTTTATAGTTCTAGGTTATTTAAACTTTTCCAGGTCTAGATTAACTGATTACTGTAAATAAGTGTTTTGAAATTTTTAGTTGATATTTATTCATATTTAAAGAATGGTAAAATAAATGAGGTAAAAAGAAATGAAGTATAGAATATGGTAGTTAATACATACACTGATCAAGTCAAAATAGTTTTATTGTGGCATTGAAAAAAATCCTATTGTATCGAATGAAACGTCTGAGTAAATATTGTCATATCATAGTGGTGTCTCGTTTTTAGTTTTATTGCTTTTTGTTGTGGTTTTTTTAAAATTATTCTTTGATATGAAGGGATCGGTACAAAAGTAAACAAGACTATCACATTCAATTTAAAAAAAAAATGTTAAATTACTTATAAATTAATATTCACACATCATTAAATATATGTTTACTTATATGTTTAACTTGTTAATAAAATCTCATTAAATACTGTATGTATTTACTTTTAAATATTCGGTCAAATAAGAGCTACATTTTTGTCAAAATTTCAGAAATTTCATGTGCTTATAGCCCTAATCCCAAATGAGGGGCAGGGCTTTTTTTCTAGGTTTAGTTAGAAATTTTTAATCAAAAGTTTAAAGTTTTTCTACTCTTATGTGCAAACATATATCTAAAATCATAAAACTCTGAAGGCTATTACAGATTTAGGCAATGATTTAATGACGTAATTCCCTTAAAATGACACTAAGTCTTCACTGAAAAATTTACAACTTTTGCTAGGTAATTTAAAATATGAAAAATAGGGTATTAAGCCCATTCTTTCGTTAAGCCACCAAACCTTATACAATCATATACAGTCATATACAATCGTGAGTTATATTGACCTTGTTTGTTTATTAGTTTGACAAAATAATTTTAAATGCTTTTGCTTTGTTGTTTAGTCACTGGTTACTTATACAAACTTTCAGTACTATTTCATTCATCGGATTATTATTTTTTTAAATTGTAGCCCATTTTAAGATATTTGGAGATTTTAAATACATCCACTGCGCAATAGATTCCTGGACTCAGAAAGTCGATGAACTTTTATTTTTTTTTTCTCCTTTTCTTTTCATTCCTTCCTTTGAATAATCGAAGATGTTAATAAACATTTGTGAATCCACTTAAAGCCTTCCAGTTAATTCTTTTTTTAGTTTCTGGATTCGGAAAAACACTTCGATTCGGTGATGAGTAATCGTGGAATTGCCAGCCTCCATTGATGTGATGACGTCACCGTAGTTTTTCAACTGCCGTCCCGATTTCTATCAATTGGACTATCCCATTGCAAGGTCCGAGGGGTATTTGCAGGCTCTGTAGACGCAGAAAAAAAAATGGGAGGAGGAGGGAAAAGAAAGCCAACATTCCACAAATGGATGTTCTATGAAAAGAAATAGGTTCAATGAATTACAAAAAAGATCCATTACCGAATCAGCCGTGGAATAATTCACCCCTCACATTAATATTGCAAAAATCATTAAAGAAACACAAAAGGGTAGGCAACAATCTGCTTCATTGTAAACAAATTAATAAAACAAACTATAAATTAAATAAATCATTTTTAAGGGAATATCGAATACCTCAGGATATTTAATGTTTCGTGGGATAAGTATTTTTCAATATTCCGAAACTTTAAGATTTATAAATTCATTGGTGTAAAGCATTGGAACAATACACTTCACTTTTTTGTATCAATTGTGGAAAAATGTATTAAGTAAAGGTCATAATTATTGTCATTTTAAATATTTACTTTACAAAATATCAGAATTTCTTAGTTGCTTGAATGCTTTGGAGAAAAAAAACCCTAAAAAATACCTCAAAATGCAGCACTCTTCAGTGAAGAGTGTCTAAAAGACACTTTGGGCTAAATAAAACATTGCGAGTTGATTAGATATTTTAAAATGATAAGCTATCTATTAATAATGCAATATTTTATACGTAACACCTACAAGCATTTCATATTATCAACGTTTCATAATCTAATTAGTTATCGTTAGTCTAATAGCCCTTCACTATTACTTTTTCCCTTACTAATTCATTTTAGTAGTCTTGCATTTGAATAAAGTTTTATTGAAAAAGGATTACCTCGGACGAAATGTAAATCCGGATAATTTTTTTTTATTTTTTTTTTATCGTTACTAAAAGTAAAATAAAAATGTGAAGTAAATTTCTCATTCACTAATTCTATTAATGGTAGAAGCATCTATTTTGGGAAGCTTTATTTCTATTCAGTTATTGTCGAATAAATAAACGCAATAAAACAATTCGATGGCTCGTGGCCAAAAGACAACAAAGGAATCGAAGGAAAAATAAAACATCAACTGATTCAGAGCTTTTAGTGAAGCTAAAAATAAGAAGCAAATCTTCAATTGCTTTGTGTTGCTATCAATAAACAAAAACTGAAGATATCTTTTTAGGATTGCACAATAAGACAACAATGAAAGAGTAATATATCCTAAATATATTCGGAAGTTATAAATAGCCTCTCTCACCTCGCTCGACAAACCCTCTCATACTCTTCAATCTTTGAGATCGTCACTGTAAATTGGTTCTCTGAGAAATAAAATAAAAGTGTTGTAGAATTTTCTAATTAAAATTTGAATTTTTTACGATTTAATATAATTTAAAATTAATACGATAAATCCCAATGAGAGTATTTCTTTTAATTTTTCTACAACACTCTGGCTCTTGGTACTTGGCACAAGGCGGCGTTAATTGTGAGCTATTTAGGGTAATCGTTGCCCAGGATACAAGAATCGTTGTATTGGAGGTATCTCCTGAAACATCCATGCCGACGCGGGATTCGAATCCAGGTTCAGACAGATCTGCCGGAAGGCCGCAGTTTTGACCACAAGGATATGCGTAACGCGATAAATATAAAACTCCTATTATGGTTTACTTAAAACGTTTCTTTTTATTTTATGGTACAATTAAAAGATCTCACGTAAAATTACAATAAGTTTAACTTAAGATATTGTAAAATGCAAAAGCACAACCATTCTTTAATTCGATATAGCTCATTGTTAAAATAACAACGAACTCGGGAACTTAAGTAATACTATATTTTAGAATTTTCACTTAAATAAATTCACTTCAATTTTCTATTATTCAATACAAATTCTTTGTTAAGTAAAATGTATTCCATCTTACCTAAAAACGTAATCGTAAAGTATAACATAATAAAAAAAACACTAGTCTAGCAAAAGTACCGTAAGTTAACATTATTGGAAGGATTTCGTAAAGAAAAAGACTTAGAAAAAGTGTCACACTTCTCTACCCGTAAGCAATTATTGAATATGATAATAATTATTATCAATATGATAATAAATAGGTTTTATTAAAATAGTAAAGCTTAAATGTATCAAAAAACTTAACAAATAAAATAATAATAGGAAACTAATACTTTTTAATAATAATAAGTAATAATAATAAATAGTCTCTACGACTGTATTAATAAAACCTAAATTTATCAGTGGTTATATTATTTTATGGTTCTCGAAAAAAAAACTGGAATACAAGTCATTGATGCCATTCTAGATGTGGCCGATATGCTTGAATTTGGGTTCGAATCCCAGGGCTGTGAGGGATGTTGCATTTTTGTCTTATATTAGTCTTCTTCTCTTCCAGTCTTTGACTGTCTTTGGCCTTTATTCTAGTGTAGAATAGATCTAGAGGCATCAGTGCTAATGGAGTGTACTCAAAGTGGAAAAAATAAATCACTGGATATCCCTAATTAAACAAAAAATTGTAAATAAAAAATAATGAGGCCAATACACTAGATTAAAATTCATACTTATATTAAAAATAAAATGACAAGCTTTCGAACCGCCTGCGATTCCTTTTTAAAGGAGAAATTACAATTAAAGAGAATTTACAATAAAATGACAGTAAAAATAAGAAGTCACAAACTAAAAGGATTATGATTGCGGTCAGATGATTCTTTTAGTTTTCGACTTCTTATTTTTACTGTCATTTTATTGTAATTTCTCAGCTTGAGAAAGAATCGCAGGCGGTTCGAAAGCTTGTAATTTTATTTTTAATGAGAGTATGAATTTTAATCTAGTGTGTTGGCCTCATTATTTTTTATTTAAAATAATTCTATACACATTAATTTTATCTACTAACAAAAAATTGCCTGCGTCCTAAGTTATAACCGTTATAGAGCTTATAGTCCCACGACGTGTTCTTGTGTTTCTCATTGGCTTGAATCGTAAATAAACTTTGTTGTAATTTTGCCTTTATTCTCCATAAGTCAAGAGACATTTTCCATACAAGTCTTAATGAGGTTTTTATATGTATATATACATATATCACTTCTTCCTTATAATTTCAGAGGGGATGGAGTTCTTGGTCATTCTTTTCTCCAAGAAAATAATAAACACATAATAATTGGCGTGCCAATTTTCGAATATCAGGATGATAAATTCTAAACTTTAGTTCTTCCAAGAACAATATTTTCATTATCAAAATCATGCCTTTGTTCATTGTGGCAAAGAAGCGTTTGATGAAGATTTAGTCTTAGGATCTTTTGGGTCCAATTTCTCTGAAAATCAACACAGAGATCACATTTAATAAATTCTTTCTACTATTAAAGTTCTCTTGACATCGCATTTGGCATTTTTCTATTTGCTCCTAGCTTCTTATCAGTTGATCCTTTATGTACTGAATCTATAGGATTCTTTCTTTAAGTAACCTAAACCTACCATTAAAATTTCAGCTTCTTTAAGATATGTAGATTTTTTTTAGTTATCGTGCAGAAAGGGTATTTCGACTTGAAATTGCAATTTTTAACATTTTTTTTTCTCCGGTTAGTAAACCGCTACACCAAATCAACAATATCCTGTGATAGATATAAAAAGGATATAAATATTATAGATGTGAATTTATATAATTAATTCAGTAAAACATTACTCAAAGATTAAGTCATATAAATATTCTTTCTTATTAAAACAGTCTTAAGGACTTATTTTATCAAAATAACATACTGAAATTTTAATATTTAAATTGAAGGAGAGATTACAGAAGTAATAATATAAAAAAAATATAAAAAATTCGATCTGTTTTCGGGGGAGGAAGTATTAATGCTGTCTGGAAAAATCTTGGAGCCATAAAAACGATGCAGGACAAATCCATACCAGCCATAATGTATGCTTTTGCACGGAAAAAAAAATAATCCAAGGCTAAATGTCGTGCATGGGCAGGAGGATGAAGGGGTCTGTGGAAAATTAAAGGTATTGAAAAGACCAACCAAAAAAAAGAAAGACTGATTGTGGAAAACCTTAATTGCTTGCCCATCTTACTCAGGATTTTTTTTTAGCCGTTTTTGCCGTAATTGACACGTTTCCTTGCGTGCATAATATGCGTAGGGAAAAAGAAATAAGCGTTGAACGAGGTTAATGTTTTTTCATTCTCATTATCCATTATTTTTCTACAAATAACTCTATAAGGATGCATCAGCGAAAAACCAGAAAAAAATCGCGAAATAAAAAAAAATCACTGTTGGATATTTTGACTTTAAAACCGGCTAGAAACAGTTTTAGGAGTTTTATTAAATACACAGAAAAACCGCGCAGCAAAAAAATAATGATAAACGGCAATTTTCTGCCAAGGGAAAAAAAAGGGGGGAGAGCAGTAGATTATTTGAGTCTAGGCACGCATTATAATCTTCGACGGTTGCCTAATGACGATGTGACATGCTACCAATCAAGAATTAATGGAGAACAAAACAAAGCTGATCTGTGACCTTTCCTGACTCCTGGTGGGAAGAAGCGATAATAAAAGAAGAAGAAAAAAAAATCAATCATCGATTGAATTTGGTAAAGGAGAAAACTAAACGGAAATAGAATATTTTTTTAAAGCTCTGGATTCCTGTAACAGATAGAAGTTCTCAGAAAATTCTAATTAGAAGTTTATTAAGTACCAAAAAAAAAAATGATTACAAGAAATACCAAGCAAAATTAACAGGGGGGGGGGGAGAATGATTAATTATAAAAAAAAAAGAAGATCCTGAAAGAACTTGAAGCTTACTTTCGTTAAGTTCTTGCCTTTTCTTAACATGAGAATTTTTTTCAGCTTTTGCTCTAATTATTCGACAAGGAAAAAATTTCAAATAAAAAAGTCAGACCGTCTCTTGTCCTTTACTTTGCATGTCAAGTTTCAAGAAGACCAATTCAGAAGTTTCAAAGTTATTAAGGAGACTGCAAACACCCTCACAAACAGAAAGCGAATTATAGGCTTTTCGGTAAATTCTTCCAAAATACTCACTTACGAAATGAACATAGAAATTGACAAACACACACACTAGTAAGTTAGAAATCTGTATTACTAAAATCTTTTATTTCTCTGTCTGTCCGGTGCAATTTCCTGTGAGAATGGAAAATAGAAATAATTTTTACAATGAAACGTCCGCGAAGGGAATCGAACCTGCAACCTTCTGATCTGAAGTCAGACATCTTATCCATTTGGCCACGGGGACCACAACTAACTTTATAATGTTTTTTGACTTATGTTTTCTTCCCCTTCCCCCCATCAATAATGAACGCATTCCACCTTTTTTTTTTTTTTTTGAATCTCAAGAATGTTTCTTTATTTCCGATCAGTCTACGTATTTGTAATTCGAAAATGACAATTAGAACTATAATTGCCAAAACGTTGCAATATTGTAAATATATTAACCAAATTCTATGTGATATAGAAAAACAAGCGCGTGTACACGGGGGATGGTCTTGTTGTTTATAATTAAAAACAAAAATAAGATTATTTTGAAGGTTTCAGCCTTTTTATCAGCTGCAACGTTAATGATGAGATTGCTTAAGCCTGGAAAGAATTTTTATTCATTTATGTATATAAAAATACTTTTACTTTGTGTCTGTCGTCAAATCTGTATAGTTTTATACACAATGCTATGTAAATAAAAAATAAAATAATTTTATTTTTATATAATAATGTTCCTTAAAAAAGTATAGAACACTCTTGGTTCCAAAAAACATTTGGTACGACTTATTTTGCTTAATTACAAACATTATTTTTTTTTCCAAAGACTCTTATGTACCTATTACAGATTGTGCGATTACCATTCTTCAGGCTTGCACGTTTACTATTTATATTTTACATGTATTGTAGATTTAAAAAATACATTTAGTAAATTAGCAAAGACTGCTATTATCAAAACACACTATTTATTTTCTCCTTATAGAGGAATGATGTCTAAAACTTCAAGTAGTCTTTCTCAGTACGACAATGAAAAATATCTGCTCCTTCATTTTCAATTCATTTTTTTGTTCCATCGGTGCCTTAATTCAACTGTGCTCACATTACTTTATAAAAAATAATTTTGCAATGTAAGACATAGGAAAATAATTACAATCGAAGGATAAATGGTTGGGAACCTCAGAGTTGTCTCTCGGTCTGCCTCCATTTAAGATAACACGCAAACTAAATATCCTAGAAAGCTGAAATATTAGAGGCACGTGTAGATTGCTACAAGGAGAATCCATATTGATTTTTGTAAGTATCTGTCTAGAAGCTAAAGACAAAAAAAAATGTCAATTACGTTACCAGTACAGCGGATTAATCTTAAAAAAATTACATATCTTTTAAACATTTAAATTGTAAAGAGCATTTTCATGTTGATATTGACAAAAATGGTCCCATAACTAATACCTGAGACTCCAAAAAGCGGCGTTCTCTCGGCTAAACACAAATTGCATAGAAATGCTATCACATAGAATTCCATTAGAGTAATTTTAAATACATGTACTTTTGAATATGCCTGGTTGCATTCATCAATATTTTCCTGACTTGCTTACAATACTTGGACAGCCTTTAATTGTAGTCCCATCTAGAATATTCTCTTTTTTATATAAATAAGCTAATCCTGGTGGTCTTCAATTGTTATTTAGAAATTTCTTTCAAAATTTAACGGATTCTTAAATTAATAAACAGTTAACCTAATAATTTCTAAAAGACGGGAGTAGAGAATTTTATTACAGACATATTGATGTAAATAAAAAAAACAAAACACTTAATCTACAATAAAAGTACTTTCTCGATTTAGAAGTCTTTCCAGAATCAATAAAAGGGAAGGATCACTGCGCAACGAAAAAATATATTAATAAAAAATAAACAAAAATGTATTTAAGAAAATACTTAGTAAGTGATTTATATATTATGGCTAGACACGTTTACTTTTTACTTCATTAAATATTTTTGGAAATCATCAAATTATTCTGTATTCGAAGATGAATTTTTACACCTCCCCCCCCCCCCATCTCATTCTCACCTAAAGCATTATTTCTGGACTTGAGGTAAAGAATGTACAGTACATCAAACCACATTAGGTATTATGTTTTTAGGTGGTCAAGGTGGATGGCAGGGAAGCCAAGCACTGCGACCTGTAAATGTATACAATATTAGGTGACTATTAAGAATTTAAAATAACTGCTTTAAAAAAAATGCAGACATAAGGTAACTTAAAATAAGTGAAAAACACGATAAAGGTCGTCGTGGCAACTTTCGGGTATCCGCAATGTAAAATCATTAAAAAGAAGCTCCTGAAGAAAGAAACGAAAATTACATAATGATAAAAAGAGAACTGAGAAAAAAAATAACTGTTTGGCGATTACCAAAAGTTGACAAAAGAACGACAATAAACATAATCATAATCAACTAGTACAAGAAGAATCCAGGGAGGGAGGGAAATAATTTTTATTTTTTTATGTTTTTGCTTCGGATATTGTATATTGTAATTGAATGTCAGGTATTTTATCGGTTTTTGGCTCGTAATTCTTTATCTACATGTACCCGAAACAATAGAGATCTTTCCTAAAAGAACACAAACCTCCTGTTAAAATTTTAACTTTGTAGAATAAATAGTTTTTGTTATCTTGATAGCATTCGGATGGATAAGGAACGGATAGACAAACATTAGACGAATTCCTTGTGGGTTGTTGAGAGGACAAAAAAAAAAAAGCAGAAATTTGGCATTCTTGACAATTTGTTTTTTTAATAAATATACGTTTATCGTGCAATTCTGGTTTTCCTATTAATGTAAGATTTTTTAGCAGTTAATAATTCTCAATACAGAGTAAAAGTGATTTGGCAATGTCTTACCTAAATGCCCTTTAACTGTCCTTTAACCAAAGATTTTAACCAGAGATTTACCAAACTACATAAGAACGTATGTTATTACACAATCTGCTAGGTCTAACGGACTTTTTAATAATAACAATAATATTATAACATTATAATCAAAATGATCAAAAAATATAACTGTCTTTTCTCAAAAATTATAGTTATTCAAATAAATAAAATAATCGAGACACAAATTTATCCAGATAGCTTAAAAGTATCAAAAGTTGTTCCAATATTTAAAAGTGACAATCCTTGCAACCTAAAAAACTACAGACACATTGCTGTACAGCCTATATTTAATAAAGTAATAGAAAGCTACCACTCCGCAAAACTGAAAAGTTACCTGGAAAAATAAGAATGATCAATCCTGAACAATATGCTTATCAAAAAAATAAGAGTACAACTATTTGGTTGGAAAAAATAAGTAACGAAGTTAACGAACATTTGAGTAAAAATAAATTCCTAGTAATGCTGTCTGTTGACTTAAGGAAGGCAGCGGATTCAATTGATCATTGCAAAATATAATCCCATCGTCCAAGGCTTTTTTTTTTTTGACAAAAAGGAGAATGGGCAGATCTGCCCCACACCCGTATAGCGATAAGATACAGTATAGGAAGATACAGTATATACGCAAGGAAAGATCTCCATAAATAGAACATTTTTTATTATTACGACTTGTTTCGATTATTAGTCCGTGCGGAGTTATTCCCGGATGTATTAATTAATTATCATTCAATAATTATTTTCAGTAACAGTAAGTATTATTTTCATTTATTACATGTAAATCATTATTATTTACTTGAAATAAATGATAATATTAATTATTAATTATGTATAATAATTATTAAAAGCTAATTAAATAATAAATTTGAGAATTACGATGTCAACTAGATATCTAGTATTATATACATATACAATATAACTCCGAATGGACGAATAATTGAGACGAGTCGTAATAATAAAATATGTTCTGTTTAAGGAGATCTTTCTATAGGTATATATCTTATCACTATACAGGAGTGGGGCAACTTCCCATATAGTTGTGTCCATTGTCCGTTACAGTACATTGTTAATTATGAAATTCTAAAATTATATTTGTTGATGGACTGATGTCTCTCAAATGCTTTCACCATCTTTTCAAAAATTTTAAAACACTGAAATTCTTGTGTTATTTCGCTTTTTCTGAAAGCAACTTACAAACTTTTAAACTTATTTAATTAAAGAAAATTACATGTGATAGGCCTCGTTATTAAAGGCAGAATCTAAGTCTGAGATTTTGATCTTCCTCATTTATTCTCATAATATAATCTGTTCGTCCAAAGCTTTTTTGACAAATGATTTCATTTCATCAAATCGGGATCAACATGGATTCGGCAAATTGTAAGTTCGGGAATTGCTCTAATTGTTAATTTAATCTGTGTTCTATTTTTTCAAGTTATCTTTTTAATAGTAGAATATTTAGTTTCTTAAAAAAATAAACAAATCACAAATTCAATTTTCTATTAGATAATGTACGTTATTTTACAAGTAAAACGTTAACAAATAAATTAATTTCGAACAAAGAGAAATGATACCATTCAAATGTTGACATGTTTTGTATTACAATTGCAGCATTGTCCTACAATAGGCTATTGTATGCATTATTCATACATTTCATTTCCATTGTCCTTTCGTAATTAATATTTCCTCCCACTGCTTTCTGCTGATTTGCTGTGTAACATCTTCAATAAATTGCCTTTCGATATTTACGCAAAATGAAAACATCTATCGCTGCGAAAACATCCGTAGCCTTACGCTCTTTCCAACAGATAAGCGTTAAATTTTGGGGAGCGCTGCAACTACTTAAAAAATAAATGCGCCTCTTGTGTGTTCGTTTGGCGTTTGCTTTCGCTGTTAGAATGACTCAGCAGTCAGGCGAATGTCTCCCTCCAAAATACCGCTGACGGGGACTATATTGTCCAAGAAATCGAAGCGAGCAGTTTTCGCCACGAGATTTTATCCAATTTGACTCCCGTTGGGTATCCGTAAAAGCGGATGGAATATGGAAGAAACCGAACGATGCAGGCGTTCTGAATCACAAGCCACCTTGAATTACTTTGAAAGGAATACGTTACGATAGCTGAGCAAGTTAATGTAACGACGCCACTCAACAGCACTAAATTGCAACGTACTTTTTTTTTTTTTTCGTTAACATTATGGACTCATTTTCTTTCGTGAAACGGCACTTTTTCAACCATTAATATAATTGATTAAACTTCGTTTATATCCTTATGAGAATTCGTAAGGGTTGAACGGAATGTAAAAAAAAAAAAAAAAAAAAATATGTAAAATGTTATGGTCGAAAACGTAGTTGTCGTGCCAACTTCCGAATATATGTGTAGTAAAATCGCATTGAAAATAAAAGGTTGTTAAGCGACTAAAAATATATATAAAAAAAAGAAATTGAGAACATAGGAAATAAGTAGTAGTCATTTGGAGGCTACGAAAACTGAAATAAGAAAAATTAAACAATTCGAAGATCAAGTGAGGAGAAGCATTATAGAAGTGAGGCAAGAATTTCTCAGCAAATTCTTCAATTTTTTTACTGATATGGAATTGAATAACAACTTATTTTATTGGTTCAGAGTTGGTAGCTCCGATTTCTTCCAAAGACAGTATAGGAAATCCAGGGCTTTTAGTTTATGAATTAACATTATCACAGAGGGACAAATGCAAATTTCGATTTAAAAACGACTTTTTAAGGTTTTTGTGTTCTAACACTTTTTTTCCGATACATATTAAGGGTAATTCAAGTAATTCTAAATTGTATTATTGTTCTATTACTACACAATTATTATTATCCTACATTCACTGTTCAATTTATTTATTGAGAGGTAAATTCTTTCAAATATTTTGTCCTATGTTATGATGAGGCCTTTGCACACCATATGGTAAAAAATGTGGGTATATTTTGTTCAGAATTTATTACAAGAAACCTATCTATGTATGTATTTTTCCAAGTAATCACCAAGGATGCGATTGGCATTTTTGCCACCCCGTGGAATCAATTTCGTATGCAGAAAATATTTCCGTCCAAATGGGGAAAGGCACTTTTACAGAATGCCTCTTTTTTTTGCTTTATTCTGAGCCACACCTCAAAGAGGTGAGATAGATTATTCATACGTGCAGTGAAACTTAGGTTCGACACCATATGTCAGAAACAAGAAGGAATCATCATATCCAGAAATTAAAGAACACCTGTCATTGAAATACTTAACGAAGTATGATGGAACTATGGCATTTTATAATTTATTCTATTATTTCAAATACATATTTTAATTGTATTCGTGCGGAAATCCGTCTGCATTCGAGGATATACATCTTAGTGAAAAGAAATAGTCCTTATAATATCACTGCAAAAAGAAATAGTATATGAAGAATTGCAAAAGTAATTGTGATTACTTGTAAATAAATAACTAAATTTTAATTTTAACCATTGACGTTTGCCTTACTTGTATTATTTACGGGACAGAAATAATTAGATCGAGAGCTTTTTATTGTTGTAGGTTATTGTTAAATTGGCTTTTTTTTTTTACAAGATGAATTTTTATCAAAGATTCATTGACGAGTCGCCAGTTGTGATGCGGCATTTGTAAGTGATTCTGAAAGCAAGTCAGGTTTGCCCAAGATTAATAAACTAGTGAAAAAGTTATTAAATATCACAACTCAATATCATTAAAAAAAATCCTAAAGGAGAATCATATTTAAAAAAAAACATAAGCCCAGATGTTTAAAAAAAAAATTAGATATTTTTTTCGGCAAGGTTTGGGGAGAAGAAAGTGTGCTGGAATTACTGTTAAGATGCTTTACCGTCTTTAAATGAAGTCAGTTACTAAACGGTAAATAGGTTAGAGAGAGGGAATTTATACAATTTAAAGACACGCTAATCAACGAACAAATCTCTCCAAAAAAATAAACAAAATTAATAAACTTGTACAAAAAAAAAGATTAAATTTGCTGCCAGACTACCACACTACAGAAAAAATTACTTAGAAATAGGGAAAAATATTAAAAATACTGATAGATAGACTCCATTTTGTTCTACTATCCCTTCATAATTAACATAAAAGTGAAGGAAGATATGGTTTCAAAATGAATACACTACAATTATGTTAATTTTCAGAATTTTTTTAAGAATATTCAATTATACTAATTTCTATTATCCTAATAACTCGTAATTCGTATATCCGAATAATATCCAAGATGCGAAAAAAAATTCATGTTAGAATCTTGCCTAATGAATTGCTGCAATTGTTTCAACAAGAACAGAACTTTAAAAGTGAATATGATGTCATTATCTATGTACAGAAAATCTTTGATGAACAATATGAGATTGAAAGAAGTTTTGAATCTCACATAATTACTTGTTAGCCACCGATTACGTTATTATTATTACATTTTTATAATGTATTATATTTTTTGATTGTTTTTATGTGATATACTTTCAATATTGTTTATTTCATTCTTTTAGTTAGAGAAGAATTTCTCTTTCTGTTTCTTTTATTCTGGATCGTTCTATATTCTTCGGAACCTTGAGAAAGTTTTGGAAATAAAACGAAATATTGGAATCTACTGTTGGAAGATGTTGAAGTTTATTTGGTATATCTTATTTTGAAGATGACGTTTAACGATATACGTTTTTGAACTCGTAATTCTTATAGGATTATAGATATTTAACTATTTTTTTTGTGTGTGTGTTTTTTTATGTAAAGTTCTCTAATTGTGACATATAAATTGTGAGAAAAGTAAATACTGAAAAGCAATTAACTTTGAAAATAGCTTTGGCTTTGTTTAAAGTTAAAATCCTTCAAAATAGGTTTTGAAAGCTGTCAAATAAATTTGCTACTCTTGTTTTCTTGTTTTGTTGATTGCTTCAACACTGCAATTAAGAGTGAGGAAATTTGTTTTTCTAGATTTAACGCTTGCAATTTCCAATCAATCAACAAACAAGAAATCACGTTCATAGATCACTTAACAACATTCAAAAATCTCTTTAATATCAGTAATTTCTGTTATATACATTCCAAATGGAAAAATAAAATCTCTTTTTTGCTCTCACATCTAAAAACAGATCTAAAACGTCTGTAGAAATGTAAAATAAAATAGAAATATATAACTGTAAAACATAATGTAAATGTAAATAAAAATTTAAAAATGTAAGGGAATAGGCAATTAAATAATCCTTCTAGAAAAAATTTAAGACTAAATGAGTATTGATTTTACATGTAGATAAAAATTAATTTGTTGATGAGATATACATACTTAGGCCTATTCGTAGATTCATTGCTCGTACAAAACAAAAATCACATTTAACGTTTTCGAGAATTGTCCATTCGCTCAAGAAAGAGTAAATATGATTTTTTTATATAAACTTTTCTATAGAAAACTGTAGACGATTTTCTATAGTTTATATCTGTCCAGAGATCTGTCCATTTTACTTTAACTTGAAAATCCGATATTTCATTAGTATTTCTGTTGAAAACAAACATATATTTTGATAATTTAAAAATACTATAATAATAATTTAAGCTTCGTGATTCATCTGTTAATCAGAGACACGAAAGCGTATCCTTGGATTAATTTCAATGTCATTAACAATTGAGAGAGAGTTTTGAACTTAAATTTATCGAGGAATGAAACTTGGAAATAGTTGTCCTTACTTGATAGCATTTTCAGATCCCCTGCATTTTTGTTTCGAAGCAATTCCATGACTTCTTAACATGATATAATTAGAAAATAAATGTTTTGTCTGTGTTTATTTCCTGCATACACTAAGTTCAGACTACCTCTTATCCGGCCGTTATGAGACCAGAGGCATGGCCGGATAAAACAAATGGCCGGTTAAACCGAAAACATATTTAAAATACCGTATCAAGGTTAGAAATTGAATAAGACATATTTATTCACCTGCTTGGTAATTGTTTTTTATTATACAGTGAAATAAAGGAACATTAATGCAATATATTAAAAAAAAAAAAGGTATTATATACCTAAAGCAGACAAATGAGACTTCGAACAAACAGCAGGAGGCACAATGGTCTTTATTTAACTGAAATAAGGCAGAGAACATTCTTTCTTTCCGAAACCGGATAAACAGGCGGCCACTTTGAACGCGACCAGATAGAGCTAGTCTATTAAATGTCACTAGCTTACAAGTAGCGTTTTATGTATTACACTGGACGAAATTTTTGCCCATAAGCCTTTGCGAAGCAGGACCAGATTAGATTGGGCCTTACGGAAATGTCTATTTTTAGATTCTAAAACCGATAGCTTTACAAGGAATAGAATCATCCAATCTATCTTAAGTAAATAGTAACTTCACTGTTGTAAAACTAGGAATGTCATGTAGGTCTATTAAATATTTGCTATCTAACAAATGTATAAAATGTTATCTTTCAAGTAGGTGATATCATCATCTTTCAACTTTGGCAGTTCTTGTCTGTTTATTAACATATCACGCTAAAACGGTTGAACCTATTTCCATAACACGTGATATGATTCTGTTTTATACTTGATTATAGTTGCTCTTCACTGGTTTTCATCAACGGTTTTGATTAAGTCTGATCTCTCATCACGGCAAAATGGAAAGACCGAGTTTCTTAGTACTTGGTCTCGCTCTTGAGCCGATTCCCTCCAAAACGACGATTTTCGAGCGCAAATTTTCATTTTATCTCTTCATCCCTTTATTTTAACTTGGAATATATCATCAGAAACTACGAAAGAACTACGTCAAAATAGAAATTATCACAGGAGAAAGCACAGATTCCTTTGCACCAACGATAGGAGAAGGGGAAAAAAAAAGAGCATTCTTCCGGTAATGGTTTTAAATGTTTGGATATAGCCTCAACCACAGTCTCAAACGGCTACATTTTAGCCTCGGGTGCGATGGAACCATGATATTAAAAGACGAAGGGAAAAAAAAAAAGTAATTAAGCTGATCAGATAATGTCAAAAGTCACCAGGGCCATTATGGTGAGAATAAGCACGCGCTGCTCGCGGATAATGACTGGCGTGACGTCATCCCGACGGTATCGACACAAGCTGATAACGGCGTGCGAAGAGTCCACTACAAATACGATGGGGGTGCGAGAACGAAGATCTACAGATTAAAATTTAATCAAGTCGTTTATCAATCCCTTCAGAGCGAAAGGATACGATTACATCAAATCCCGGGGATTTTTTGAAAATTACTTTCCAACACAAAATCCACGACATTTCAATGCAACATCAGATGAGATTAAATTTAATCTGGATTTATTTATTCTAAGCAGCTGTACACGAGCTTTTCCAATTTCGAAAAATATTTACACAAATCAAGTTGTAATTATTGGATTTTTAACTTGTTCTTCGTCAGAAACAGTACCGTGAAATTATTATCGTGTCTTTAAGAACTCAACTCAAATTATTACCTGATTCAAGTAATGAAAGATCACATTTCATTAAGAAATAACGTTATGTTTTTAATCAATGAATATTTTTGAACGAAAATCGCCGACATATCAACGTTTTTAGTCCTCAACTTGTAACACATTAAAAAATTACATTAAAAACGACCGGTTTCGAATTTGTAACGATTCATTGACGAGTTTACAGATTCAAAACCGGTGTGTCGGCAATTTTCGTTATTGTACTTATAAAGCTAAATTTTTAACTTAATATTTTTTTAATTATCAAAATGTCTAAATTAAGTATTATATCAAATTTTATTATCTTTCAATACTTTTATTATTGCATTTAATAAATTTGAAATTATTTTTTTTCCTTAAATTTCTTTCTATTTATGATTATTTTCTATTCACGACTTTAATGTTTACATATGTGTATATTAATATTTTTGCAGTTTAGGTGTGGATTGCGAAAGGAAAATAAAAGTAAGACCATATACAGCTTTAAATAGAAAAGCTGCGTAACAGAAACTGAAAAACATTAGAAAGATGGGGAATTTTCTATTAATATTAATTTAAATATACTACAGTTCAATGTAACAAGTTTTTAACATTGTTTCTCACAATTCTAATTCACTATAATTATGTTTAATTATAGTGTTTTTGTTTGTAATTTTAAGCATTAAGTTTTTTAAAATAAAATATTAAAATAAGTAGATACAGATATCCATAAGCATTGAGATATATTTCGTTGTGAAGGTTTCTCTAATAAAAGAAATCCAAGAGTAAAATCAAAGTGCTTCCCTTTGTGAGCAGTAACGTCTGCTCCTTATTTTTCGCTTTCTGTTTCCATGGCATTTCACATCTGATGTTTTTTTGTTGATTTTTTTTCTTTTGCATATTTTCTATCGTCTGTAGCGACGTTATATTAACGGCGAAAAATCCACTGAAACTATTCCCTTTAACTGGTTGTTCATTCGATAGTAAGGAGACAGCGAAATATGGAAATAGCGCTCCTAATGAAAGGTTTCAGTAAAAGCAGTGGAAGATAAGGTCGCCCCCTGGCGAAAGCCAATAGGCTAACTTCACCGGGGATGCTCTAATTAAAGCTGGCCTTGTTTTGTTGCATTTCTCGCATTAATAAATAATTCGCCAGGACCTCCACGGCAATCATTGCATCAAACGCCGACGAAGAAGTAGTTCAACGAGTCGAAACTCACTAACCTCTCCACTCTTTCCTGTAAATATTACATCCCATTTGAAAATTTTGTCTGTTTCTCTCGTTGATTAAGTCGACATTATTTTAATTGCGCTGGGCAACGGATTTTTTGTTTTAAGACACTTTGTAGTTTCTCTACGAGGATTTCATTACTAATCTTTTAAATTTATGTTTTTATTTAAATTAAAAATGGATAATGGCTTTCTTTAGTTTTGTTGAGTTTGATGATCACTGGATAATTCCCGATGATGAGGATTCAGTGTAACTCGGAATAGGCTTGTTACAGAATCAAGATTTCAAAGCAAGAAAATGATGACTTGAATTTTTTTACTTCCTTTCTGTCATTGCGTTTTATTTTTATTATTATCCACCGATTCGTGAAGAGTAATCTAAGGTTGATGAAATTGAAAGAAAAATAAATTAAGATTCATTAATGTGCGGGCAAAATTATCGTGATTAGTCAAAAAAAGGCATTAAGTCAATAAAAAGTCAATAAATTCATATGTCTAGGCTACGTTATTCATGCAAGGCCCACAAATAAGGTATTGTTAAATTATTGACAGAAAGCGCTTCTTTTTTCAATCTTTTAGTTTTAATGACCTTTTTACCTAGAAACTCAGGATGAGCAACGGAGTAGTTCAAAATAAATCATATTCACTGTTTATTCGTCGTTATTCTCAAAAGCATTCTCAAAAATTACAAGCAGCAGTAAAATTCATTGATTGATTTTATATAATTAGGTTACACCATAAATTTGACAAAAACCTTTTGACAAAAAAATACTGAGAAGAAAAGCTTGAGATATTAAAACATTGAAACTTCTGAATGATTATTTGAAACATCTTTTAACACATTAATAATCAAATATATCAAAACAATTTGTCAGGAGATTACTAATTTTATACTGTAAGTCTACTATTTTGAGCTTCACCGTCAAGCATAGTTCTAACGTAGCGAAGCCAACTCGAGGGTTGCTTCCTACGTGAATGCTCAAGAGTAAAGAAGTATTATCTCTCATATCCGAACAACTGACTAAAATATTATGATTAAAAAAAAAGGAAAAGAAACACAAAACAGCCGTAATATTAAATGATCACAGACCCACCCAGTAAACTTACAGCAAAGTATTTCACGAAAGAATGAGCTATTAGCTGAGACGTAGACTGACACTGGTGTAGATGGCGCTGGTATCCGTTCAAAGTAATGCATCCCGTGCATTGTTGAATTTTGCAGGGGAAATATTATTGGTGCGAAGGGGCAGGGCTAACATTCAACAATCAATATGTTGGCTATCCAGAGTCACTACAGTCAGATATGTCAGAATAGTCCGATGAAGAATACACATACACAAATATACCAGAAATAGAAAACCACCATTCTGACAACGGAAATGAATGCCGGTCGGCACGTACTATCTGGCTCAGGAACTGTGGTAAAAACAATTGGCGGCTCAGGATCCATCAGTTAACGCAGACTCAGTAAGATCGCATGCAGCGGAAAATGTCTTAGAATAATTTTAGTGGATCTTACATCTAATCTGAGAAATCGACGACTCTACCCCCGTTTATTGAAAAAGAAATGAGAGAAAAATATATCACTAAATAAACGCAACACTTTATTTCAGTCACTTCCGGAAACCTTCAATGAGCTTGCTGACTTTATTTTATTACGGCTATTGTTTTAAATAAACGAACGATAACATCTTTTAGAAACGAATCTCGTGACTGTCTCGAAACAGTTTCTGTAGTGATCGATTTGTTGAACCTATAACAAAGATTATTCTTTGAGTTATATAAAAAACAAATAGTGCGAAGAACTTAACCTTTCTTTCCTAAAATGTGAGTTCTTAATTTTTCTATTTTTTGTTTTTTTTAAAGTGGGGAAAACCAATTAAAAAAAGTCTATCTTTATTTTCAAATTTTAATATCTAAGGAATACATGTAAAAATTTTCCGTTTTCTGAAAAATTTATTTAAAACTGCGTTATTTACTTAAATTATTAAATTTGATCATATCAAGTTAATTTTAATTAAGCCACGAGCAATGAATTAGCAAAAAAGATTCTCATAAGATAATGAGAAATTAACAGAAACAGGATAAAAAATCATAGTTTTGATTCCAATGGGTTTCTACGGGAATTTTTGTCGCCTTCTCGCGCTAATTTCTGGACAAGAACCCATTTGGAAAAGATCGCAAATATGAAAGTTAGATCATATCTAGTCGTTGAATGTACATATCAAGTTTCAAGCAGATTCATTTAGAGGTTCTCAAAATTAGTTGGGGGGGGACACAAAGCCCTTGCTGGAATGGAGGCTAATAAATATAAAATAAACAACAATCATAATAAAAAAAAGGACTGCTGTGTAACTATTATCAGCTGTAAGTAAATGAGCCTCAGGCCAAAATCAGATCAGAGATTAAATTCATCAAATTGTACTAAGAAAGTATTTCAAGCTTCATCAATTTATTTTATCTGTGATATTTTTCCTCTTCTTTTGTAAGTAATATCTCTCTCGAAGTATTCAGATATTTGTAAAGCAAAGATAACTAAGTAAAGGAGGATGTTTAACTGCACTCGCTGACTCCTCTTTGTACTTTTATTGAATAGAGAGAGACGTACCAGGCGCTTTCAGAGCGTGATACCGTGACCTTTTGTAATGTGGGTGTTTGAGCGTTAAATAACTGAAATAATTAAAAACATTTCGGCATATTTTTCATCCATTTATATTATTAAAAGAAAATTTTATTTTTTTACCTATTTATATTATTATTTTCTTTAATAACATAAATTAATTTTTCTTTAATAATATAATATAATAATATAAAATAGATAAAAAATAAAATGTTTTCTGGCCCTTTCTTCTACGAAACCATTAGACACAGAAATACAAATAGGGTGGTAAATGTTAGATGTAGTATTGAAGATGCTCACATTTTCATTTTTATCTACGGGGATCAATCAGAAGTCACGTGACTTACGATCAACATGAAGTCTCCGAAATGCGCTCGCCGTTGTGAGAAAGCGGTCACGGGTGATGAAAAAATTATCCCAGAATCCAAGATCACGTGATCACAGGTTTGCTAGTTCTTCTCTAAAAGAATCTCAGGAAAAGAAAAAAAGGAAAAAAACCTGTTCCCTTGTATAATTATTGCTAAATATTAATAAAGTAAGGAAAGAAATAATGTTTGATATATTCGACACCTTATTGCTTATATAATAAGCAAATTCCTTTTGTTTTTGTTGACAGAGGACTAGACTGACCCTAGAGCCACATTGGAAAAGAAATTAATTAAAATTTCAGATGCCGACCACCAACTGATTGAGGGTCTATCATCCGATGAGCTACTACTGATCGAGTTACAAGGCTTGTCTAAATGGACTATTTTGAGGGGATCCTAGAAAATAATTTACATTCGCTGAGTATTGACAAACCTGAAATAATAACTTCTTCAATTCTTAGAAAACTGGTATTTTCTTTAATAAAAAAATAACCTTTTTTGAAAAAAAAAAAAAAGCTTTATTTTTTTTAAGTGTACACAAATGTTTCGATTCTTTTTATCTTTCTTAGTTCTAATTCCTTAACAATCTCCGATGTCATTATCTTTACCTTTATTTCCTACTCCATCCATCTGTGAATATCTCACTAATAACTTTAAAATCAACCACCCACTCTTCATGAAATTCGATGTGAAGATCGGATCATAATCTGAAATCCTATCTAACTAACGAAAGCTAGCATTTTTCCAATAGTTCATGCGATCCAACACTGAACATTTATCTCGAGACAAATCTTAACCTACTTTATGGTCGACTTTATTAGACAAAATAGAATTTCAAATGGTTCGTAGGAACATTTGCTCGTTTATTTTCATTCCCACTTCTACCTAAAAGCGCCTAATGGTGACATCTCACAAAAGCATGCTTTAAATTAAAAATATATAATAAAACAAGAACTTCCTAAAAGAACTTGAAGCCTACTTCTTTTATTTATTTATTAAGTTAGTTAGTTATTGTCCTTACGTTATTTAAGGCCGTGAAAATATTGTATTGAAAATTTAAATATCTAAGGCAAATAATTCAACATTCAATCTTCGCTGTTAATCCACTGAAGCTCGGTTATAACGCGGTTGTTTATATCGCGAATTCGGATATAACGCGATTTGGTCTTGGACCCCTTCTATTTTGGAAAAGGTGTATAATTGTAAAATTGCAAAATTTACCGTTTTTTCGCCTAAAATCAAGGTGTAAATTAATATGCTTGTTTCCTTATTATTTACAGTAATTGAGACTCTAAACCCACCCTAATATCACGAAAAATGCGTCAAATACAATATATTTTTTAAAAAAAATACCAGAATCGCGGACTTTTTCGTTTAACCAAAATGAATCTCGAGATCTATTTTTCTGCCAAGGACAACCAGTAAAAGGCCCATATAATCTAATAGGCGTATGAATACCTAGTTTCGATCCACGTGACTCGTCGTTTGTACAAGATGTCAAGATGGCGGCGCCAAATCGATTTTGACTAATATAACCCATCAAAGTATTGAAAAGATAATGATTTATATATTTATAAATATAAAATTTTCTCACATAGCTCTGAATGATGTAGGTAATCGCGAAATGACTATTTGAAATCGATTTGGAATCGTGTGGGCGATAATAGGGTGCGATATACGACATTTGACATCGCGAAGTAATAAAAGTTCGGTTATATCGCGGTTATATCGCGATCTTCGAAATCTTGGATCCGAAAGGTCGCGTTATAACCGAGCTTCAGTGTACTTTTCTTTGCAAACTAGTATCATTTTCAGTGCAAATTTATGGACAGGGACCCAAACGGAATTTTAATAAAAGATTTAAGTAACTTGTTATAAGCTATTTTGGAATTGAGGAATTATGATGGTCATAGTCGTTCAAGAAAATAAAACATTTGTGTCCTTTCCCGGTTAGGAGCAAACCGATGAACTTCAAACTTAAAAAACAGGTCCAAAATCCTGCATTTCTTCCATTTTCATAATTGAAGGGAGGGTTCTAACCCCTACCAACTCCCCTTCTTCTGTACTCCTGTGTAATTTACCCATAAATATGCATATCAAATTTCAAGAAAATCAATTCACTGATTCAAAAGTTAGTAGGAGCTGTACACACACAAACATAACGAAAAAAGGCTTAATAATTAACAGAAGTATTTCCTATAAAAATTATAACTAAATAAATAAATAAACAGGATAAAAATAGCTGAAATTGCTTTTCAACTTCAAAGATATGATTATAACATAGCGAGAATGTACAATAATGTTATAGACTTCGAATTAATATCCTGATTAAATTTACAAAATCACATTCCCTAAGTAGTAAAATTAATGTTGACAGATAGAAATTCCTTTTTTTATAATCTTCATTACGTAACAGAGTGACAGGCATTCCATAAAAAAGAATTTATTGCAAGCCCTCCAGTTAGTAACTGAAAGCTGAACAATTGTTTCTTATTGAAATATTTTCTCCATTTATTTCCAGCGCAGTAGAATCCGATTATCCGAATTGCCAATTAACCGAATCATCACAGTCTAGCACTGTCGGCTCCGTAGTTGGCGTAGCCTCTCCTTCTCTTTACCACTTAAGTCCACGTGATCTTGTTCTGGTTTAATCCACCCTGTTTCCAGACATCATCAAGATTTCCAATAACAATGTAATCAAAAATATAATTCAGTCAAATTTACATAAACCAAAAAAATTGGTCGCAAAAAAATGGCCGTAAAGTCAATGATTGGCGGTAAATATGTAGTCCGTTTTTATAATTCTTTCCAATATTATATAAACAAAATGTACTATGCACAAAGACGCAACAAATCTCGCAATTTTAGTAAAAATAGAGATCTAGGAATTATTATAGTACCTATTGGAAGCTGATTATCGCTTAACCTAATGACTATCAAGATACTTCAGATGAGGGCTGAGTGATCCCTGGGGCGATCTTGGACGTAATTAGGAAATATCTAGATCTAGGAATAATTATTTGAAGCTGATAATCTCTAGGAGATTAGGATAAAGTAAATATACCTGGAACTTATTAAATATCTAGATACAAGGCTTGGTAATCCTAGTCTTCGCTGGAAGTAAATATTACCTTCGCGATCAAACATCATCCATAAAGCTACAGAACTGGTATCTGTTCATCAGGAAATGCGCCTGAATTACTGGTTTATTTTACTTCCTTTTACGTAGCCGAAGAGTAAAAGGAAGTTACGTGTGTAATTCTAGTACTTTATTTAATGAAAAAAGTTCATAATTTATGCAAATCACTTTTCGTTCATTCGTATCATTAGTCTTTAAGTTCTTATTGAAAATCTAACCTAGATCTAATTTCAAATAGTTTTCAATCTCATCACCTCTTTGTCAGTTTCAACCCCATCCAACAAGAACCGTCGTACATAAAGAAATTAGGTTTCCCGTTTGTCTGTTCCCTTTATTAAGGGCGCGTAGAGAATGGTAAGATAAGGGCAATGGGTAGTTTTGCTATTCCAACAGAGATAATAAAGAACACAGGCCAACAGACTGGTTATATTCTGCTCGAGTACGACAACCCCGCCTTACAAACCCAATAATACAATGACGGCGTCTCGTCGGTTCACGACAAGGACGTGACTCACACTAATGACGTCATAACCAACGATCAATCTTTAGTCAAGGTTCTTTCCATTTTTTTTTCTCTCTTCTTAGGATTTTCAAGGAAATAGTCTTTTCAGGGAGCGGATTCTGGAGGATTATTTTCCTGTCGATTTTTACTTTTTTTCTTCTTATTGTCTTAAATAAAAAAAAATGGAAAAAAGTTTTTTGCACTTCATTATAAGTAACATTAGTTATGAAATTGTTACCTTTGAAGATAAATGGAAAATCTTAAAAGTATTTATTCTCTTTATTCAATTTCAAAAATACCTATTTTTTGTTTTTGCAAAAAAAAAAAAAAAAAATTCTTTTTCTATGAATGTCGGGGATTTGAACGAAAACATTTTACTTAAACAAAATGCCAGGAAATTATTGATCTTCGTAAGGACATATATCTGACAAACAAAAATATTAAAAAAATGGAAAGAACATTTTTTAGATTTTCTTTTGCAGACGAATTTCTTTTTAAAGTATCTCAAGCACTTAACCTTCTTTTCTGTGTTCTGTTAAAAATTATCCCTGTTTGGTGCTGGTAGGATGCTACGAGACTTGTCCACTATCTGGAAAGTCATCGGTTCGATCCCTGAATAGGTTGGGTTTTATTTAATCAAACCGACTTCCTAGGGTTCCCTTAGTCTTTTATGTAATGACTGTTAGGATTTTATTTTCCTATAAGTAAATGCCAGTCTATTTTAAAGACCTTCAGACTTATCGATTTAGACTGTAATGGCATTTCTAGAACGGGTCATGAGTCAATGTACTAATAAATCCTGTTTTTATTCACTGCTGATATTTAAATATTTATCAAGGATGAAAAGAATAAGGTAAAATTGGGTTTTTAACACATACAGCAGTTGTTTTCAAAGCTCGAGAAGAACTCAAGGATTTATTGTCAAATTTGTATTCACCTGTACTATATCACTTCAGTCGTACAATGTTTACTTTTAACTATTAGTAAATTATTATCATACATCTACCCAAAAAATAAAACAAAACAAAAAATTCTTTTCAAAAAAATTTATAGACACTTCCTTACAGGACTAGATAAAAATGAATTAATAGTTGGAATTATTTATAATTAATTTGCACTTTTTAACTTCAAAAATATTAATAAAAGAAAACTTAATAATGTTTTATTTCAATTTAAAATATATTAAATACACTGAATTTATATTATTTTAAGAAAAT
>JAFIDM010001028.1:41229036-41299511 GCA_023159025.1 Thereuonema tuberculata | reverse complement strand
AAAAAAAAAACGGAATCTCCAGTTCGACAACCAAAAAAAAAAAAAGAAATTCAATAACCAAAAAAAAAATCGGGACTTTTTTAAAACGCCGCGGGACGCGGGACAAATGTTAAAAATCGGGACTGTCCCGCCAAAATCGGGACGTCTGGTCATCTTACAATAACCCACACAAAGAATTTCAAACAAATAAATTTCCATCGTCTTTTGTCCTTCAATATGCACGCCAATTTTCAAATAGATCCATCCAACAGAACAAACGTTATTGGGATATGCATACACACACACAGACTAAGTGATTTGATGAGCCTTCTTTTCCTCGGAAAGTAGATTAAAAGGAAGAAAAACTCATCCTTAAAAGTGTAATAGAAAGGGCAGGTAAATCATACTTGAATTCGTTCAGTGTTTTCTAAACACTAGGTAAGGTATCCATTTCGCTTGTGAATCAACAAATTTATATGTTGCTACCTGAATAGCAACAAAAAAAAAAACCAGTTTCGTTGAAGGGTAACTTCTCAGTGGATGTAAACAAGAGAGACGCGAAAACCCATCGTTGAATGCATCGATTGATCTGTATTAGGGAAGAGCAACTTAACTAGATAAATGAGTAGATCAACTGACAGCACAGCCAAAGAGACTGCAGGAGGCATGTACATAAATCAATGACTAGATAGATTAATACAGTCGGTCACCCTGGAGCAAAGAACGGATGGGTGTTACACAAAATGCCCTCAGTCGACTTCGCAGGCAAACAAATGGAGCCCCCCCCCCCCCAACCAATTCCCACTAAGAAAAGGCTTTTGACAGTTCTTTATTTTTGTCAACAGAAGCATATTAATTTTGAAGAAGATGTCGATAGCATTTTTATAAACCTCTTTTTTTTATATACCCTTGGGTAAGGATATCAACCACAGGGAATGATAAGTTTGGTCTCATATTGAAAACTGCCCTTAATATGCATAAGAAAGAGAAAAGATTCAATTAAAAGTTTTTTTAGAAATTTCATTATTACTGAAGTTTATATTATCTTAGAATAAGTATTTCAGAATTATCCTCACTGGAAAGTAGATAGATGTATAAGTCTGTCTATCTACCAACGAGGATAATTCTAAAATACTTATTCTAATATAAAATTCAGTAATAAGTGAGATTAGTGCGAGAAAATCTTTTTGTATACATAGTAGTATAGGTAAAAAAAAAAAACCTCAAATACCGTAGGTTTTAATTCTCAAAATACTGTATATGTTAAAGAACGTTTCTTATCCAGTAATTTGTAACAAAGTCGCTAAAACTTCAATGACAGATGGGATAGTTATTCAATCTATGATTTTCTTAATGTTGATGGACAAATGAGATATTTGTGGTTAAAATTACTAATATATAACTCTGATTAAATTATCACCATTTAAAAACAAGCAAAAGGAAATGTTTCAGTGAAGACAAAGCTTACTGGTCAAATTAATACGTTGAAAGCCAACTTCGAGTTATTCGTAGTTAACTGTTTATCCTTAACTGTTTATCCTTCGTAGTTAACTTTACTTTTAGTGTTATTTTTTCCTGGTCTTTAAAGAACTGTCTCACCGCTACGAAACAACTTTATTTGTTGGAGGGTGGAAGGAATAAAACTAATTATTAAAAAATAAACAAAATACATAGTAAGTTAGAGTATTAAAATAAAGCAGCTAAATAAAATTTGGCGTCGGAAACCAATTTTTCAGTAATAACCTTGCAATCAACGTGATAAATAATTCTTTATCTGTTTGAAAAACTATTTTTTTGTATTTTGCAGTTATTTGAAAATAATAATATAACTTCAAGTTGCAATTATATTAACTTTAATAGAATACAATCGCAGCCAACATTTATTATACGAAAATGAAAAAAAAAAGTAAAAAAGCTCTTAATAATGTAAATTAAAAAAAATCCTTGTTTGCAGATTGGAGAAGTCACGTTTGATAATCGATAGGGTCGCGGGTTCTTGTTTGTTCATCTCCAGACTGACACTGGATTTATTCAATGCCCGTCAAAAGATTCGTTCTTTCTCGGTCTTAAAGGCAGGCGCACAAGTCCCGAGATTCTGCTTTGTCCCGATGAATTTTCTGTTAGTCTTTATCTGCCTAGTCTCCTCAGCTGTATGTCAGGTCCTTTTTAAATTTAAAGACCATTGATGCTACTAACTGTGATGGCTCATGTCAAGCAGATAAAACAAAATTAAAAAGACATTTAAGTAATTGTTACTGACTTAACTTCTGCTTTTGAAAAGTTAAAAGAGAACATCAGAAATGAAAGCAGTAAAATATCCAACGTATGCTGAACTAAAGAGTAAGCAATGATAGGTAATTGGCACTGATTGGGATCGTTCATTCAGAAGATGCAAAGTGGTTTCAGTTTACTTTCCAATGGCATTTTGAAAAAACTAACGAATAATCACGTGACAGACAATGTACTTCATGTAATTTTTAAGATACGGTAGATCAGGTAAATGGACCGATCACCAAAAGATTGGTATCTTTATATAATTTATAAAGCTTAGCTACCAGTAAATGCTTACAGTATTACTGTAGGAAATAATTAAATAATTGAAACCATAGCAATGCAGGAATCAAACAAAAAAAATATGGTACAATGAAAATTCACGTGTGATGAGACACTTGGCGATAGTGGACAGTAGAAGAGGAAAAAGAAAAGAGGCGTCGGCGGGAATGGAAGGGTGTAAAGGTCTAAAGTAAAGGACAAAAAACTTACACCTGTATGCGGATAGGAATTCGGGCAAAGATACTGAATAAATACATCATGACGACATATCTATTAAAATCCAAATTAAAGTAGGCGTAATTGGCAGTTATGTTAAGACGTCCCATTATGTTATGCTATGGCTATTGGGAATTCGTTATTCAGAACGAAACGGGATTGATTATCCAGACCGACAAAGTTAAAGAAATTTTATTGCCTTCATTTTTTCGTGGATGATGTCCAGAACAAAGTTCGTTCATCAAGATAAAGTAAATCAAATGTTATTCTTGTGAGCATTACCTTATGCGAAGTATACAGCACTCTTCTCGTCATGAACGAAAGATGTGTGTTGATGTGTACTAGTTGAAGAAGATGTAATTATGTAGCACTTATTTATTGATATTCTGAGATAGTAATTTATTATAATAACTGACTGCACTCTGCAAAATAGTAAGTTACAATTATGGATCATTATTATTACATTAAATGTTTGTGGAAACATTTCTTCAATTGCTTTGTATAGTAATTTCAAAATGTCTCTTTTCTTCAAAGGCTTTATCATATGGTGATGAATGCAAAATGCTACATCATTAACTGAGTCTGTCTTTCTTGGATTACTTTCAATTTTTGTCCCTTTCACCTTAGCTTCTTTGATTGATTGATGCAGTCTTTAGGTCACTGCTTAATGTATTGAAATATCTAAACTTATGACTCTTTGCTATCTCTTGAAATATCCTCTATTCATATTCTTGAAAAATAAAAACAGCTTTTAAAATAAAAATTAATGGTAAAAAATTAGATATAAGCATCGCCTCGCGCTCATTTCTTCAAGTATTAAATAAAATTTATATCGAGGTTTTGAATTACATTTACTAAACTTACAGCTGTAAATAATTGTTTTGGGTCGAAAGATATAGGGGAGTTGGAGTAAAGTTTTTAGGGGAATGGAACAAAACCCCCAAGTGACACAGCAGCTGCAAGAGTTAACTGTAAGTTCACAATAGCAATAGAAAACGCATTGTTCATCATACCAATAAGATATCCCACAAATCCAATTATGCATGGTAAAAGAAAAACTGTAAAACCTAAATACAGGAGATGAAGAAAGACGAAAGACTGAGTAGGGTGAGATGTAATCGATCAACATCTTATTGGATCTGTTAAGAGAAGACAATTAAGATAACATTTCCATTTCATTTTAAGATTAAAAATAGAAATAAAAACAAAGTACCAATTACCAGACTTAAATTACATATTAAATATTTCTTTTTAACTATAAAATATCCTCCATTAATAATAACCGTACAATGGCATCGACGACAAGTACGTATTACAGAAACGTCATTTTGACTTACAAATGTACAGTTCTTTTAATTTTATTTCATTCTTTTATAAAATTTGCCACTTCGGAAGAAATATAATGAATTACAATGAACGGAAATTTTTCCACAAATCTACGTTGTTACATATTTGAAAAGATTTTTATTCATATTTACTTAACATATATTAGATTTTTCTACTACTCTAAATAGTTTGGAGTTTTCTTTGATGGAAAGGGAACAGTTTTGAAATTCGAATCTATAACTTCAGTTATAATAATTCAAAAGGCAAAAGGGTTATTTGGTATTCTTGAATAATTTCTTTTTTCATTTTAAAACAAGTTTCTTATTTAGTGTCATACGATGAAAATGCCACCAACCTGATGAAGAGTATTAAATAAAAAAAAAATACTCTCTTAAAACATTGTCCCAAAAAAATAACACTGTCTTTAAGTTGTAGGAGGTTCTCCCCCCCCTTCCGCCCCCATAGCAAAACGAATTAATCTCCACTAAATTTACCTAATAAACAATCAATGAACATGCAGTGGCACTCCAAGTTAAAATATTTTTATTAAAAAAAACTTTGACATCGGTAAATTCCCAATTGAGGTAATGAAGACATCCTATTGTACAGATTTAGGCTGTAAAAAATCTTGGAGTTTAAGTTTTCAGCATTTTTAAATGAATTCCAAAGCTTTTTTGCAGTTCCCAAAATATCCATCCACAATAAATAATCACTCCATCACAGTAACTGGATGCTGATGACATGATTCCTGTAAGCTTGCTTGCTCTTGTGTCTAACCGAAGTTGCTTCACTAAGTTTTGAATAATTATTTGTAAATCTACTCCAATTTTAATCCCTCTCGTTGTTTTGCGTTTTTTTCTTCAGCATGAATCAATGGTGTTCCTCTACAGATGCTTCCAGATGAGTGACGCGTCAGCACTGACATTTAATTCCAGACGCCAAAGAGTAAATTTCTTGCCCGGCCGCCTTCCACCAGTTCAACTGACCGAGTCGCTGACTGATTGGCTGCAGCTGCGATGGGAAAGCCCGCGCCTTGGACCGGAGCCAGCTGAGCAACGATTTGCCGGCTCGTTTCCTTATGCTTCGCTCACTCAGAAAACGTAGTTATCCTCTTCGGAGATATCCAACTGGGTCTTCTTTCACCCTTCTTTTTTCCTGAGTGTTTTGTTTTAGTTCGCTTTTCTGCACACTAACGCTGTCGTCGCTAACAACATGCTTTTGGAATTCACATCTTCAAGCTGGGCAAAGAGTGAACTTGTACACGACCTACAAACAGTGTAATAAAAGGTGTGTATTTTGATCCAACTAATAGGCATCACTGTCTCTTTTAATCATTCGTTTTGCCTTTTCTTTTAATTTTGGTGACTTACCGAAAAAATTGAAATAGTTAATGCAATCGCTCAAGGAGTCCAGGGATTGAGATCCTATCTAATGTGAAGCGCTAAATTGTTGTATAAGACTTTCACCGAATATGTTAATAAGACCGGAGTAAGTGAGGTTTTGAATCTAAGTTGATGAGTCTTGAGAATACATATAATAATAAGAAGAAGAACATGCAGAAACCTCAAGCAGACAAGATCAGTTAATACACCGACCTAGCACACGAGCTCCAGAAGCAGTGGAGGCAGGACCGATTACGTGTTGTCCCATCGTCCTGTCCGCCATTGCACCACAGCCTCAGCACACTAGTTCTTCACAAAAACTTAAAACCAGAAGGCCGTGGTACTCAACACAACACACATATTTAGAAAATTTATGGACACAACCATACAACCCTTAATCATTCTTGCACATTTCTTTACACTTGGCAATATGTGCTTTGGTCCTTGACCCGCCATGTCGTTTTTCCTGGGGAAACAAAAAGTTTGAATCTTTTACGTAATAATAATAATAATAATAATAATAATAGTAGTAGTAGAAGTAGTAATATAAATTCATCATTTAAAAACTGCTCCAGTAGTGAAAAAAGTGGAGAAGTAAGTCAGTGCATTTTAGCCAACCAGCAGTTGGCAATTCCGTCTGAAGAGAGCTAAGAAGTTTGAAACAGCTGTATCAGCCTCTCATTCAATTAACAATAAATAAAAAAAAAATCGTTGAAAGCTTCTTATAGAAAATCCTTATCTTATAGTTTGCTAAAGAATAAAAAAAGCTTAATGTATATGATAACTGAGTTTTTAATTTTTTTAATTAACAAAAATTAGCAATTATCTTCTTATTTACAGATAACAGATTACAATAATTTTACTTCAATCTTAGAAGAACACTTATTTGGTTTTTTTTTTTGGTATTTTTTTATTGATTTCCTTTCTTTTTTTTATCTATCGATTCGGCTGCAAGGGAGCCACTAATAAATTAGTGGATCTTCGTTTTTCGATCAATGCATCAAAATCTGCGGCAGAATTTCGTAACGCCAGACTGGGTTTCGGCAGCTGCTTTTCCCCCTCCGCGAGAAAAACACATGCAGCCACTTCTACATGATGAAAAATGGAATGACATTAGTTTCCAGTTTATCATTTTTCCTTATAACAACAACTGCAACATGATCAATGGGCCAATCTCAAGTTGACAACGGTCTTCTACTTGACAAAATATACAAAGCAGATTTATATAAAGGTTCAAGAGTCGAGTCTTATAATTGAGTGATTTACAAAGTTTGTAGCCTTCAGAATCGTTTTACGAAAATATTTACAAGGCCTTAATGTTTTACTTTAAAGCTTTTCATTAATTTTGACTGGATTTAACTCATTTTTCGAATGAAAGATAAATTATATGCGTATGCTATGGGTATGTGTGTATTGGAAAAAATTCAGTTTTATAAAAACACGCAAACTTTCACATATATACACATATCTGTAAATTCCAAGATATTTACAAATATACACAAATAGTATGTGTATATATGTGTGCATTTGTGAATGTTTATATGTATTTACAAATGTCTGTTTTTGTCAGAATAAACATGCTTATACTGTTCGGTTTCAAAAAGCAGACCCACGACTGGCAGACGATTTTACTCCGCAGAGGGGTGATACGCTGAGATGGGCACTTTCCTAAGAAATTCTTTTGGACATTTTTGCTTTTAAGCAAAAAATAAAGGAGGAGCATTTCTGCAATAGTATTTATTCTTTCCATAATTCTTTCCTGAAAAGCGCAAATAGAACGCAGCTACCTGTAAACTAACTCTGATAAAAAGTAAACAACCGCCATTTCGATGAAATCGAAGGAGACCTGACGCATGCGCAAAAGCGTTGAAGGCTCTCGTAAACAAAACTGAACAGTAAGTATGTGTGTTTTGCTGGAGTGAACATGACTGTGTGTGTATGTGTTCGTGCACATGCGGCCTTAGTAACTCTTGAACTAAACGAACCTGTGCTCATGAAATTCTAGATTTCTGTAGATCTTTTGTCTGAAATAATTTCTTCAAAAGTCGAGGCAAGATGAAATACGATGTGCCAGCATATTCTTTTAGTTAGCTTCGTCCTGTGACTGCAACTGTTTTTCTCTACAAAGTCTAAACTAAGCGGTCGATCTTCTTGAAAATCGACATGTCGGTTCATGAAAATTAAAATAATCCTTTCTGAAACAAAAAAATTTACATTAAATTAAAATGTCAGCCTCTCGAAGTTGGCTTCCAAACTTGCAGAAAACAACGAAGTGGACCTACATGATTGAATTTCACTGCCTTAAGAACACAAATCTCTGAAAATATCGTTCTAATCTTTCTAATTACAGAGATTTTAGAACGATAATTTTCAATTTAAATAATTTTTTAAACGATTAACATTTTTTAAAATGCTAACAGTAATACACAAAACTCGATAATCAGATATAGTTTGGCTCTAACTATATCGGATTATCGAGTTTTGTGTTTGGCTCTAACAACTTGGATTATAACCAAATCAAAAATAAAACCCTTTATTTATATTTTTTTTTAATTATAAATAATAACAAATATGGTTAATTTATTTCAAAAATTTCTTTCTAAATTAACAAATAAGTTAAGAGAACCATTACATATTTCATTTTAACTAATGAATTATAACCATCTTGTTTTCGATTTAATTAATTTGAGTCATCTTCTTCAAATTATTAGAAAAAGTAATGATACATGATATTAAGGAACATATCTTTCGAATAATTAACATTTAACGTAACTGAATCCTCGATACATTATTTTGATTCGCTGAGGAAAGTAGTTTCCAAGTTCTTGAGCAACTTGTTTTTAAATTTTATTGTATATTTTTTTCTTCGAGGCACCACTGCGCTTCCGATGTTTTATTGTAATTTGTTTCCAATAAAGTAGAATGCATTTAAGTTTTTTTATATCTTAAATTTTACTCGTTGTCATGATTTTATTTGCTATTGGACTGTCATATTCACAGATCTAATTTATGAGTTTGTTTTGGACAGCTTCCCTAAATTTTTTCCTCATAAATCTTCAATTTTCATACATATTTCGCAAATGTAAGGGAAGGCGCCTGAAATCCAATAGTCTTTTTTTAAATACACCACTGAATTGTTAGCTCATCAAATCCAGAGTGTGTCCAGAGAATAATTTTTGAACCACTGGCATTGGAAAGATCTTATTTTTCAAACTTCGCAAGATTTAACTTGGGTATCTGAGATTCTTTCTGTACGATTCCTCAGCGGATGAAATTGACAAAAAACGTAGAAAAGCGTCAAAACCGAAACAATAATGTCTAACAACAGATATTAACCCTTTTAGTAATCCACAATTTTACATGCGCTTTGAATTGCTGAAAAAATTGAAGGGACTAATGCAACGTAAGTAAAAAATGAAGTTTATTTATTCTCTTCTACTAGGTTTTATTAGAGGTATTGTAATTTAAAAGTAAATATAAATTACATTGAAGTCTCACTTATACGAAACTCATTTATACGAAACATTCAATTATACGAAGAATTTCTCATTCCCCGGCGGAACACCCATAGTCCTATATGTAATTCACTTACACTAAATATTCACTTATAGAATAATTTTTGGTTCCCCCTCATATTCGTATAAGTGAGACTTCACTGAATTCGTTTCAGTAATATTTCTCAAGACTTTAAAATAAAAATAAGGATAACATTTTCAGGAAAGTAGGATGCCAGTTCTTTCAAGAATTTCTTGTATTGATTTGTTAGAACCTTAACATTTTCAATAAATAGACTTTTATATTTAAATGTTATCATACCGAGTTAGGAAATAGTGTTAATTTTATTCAGGAAAAAAAATTCTGAACCGTGAACTTACAGAGCGAAGCCAATCCTTGCTCTGACCTGGATTACGTAACTTGGTTTAGCATTGGTAAATTACCCTACAACACGAAACAGCGCATTTAAACATAGTTTCAACAAGAGATCAAACGTCTCCACTTTTAATCGTCGTCATAAACATATCTTTTTAATGTGGTGAAAATGCAACCCGGTTACTGGAACAAGTTGTCAAATGAAATATTTATAATTGACTTGTCCTGCACAGATCTCCAGTAAATACTTCCTTAGAGACAGCGTTTATTATTTAGAAACGAGGCCGGATTTATCTAAAAACAGGCCTATAACTGAATTGATGCTTTATGAACTAAATTCAACAGCACCAAATCACATTAGAACGATAGAGCGATGAACTGAGCTTACCGTCTGCTAGTTTCAATGGAAGAGATGTTTCGAACTTACTACCTCTCCTCAGTTACGATTTGATTTACCCTACTATGAGGCTCTTTAAAATCAGCTAATATATTTGAGTTGTGAGTGTATAATTATTTTTGTTTTATTAACTTCGGAATCCCTGAACGCTTCTTTTTGAATCTTGACATACCCATTTACGGACAGAAGATGATCTCCGTTTTGACCTGAAAGGTTTTTCCGTGTTAGTCTTGACAAAATGTGACATAGAAAAAAATATTAGAACTCGCAACGCAGTGGTTTGTCATCAAAGTCTATTTAGTAGACCTTTAATTTTGAGCCTAAAAAAATTATTATAAATTTTTAAAGTTAATAGATTTTATTTAAGTCTCTAAATCTATAAGTTTAACAGGATTTAATAATTTTTTTCCGAAAAAATGAAAAAAAAAATTACTGTTTGTATCCTGAAGATGTAATTTAAAATAATTGTTGATGTTGTGTTTTGTTGTTGTTGAAAGGACATTTCTAAATTCACAGATGAAACCAGAGACCCATTTGAAGGAGAGCTAGGTAAGCCCTAGGCCCGTCTGGCATAGAATAACAAGGAAAATCACAGATTTCACAAGAGGATTGAACCAGGCTCCTTCAGCGTACAGAAAGCAAATCACCACTTGAGCTACAAGCACCACTTTTCATTTATTTTTTATTTACTTATTTATTTTTTTTTAGCTTTAAAATTTAAAATTTTGAAAAAGAATAAAGTCAAGGTGAACTCATGTTTTTGAGTAATTTTATATGTTTATTTTAAAAGTTTTAAAGTACTTTTAAAATAACTAAACTAGAATATTATTCATCAGCAATAACAACAGGAATTACTTTATACAAAATGTAGGTCAACCCCGAAGTTGTAACTGGCGGCCTTATCGGTAGACAAAGGACAAAGATAGGATTAATTTATTGGTGCAGAACCATCCTCTGAATCGCGGTAATAGAATTGTGGCGATGGTCCTGATCACTCACATCCTTTACCTCTCCCACGAGTAATTTAGTCCCCACAAGGGCCCAACAAATCAAGGAATCATTTACAAGCCTATGTATAGTAAAATGCCATAAATGCATTTCTATGAAGATTTACTGATGATGGTCAACCGTAGGAAGAACCACCACGCCTCCTTTTCAGACCACTGAATATGGAAATTACAATGCGAAATTAGAGCCCAAGGGAAAGCACTGCAATTTATTAAAATCAATAAATAAAATAAAGAATTACTATGCCAATGAAATCAATGGTAATTTCGTTTATCGAAATTGTTTATTGCCTTCCTACTTAGTTCCCCCATTTTTTGAATTGTTCAGCAAAATATTGTTACTGGTAACAAACCAGTAACAGAGCAAATGAGAACCCATTGTTATTATTACCCACGTTCAACTTCAGACTAAAATAGTTCATGAGCTTTAGCGTCAAATCGATTCTGTCAACTGATTTTGATATGTTTTGGATATCTAATTGTTAATTCTGTAATCTAGTTGTATCACGGTGGAATAACTTCAAATATGTGTGTTAGATATTTTTTGTGCTTTGATATATGCTGTGAAAAATAATAATTGAAATCAGAATAAAACAAAAATTAAAGTGAGGATCTAAAGACTAACGCTGGTCAGCCCTTTCTAGTTTTTTTTTGTTTTTTTTTTTTCATTATGTAACACAGAGGTTCCCCAACTCGGTTCACAACTCATAGAGTCTCAGCAATTTTTGTCACAGCCCCTACTCTTTTCACAGTAGGTACAGAGCTAAGCATTTCATTTGTTAAAAAGTTAACATCCTAAGCAACTGAATAAGTATCTACGGCCTAACAGCTTAGTAATCATTTTGAAATAATAACAGACGTAATTTTAAATGTTTCTTTATATAGAATTTTTACATTCGTGTCCATAACATAACTTTTTGTATACAATGGTTAGCTATGTCAGATATTTCCAAATTTTTATTTTTTTAGGGCTCTTCCGTGTTCAGAAACCCGTTACTAGGGTTCTTTTGGTCTCGCCTATGTAAAAATTATCGCAAGTATTGCAATCAATTTTATACACTATAAACATTTCATTCTGATTTTCATGATGATTAATTTTCTTAAAAAGTAAATTTTTAATCTTATTTTTATATTTGAAGCCAACATTAACGTTGAAAGATTTACATAATTTTTGTAACAATAAACTATTTTCATTGTTACAAAATGCTCGAAAATCTAGAATGCCCCGCAGAGTACAAGGATAACATTTATTGCAGTAATGAACAACCATGACAGAAGTTATCCATTCTTTCTCAAGATTCAAGTTACTGCTATAATCAATGACAAGTCTTCGTCATCATATAATAGTTCTTGAAGATTTTGCTTTTCGTATTTCTTTGAGTTTAGTTGTAAGGAATCAATCTTCTCTTTATGAAGGATGTGCCATGAACAAAATCTTGAAAAATTACAACAGTACAGTTGCAAAATTGATTATAAGAAAGAAATATTAAATAATGTTTTTAATAGTTGCTGTTCATGTGACAAATTTGTCACAGTTATATAAATTTTCAGAAATTTCACCGTTAACATCACTGCACTTTTCAACTCAGTGAGAGCATGGCGTGTTGCCAGTCTGAATGGGATCTTGATATTCCTTTATTACAAATTTAAAATACTATTTATTCAAATAACTATCTCGGAAACCGGAACAGAAAACAATTTTATATAAACTACTTTTCTATGAATGATCGATAATATGACCTCCTACACTAATGACCTTTCTTCTGGGACACCCTGTATAATGCACAGAAGAATAGATAGAAAACTGCACTACAGGAATGAATGATCTCATATGAGTAAAAACATACGAAAATTTTAATTCTCGCCTACGACGTTGCTAACAAAATTTTATATTATTATTACAACGTATATGTATTCTAGTAATAACAAAAAAAACTTCAACAAATTTTAAATAGTTGTAATAGCTTTTGCTTAAATATTAATTGGAGACATAACAAAATTTATCTTTTTTAAAAAAAATAACTTTAATGACTGATTTTAACAGATTAATAATAATTAATATGAAACTTAGAGATAATAATTATTTATTAATAATCAATAAATATATATAAAAAAGAAATGAAATTGAAATTTAGAAATAAAAATTTTATCAAGAATTTTTCCAAAAAATACATTTTTTTTTTAATGTTTCACAAAATTAGTCTATAAATAAGTCCTTTATTTTATTACGTTGTAGAAAGCATTCTAACTAATTGTTCACTATTTTTAAAATATATTAAATCTGATTGAATCCGGGCTAATCAATAAAGAATAAATAAATAAACGGGAGAGTAGGGGGAATTGGGGGAAATCAGGAAGATGGGAGGAGTAACAGAATGGGGAATATGAAATGACAAGTAGGGGGAGGGGGATAGAAGAAGGAGCACGACGAAGAAGGAAAAAAACTGCAACAATTATTCATAATCTTTACGTACTTTTCCCTTCGCCGTGTTCACTGTAATAGGCGTTGCAGGGCTTTTCTCCCAGGATTCAATTAGAGGGAATTGACAAAATGAAAATATCGTGCATATTTCAGAAGCGCGCGCTCCAATATCCTTACAGCTGGATAACGATGAAATAAAGGACCCCCTTCCAACACAAGCCGCTCAACCTCTCTCCCCCCGTCGTCCTCCTCTTCCCGACCACCCTCCGAAAAGAACCTTGATATTAAATTACCCGCAGCGACTCCAAGTGACCGCTCCAGAATTCAGAGCCCACCATATCCCCTGCGACCCCAACCTACCCCCACTTCGCCAATCTTTTCTCTTTTCCAAGTCAGCCAATGGCATTTGGGCGCAGCAATCACCTTCCAATAACATCGACTCGACAAATATTAAAACAGATGAAAAGTTGGGTTTTCAACAGATTCCGCTACAATGCAATAAATGCTGTCGTAGACAAAGTGAGCCCAGCAGGCGCATGGACAATAGCTTATCTTTTAATCAAGGAACCTTCAGACGGTGTGCATATTGTGTGTTGTAATTAGCTTGTACTGCAAAGAAGCACAGTCTGCTTTCAAACCAGTCCCTGTTTCATTTAATATTTCAGTGGCGGGAGATTACAGAACTCCAAATCTGCAGATTAGACGGGAATTTGCAATATTATCAACCAACAAATGATAACAAATGCCAAAACGGAGACAACGACTATCGGTAGATGCCTTTCAAGGAACAGAATCGCAGTTTTAATTCTATAACCGACTCTTTTTCATCCTTTGACTCTCTCAACCGATTCAGATATTAATAATTGAGTTACAAGTCATGCACGACTGCATAAACACTAATTGAATCATTTATGAAGAAAGGAACAGGCTTCCCTCCCTTGCCCGTTCCACCAATTACTAGAATCCAGTCTTTATTTTTCTGATTATTCTGCAAAGATGATAAACACGTAGCTCTTGAATAGATATCACAGAACCAAAAATAAAAATATTTTAATTCTCAGCTAATTTTCAAGAAGAAATAAAAAGTTGCAAACAATGAATAAGTATAAGTTGAAAAATAGACTGAAAATTCCATCAACAGCCTGTTAAAAATTATATGAAGGAAATCTTAACAGAAATCTACAATCTGCTGTTTTTACATAACCTTAACCGATCATAATGATTTTTTTGCACATTGGCAATCACGTCTTTAAGAGTTAGCATTACTCGTGCACGAAAACAAGTCTAATTCTGTCTTGAATAGCAACATAACTACTGCAGTTAATATGAGGAACAATTTCACAGTTAATTCTAATTTTGATTTACTGAAAAATAATCAATTATTAATCAATATGTATGTGTATCTGCGAGACCTAAAAAAAATAAAGAAACGTCTGCAAGAAGCTGAAACCTTGATAAAAAAATTTCGACAACAATGCATCGAGCATTGAGCTCAATTACAAAATTCTTTGAAATCCGTCATAGAAATAAAAAAGCAATACACAATAAATTGATAGTACTTTCTTGTCAAGATGTTGAATTACGCTATTATTTGTAGATGCTAGTCAATTGAGTCACAGAAAAAAAATAAAAGTTCTTTGGCTTGCCTGTTACCTCAGTTCCTTCAATTCGAGTTACATGGTCCAGAGTTTAATTTTGCCAGCTTGTTTAATGAAAAAAAATATATGAAATTGTAATAAATTTTATTAAAAAGTTATACTAGTTAGATAAAATTTTAATATCCGCCAAGATGGCTGAAACTTTAATAATTACTTTCTCGGTACTGTAGTAATAAGCGACATGTAATTTTGTTTCAATACATCTAGTCTTTTTAGCTTTTAAAAACTTGTATGTAAAATAGATATATAATATAATTAATGTCGTATGTCCCTATGTTAACTCTGATTCACATCATTTCCTCTCTAGAACAAATTCAGACCATTTTTCAGTGTTTTATGTGTGTGTGTCTATCGGTTAAGATGTTAACTCCAAAAGAAAGCAACTGATCCACATCGAGATTTATATTTAAGTTTAGTGTTATTATCTAGATCTAGATTTTGGAAAAAAAAAAAAAAAATTTCATTTTAAGATCATTTATATAAAGTCCAAAACAGTGAATAAAAATAACATATTCTAGTGATCAACATCAAACTTTATATTTGGGAGTTAAATGTTATCTCCAATGTTAAATGTTATGAGAGCTTAATGTTTATAAATGTTTTGATGCTTATAGCATCTGTTTGTAGGTACTTTACAATATGGACCTTACAGTGTACCCTTTACTAACTAAAAGGATAAAGCACTAATTTACATTGAATTCAATATTTTAACATTTAGGGTTTTTGGTACATTCTTATTAAACTTTGATAGATATACTACGGACGGTTCTTCATGATGCTTCGATTTTCTTTGCTACAATTTGAAACTTCTATTTGGATGAAAAGAATTGAAAATGATTCAGTTTCACAGCCTCCTCTGTTAGCTGTTCATGCTGAAATACGGGATGAAATGAAACTTTCATAACATTAGTGTGTTTAAGCAGATTAACGAAAAGGACCATAAAATAAAATAATATTGTCATACGGTAGATCACCCAAAAATTTCTGCAACTGCTGCTCCAAATTGTTCGATGATGGATGCACTTGTCCTAGCCAGACATGCTCGGTGGGAAACCTGGTGGCATCGCTGGCTGGCTTGAATTGTTTGGAAGCAATGCTGTGTGCCATGTATGGACTGCATTACCTGTTGGAAAATTGCTCTTACATGTCACGAAGAGCAAACAACAGGTTGCAGGATTTCCTGCTCGAATCGCTATGAGAGAGGATCTGCTGCTGTAAAAACTGGATCTCGATACCATTCCTCCAGCTGTAGTGACTGTCTGCGTCTCGACAATATTGCCAAATTTTAGCCTGCCCAATTCTCCTCCATAACAACTCTCATCCCATTGATAATCATCTGGCAGAAGCATCACTACATACAATACGAGACCATACCATGTCTCTCGGACACAATACTAGATGGAGCCGACGGAGCCTCGGGGTGCTGGGTTGCTAAAAGACACGTCTCATAAGGCGCAACGGGAATGAAGGAATGGTCGGGTAGATACCGGTTACTGTATACGGATGTAATATCTGTATGGATGGTGGAGAGGGAAGGTATCGGAGCAGTTATGTCTTGCCTCACAATATATCGATTGTCTCTAGCAGTGGTGCTGTTGAGTCGATAAAAGCCTTGGCGAAATGAATAAATGTCTTCACAAAACCATTGATTCTAGCACTTTCCGACAGAAGCATCACTACGACCCAGATAGCGAGTGATTCGTTTGCTTGACCAGCTGAGTTCTCAAGAGTCCCATGATACAGGGCCTCTCGAATCTTGATGCTCGTAGAGTCTTAATGGCGTTATTGATGATAAACTGATGTGAATGCAACAATTCAACGGAGCAGAATGTTTGTACTAAGATTCTGAGAGCCCTTTATGACTACAAGGTGAGCGTTTCCATTGAGTCCTGAGAATGAAAACGATGCTTCCTGACAACTAAATTTTAATCAATTGTTTATCTAATGGGAAGCTACACGGTTTATCTAATCGTCGGAGTTTTATTCAAACTTAATATAAGCTTCTTTTATAGTGCTTCAATTTTCTTACGGGTTATTTTTAATTAACAAGGCCAAAATACGATGCCCTTACGTAATTCAAGAATAAAACAGTAATTAATAAAACACTAATTAACGTTAAATTTCATATTTAAAACTTTTCAAAGGTCTAGACAAATTACTGTCTAGATCTACCTAAATTTTGGTGATTATACACTTTAATCCAATACGAAGTCTTTTGATTATACACTTACTTTAATTTCAGTTTTCTTAAGTATGCCCCAGAAGTATGTCTTTTGAATCTTACTGATAGTAATAAGTAATAATAATCTTATTGATGATATAAATTTATTTTTGATTTTACAGAACTGCTTATAGTAATAAGAATGTTAGATTTTTAGCTTTACATTACAAATAAGTCTTTTATTTAGAACAAAACTTGTTCTGATTGAATATTTATTACCAGAAACGATTCACGTCCTTAATATGGAGAAAGCTATTGCTATTTATGTTTGTTTTTATAATTCAATATATTTTGATTTTTCTGTTTAAAATAAAATATTAAATGTTTTAGAGAAAGTTCGATTGCTTTACTTCAAAAATGTAGTCAATTTTCGTTTGACTCCGATCCCGAGAATTCGCTTATCAGCTTCTATAAAACTAACTCCGTTTCGTCACACGCAGTAACCAAAACAAATTCTGAGATGCTCAGCGTCAACACGAGCTCCACCAAGGGACTATGTGGTCTTTGTTGTGGTAACAAGTATCCACCATCATTCGAATAGTATTCCATGTGTTCCAAGTATTTTATATTGTTTTTGTGATTAATTTATTAAATTTCAACAATGGCAGGCAAAGTGTAGTACTAATAAAAGTTTTTACCAAGCGCTCCTAAGTGCAAAGGCGTTGTGATGAGCTTAATCCATTGAGATTAGTGAGTTAACACAAGCATAAAGTACCTTTCAACAATGTGTACTAAAGCATGGAAAGTGTTCTGTATGAGAATGAAATTATATGTTTAAAGGATAGCGAAAGTATGTAGTGAAGAGGATTCACAGGAACCTAATCTCATTTTTTTTCCCTTAGGGTCAATGCATCATTAACCGCGATTTCCCTTACCACGGGGTTCTCCAAGAACCTAACCTCGAAATTTAATAAGAAATATTACTTTATAATATGTTAACACACAAATTAATTGGAAAGTATTAATAAAAAATGGAAGCTAATGTACAAATCGTAATAATGTTATTATGCTAAAGAAACCCCAAACTCAATTCAAACGCTTTGAAGTAAATATGTTTGTTTCCAAGAAATCAATATTTAATCACTGATCGTGACGTCATTTGCTATCTACATTGCCAGGAAGAGATAGTTACGCTTCAAGACTGCTTATGTTTAAAACATGAATCAAAGACATCAATCTTCTGGAATGTGGAAGAATCGCATTGATTCCCATTTACAAAGATTATAAATAGAATATATTAAAATTGGAAGTTTTGTGGTTTAAATACATGTTAAGTTTCTATTTTATTAAACTATTAAAAGCAAAATTATATTCTACGTTTCCAGTATTAAGCTGTAATTGTTAAAATTGTCGATTTGTATTTAAAGCAATTTTTATTTTATTAATATCTTGAAAACGGAGAAAGATTTTAATAAAAATTTTTAGAAAGACTAATCTACACCAGTGTTTCGGCATCGACGGTACGCGAATCTTACGTTGAATCCTTCCATTACGCTTCTTTTTTTTTTAATGAATAAAGTCGCTCCCATCCTTTATTTATTTGACGAGATGGTGAATGAATGCTTGTTCGCAAAAATAAAAAAGTATAATAACGAAAGGGTTGACGAGTCAAGTGGAAAGTCGAAGAATCGCTATTCTACAGTAATCGTCATTTCTTTATAACTTACTCATATTTTGTTAAAAATTTAACATATAACATATTTGTAAATACAAGTTTAACGTGCGGAACTTAAGTTTAACATCACAATAAGGAACATACATGCACAAGAAAAAAAAAAATGGAATCGCTGATCTGTTTTTGGAAATTTTGATACTGGGAACCCAGAACAGCTGTTTCAGGCTTCCTAGCCTTCATCAGCTGGATTCGCCCAGTATCTTACAGTCAGTGATCCCAAGAAATATATAAAGGAAACAAAAATCAACAAGAAAATGGCCCTTCGTAATAAAAAACAACAATTTATAAAATAAGAATAAAAAAGGGCAGAAATTTAATCCTCGCTAAAATCAACTTAGCCTGTGAAGGATTAAATTATAAAAAAGAATACATTTAAATACAAGTTTAACGTGCGGAACTTAAGTTTAACATCACAATAAGAAACATACATGCACAAGAAAAAAAAATGGAATCACTGATCTGTTTTTGGAAATTTTGATACTGGGAACCCAGAACAGCTGTTTCAGGTTTCCTAGCCTTCATCAGCTGGATTTTATATAGTGTTGTGTATTATTACGAAGGGCCATTTTCTTGTTGATTTTTGTTTCTTGTATATGTTTCTTGGGATCACCGACTGTAAGATACTGGGCGAATCCAGCTGATTAAGATCGGGGCGACAAGAAAAATTAATTGATTTCTCAACTGAAATGGACCACAAACAAGACAAAATTAAAGTCAAAGTATGCTAGTAGCAAATTTATGAAGATCAGCTGTAGTCCAGAATTGAAATCTTCTATTATTAAAGAGGTTGCTAGTTTATAAAATTCACTTTCCTGCAAATTTTTTGTTCTTAACAGAACAAAACATAGCAAACACATTAAAAGGGTGAGACCGTGTTCACAAGTAACATCCCAAAACAGCTGTTTCTCGCTAAATTGGCGATCATCAGTTGGGAGTAGTTACTTTGAGCACCTTGGTCTCAATACAGAGGTGGTAATAAATAGAAGCAGGAATGGAAATGGCACCTCCAGAAAACTAAACTAAAAAAGCAAAATACACATTAAAAATAAAGTAAAGGAAATTCTTGTGCTGCCCTGCGGCAGCCTCTAAGAATTTTCGATGCGCATTATAAAGAAAGAAATAAGCGCCTAAAATATGTAAACACATTAAAATGGTGAGACCGTGTTCACCCTTTATTATTTTTAATGTGTATTTTGCTTTTTTAGTTTAGTTTTCTGGAGGTGTCATTTCCATTCCTGCTTCTATTTATTATCACCTCTGATTTAGCAAACACTTTTATCTTCTCTGGATTAACTCCAAAGGCGTAGATATCTAAGCGTACCAAAACCAGATGCTGATGTAAAATTGACAGACCTGAACTTACTTAAAGCGGCAAACATCTCCAGAAGCTCAGAGTAAAAAAAATCATTCCTCTGAAGTAGCATTCACGCAAACAAGCCACTATATTGATATGTCGGCAAACTTCGAGGAAAGCTGCAACTTCTATCCATGTTTTCTTCTTATTCAGCTCTTGTTTTGTAAGTAGAAAATCAGTTCTGTACGCTATTACCAAATTTCTCTGCTATTCGATTATTAATGTGAAATTTACGAATTTTTTTTTTACTTCTCCGATCATTCACCGACTTTTACAAAACTGAAGCCACATCAGTGCGCGAAAGGTTTTCAAATTAACTTATATTTCGGGACGATTCCTTAAATACTAGTTCCCCGAGCGTTGCCCGGGGAAGGTGTGGAGAGACCTGTTTCTTCCCCAACTGTTCCAATTATTGCAGAAAAATATTTGTGTAATTGCCATTGTTGCCACCAGGTCCATTCTGTGGCGCTAATTCAGTGATTTCACCCCTTTTCACTCCATTGGGAGTGGTAAAACGGGGTTCCAAAGTAGCCTAAATTTTCCACAGGGTAGTAGAGAGTATTTCAGCAAAATTTGGTTCCAATCAGTCAAACGGTGTAAAATTGTATAGAGAACATACAAACTTTGACTTTTATAATTGTATATATTGTGCTTCCATACCAATGATATTCAACCTTTAGCGTTCGCGTACCATCGGATATAAGTTTATCTTTAACTTTAAATTCAAAATAAAGATATGGAAAATTCTATGGCATAACGGAAGCATCTAAAATCAGTTATGTAATTTACATCCAATATAATACATTAACGTTTAATATTTCAATAATTAACAATAGGTTTTAATTTTACAAATATATATTACTTATTTCCTATCGTATATAAAAATTTTAACTGAACAAAGGTAAAAATGAACTGTAATGCCCGTATAAGTAAAATTTGTTTTAGCAAATCAAAATGATAAATATTTTATCAACTTTTAATTAATGTGGTTCTAATAACATTTTTTTTTCATTACACGTCTTCTAGTACTTCTTTCGAGAGTATTGCTACTGTTATAACTTTTCCTTACATCCATTTTTCAGATCATTCGTCATAGAGTTACTCTCTGTAATGGGGTAATTAATACTACTGTCGTTTGGATAACCATGAGGACGCATCTTAAGGTCACAGTCAAACTTTGCCTTCTATGAATAGAAACATATACGGAATAAAGAAAAATTCAAGCCTCACGCCGGGATTCGAGCTCAGGTTCAGACGTATCGGTCTCATGGCAGGCCAGAGCCTTCACTACAAGTCTGTGCCTGAACGGCAATTTAAAATACAAAAAAAAGGCCTTAAATAAGCATTCCACGTTTCAAGACAAGTCTCTCCAGAAGTTAGTGAAGACGCACACACGGAGTTAATGATCTGACGAACCTCGCTTTCTTGGAAACTCAGGCTAAAATTGGAAGCAGACTTTCCGTTTTCACGATTTTATAACGAAAAGAAAAAGACAAGAAACTCCCCGCAACGTTTTTAAAACAAAACTATGGTGCAACTTATTTCAAAAACTTTTAGGTTTATCTTCATTTAAAAATAATTTTTTATAAATATAATGATTTGCAAAGTCAGTCTGTTCCTCAAGATATTTGATGTATTTCAGGTACTTCAGCTTCTCTGGAATGTACAGCTATTACAATCAACTTCTAAAACAAAACCGAAGCGTGAATGCAAAAGTGATAAGATATGCATCATATTAAATATCAATTCATTTTCTGTCAACCTTATCAAGCAATTTGTTACATTGATTTCAAATAAATTATTTTACCTTTAATAACTCCCATTAATTTGATGTATGATACCATAATTTATAGTCACTATGTGATAACTCGAGTCCCTTCAGATGAATCACAATTTAAGGTGAAACTAAATCATCAGAAAGCAAATTTCAGAATAGAATTTACATAAAATTAAATAGCTTAAACATCTTCAACACAGATTTATATTTATAATGAGATAACATAAAAAAGAAATTAAGAAAATTATTTTTCAATCATAATTAAGAAACTTATATGTAAAGTTCCCATATTTTTTTAGTAGATCTTTTCTCCTAAAGCCTCTACTATTAAATATTTGTAACATCATACCAAATTTAAATGTAGTTTTTACATTTAAATTTGGTGTGATGTTACAAATAATTAAGAAATGTTTAATATACAACAACATAAAATCCTACAGAATCCTAGTTGGAATGTTTGTTCTCTTCTACGAGCCCCCAAGTTAGCCCAATCTTCTTATCATTGTCTGCAGGCGAACGTCGTAGGCTACTTACTTTTCTAACTTTTGATTGGTTGTGGTGACTATGAAGCTGTAGCTTTAATCATTATAGCTCTCGGATTTCTTTAATCTTTCGTTTCCTTGAAATAGGTCCTGTTTTAGGAAGACCCCATTAACGTGCAACCATCCATATTTTGAAAAACTAGATCAATTTCATATTGAAGATATAATCGTTGAAGACTTCTTCTGACTTATGCTAATTTCAATTGTAGGCTTCTACGGAAAAACACTCAACGATACAAAGATAAAATACTTAAACAATAAATACAAGTGAATATAATTTTATTCATAGTGTGTGTAATAATATAATCCTGATAAGACCATACACACCAATAAAAAAATTATTTTATAAATTATTTTACTATTATTACGTCTTGGTTTATAAAATTATTTCTTTTTTATTGGTGTGTATGATCTTATCAGGATGAATATAATTTTGTATGCCCTAAAGCAGCGGTCGGCAACCCGCGGCCCATGAAGCGTTTTGGTGCGGCTCGCGGGGCGTGTTGGATTTTTTTTTTTTTTTTTTTATGGTTTTTAAAAAAATTTTTTTCGTTTTTTTTTTTTTTTTTTTTTTTTTTTTTGGTTGTCAAATTAAGATTTTTCGTTTTGTTTTGTTTTTTGGTTGTTAAATTAAGATTATCCGGTTTTTTTTTTATTTTTTGTTTTTTTTGTTTTTTTTTTGTTAAAATAAGATTTTACTTTTTGGCCCAAGTGCGGCCCGCAGTAATCCCCACATAACATATTTGGCCCTTTTACAACAAAAGGTTGCCGACCACTGCCCTAAAGCATAAATTTAAGAGCGACCCACAATAATAAAAGAATTAAAAATAATAATAAAAAAAGGAAGTACAATAACGTAGAGGAAAAATAAAAAAGATGTTAGAAAAATAACGAAAACAAACAAAACAAAAAAACAAAAAAACAAAAAAAAACAAAAAAAACCACGCATACATTGAGAAAAAAAAGATTAAGAGGGAAAATAATATAAACGGATTCGAACCGACAACCTTCAGTACACGAGTCCAAAACCTTAACCATCAAGCTGTAGATGACTACTTAAATGAAATGGTTGCATTTCTAACATTTAAGCTAATAGCGGAAATCCAATGAAAACAATGCCAAATATCTCAAAAATGAAGCGGGGGGGGGGGGGTTGACCCCTGAAAATACCCTATTCCTACGTTGTTTGGGTCTCTGAACACGACGGTAAAAGTCCGTTGTTCGATCCGACCTTTCTTTCGGGAGTTATTTAGGGGGTTACAACAATGACAATAATGCCAAATATCTCGAACTGGGGGGGGGGGGGGGGTGTTCCCGGAAAAACCCCCCCATTTCGGTGTTTGGGTCTCTGAACACGATGGCGAAATCCGTTTATCGATTCGAACTTCCGTTCGGGAGTTGTTAGGGGTGGATAGACACGGACGGACGGACAGGACGAACGCAATAGCTACCGATTTTGGTTGCTATCGCAACAGCTCCCAAATGGGTCGCTAAAAATCCCTCGAAAACGAATGCATTGTGATAGCATTCGACACATTCGGATTTTTTATTATATATGTATAAATACTGTTTTAATTATGTGTATTATGTCAAAATAATTCTCGAATAAATAAATGAAATTATTCCTGATTTTAGACCATTAACTACTACTGAAATATAGGGCTAAGCTCCTTGATGTGTTGCTTCTCGTGAAATATCTCATCATCATAAATACATATTATAAATAGTAGTAACATATAAGAATGAAATCCTATAATTACTCCTGATGTTAATATAAAAGCTCTTAGTGCATTTGCAAGTGGTCATGGTCTTTTGTCTATAGTCTGAAATAGATAATTACAATATGAAAGGATAATTTATGCTGACATTAATATATTTCTGATGAATGAAGCAATGAAAGTGTAACGAAAACATAAAATAGAAATTTAGCTACTGTTGATCCAAGGACAAGACCATTTATTTTTGGCAATAATTAGTATAAATTGTTTGTTTTAAGAAGATATTATTTTATTTGTGCAATGTATATTTCATATAATATTTTCATTGGTTTAGTTTTGTTTATTTGTAAGTTGATTCTGTAACAAAGAAAATGTGATAGCAACAAATATTGTGTTAGCTTAGCGTGCTATTGAAAATGTTTTGTTTTGTTGTGCACGCATGATTGTTGTGCAATGAAAAGAATGTAGAATAATTTAATTTGTTTTTTTGTTTTTTTTTATGAAGTTGAGAACAAATTTGGTTGCCATGTTAGGACAATTATGATAGGTAAACTAACGAGAGAATATCTCTGTAAAGAGTCTATCAATGTATAAAATGTTGATCAGTTAGTTAATTTAACATTAATATTTAATGGAAATGAGAAGTTGTTTTTAGTAGATGTATTTTAAATGCAAATTTCTATTAAGTCATTTTATTCTTTCGAGATGCTAACCTTTGGAAAGGGTTACTACCGGAACTTTGTGATGGAGAAGATTTCGAATGCGGCAGATAAACCAGTTGGAAACCTGATTGACTAGCGAGACGTAATTTGTTGGATCAGTAATTTGTTAATGCGAATTCTTCTATCAAGATGTAACGTAAGTGACTTTCTTTGCTTGACCATATGTTATCCTGGATGAACTTTTTAAAGTGAAGATCGTGATATTTTAACCAGAGTGGATTGATTCTTCTACTTTTAACTGTATGCATGTTCATCAAGATTTGCAGCTACAATTTTGAGGATTTAATATATAAAATATTAATAAATCTAGAAATCAGATTACAAGTTTTAAGATAAAAGAACATTGTTGTACCAGCAGAAAATATAGGAACGGACTGATTCAATTTCTGAAATGCTTTAGAAACTATGTTAAAAAATAATTTACTCTGAGATCAACTAGAGTAGAGTTGAAATTATTATTTGTTTATGATAATGTATCATTGATTTTAGTATTAAGCATATTTACGAATAAGAAGTGTGTATATGAATATGATGTGTTTAATGGATAGTAAATTTTTGTATGAACTATTTGAACAAAGTTTCTATTTTATACACACTATAAATTTAATCACACAAGTTAAAAAGTCTCTGCTAACTAAATAACTGTTAAATATAATAAATATAATTACAAAAATACAAAAATAAGTGATAACCTAGGTCTATTGATCCTAGCAGTGTAAGATAACCTGCAATTATGTTAGCAGCTAAACGATTTGTTATGGTTCCCGAGCGAATAATATTTATAACTATTTCGATTACTACCTTAGATGATATTTGGGCAGCAAGGGTACCTTGAGGTACTAAATGATATTTGGGCAGCAAGGGTACCTTGAGGTACTAAATGATTAAAGAAATGATTAGTATTTATAATTCAACCATAAATTGTAAATGAGATTCAAATTCGAAAAGTTATTGAAAAGGTTGTAATGAAGTATTTTGTTCTTGCTAAAACGTAAGGTAATACTCCTACAATGTTACTTCTTATAATGAAGAAGAATAAGGAAATAAGGATTAATAGAAAACAAGCCATCTTTATTTCCTTATTCTGCCTTTTTTAGTATGGTCTTTAAAATTCCAATGAATGAAGGGAAAAAAAGTTAAGAAAAAAAAAATCTAAATCTTTGGAAAAAAAAACTGACATGGCGTAGATTTAAGATTAACTTATTTTGTTTTTATATTTATTTACAAAAACATCAGGCAACTCATTAAAAAATTTCTTAAAACGATCACTTTCTTCAGAAAACTGGATTTTTTTCTTCGAATTTCTTGTTTTTTATTTTGAAAGGTTTTTTCGACAACATACTAAGACTGAAGTGTACATAAGAATCTAAAGGGGGGGGGGGACAAAGCTAAAAAGAGATAAATATCAGAATACACAAAAACCTATTACGAAAAAAAAATGATTCTAGAAGTAATAAAAGCTTTGATAATATATAATTTTTTTTTGACGATTCTGATTTAAAGATACTGCGTATTTCAGTAAAATCACTGTCAGAAATAAATTCGTGGACTTCCTAATTTTCTGTCATTATGTTGAACGATTCTGTTATTAACATCAAAGAAAAAAAAAAAGCAGAGAAAAATTACGGATAATTAAATGAGCAATCTGCAATGATATCGTCACAATCATCGATTCGAATAGAATCACATTAGCATTAACTGATGCGTAAAAGAGAAAATTGTCCAAAATACCAAATGATCGACATATGATGGAAAATGAAACATGCTAATTTGAGTCACACAGGTAACAGTTGTTTTTTTATTTCATGAAGATGCAACAGCAAGGGAAAAAAAACAACTTAAAAATGTCTTTTATTCAATGTAGCAATTCTTCTTATAATAAAAACATCAGCAAGTTAATAGTACAACATTCGAAAATAAATGATTTTTTTTTTTTATACTATTCGAATGAAGGATAAAACTGTCGAATGCCGACAGTGGCTCCGCTCTGGTGGGAATGTTCACAGCATTTAATTTGCTTATTTTTTTTCCTATATATATAAAAAAAAAAACCACACATGTTTACTTAGTATCGGTATCGCACGTATTCCAGATACAATGTATCCAATACAGTTGCAAGGGGTGGAAAGAACGGTGATTTTGGATGAGCGACGAAATCATTTAAGTTATTGTTTGTTCTCGGTTGTACCAGACGTCCTAAGAGTTGAAAATTTGTTCAAAATAGCGAATTGTGGGAAAAGAAAGCGTGTAGTCACTTATAATACTTCAATACATTGAATAAAATGACGCAATATTTTAATTGTGTATTTATTTTTAAGACAAATACATCCGAACTGTAATTTATTTCACTTCTCCGGTTTAACCGGATTTTCTCTTAACCGGCTTACCCTCGCTCCCATTTAAGCCGGTTAAGAGAGAGTCTACTGTACTTATTTAAAATAAATAGGACTAAGACACAAATTTAAAACACTAAAAAACTTTTAAAAACAATTAAAATGCAGACATGTTTCGAAATCCCGAAAATACCTTTCTTTTTCAATGCCTTTTCGGCTTTTCGAAACATGTCTGCGTTTTAATTGTTTTAAAAGTTTTTTAGTGTTTTAAATTTGTGTTTTAGGCCTATTTATTTTAAATTTTATCAACACACGTTAAGTTACTCATCATTATATTTGTAGTGATTGTTGTCTTTATTTTCGAGTATTGTCCTCAAAATGAAAGTTGACCGGCGGAAGTTTGAACTGCGCAGCCCTTCCGGTAGCTGATCAATTATGTTTTCCTGTCACAATGGACGCCCGTCGTCTGTTTTCACTGAGAAGACATGTTGATAACGCCAAATTAAAACTTCTCTCGACTATTATTTATTATTTCAATACCAGTTGCTAACAATAAGTATTTATATAAATAAATAAATATATATTATTTATAAATACAATGCTCTTTTGCAAAGTAACAAGCCTTTACCGTAATGGCGACGTCGAGTGATAAACTCATACGGAAGTGCCTGACCAGAGTAATCAATGATACATGCGCAGACCTCACAAAAACAGGGCGGCCATCATTCACTGGGAACACAATAGCTGTTACAATAACAGCAATAGTATACGTTAGTATTGAAGTTCCCAACACTAACTTTAATGTAGTCTCTACAATAATATGGAATATTTTAAAAAGGAAGGTGTTGGAAAATCTTCCATAGATAGACATTTTGAGAGCAGACTCTTCTTTGGGATCCTACGTCTTCCTTGCAGCGCCCGATCCCACTCAGTAGGAGCGCACCTCCTTTCGTGTCGTCGTCAACGTCTTGAGTGTAACGCCTGGGCTGCTGGCTTCAGACTTCTTTCTTTTTCTGTCACCTAGGCTCCTGCCCACTGCTAACTCCTCTTCTGCTATCCACCAACTGGATCCTTCTTGTTCACTAACCAGATCCTTCTTCTTCTGGGCTGTCGATGCCTTAGCTACTGCCCACCAACTGACTGTTTCCGTTTTTATCTGGTTTTTCAGCCTCACTTTGGCTGAGCCTGGCCGACTACCTGAAGGGAGGTAAGACTTGTGGCCTTTTTCCACAGGTAACAATATTCAATGTAAATTTGAATGACGTCATTATTATTTCATCAGTATTGTTGAGCTCGCATCATTATTGACACCACTTGAAGAGAGATCTGAAACACTGGCATCTGATAGCAGGAGCACCTCAACATCTTCTTAAAACTTGGTATGCCTATTCGAGAGCTAAGGACGTTCTAGCTTTTATATTTGAAATCTTTTCCAGTTGGATACGTGTTGTAATGGGAAATTAATTCGAAAAAGCGACAAAAATCCCCATTGAAATGCATTGGAATCTAAACAGTGGACTTCTGTCCTATTTCTGTTAATATCTCATTGTTTAAAACAATATTTAAATCCATAATCTACTGCACGTGGTTTGATGTGATTATAATTAACGAATTTAGGCAATTTAAAGAAATAATGTGGATGTAATTCTTTTTTTTTTAGAAAATAGAAAATATATACTGTTTTTAGTATTTTAATATAAATATTTCCATTTCGTTATTAAGTTTATGACTTTAAAAAAAGAAAGAAGCTTCAAGGAAAAAAGAAATTAAGTTCAAAATTAAGATTGTCTCTTATCTATAAAGTTTCAAAATGATCAATCCAGTGCTGCAAAAAGTGGAGGGAGATACAGACACACTGACTTGATGAGTCTCACTTCTAAGGAGAGTAGGCAAAAAAAAAATAAAAATGGCTTTGTTTCTCCAGCAATAAGCCGAAATGTGATTCATTTAATTATAAATTTCATGTTGGGAGAACAATTCAGAGCCCGTTTCCCATCCTAGGATTTTTACCGAAGCTAAAATTGCCGGTTGTATTCTTCTGAATTCTCCTCCATTATCCACCAGGTAGCACAAATATTTGCATACATTAGGGGAAAAAAAGTGAATGATGATAATACTATAGGAGGTTGGGGAAGGCAGAGATGTCGCCTGCGCCGATTGGGCTCATACATCACTTACGTCATGGACTGAATTTTCTATTCATCATTTATTATCAGTTGCAACGGTAATTACTTGGCGGCACTGCTCCGATAACTAATGGTAGCGCCGCCAACGTAAAAATCTAAACATCGCCCAAAGCCATTATTATCGGAAATTAAATGAAAACATTTGACACCTTTAAAACGGAAGACGGCAAAAGCATTAAAAGCGAATACATTTGATTTAGGTTAATTAACATCAGTTGGTTGATAAAAGTCTGTGTACCTTTTTTTTTCTATATCTCATTCTTATCACTTCATTATTATCAATATTTTTTTCTTCATTAAGAAATTAACTCAGATAGGGCATTGGCAAAGAACTCTAATGGCAATTATAAGGAAGCAGAATTTAAAAAAAAAAAAAGAAAATTGGGGTGGGGAATTGAAGAGGGAGGCGCAACTTATTAATTTAGTCCGCGGAAGCAATATGGGATTACTGAATCCAATTAATCTTTAAAATCTGTCCCGCTAATTGAATAGTATTTTGTATGTAATAGTATTTTCTCGTTAATTAAGGAGATTTTCTTAATAAAAAGAAAATATGTGTGTGTGTGTGTGGTTTTTTTTTAAGGACGGTGGAAATGCATTTACGCATACCAAGGAATTGGTAATGTGAGACTCGGTCATAAAAGACTACTACTCACTAAAACCCTACGTCCGACTTCCAAAACACCCTACACGGAACCACCGTCAGGTACTACATCGCGTAGGGCAGAATGACTAAAAGTCCGACTCACATATTATTTCGCAACTGATCAAGTCTGATTTTCTCAGCCATACGAAGTTTCCGTATAATAGTGGCAGCATAGTCAGCCACTGCCGTCCAATTAGCCTGGGAGATAGTCATCAAGCCAACGATGTTCTCTGGAGTCACACGCTGTCGAAGGGATTTCTTCAGCTCATTTCTATCTTCATGGAAGCGTGGGCAGACAAAGAAGACATGCTCCACATCCTCGTCCAAGAACTGGCAAGTCGGACATGACGCACTGTCGACAATTCCGAAGCGCTTCTGGTACGCTAGAAAACAACCATGGCCGCTTAATAGCTGAGTCAGGTAGTGATCCACCTCACCATGCTTTCTTTCCATCCATGTTGCAATATTAGGTATAAGATTATGAGTCCATCTTCCACCGGTCGATGAATCCCATCGTCTCTGCCATCTGACCGTTGTCTTGCTTTTCACGGCCCTCCTGATCTTGGGTCGGTGAGCGTCACGACGTTCCCGAATACCACTGTACATCGCGCTTCTCTCACTGTGTGTGTGTGTGTGTGTGTGTATGTATGTATGTATGTAGGAATAGAGAATGCGTTAGATACCAATCCAAAAACCATATTTCTCTTTCTGCAATGATATTCTTGTTTTTCTCTGGCTTATTACAAAGTGTAGTTCATTCAGTCTAATATTCATTACTGTTTTTGAAGTTACAATTGATTAATTGAAGCTAACACAATACGAATGGCAAAACTCGTAGGCATAGCATGGGAAAAGAAGTTTTGCCATTCAAAGTGTGTATGTGTTTGTATGTGTTGATTGATTATTTGGTTTTAATGGGAAAAAACATCTTTGGCTAAGCAGCGCCAAAATATAGACCGGGGAATTTTGACTACGGCCTGAAGGAGCCAGCGAAAGTCGGGAATTTTTCCACGCTGAGTTACCTCCAGACGGGTACTAGAGTCCACCCAGCCCTCTGTAAAATGAATACTAGATTTCTTTCCGGGGGGGGGGGGGTTAAAGCGGGCAGGCGGGCGTCGGGCTGACCACTCGATCTTACAGTACCGTTGGTCACAGAACGCAGAACGTTGGCCCTCATTCCCCAGAGGCTGGAAGGTCTCTGACCATCGAAATGATCAGCGATACTTGAAGGGTGCAAAGAATCCCTCGATTACAGGGTCTCAATTAGAACTAGGCTCAATTTGTTGATTACCTTGGTTACAAAACCAGGTAGGCGCTGTGATTTAGGGCTCTATGAATTACCACGAATACCCGACTCCCTTGGCAAAACACTATGTTTTCCTTACTATGAACTAAAGCGCTTTCAAATATTATCACTACAACTTGAAAAACCAATATTATCAATATTCAAAGCAGAAAATACTGATTAATAAGTCTGGATTTCTCGATCGTAAAAATAAGAGAAGATGAAAAGATAAGGAAAGATCAGTAACACAAACACCGCCTACGAAACATTTCTGACAACATCTACATTTCATAACATAGGCAAACTTAGTCTTATGCTTTCTTAAAATCACTATCAATATACTATAATGGATGTTTAAAACTAATAAATGGTGAAAAATTATATGGACAAATAAAACACTTGAAACTTTTTTAAATCACTGAAAAATATAATCAATCAAATTTTTTAAAGTAAAATGAACTTGTGGATTATGTTACAAAGAAGCATCAAAAGTTTTACTTCACAAAAGTTTTAAGTAAATATTTATTATAAGATCATCTATTTACAAAAAAGGGAAAAGATCGTTGAATTTCGAATGTGATTGCTCCTAATAGTTATACAGACCTCACAGTACATGCTATGAATAAGGTTATTAATAAGTCCAGTTGGGATCAGAGGCAGTCACAGCTCCTGCAGGAGTGGGGAGATATTCTTGTATTCGTCATCTTAAGCCATCCGAATTCCCTGAATTGAATTTAGATTCGGAAACCAGACTAGTGCTTTCATCAAGTCGATGAGATTAGCTTTTTGTAGACAGGCATTAAAAAATAAATTCGGATAAACGGAGGAGCACAGGACTTCAAGATCTCTTCTTTCTGTCTCAAACAGTGAGGTTAGCTAGAAAATTTAACATTAAGCATCCCCACATCATTAAACCACCACCATTAGAATGATCCTTTTCCCTAATTTCGGAAAGGCAGTATCTTGTTCCAATTGTTGTTCTTCAGATTGTTACTCAAACTACAGTCTGAATCTTCAGGAAAGAACTTTAGACCCCTGATCTTTTTCATTGGATCCAGTCCTAAAGTCGGCAATTCCATTCTAGATGATCTTTTTTCTTTTGATCTCGAGTCAGCGGAATAAACGGCCGATCTTGAAACTGTTAGTCCTATAGCCTCGGAAAACTCCAACATAGTTGATGTGATAAGGTAGAAAGTCGATTGATAGTTAAGGCTGGGTAACGGTTGTCTTAAAATGTCGGAACTCTTCCCCTAGCTCAGATCATCGAGACAACTCTCCTGTTCTTTGGGATTGTTTCCATAATCTTAATATAACGCTTTTGGAGATATTCAAGTCTCTGGATGCAGCAGCTTCTATCCTACTAATTTGAAGAAATGTCGTCTCTAAGCCATAATAAAGCAAACGGTGCAGCATTCTAATTGCGCTGTGTCCACACAACCAGAGGTATGGGAAGGAGGAGTGACGTATTTCTACATATTCCATAGGTGCATATGTTAGCACTTTCTCTCTGTTTGATTACTTGGGTAAATGTCAGTTGAATTTAACTTGACAGATAGTTCCCTAATAATACATGACTATGGTATAGGCTTCTGAGCATGCGACCGTCAGACAACTACTTCAAAAGTTCATCAACACAGTTAGTGGACCTACAGTTTAGCCATAGTTAGTGGATGTATTGATATCATCCACTACTCTGAGTCAAAAATTCCTCAGTTTAATAAACAATGAAGCAAAATTCAGGATCCGAAATCAAAATTCATGTCGTAAACAGTAATATTCCTTGTTAATAAGTGAGATATTAACAAAGACTTGAAGATACGCCAACTTCTCTTAATCTATTTTCAATCTACTGTACACGTATGTAGCTACACTTTTAACGAGGCAAATCTATCCTAAAATAACTCAAAACAGATTTCAAATAACGTTTTGAAGCTCGAAACTAATGATTGTGTAATGCAGACTTGTTAGCTAATAGCAACTAAAATTGGCTTCACTTCAACTTCCTATAGTGGAAACCTATTACTTTTTCGCCAAAGCTTTAGTTGTTTCCATGGCAGATAATAATCCTAGATAAATTCGTAATTATTTTAAAAAAGAAAAAAATATCGCTTCTTACAAAATGCTTTTTAACATTAATATTTATAATCAATTCTCCTAGACTGGTTCTATCTTGTCTAAAAAAAATTATTTCAGTAATATGCAAATGCACAAGACATGTGTGTCACTCTTAAATTTTTTATTTAAACAAAATATAAATACTTATTCTTGTATGTTTTTCTGCTACTCTATATTACTAAAATCTTTTATTTCTCTATCTGTCTGTCCGGTGCAACTGTTAATTTTTAGTTTCCCTTGCTGAGAAAGTCAGATTATAAAATTTTCTTTTTTTTTCGCCTTGCATGGGATTCGAACCGAGGACTTTCCTCCTCGCAGTCAGGAACGCTAATCATTGGACCACTGCTGGTCCCCCCATATCCAATCCTACTTTTATTATATTTGTTTACGCGCTATCAAATAACGAGTTCATTCAAAAAGGAATAAAATATCACTTTTTGCCATAACCGCTTGGAATCGATTCTTCTTGGATTATCTCATACTTATGAGGGGAGACAGGGGAATGGCCTAGTTTTTATAATAAAAAAAGCGAAAGTAAACAAAAATATTCAGTCAGCCATCATTAATTAAATTGAGGAAGTCGTACATTTTACTTATACGTTATCCATTTACAACGACAATTTTTATTACCATCAAAAGATTAAACCATTTTACATTTCATGCTTTTACACTAACGAATGACTAAAAGTTCTGTTTAATTGATGCCGCTTTAAATAAAATAATCATTAAATTTCTTCTTTAATAATTAGGTTATCAAAAGGTTCCAGGAATTCCCTGCTTTTAGAAGCATTCATATTTCTTGCGGTCATTGGACGTTTTGCATCACGATATCTCGTGAAATTGCTAATAGGATTACGATGTGACCTTCCGAATACGCAATACCATCATTAGAGGTGCTAATGAAGAGCTGAATATCGACAGAGTCGTAAATCAAACGGATTTTTGTTCCCTCCCCGTCTTGTCGGGTTGCTTTTTTTTTTTGTATTTTCCTTTCGTCTTTTTTATTTTAATTAACTTTGGATGTGTTGTTGAGATGACAGCGTCTTCCTCACGTGATATATGAAACCACGTGATGCCGATAATGAAATGGACAACGCGGAAATTGGCATCATTGTTGCTGTCAGCCAATGCGCATGCTCGGGAACTCCTGCTCCTGACAGCTCCGGCATAATCCCTTGTTGCTATTTTGGCGCGCGACCCCGGAAATTAAAAGGAGGGGGAGGGGAGGGCATGAGAAGGGGACGTGCTGTCTGCTCCGTACAACATCCCCAAATCCTCTACCAAACAACCCCAGTTTCCACAGCTTCCCCGATACAAACTCATTTCCAAAAAGCATCTTGTACCATAAACGCAGCCACGCGGACAAACTGATTTGCAGATCACAGAAAGAGGGTTAACGGGGAGGGGGGGGATATAAAAACCGCTTCATTTTCACCTACATTGCTTTTAAACGCTCTATGTAAGATGATTTCTTATTAATTCTACAATGTTACGAATTACCCTTCAATAGATAACAGATCCATTTAAAGGCAGTAGGTCAATTTTCAAGAGTTTCATTTGTACATCAAATAGACATGAAATAAGTTTGGTAAACTCAAACAGAGTTCAGAACAAAAAAATATTAGGAATATTTTTACAAGCGTAAATCATACTATGCCGTCTGGCATGGCCTAGTGGTTCAGCCGGCGGCCTCCCAAGAGGCAGATTTATCGGAACAAGGGTTCGAATCCCGGCAGCGAAATGGATGATTCATTTCGTTTTCTGTGTTTGTCACTTCACTTTCTCTTCAGGTATGACGTCATTTCCATAATGACTTCCTGACAACGGCAACGGGAAATCTTCTGAATATCTTTCCCCAGGATAGTCTTGGGAACTCCTGAGTTCCATAGAATGCGTCCCTCCGTGCTCGGAGATCGCACTTGAAGAAGAAGAAATCATATTAGAAAAACTTATTTCCTTGCTGTGAATTTTCGGAACAATGTCTATCACTTTTTAACAGTTTGAATTATACGACGTTACATGTCACTGAAAATATCGTTACAACATTCAATCATGGTAATTTAAACTTTGTAATTTTACCTACAAACATCTTTACGCTTTTGCCATTTCATGTTACAGTTGTTACCGTCTTTTAGTAACATTCTATGAAGAAATACTATGTTTAAATAATCAAATGAGAAGTTACCACATCACAGATTCAAATTTTTAAGCATCTGAAAAGTGATTTTTTTTTCTTTTTTTTTTGAAGTTCAAGACTTCATGGACTCTTATGAAGAAAACTCCTTAGGCTTCAGTTGACAGAAAGATATATGTAAACACTACATTATCTCAAATAACTTAGAAGATTAATTTAAATGTTAACTGATATTAATCAGTAAATCGCTTGAATAGATTGAAATGAACTAGACTGGATTTTACATGTACATACAAAAAAAAATTACCATCGTAGAAGTAATGTGTACCCTATGGACAAAATAGTCAATGAAAAGATGTATTGTGATGTATTGAAATGGTTTCGTAAAAGAAATATTAAACATCTATGAATCGTCCTGGAAAAGGAAAGAAAATTATCAATAACACATAATGAGAATACAACAAACCTATATTCATAATCATTCTGTGAGAAAAGAAAATTAAAAAAAAAATTAAATGATATCTTACTTTGTATATGTACTCTCTGCAGCTAGGAGGTTCACTGCAACCATACTTCTTTAGAATGTGTAGCCTATCAGAAAGGACTGTGATGATTGCCCGTTGCTTTCCATAGGCCTTCGTTCTTACTTTGTTTTCATTAAATACATTTAAACAGTCTTTCTTCTTATGTTTGGATGAAGCAGGTTTTGACACCGTTAACGTCAAGTTCCGTCTTCCTGACGAGCTGCTTCCCTTGTGTATTTGTTTTGCAACATATGTAAACCTGTTAAGGAAGAAAAGAAGGTCAGGAAAAGTGATTAAAACGTTCTATCTTGTTTTCTCGCAATGTGGTTTATGAACCATTATCTTATATTCTTTATTAAAGATGAGTGAACACTTTTTTAATAACTTTTGATAAGAGAAAAGAAAGTACTTAATATACGAACTTAAGACGTATATAATCCGAATTCGTCGATTATAATTATTATTATCCAAGTGAATCTTCTGTAATTCACATGTTGCTTAATGACCGATGGAGTTGGGTTCATGAAGAGGTTCATAATTCATTAAATTTAAAACAATACTGTAATAAGATAAAGGAAATTTGGAATGACAATTTTTAAATTTAACGTTATTTAATATTTTAAAGAACAATTTGAATATTATGATTTGTTTCGTAAACTAAAACAATCGTATGTTAATTACTTTGGATTATATTATTAGACTATTATATTCTTCTGGAAAAAAAAGATTGAGATTTTAAAAAAATAATAAGTTGAGTTAAAATAAGGTGACCAGACGTCCCGCTTTTGGCGGGACAGTCCCGATTTTTAACAATTTGTCCCGGGTCCCGCGACGTTTTAAAAAAAGTCCCGATTTTTGGAAAGAATGCATGACAAGTTAGGGAACGGCGGGAGAACGGGAAGGGAATATACGGTTTTCGGCAGCCATGATAATTAGCGAAATAATATTTGAAATTTAAAATTATAAGAGGTCTGACATTAAAATAATAAATAATTAAATAAATAAATCAATCGGAAAAAACCGAACTTTTGAAAGATAATCCAACTTTTCAACCACTTCCAACCAGGTGACGTCACAGCGCTAGCCAATAGAAATCGTTTGCGCGGCGGAGACAGCCCCCCTCGGGTCAATGGTGTCCCGCTTTACCAATGTTAAAATCTGGTCACCTTAGTTAAAATGAAGTTGCTTTCTTCAACTCTCTGTGATGACTTTATAAGGATTCTGATTCAAAATATCGGGAGACGATGAATAACACAAGGAAAGGGACACTTGAGATACGTCCCTGTTATCAACTTAACATCTTGAAATACACATTGGTTCGCATTCTAATCAGTTAATCACTGTCATTAAGCTAAGGTTTTTCATAAATCAGATTTTTTTTTTTCTTTCAAACCTTTTCTTAATTTCAGTTTTTGAATAAAATATTTCAGGTAAGCATTTGACAGATCTTTATGATATTCGATGTAGATCGTTTAATCTTAATAAGTTTAAGATTGTAAACGATCTACGATATATTCGAGTATCATGAAATTCAGACGTACAAACGTTGATGCTGTATGAGGTTTAAAAAATTGGAAATATGTAAATTAAAAAATCTTTTAACATAATATCCTTGTAACTAGAAATATCAGCTACAAATATCCAGTTCAGAAATATATTATAGAATGTCCTAAGCAATAGAAAAACAAAACAAACAAAAAAAGCCCTAATAATTAAAAAAATAATCCTAATGTACTTCATTTTAAGAACTTTTTTGATCCAATAAAACTTGAAATATTAATAGGACAGTTTAACTGCAGGAATGTAGCATGGGGGTTGAAAGAATTCATATTTAGTTTGCTTTCAACGCCTTGGGTTATCATCGACGGGAATCTGGGACAGCTGTTTCGTCTTTGTTAGGACTCATCAGCCAGACTTGCCCTCGATGATAAGCGCAGATAGGCGCGAAAGCCTGTGGATTCCTGTCCCGCTCCCGAAGTTGAACTTCACAAAAGCAAACAAAAGACTATTTGGTCCTAGAGACTAATTTAGTCCTCGTCTTATTTCGTCCCTTTTAGTTAAATGCCTTTTGTGCCTATAGCAATTAGTAGGCTAAGGTTTTTTTTCAATCTGTACTGGTTACAGTAATTTATTATTATTGTTTGTTTTTGTGGGGTTCCACTTCCGGGAGCAAGAGAGGAATCCATAGGCTTTCACGCCTTTCTGGGCTTATCATCGAAGTTAAATCTGGCTGAAAAGTCCTAACAAAGATGAAACAGCTGTCACAGATTCCAGTCGATGATGTCCAAGGTGTGAAAGCAAACTCAATGCGTATTCTTTCAATTCCCCTTTTCTTGAAATATTAATTTCTCGATTATAAAAAAGATGTCAAAGAAAGTAATTAAAGTGGGAATGTGGCTGACACTAGTTATCAAAAAGGAATATCAAAAATTGGGATTTTTATAAAAAAAAAAATACAATGAACGTGCATTCATTAAAGTCAAATCACTAGATATTAAATGAGAACTCAAATAATAAAAAACTTAAATTCTAAAAAAAAATAAATAATAAGTTAAATCGACTTTTATTTTCAAATCTGAAACATATTTTTGAACTGGATATTTTTAGCTAACATATTTCTAGTTGGATATTGTTGTATTAAAAGTTTTTTTTTCAATTTTTGTATGAGGTTTTAAAAGTTACTTTTTTTTTTTTTTTAACTATTTTTTCATGTAAAAGATTTTAAAAAGTTTAGATTTTTATAATGTAAGCCTAATTTTAAATTTTATTTTATTTTATTTTGGTATTTATCATATTAAATTGCATTTAATACAAACATTAATAGTGTAACAGTAATAGAATGCTGTTCGAGCATGTTTAATTTTTTTTTACATTAGTTTGACGAATGTTCTCTTATTGTAAATATATCTATTTAAATGTTTTACTGTAATATTGTGGTTTTTTCCCCTCTTCCAAATGCTTTTTTTTTTATTTGAAAAACATCAAAACTTAGAAAATGAAACAATTTTAAACAAATTCTATCTGTCTGTATCTTATACAACTTATACATTTAGAAGGAAATCTTAATAAAATAAAAAAAAAAAAAAAAAAAAAAATAAAAGACAAGAATTGAAATTTTTGTTCTAAGCTCTATCCAGTATATAGGCTGCTATAATTGATTGCAATGAATTTTTTTTTTTTTTTTTATAATTTTAATCTAAAAATATCTCGAGTTAATTGCTACAGGATAATGATAGAAATAATTAGTGAATTAATTAATTTCATAGTAAATAATAACTTGTTACTAAAATTCATTTTTATGGTTATGTAATTTTTAAGTGAATGCTTAGCGAGTGTTTAAAAATTGCATTAAATTGAATAAGAAATTACCGACACACCAAAATTTGTTAAAAATTTTTGGTAATAAAAATACATTACGGACAAAGGAGAGCTTCCGTAACCTTATGCGGTTTTCATACTAATGATATTGACAAGGGAACCGCATAAGGTTCCGAAAGCTCTCCTTTGTCCGTAATGTATTTATCGACTTTTATTATAATTTTTTTTTTCTTTTAACAAATTTTGGTGTTTTAGTGATTTAATATAATTTACGGAGCTTATACATGAAAAAACAACAACAACAAAACAAGTACCAGCCATCCTAATGATAGTCCAAAACATTTAAAAAGGCTGTTTAATTACCTAAAAAACATTTTCGGATACTTATAATTTTTTTATTTTTTTTTTAAGTGTTGTCTGTACTTGATAACAATACAAAGGGTAAAACATATTTAAGAATAAAATACCAAAAACAAATAAAAAAAAATAAAATAAAAAAACTTGTTGAGCAATTTTGACCAATTAAAATTCTTCAAAAATCTTTTTTTTTTTTTTTTTTTTAATTTCTGACATCGTTATTCTTCACACTAAAATTACTTCCCTTGCATTTTGTTTGTATGTTTGAATTCACTGAAATAAAAACGTATTAATCGTTACCAAACGCATGATTCAACATTGATTTCGCTGAATAGGGTAAAAAAAATTTCGTCAATTACAGACTGATTGATATAAACTGAAGCTTTTCCAGGAATAAAAGATGTCTGCTTCTGTCCTATCGTCATTAACACATTCATGTCCCCCCATTTGTCATCACCAACCCCTTCTGTAGATGTAGGGGAGCAACTAATAGATCTGCTTTTTCAGATTAACTAATCAATGCCAATATCCATATTTCTATAGAAGCAACATTGGATGACGCTAATAAATACACTAAACCTACATTACATTTACTATAAAAATACAGAACTACAAAATACTTTGAATTACATATTTTTATTACAGGAATAGCAGAAATGATATTGAATGTAAGGCGGTTTTTTTGTACAAAACATGGAATCGTGAATCATGATTTCAAAAAAAAAAAAAAAAAAAATTACTCCCACAACGGGAAATTCAATATCTGTATTCTTTATTTTATATAACGTGAAATAGATAAATAAAAAGAAATAAAAAAAAAAATACTATAACATTTAAGAAATATATTCAGTTATAACAGTATAATGAGAGAAAAATAATGTTTCAGTTCTTTTATAGTTTAAAATGTAATTTACTACAAAAAAATCATATGACATCAAATTCCTAAATTACACATTTACATGAAGTTAATGTAAGTTTTTATTTCGATAAATAAAAGCATTTCTTTCCCATTCCCCAAATCGATTGATTTTTTTTCCATGTCAGGACATCTGCTTCTTGACTCTCTCATGCGTTCAATATTAAAATTGTATCAACCGATGCCTAAAACCTAAATCTATACCTAATTATTATTTCAGATCCTCGGAACTCCGTTTTACATTATTTTTTTTTTAAATGTTCTTATATCCCATTAAATGAAATTATTAATTTTTGATTTGCTTTGAATTAAATTAAATAATATGATAGGGAGCAATCAATTCTCCCTCAAATATCTTAACTCCAATAAGGAATTCAGTAGTTAAAAGAGTTATTGGATATTTCTTTACGTTTTGTTATTTTTTTAAGATCATTATTCGCTTTGATTTTTAGCAGAACGTAAAATAATTAAGATGAAAATAAAAATGTTGATGAAAACTTAAGCATTAAAATTACAGTATCTCGCTGAGGATCTATGTGGCTCATGGATTCGCGGGAAATAAAGCTCCCAACTTTTGCTAACCAACGGAAGCTTTAACCGCCATGTACCCATTCTACAGAGGGATGGGTAAACCCTACGACCCGTCTGAAGAGAATAAGACTGGAAAATCCCGTACCTACTCCAGGAATTGATCCCTTCTTCTCCAGCCTACAATTAAATGTCTTACCCTTACTACTGGGACAGCAAAATTAAAACATTAGGTTGTAATAATAAATACAACCTAATATATACTAAAATTCTGTGTGTCTAAATAAAGAAAAAAAGACTTACTGAAACTGGACAGTAATAGAATGAAAGTGAAATTACTTCTTCATTAACTTTTAAAATCTACGTATTCGTTCAAAAATATTTTACATTTTTAGTTTTTCTTTTATTCTTCATTGGGCGAAAAATTTATAAGATATGTTTTTAATATTTTTCAAATCAAATTAACTCTCACCTTTTGATTTTTATATTTTTTTTATTTTTATATGGTTACTTATTGTAGTTTAATTTAATATCTGTGCTTTAATCTCCACGAGGATATTTTCAAGGGATTTGCTGTAGGCTTTGCTTGCAATGGAAGTTCAAGAATCGATTGAATAACTGTTACAAGCCTTTCTGCAAATTAATTGTCAGAATTTGTCGATCTCCTTGGGTGAATGCGTTCGAGAGATCAATTTTTGAAGAACCCATTACAATCATTCATTTTCAGCATTATATCAAAGAAAGGAGGAAATGAAGGTTCAAGAACTTGACGATACTTTTAACCCTTGCCAAACAACTTATTAATAATATTATTTTCCTAGCAACAACTTCAGCTTAAGTGAAAATAGAAAGTTCATTCATTGATAACATTGGTGTAAATCTATCAGGCAGCCAAAACAACTTCTCAAATATTAAAGAACAGTTAAAATAAAAATTAAAGCATTTCATATTAATGATTTGTCATTAATTCTCATAGTTGACAGTCTTGTGCTTTGCTAGCATTTCTGATAACAACGAAAAATGGATATTACTCAATATTATCAACTACAAAATGATCGATATTATAAACTCTTTAATTCCATAAACTTCCTTTACTTGCATTACATGGCAAATTTTCGAAAGCTTAACCAGCTTTCTTTCTGAAGCCTACATCGTAATAGGGAAAAGAAACCTCATATTATGATGTAGGCTTGAGAAAGAAAGCTGGTTAAGCTTTCGAAAATTTGCCATGTGATGTAAATAAAGGAAGTGTATGGAATTAAAGAGCTTACAATATTAATATGGTTATGAAGAGTTTATTTGTAGTGAATATCGATCATTTTTATATCTGTACAACTTACATTCCTATACTTTTATTTTATTTATTAATTTAATACAATTGGTAAATTAGCAGTAGGAGAAAATATGGGACCACCAAAATTTAAACACAAGAAATACACTTTAAAAATAAAATAAAGAAATTAATGTGCTGACCTCCGCCGGGCTCAATGAATTATCTGTGAGCATTAAATAAACAAAAAAAGAACCTAAAAATGTATAACATACTAAAAGTGTTTAATGTGTTTATACAATTGGTAAGGTATCTTGACTCAATATGAAGCCGGATTATTTTTATTTTTTTTTACACTAAATTTGAAAAACAAATGTAATTTCCCTTTAGTTTTCTATAACCAAGAAGAGATATATTATTTCCATGTTGATTTGTACTACATCTGATTTCTGAGTATGTTTGAAAGATATATATTATTTAGTTTCATAAATAATAAATTAAAGCCAACTCATTATATTTAAATCATCATTCGACAGTACAAGTCATAACAACATAATAATAGTAAGAAGACAACTTAGAAGAAAGAAAGAAACCCATTAAACACTAGGATGAGAATCGAATTCACCCCAAACTGAACAGACGAGCAGCGAAAAATATATTAGATCACTCAAAATAATCAACAATAAATTACATATGTTGTAAGTTTATTGAAAAGGGTTTTGCTATAAATAGCGAACAATATTTAAATTACATAATTTAATACGTAAATTCTGTTAGACTTAAGCAAATTAGCTTCAAAACTTTGTAAATTTGTTAAACTTTTTTTACTATAAAATTAAACAAAGGGAAAATTAGATTTTTTTTTTTTTAAATTGAAGTTCCCATTAAAAAGTAACTGAAAATTCTGCATTATATATTAAAGATAAATTAAAGATATACTGCCGATATTATACTTTTTGAATTAACTTTTATATATACTATAGAATTGATGGCAATAAATTCTTGCTGTGTTGAATGGTCCTCTACTGATTAACGTTTATCTAAAGATTGAAGATGAATTATTGCTAGATCTGAATAAATAGTCAGATCTATAACACAGCTGAAAGCTTTTTTTTTTCCTGTGTTGAATGAAAATAGGGATATGGGAAGAGGGAAGGGGGAAAGAGGGTGTCCAAGCAGCTGACAAGAGAGGGGGTTGCATCCATCAGTCCGCCTCCGTTATTGGCTTATCGAGTTGCATTCACAATCCACGCGCGCCAAGATTTAATTATTTGGGACGACCGCAGTTAAAGGCAGAGGGTCGCAACTGCTTCAAGGACAGATGCGGGGTGGGTGGAAAGATCCGTTGCCTTAGCAACGCCAACACAATTAAAAGGATTGCTCTTGGGTCATAGCGACGTCTATTGTTCTTGAAAAGCGTTCGTCAGAACCAGTGTAATTGTGGCCTTGTTTCTATAAATGAAACTAACGAAAATAAAAGGAGCTGTGGCAGTTGGTAGAAGGACAGACACAGAAATACAGTTCAATTTATTTTCACAATTTTTTCAGCAAATCAACAATTTAATTTGTTTATGAAATTACTTATATTAGTTGCAATAAAAATATTTTGGTATATCGCAACACTTATTCAGCACACCAACAGCATAGTACATTTTAGAAATATCAAAATGAAATAATTCAAGTTACTGATCTTTAAATTAATACTGGAGTCCATTTTGAGATTGAAAAAAAAAGTCAAAACTTTAAGCAGGTATCCTAACAGATTTAAATTAAACGTAAAGAAACTGCATTAATTAAAAAAAAAAAAATCCATAGCAATCTCTCAAGAAAATAAATATAATAAAGATTTTGATATTAGCAAATTTCTTTATTGTAGTTATGAATTAACAAATATGTAGGTATACTCAACATAATAAATATAATCGTGATCAAGTTAACTCAAAAACTATATATATTTGGAAGCTGAATCTTAGGAACATATTTAGATTGCTGAAAGGTATTTCATTAGTGTTATGTGAACGATAGGAAAGAAGCTGGAACCTAAACAATATACATATATATTCGAAAATTGGCTGTTAACTATCTTGTTGTTGTAATTTTGCTCCGACTACAACATTTTTAATTATAATTTATATAAATATAATTAAATTAAGTCTCTGTTTCTTTGTTATTGTTTTCAAGCCAAAACATTAAGAGTACTTTTCATGTTGGTTCATCAATTACGAAGTAAGGAAAAATAAGATCCACGTATTAGGGCCCATTGCCGGACAGAATAATTTCCGGATTCAGCAATAATCAGCTGATCAGATAAAATGGATATCAATGAATTGATCTACATCAATATTTGTAGTGGATGCTTATCTGTGGGCGGAATCTCTGTACTATCTTCTTTTTTTGCAACTGAAAGTAATGAAAATTACTAGAAAAAAATTGTTTATTTGTATTTTTTTTATTTAATTTTTTTTCCATAAGAATAAGCTGAGTTAAACGTGTTTTCTTTGTTTTCAGTTAACTCCAAAAATATTTTTTTTCTAATTTTATGGTTACATGTCTTTTCTTAATTGTATTGTGTTTAAAAAAAAAATCCCAAACATTTTAAAATTCATTTATCGTTTTGGTAATAGGTTTTTAGGTTTGATTACCCAAATAGAAACTGTGACATAGATTACAGTAAAAACAGAAAATGAGGTGAAGCCTCCCCATGTTAAGACTTATCGTTTAATTAAGGAGATGACATTGGAGTGATCTAAGTACCATATTTACTCCCGTAATGCCCACCCTCTCTTTTTCGCGGTCCTGTACACAAAGTGCAAGCGGAGGGGAGGGACGCTTTTAAGAAGATTCTGTCTTGTCCATCCGTCCATCGCCATTTCTACAGCATAAACTACAAGTCGAACAGACATGAGTGACATCTTATTAGAACTCTTTATGACTTGTAGCGGTAAATATACAAGTAAAGAAGCTTTATTAATTAAAAATTCATAGAAGACTCTTAAATAAAAATAATAAAGATTTTGATATTACCAAATTTCTCAATTATAATTATTACTTGACAGATATGTAAGTCATGTGTAATATTATGTAAACATAATCGCGGTCAAATTAACTCAAAAACTATATATATCAGGAAACTGAATCTTAGGATATACTTAAATTGCTGAAAAGTATTTCATTATTGGTCACATACTACTAGGAAAGAAGCTAGGAGCCTAAACTATATACAGTCAAACTCCGCTATAGTGAACTTCAAGGGACCGAAATTTCGGTTCACTATAATCGGGAGTTCACTAAATCCGTTCCGTTATACGTGCATTGCACGGCAAGGGATCAAACATGTCGTTCATTATATCCGGGAGTTCATTATAAGCCGCGTTCACTATAGCGGGGTTTGACTGTGTAGAGAAAATACATGTTCCGGTCTGCGAATTTCCCATTCGTATTTCCATAGTAATGAATAAACAATTTTTCCACAGTCAGGACTATAAAATATCTTAAATTTCATCATTTGTTCTTTCCTGTAAAATCGCCTTGCCCAATACTTACTTAGTAGAAATCCCCTCCCGCCATTTTTCACTCCATTCTGTTGTTTTTTTCCCTTTTAATGTTGTTCTTTCAGCAACGATTCATCAGAAAAACCATTGATTTTTAACAGTCTTCACAGACACTTGAACCAGGGCTCAGTGAATGGTTTGAAAATGTGTCATGGTCTAACCGTGCAGCACGTGTAGGGAAGGGCAATTCTGCGAGTAAATACGGTAATATATAATTTTAAAAAATCCTATCTCGCGTATTAAAATCATGATCACTAAATTAAAACAAGATAATTATTAGAATTATTATTAGTCTGATTTTACGAGCGCTGATCATTTCACAACAAACATGTAGCCCATACACCAGGTTGATTTTAAAATATTTAATTCACATATTAAAATACACTACTAGTTTCAACTCCGAAAGGAGCCTTTTTCAAGTAATTTGGTTACAATAATTTGGACAATTTAAAGACTAATTTTACAAATACCCCGGCAATTATTGTAACCAAATTACTTGAAAAAGGCTCCTCTCGGAGTTGAAACTAGTAGTGTATTTTAATTTGTAAATTAAAAGTTTTAAAATCAACTTGGTGGAATTTATTGTTTATTAGAATTTATTGTTAATAATTCTAATAATTCCACAAGATAATCAAACAAAAAGTTTCATTTTCGTTTGAAAAAAAAAGCTATTCCCAATTTTATTTTTAATGATTCATTAACGACATATAGTAATATGATACTTTTCTACTAGGATATTAGATAAGAAAAGTAAGACATTAACAAAAATCCTTCGGAATTCTTTTTTTTTAATTTTTAACTTATGCAAGACTAAATGCAGATTCGACCCATGAATTAGTATTCTTTTCCAATTACGATCTGCCACTTTCCCTAAGTAGTTTCAAGTGAGCTCCTTATTTTAACGAATGACACTGGAGTCTCCAACGACTCTAGGGAATTGGTTGACTAAACGAAAGCGTCCAACAATGCCTCAAGCACTCTCAAGTTACGAAGTCTGCGTCAGAAGTTTTTTTTTTTTTTAACAATTCAGAATCGCGGTAAGGAATTAAATATTGGTAATTGTACCCCTCAAACATGACTACCTCAAAATTTTACCTTGAGCGATCTGAACTGATTAATTCAATAAACTAAACTTGAACAAAATGCACTTTAACCAAGTTAATTTACATTTTAAGTGTTAAAATATACAGTGCTCCTAAAATGTCTTCTTTAATAACAGCGACGATATTTCATTTTCCTCAACAGAAAACTTCTTCAGGTTGAATAACTGAGGACAAGAAATCCATTTATCGCAAAAATAGTGTAAGAATTACAATTTCTATATTGTAAAAGGACGATTTATGTATTGTAATCATCTTTTAGATTCTGTATTGTAAACACGGACGGTTTATATATTGTTACGTATTGTTTGTAGTGTCGAAGTAAATTAGAAATTGAATTGTCAGTAAACAAGTTAAATATTCATTTTTAAAGCAATAATAGTATAAAAATTGCGATTTCTGTATTGTTTGTAGTGTTGTAAACATTTCTTGAAATTATCATAACGAGTCGAGGAAGAAAAAAAGATTTCTTGTCTTCAGCTATTTAACCTGAAGAAGTTTTCTGTTTAAGAAAGTGAAATATCGTTGTTGTGATTAAAGAAGAAATTTTTGATGTATTGTGTATCTGATGACTAAACGAAGAGTGTAGATTTAGGAACTACATATGGGTTCAATAAGTTTACTTATTTAAGACTGAAATATTTCTTGATTAAAGGACTATCGGATGATCGCTCTAACGTTAACCTTTAATCCGGGAAAAGATATCCGATCCCGGTTACACAGAAAGCTAGGATCAAGCTAGGACTGGATATATTTTGTTGTGTATTACATTGTAGTTCAGATAAAGTACTTAATGTTTACTTTTGAAGTACTAAAATTTAACCTAACCACAACCAACAAATCTACAGTTAGCATGTTTGGTAGTCTCCAAAATCTGAGCTTTTGAAAGCCTGAGAAATAGAGAAATATTCAATTCATAGAGAAATACAGATGAACTGCAATATCTAACCCTCTGCTTATAGAATCATTCCATTTCCACGATATTGAGATGCATTGAAATGTTTTTCCCGGAAAAAAAATGCTTCAATTTTTTTTTTTGCTAAATAATCATGAGGAATATTTTTAAATTTCGCTTCTTTGTGTGAAAGTTGTAAAGTACGTTACAAGTTAGGAATGATTCATTATAATCATCTACGATTCAAAGAAATTCTATTAAGTTAGATGTGGAGTTGATTAATGTGAAAATACGAAATGATGAAGTAATGCAAGAGATGTACTGGAAAATGCTATGGAAGTACAAATAAAAAGCGACACTTCTATTTGATAGAAAAGATAAGACAAAAACATCTTTATAGAAAACAACGAAAGCGCTATTTGTAGATCAAAGTTGACCGGACTTCTCCCTCTCCAACAGATATTTTTTTCAATGAAACGTCACCAGGTTCGAGAAATCACCAACTTTGACTCACAATCGGAATAAAAGGTCTGGTTTTATTTCGATTTTCATGACTGTACACTATACAGGGGCCGTTCAAGTATTAAGTAAGCATTCAAGAGGGGGGGGGGGGGAGGTTTCAAGCTTTGCTTATTTTTGCTGACAAGGGGCGGTTGGAGATCAGAGCAACGCTTACATAAGATAGACAAACATGGACGCGAGACAGTGCGCTGCGCGAGGAGTTTTTCCTCAGTATTTCATGTATACTTTTATTTTTAATTTGTTATATTTTAATTCAGGAGTGAATATTTTGACTGTTTTCATTTATAGTGATATTTATTGTTAATGATTTAGCAAATGATTTTAACTCTTACGTAAGCACATAGGAGGATGGGGGGGGGGGCATATTTTTGCTTACAAGGGAGGGGGGAAATCTAAAATGACTAAAAATGTATTTACGTAATACTTGAACAGCCCTAAAGAATCAGAATCTGAAGTCAGTATGTCTTTTTCAGTTATAGTCTGGCCACTATCGCACATACAAAAGACAAAGGAGGGTCTACAAAGGCCAATCTAAAATCTATTTTGAATCTGAAACTAAACCATTCCCCGAAACTGATTTTTAAAAATAAATGCGTGTGTTTGAGTAAATGTCTATAAATTAGAAACTCATTAAAAATCTACTTATAAGAAAGAGTATTTCTTTTTCTTATGGTACTGACGCATTGCAGTATGCTTATAAGAAATAAGTAGGACTAATAATTTTTTGTAATATATAGTAATGCGAAGTTCTAATCAGATTTGGTTTGATTGATCTCATGGTACGTCTGGATATCATAAAAGATTGGTTAAATAATTTGCTAAAGTCTTTATTTCAAATAAACTCTTATTAAAGCAGCAAAAAAACAACAAAAAAAAAAACAAATCAAAAGTAGATTTATTTGAAGTAATGGATGAGTTTTTAATATATCATGAAATCTAGATATAGTTGACTTTTTTTCTGGCCTTGTCTCCTCCGAAACCAAAACACACAGAAAAACAAATAAGGTAGGAATGTTAGGTATAGTATTGAGGATGCTCACATTTCCATTGTTATCTATGTGGGTCACGTGGCTTTCTATCAAACATGAGGTCTCCGAGAAAGTCTCCTAGACGCGCTCGTGGGTTGTGAGAAGCTGTCGCGGTCACATGTGGTGAGAAAATTATCTCAGAATCCATAACAGGTTTGCTAGTAAATATTAAGAAAATCTCGCAGGGATCGCTATGAGAGAGGACACTTCAATCAGCCGTGATTATTCTTGTCGACTTTCATAATTGGAATTCGTGAAGAAACAGCGAAAAAGTGAGTAAAGACTAACAAGCAAATAAGCAGTTTCTGAGCAAGATGATGACAAAACGTAAATGACCGTTTTCATTGTTATCAAGTTCGAAATGTGATACTAATTAGTATCTACGGATCGTCCACTTCTCGTAATGACGTCTCCCTTTCATATAAATGATAGGACTCTACCAAATCATCATTAATTTTCAGCGCCAAGTTTGCCTTTTAAGGCAAAGATAAAAAAAATAAATATAAATTAAGTTAGCAAAAAAGTGAAGTAAAAAGTGGACACGAATGTGTTAAAAATCCAATATCCAAGCTTTAAAATTACTTAATTTAAAACTTCTTTATAATTCTTTTGAGAAAAGATCTCGCAGTCCCTTGATATATTAAAGGTCAAGAACTAACCATAGAAGCATTTCAAATTTGGAGCCATTTTCTCATACACTTTTTAAGTCTTAATCATTGATGAGCAAAAAGACGTAAGTTTCTGCTTCATAAATTGACAATAAGGCTGAATCGTCCAAGAAAAAAACAATCTCTATGAAGAAAAGGTTGAATGAAACCCTGCTGAAGAAAGAAGGGGTAAAGGGAAGCTTTTTTCTTTGGCCTTTTCTTGTTTCGTTTCTCTTTTTTTTTTTACTTCTTGGGTAAGGTCGTTTTCCCTGCAGGGAAATATTAGTAAGAGCGACCCTCCAAGAAGTCCCATTGCAACTCATTTACGAAAGACAAAAAGGTCGAAATCCCATCAGGAAAATTCGTTCACAAACTGAAAAGAGTCTCTGCGCATCAACAAAAGTGAAGCCAAGCTGAGGGCGCGGGACTTGTGAATGGACCCGTCCGATTCAGAGCGAAATCCAGGCGTACATACCCACACCCTTTGCAAGTTAAAGGGAGAAACAACCTGGCGTCGTTCATCATCAGCTCTTTCATCTGCTGCTGAATTGGAGACCTTGGAAACGGAGGGGGTGATGGGAAGGTCGTTGCTTTGAATAACCCTGAAAAGTTGAGTCCATTCTTCATAGTGAACGGGAGTGCCAGACCGGTTCTTTCTCTATCGGAAATGAAAGCAAAAAAAAATGAAAAAGAAAAATACAGAAGCATTAAAAAAATAATCATAATTCCGTGAATAAACAAGGAAAAATCATTTCCATTTCAAAGAATGAGAATCAAACTCCATCCGGAAAATACAGCACAGTAAGTTTCTGAAACTTTCAAATTCCATTTAACTTCGAGAATTTTCTTCTGTGTAAATTAATTTGAAACTTGATTATAGCTTATTATTGTGGTTGTTTAAAAATTGACGTCAGAATGTAATGATGTTTTAATATTTAATTAATGAGTTTAATTAAATCAGCGAATCAGACAGAACACGATCTATTAAATAATTTTTTTTTAGTTTGATTCAATTTAATAATATTCTTTAAATTTGTTATAACTGCTAAGTGCGTTTAGGATGAATCAGAGCTAACATTATTTATTGTTAAATATATATATATAAATGTCTGTGTGTGTGTGTTATTTTATATTATAAACTTCGTTACATTGCTTATTTGCTAAATTTCATAATGATGTGAATAGTTTAATTTGATTCTTTCCCTGATAAAAATAATTTTCGAAAAAAATAATGTCGTATTGCATTATATCGCGTCCTAATTAATATTTGTTGGGTAGTTAAATTCAATTATTAGGTTATTCAACAACGCTGCTTAATTTATTACTTACTGAAAAAAAATTTAATTTTTAAAATCGAAGAATCTAGTGTAATTTTCTATGATCCTGCAGTACAGTAATGCCCAAATCACACCAGCATATTTTTCATCATTCTTTTCAATCGTTGACCCTATTTTTGAGGTCTTCGATCGTGTGATTTGCCTCTCTGACCATTTTCATCGTAGATTTCACTCATGAAAAAATTTAGAAACTGCTCTATTCGATCGAAGTTTTCAACGATAGCAATTAGTGAAAGCTCCAATCAGAACAGACTAACTCGAGAGCGAAGAAGTCAACCGACGCCATTTTCCCACCGTTTCGAGTGAATCGAAGGCTTTTATAAATTAAGTATCACAGTGAGGAGATTATCTTTCGAAAATAAACAATATTTTTACTGAAATAAATTAATTTTATGCGTTAGAATCTGCAGATGACAACTTTTTAAAGAGAGATTTCATTTTTCTTCAGTTCGTTACCGCTCGCTGATGCCTGTCATGATTTGCCGCTGTTTCACCTCGCATTCGCTTAAATAGTAGAGATGCTTGAATACAATATACAATTAGTTTCGAATAGATTGACAGCTTGCTAAAAGTCATTTCAAATTCTACCGAAATTGCGTTGCCGAAACACGATTTTAACCTCTAAAAAAAGATTAAACACCGTCTTTTCGTAAACTGGGGAAACCTTTCGCCATAATATCGAGTCAACTCTGATTGGCTAGTGCTCTGCCAATTATATGCGCTGTTTCATCATGTTTCGTCTGTAAGGTGGAATTAAAGGAAAATATCACTTCAGTGAAAACAATGGTCATTTTCAACGAAGCAAATCAATGATGAAAAAATATGCTGGTGTGATTTGGGCATTACTAACTCATACAATCGGAACAACTAAATTAATTAAAGATTTCACATTGCTGCACCAAAAGCTGCGCGACGATCGTCTTCATTCATTAACCTAATTAGGAAATCCTAAATAAGCCAATTTAGGGGCCCATTCTGAAGGAGGCAGATTGTCCAGGAAGAGAAGTACTGCTACCAATTACTTTTCGTACATTTTCCATCAATATTTAATGAAAATAACTGATAACTTTTTTATGTAAAATTTCGAGACAAAAAAGTGTGACAGAAAACTGTATATTATTATATGCAGTTAGAACTGTATGATACTATTTTATTACATTTTCTTAGAACTGTTTTTGATAAATATTATGCTAGTGAAAAGTAGTGAATAGCAAATGTCTTTTCAGCTACCGGTATATTTTTATATCTTAAATGAAGTTCAACTCTTCATCTGAAAATGAAAAGAAAATAATTTTTCCTGGGAATAAATTTAACCATAGTTGGGTTACCGTAATCCAATAGAAATTGCCTGTTCTTTGTAACACCGATTTTTACAGTACATTAAGTTAATGCTCAGACTCCGAATAGGCTGCCCCGTCATAAAAATCACTCGATACATCCCATTTATGGGATCCCAACCTCCGCATCATACCACAAGACCTAACATGCCGGAAAAAATGCTGATTTTGCTATTAAATTGATATTTAATTATGCCACAATTTTGGAAGATACTTTAGTAAGGATTTTTTTATTTAGGATTAACGTAGAAATGTAAGGAAATAAGAAAAAACCACATAAACAAAAAATAAAACTTAAAGAAAAACTAACATTTATGTAGAAAATGAATTATTATTACTTCAACTAAAAGCAATAACTTCTGACGATGTAGGCCATAATGTTGATTTCAATAAGTTTTTAACATTGGGATAGAGACAATAATATAGAACGCAGAGAAATAAAAGAATCATATTTCATTACTTTTTTAAATCATATAACAAAATGTTACCCAATATAACCATAAACAAATAAATAGATAATTCCAGGTTCCTGCTGAAAAAAGAAAAAGAAATACTAATGAAGAAGATCCACAAGCTTAAGAAGTCCAGCTATGCTTGTCCAGCTATGCTTGGGAAGCCGTAGTCATGGCAGCAGAATGACGATTTGTTAACATAACACCAGAGGGCGAATCGAAATGCAAGACAAGATGGCAGCACTTCTGTATTCCTGTATTAACGAGCGACTTCATTGCACATTGATACCATTGCACATGGTATCCACCAGAGGTCCGTCGAACCAATCAAATTGTTCTTGGTATTTTATTGGTGTTTCAAATTTGTGTAAATAAAGAGCCTGTTTTGTTTTTAGTTAGTTAACAAGGAAATCAGTTAAGGGTTTCGGCTTTACATAGCTACTTTAAATGCTTTACATAACCACTTCTACGTAAAGTATTTTTAAATATATGTTTTAAATTTTTAGTGTGTGTGTTTGTCTTTACTTTTAATGAAACATAAAAGATTCACAACAAAACTGCACTTGTTCCACAACAGTTTTGAAAACTACACTTAATGCTTTCTGAAATTCATCTGGCTTTATACAAAACAATTATTTTTCAGTAAGAAACTGCAGTTATTTAAAATGAATGAATATATCGTAGTATTTGGTATCTCTTCAGTAGATCTACAGCTGAAGACATTATAACGAACATTATAAGTAAAGTGATAATTTTGATGACTTAACTCAGTCAATATTAGATACTGCAAGACTTCAGTAAATTCAAACATTTCAGATAAGATGAAAGACGAAGGAAAAGGATTTTGAGAAAAAGATGTCATATGTACATATTTGAATTAGGAATGGTAAGTTGCTTCATTTTTTTCAAGTCTTCTGAAATGGAGATCTGAAACCATTTTTAAATCAGTAACAGCGCAATTTTAAAATTCGAAATGTTGGCATTTTTAAAGCTTACTTAAAATTTCGGAGAATAAATCATAATTAACAATGCCACAAAATCTAAATTAGATATCAAAAATATGAAGGAAAAAGAGGAATTTTAGACCCCCATTCACTATCCAGAAGCGTCCCCTGTCAAACGTAACAGCGACAACATAATCATGTGAAACAACGACTCAACAATGACCTTATGGTAGAGCACATGTTCGTTTTCTATACTCTAATTTTTATTTTTCAAAAATTTTGAATAGCTTTTCTCTTTTAAGACAACTACGAACTAATCTAAACAATTTCAGTCGATTATCATTTGGTAGATCACTTTTACTACTCAGGATCCGATATCTTCACCACTTAAGATATCGGAAGTTCTTGACTGTAGGCTGGAGGAGTTGGGTTCAATTCCGGCGACAGTTGATAATTTTTTGCTTGGTGGAGTCTACTCTAAGACAGGCCCTAGGGTCCAAGGAGCCCTCTATAAAATGAGTTTCTTTCTGCGGCGAGTGATAGGCGGCTCAACAACTGTAACTTTGGTTATGGGAACGTAACATCCTTATCTCCATAGAGCAAGAAAGCGCTCCTCCCCTACAGAATCTATCTACCACCGCTACTGTTGACTTTTGAAAAATTTGTACAGTTAGCTGTCGGTGGTGTGACATTATTTCAATAACCTTGACATGCACTTGCAGTTGTTGTGTAACATTCTTTTCCAATGTCATTCTTTTTAGAAACACCAATGACATCTTATTATTCACAAATCAATATATCGTCACTACTTTCCACTGAAAGTTCGCAATAACCAGTAAAAAAAGGCTAAAGGGTTTTCAGCCTCTTCTACAGTTCGTGGAAAACAGCATCACGATGTCAGAAGACGAGGTACATATATTCATAATTTCATAGCCTAACATATTTATTATTGAAAGAGTTGTTTCTGAAGCAGAAATAGCCATGTTGACGTCTTTACTTTAACAAAGACAACCCTTGAAGAAATTCATCTTTCAAACCTTTGAATCTTCCGTTCCCTGGTCCCAGTACCTGGATTGTTCAGAAGAATCACTGCTACTTGTAGGAGAAAGACGACGAAATAAATGAAAGACATGAACAAGAATGAAAACGTAAGTCTATCGATTTCTTCAGCAATAACAAAATTAAAGGGAAAAAAAAGCTAAACGATAATAAGCTTGACAGAATGTTTGACTTTTACATTGATGAACTCCAAAATAATGATGTTTACAGCGATTTCAACAGAAACGCATTTCAAAGACGGAATCGGATTTTTTTCCTAGAAGAATGACTTCTTATCTTTCTTTAAGAAATAGGAAGAAGAAAGTAGTAATCCAGTAAGAAATTTACAAATATTTTTAAGGAGTGTATAGAAACAGTTGCTAAGAAGTCAGTTTAGGAAATGGACAAACTTAAGCTGTTATTATATTATTAGCGAAACATAGAATAAGGAGAGTCAAGGCAACCTTGAACTGAATGGAATCACTTTTGTAATGTATTTTTTCCTGTCAACTTTTTGCATTTCCCAGAAAACTTCTCATTATCTGTAATAACTTAATATAACAAATGGTAAATTATCAACAATAACGATCAATTCTATCTCCTATTGCTACAATTCCTTATATCCTTCTAGAACATTCACCTCTATCCGAAGCCTTATTCCTACCAATGTAATTCATTCCAACATCCAAAGCATTTTCTTATTTTAAAGGGCCTACAAAGTGTCTTAGATCCAATTATGCCGTTTATATAACTTTTAAATGGTACAAATTAAAATATATTAAAATATATATTAAGTGAATATATACGTATATTCACTTAATTGCAGTGAATCTACTTATGTCAAGAACATTATTATTCAATTTCCTAAAACTTCATTTAGCAATATTTTAAGTTTGATAATTTGCTTTTTTTTTTAAATTTACTTATTATTTTTAAGGTATTTTAGTAATTTCTTCGAAGCTTAATTTTGTTGGTAGTTTTTTTTTTTAATTCCTCGATTAACTAACGTTAATCTTTTTTTTATAGTAAAGTACTGTAAACCCTAATTATTTCTTGTATTTTCATTTGATTGTTGTGGTTTGAATACTTTACATTAAATTTTATAAGAATTCTCAAAAGGCAAAAACTTAACATTATTTTCAGTAAAATTTCAATAAAAAGATGTATTCTGATATAGTTTCCTTATTTTTGCTTATTTGACAAAGCAAAGAGATGTAAGTAAGAAGTTTAAAATAAGTAATCACAAATAAATTTAAAAATCCACATTTCAAACGAGCAGTTCACTTGCTCCTATTACACGATATTCGTAAAGTTTATGTGAAGTTATGTGTTATAGATTAATAGTTTATGATTTAACTTGGTGCTTATGTAACTTAACTGATGCCCAAACCTTTAAACTTTGTATTTAAAACTTAAACTGTCCCAGAGTAGAAAAAGAAACTTATGTTTGTGGCAGAAATAAGAATTTAGAACGAAATAAAATATTAGACGAGTCTGACTAAATAATAAACAAAGTGTAATATATATATTTTCTTCCTATTTACAATTAATTCGGATATAAACTTTACAGTCCTTCCTCTGAAGAAATCTGCCTACCACTATTTATTACCCTTACGATGTCCATTCAGCTCCGGAATAACTCTGCTGCTGTGATGTCTGTATGAAAGCAATTAGTATCTTTCATTTTGCATCGAACATCTCGGAATAAAGAATTGGATGAACCCTGGGATCTGTCTGGAGGAGAAATGATCAAGGAGAATTCTCTATGCTAAAGATCGAACCACGTTTCTCCATAGCTGAATAATTTATTGCTACTAACCTACATTCTGCTTATGAAGAAGAAACGGAATATGATTCAAAGATCTGAAGTTGGTTGAAGTTGATTCCCTCAGAGTTTAATTGTCAGAGGGAAATATATGTAATTGCAATTTCAGATGAAATTATCGTCATCATTCATCTACAATGTAGCAGCTAAAAATTATAAATTTTCAAACACTGTACGGTTTTGCATTCAAACTAACACTGGCCGATTACACTACCCGAAAGAATGGAAAGAGAAGAATAGGAAGGATGATTAGTCACCGCACATGTCAAACGTCACGTAGACCATTAGGATAACGTTAATATCGGAGCAGGGTAATTTTTCATTTGTAAAAGAAATAAACCTTTATTTTCTGTTTCAACCCGAAATTAACGACAAAATGTATTTATTTAATTTAAAATCGGTTAGTTTCCGAATATTTTGCCGCAATGAGGAATGTTTAATTAGAATCCAACTACGTATTCAATTAAAGCTGACACACTTGCCTGCAGGTTGTATTGTACTTTTTTTTTGTTTTTAATGTGTAAGAAATACAGACTTATTATTTCCATTCGCTAGATATCTTTGTTGTTGTGTGAAACATGTGTGTAAATTAATTATTTACTTATGTTTTTAAGACTTCAACCTTTTTTATTCATAATTCGCAAGTACCGGACAGTTAGTATTTCCTTACTCCCACTACTGTTTTTTAGTCCTTTCCTAGAGGGTCAATAGTAAGTTATATAGTCAAAACAAAAAGTTAGTTTTGGTCTATTATATCAACATTGATCTTAGAAAAGGTTTTAAAATAGTTAAAAAAAATTTTATCTTAAAAAATGTTCAAAAGAGCAGTCTTAGAATCATTACCATACTCTTACAGGAGAGTAGGACCACATCTAAAACAGAAATTATTGCGAGATTTTGTTTATTTTTTTATCTTTTTTTCTTGTTTATTTTTAATAATAGTTAGCGGAAAATGGTTTTACTTTTTTAACACGACTCTCAACCGCTTCGTTTCTCCTCAACTATGACGAAAACAAAAGGAATTTTAATTAAAACTAAAAAAAAAGAAAAAAAAAAAAGGTCATTTTTGCTGAATCCATTGGGATTGTTGTCGTCGTGTGTTGTTCATTTCGAGACGTTAAACTCTATTTAAAAATACAGAAATCTAAGGAACCCTCGACTCCCGACACAAATGTCATCTTGTTTCCGTGCTGTTGAACGAAAATAAAAGAGGGATGGGTGGGTGATAGGAGGAGTCAATTCTTTCTTTCCTTTTCTGCGGTGATGTCTTCGTTGGCGGAAACGGCGCTTCACGAAAGACGAGAATTTATTAAACTACTCCCACGAATGGAACGTTCGCTCTATTGGGTCAAACAGGAAACAAAGAGAGGCCCCAACTTGGAAAACAACAGAGTCCGTTTCATCTTAAGATAAAAGGAACCAATCGCTCAGATTCAGAACATCCCCACCCCCTCCAAAAACAAAAAAAAAAACCCTCTTAAAAGAAACCAAAAGCAGTCAGAACTTAATAAACAAAATAACTTCAAGCTGAATTCAATACATTAGCATAAAGAAATGTACAGAACCGTAACATAAAGTTAGCAAATCTATTCAGTAATATAGAAATAGTTCTGTAACATATCAGTGAAGCACTGTTGGACATAACATTACCAGAATACCTAAATACACATACTTAATTGTTATTAATAAGTAATAGAAATTAAATGTGAAATCTACAACCCTACAATTATCTTCACAAATGGCTTTTAAATATTCACTGACTGCTGATGTAAACAAATAAACAAAGATAATTTGAGAGAACTTAATAACTTAAGCTTAATTATACAGAAAACACAAGAAACACAAATTCTTCACCAAACGTTGCTTTTTCTGCTTCTTCAGGCTTAATTCGTACAAAGCAAAATAAAACAAACACAGAATATTTTTAAACAAACAACGATAGGCAATCACAAATCTTTATTAAAACTCCAAAACCACAGACCAATATTTCGTCTTATTTTTCAAAGACTTCCTCAAGGTTTTTTGGTAGCATAATAAACAAATAAATAAATAAAGATCTAAGATAACGATAGGCAATGTTTACAATGTTTGTAATCATTGTAAAGCTTCATAATTTTTACAATTGTTTTTGAATTTTTCAAATAAAATGGACTTATTTCCACACATTTTTGTTTATTAAAACAATAAAAACTATTGATAACACAAGCTTCAATTATAAATCTTATGGTTGTGTCAAATTTATTTTTATATAGGACAGTTACTAATGGATCTGGATTATGTACAAGTGCCATACAATGGTTCGCCCGATCAGATATTTCAGGATGTCTAATCACATTATGTGGTTAATACATTTATTAATAAGCTTAACTTTTTGTACCACATGGGTCTGATCACCTCTTTGGAAATGGTTTGTAGGCAATTAATTTTTACTAAGATTCGGAGATCACAATGGTTAATGAGTCTGTATACCGTGGACGATATTTGGGTTTGGTATTATATGGTTATTTCTGGTTAGGCAAATATTGGTTTTGGGGGGATGGGGGATCCTTATTTTTTGATATTGCAATTTTCAAATGTTTTATTAAGAAAAACAAAACAAAAACAAAAACCAGATAGATTTAATAGCGTTAGGGCTTAAGGCCGGTGTTTTGACCGGTGTTCCCATATTACGAAAGTGAAGTACCGTTTGGGTTTGTTCCTAATTTGTCAATTTATTCAAAAAAACTGTTGTCAATTTATTCTTTGTCTTACGCTAAGAATGATCAGGAATTTCATCAACGAAAGCTACATTCAATCTGAACGTTTCGAGATCTACTCAGTATAAAAATGTTTATTGAAAAAAAAAAATCAGTTGAAAAACAGATCTGTGAACAGATCTCAAGAAATATTTTTTTTTTTAATGCTTTACGTTGACAAGGTCTATTTTTGATTTATTTATAATCTACGTTAGCAAATATGTACGCCTGTTAAAAATGGACGGATAATAATGCGATATTTTATATCCGATATCGACTTCATGGAAGTTTCCAGCAAAGGATTGCAGGAATAACGTTTTCAATTATCAAAATATACGAACAGTAACCTATAAAAAAAGTAGTCTATCTATTTAACTATTCAATTTTACTATTCAAAACTTAGTTTCAGAATGGAAAAAAAATCAATTTGTAAAATACTAAAAGTTTTTGACTCTTTCGCTGAAGTGTCATCACCTTCAAGATTTCGGAACGACAGTGCTAGGATTTTATATACAGGGTGTTGCAAAATTCGTGTATAATATTCAAACCACGTGTAGGGGCATGACTAAGGATCAATATATTCCTAATGAACCCATGTCCGGAAACGCCCTGTTACGCCACTAGGTGGTCCTAAAGTGAGCCTTTCAATTGAAACAAACTAAAATAGCATCCCCCAGATCAATGGTCTCGCCCGCAAAACATTTCTTATGGTGTAGCAAAGGATATCTCGAAAAGGCTCACTTTAGGACCACCTAGCGCCTTAATGGGGCGTTTCCGGACATGGGTTCGTTAGGAATATATTAATCCTTACCCATGCCCCCTACACGTGGTTTGAATATTACACACGAATTTTGCAACACCCTGTATTTCTGTCGGAAGTAAGTAATGATATTCCTAAGGAACTACCTAAGATATCAATTAAATTCTGATATTACTTATTAAAAATATATGACCACCTGATGCACAATACACAAAATTATTTAAAATAAAGTGAACGTTTCAGACATTCATTTACGAAATACATTGTAAATGGTTGTCTGAAACGTCAACCTTATTTTAAGTAATTTTGTCTATTGTGCGTGGTCATATATTTTTAATCTTTGAATTCTGCACACATACGTTAAAAAAACTTCTTAATTATGACATCACTGTTGCGGTCTTTTATCTAGAACTTTCATTTCACAAAATAAGAAATTTAAGTCTTTCAAATAATTATTTTATGATTATCTACAAACCGAAACAAAGGACTGATAATTGCGTGGCGTATTTGTAAAATTTGTAGTATCATACTATTATCATCTTTTCCAGAATTATCTTTAAAGTTAGAATTGAAAACTTGATAAGTTAATGAAATTATTGTCATCGCGGAATGTTGTTGTTTCAATAACTATATCAACACACAAATTAGGATAAAGGATTTCGATTCTTCAATTATCAATTTTAGCCAATTTAACTTACGATTACCATTTATTGTTCATGGAATACAAATTTCGAAAAAATTCTATAAATCATTCCTGCAGACTTCCATTCTATTGTATGAAATATGAGGATAAAAAAGGAAGCAAAGTGGAATATTATTATTAGCTTATCCTATATATCCGACATGACATTTATTAAAATGTGTAAAGAGAAAATACAAAATAAATAAGATAATATAATTTTGTGCTAAAACATAGATTTAAGGTTGATCCATAATAATAATAAAAACATTTAAAAATAATAAAAAAAAAGGAAGTACATTAACGAAAGTTAACAAATATATAAAAAAAAATTAGGAAAAAAATAAAAAGAACGTTAGTAAAACAAGAAAAGCAAAAAAAAAAAAAAAATCCACCCGGACATTGAGAAAAAAATAATAGATACATGATTCGAACCGACAACATTCAGCTTTGGCTGACAACTGAAATGAGATGGTTGCATTTCTAACATTTAAGCTAATAGCGGAAATCCAATGAAAACAATGCCAAATATCTCGAACATGGGGTGCATTGGCTCCTAAAAGACCCTACTTTGTTTGGGTCTCTGAACACGGTGATGAAATCCGTTTGTCGATCCGACTTTCCGTTCGGGAGTTGTTAAGAGGATACAATGAAAACAATGCCAAATATTTAGAACATGGGGGGGGGGGGCATGTTCTAAATATTTGACATTGTTTTCATTTGGCCCCTGAAAATACCCCACTCCTACGGTGTTTGGGCCTGGTGAATATGGCTGGTGAAATCCGTTTGTCGATCCGACCTTCCGTTCGGGAGTTGTTTTTTAGGAGTGGACAGACACGAACGGACGGACAGGACAAACGCAATAGCTCCCAAATAGGTCGCTAAATATAAATCGAAAAAGCAGTTAACAAAACCAACATCAACATGAATGAGCATTGTATTGTTGAGTGATGTGAAGGCATGCTACAACAATAACAATGGAGATAGCGATGTTACAGTTAAAAAGAAAACTGAGGACATTTGGTAACCAAGAGATAAGGAGACGAATTAAAAAACGAGAGAAAAAAATATCCTCCATCTCTGATGTTATTACTAAAGTTTAAAGCGGAAAAGCATTAATTCTAAAGTATGCCAAAAAAAAATCCCAGATTGAAGACAACATATTTAAATTGGAAATTTACAATTTGGTTGATAACCAAAGTGATTGCTTTTTATATTATTCATTTTTACTTAGCGCCAGTATTTATTTTTTTTATCAACTATTTTTAATAATTATTTTACTTTGCATTTTTTTTCATTTTAGATTAAACTATCAATATTAAGTTTTTTTTTAGTTTCATTTATTTATACTTTTGTTTATTTTTATTATTTCTTTCGTTTGGTTTTAAGTTTTATCATTTAACTGTTATCAAACAAAAAAACAAAAAATTGGCACTTCTCTTATTTTTTCCTTATTAATTATAAATTTTATCTTTGATTTTGTTTTGTTATTCTAATTCCTTATTTATTTTCAAATGATTTTTTTTTTTTTTTTTTTTATTCATTTGTTTTTTGATTTATGCTTTCAGGACCCTTTTTCCTTAACTGAGGAAACACAACTTTGTGTCAAAAGATATCTAATTCCACGTGATCTTACTCATTTTATCATTTTGACAGCATTAAAATATGTTCATTTTTATATAAAGTCGGACAGAAAAGTCGAATTTGAATAATTTTGAAATTCTTACTTAAACGCGTTAATGGACTTATTTTTTTTTTTTTTTTTATTTTAACCGTAGGTAGAAAAAGTGTGACTTTTTTTTTTATATATATATAGTTAAAATAAAAAAAAAAAAAAACAGCTAACAGTCACTCTATAAATTTAAAATGACAATCAAACCATACAGAAACAACTTTTAACATTTTTTTTTTTAAATTTTTACAGTTTTCAATTTTTTGTTTTTTTATTTTTTTTTTCCTTATTCATTTTTCATTTTATTTAAATTAAAAAAAATAGTAAAAATAAAATAAAAATAAATATATTTGTCACAGTTAAGTTTTATCAAACATATAACTTTCTAAATAAAAAGAATTTCATTAAGAAATCTTTAATTAAGAGAAGAAAAAAAAAAAAAAAAGTTTATTCGAACCGACAACCTCCAGCATACGAGTCCGAAACCTTACCCATCAAGCTATAGTTAACAACCGAAATGAGATGGTTGCATTTCTAACATTTAACCTAATAGCGGAAATACAATGAAAACAATGCCAAATATCTTGAACTTAGGGGGGGGGGGGGGCGTTGGCCCCTAAAACGACTCTATTCCTATGTTTTTTGGGGCTCTGAACACGATGAGGATGTTTGTCGATCCTATCTTCCGTTTGGGAGTTGTTAGGGGAGGACAGACACGGACGGACGGACGGACAGGACAAACTCAATAGCTACCACAATAGTTCCCAAATGGGTCGCTAATAAACCGTACAAAAGGAAGTAGAAATGAAAACAGTACCGCCCTTTAGACTAAACAATAGTTATTCATTTATTTAAAAAAAGCGATCAATGTCACAGCAATGATTTATATCCCGCTAATTTATTTCTTTAAAAAATCAAGCAAATTATAATGACAGAACAGGTAATCTATATTGTTTTTCCTGGAATGTATCATCGCTAAGAATGAGAGAGTTAATATGATTTTTTCCTACATAATTAACAGTAAATTAATATTAGAACAATTGAGGAAATGTAGTAATTATGTTTGCTAATGTTTATTAAGAATATATACGAATTCTAGCTTAAATTCCTTTACATTAATTGATTTCTGAATTAGCAGAAATAACAAAAAAGTGGGCCACTGGGACAGTTGGAGGCATTTTTTTTTTCTATCCCTCTCTCATAATATTGATTTAAACGTGTGTCTTTTATTAAAATTTCTAAATTTAATAAAAATTAATGACAGGTCAAATCAAATAAGTAAACATAGTCAGAATACTAAATGAATATATGATAAATTTTGCCACGATTAACAAGAAAAATTATAGTAGTGTCATTTGTTCCATTAAATTAATTAATGGCATATAAATTAATTGTCACGTGTTTGCACGAAGATTAAAATTATAAATTAAAAATTCATTACAATATTAACAAAATGAATGTTAATAGATTTTGCCATTCAATTTATTATTTATTAACAAAATTAATAAAAAACAGAATAGTTATTATGTGTAAAATCTAGTCTTAATTTCTACGTTTAACAGGAATAAATACCTTCATAATAATAACTTTTATTAAAAGTAAATGAATCGACATTATTGATGAAATCTTTAGATTGTATCTTTAGAAAATTCTAGCTAATTTTGAAGTAATTTAGTTTAATATTAGATTTATACGTTAACAAAATTTCTTTCTTTTATTACTTGGACAGTAATAGAATAATAACAGAAAACAACTGTTTAACAAAAAAAAATGATTATATGTACTGAAACTCTTTGTGATAATTCAACAAGAAATTCTTGAAAGAACTGGAAACCTACTTTCTTTAAAACGTCGTGAGTTGGTTTAAAAATAAAAAAAAAATTGGAAAATAATTTAAACAAAAATTCTTCCTTGGTTTCTAAATTTTATTATATGATATATACGAATTATATATCTAAAAAAAATAAAATAAATAAATAATAAATAAATAAAAAAATCCGCATTATTTTTGTTACTGAAATTGAATTGATTCTTATGAAGAGCAAAGTAGTGGATCACTAAAAGAAATTACAATGTTTTCTTAAGACATCGATAAATCCGTTGTTTTGGATCTAAAACGTTTGTATTAAGATTTTTATCGTCTTTATATAAATATCGGTAAAAATGGAAAAAGTTTTGAAATAAAAATTTAGTTCGATTCTTGTCCGTTCAACATGCAAGCCAAGTTTAATGAAGATCCATTCAGTGTTCAAAGTTATTACGTTATTAAAGTAATAAAAAAGATAAAAACGCACAACGAATGAAATCACTGAGCTACGTTTGGAATATTTGACACCGGGCATCCAGGACAGTCTGTTTCGAGGTTATTACCTCTCGTGAGCTCGATTCACCCAGTGTCTGCAGCTCAGTGATATCAATGGAATATAAACAAAACACAAGTAAACACAGGAATGGCTCTTTATATAAAAAAACATCAAAAAATAAATTAAAAATAAAAAAGGGCAATTAGTTAATCCCAGACAGTCAACTGCTGGCTTATGAAGGATTAAACCATAAGAAAATATTTCAAAAGTAGCTCAGTGATTTTATTTGTTGTGCGTTTTTATCTCTTTTTATTGCTTTATAAAATGTTTTCACGCACGTTAAATTTATCATTACTTTATTTTAAAGTAGAATACACACACAGACTGACTGACAGCCTCATTTTCCCTAGGAAAATAGGCTAAAAATCGGAATTTTAAATTATTTTTTGTTGTTATTTTGTTTTTATTTTTTTAAAGTGTTAACTAAATAGTGTCAGAAGTCAAGAATTAAAAGAAAAATGATAAGCGATATGGAATTATTAAAAAAGTATGTTTTTTAGAAAGAATACAATACATATTTATAGATGTTTATTTTTCTAAGTTATAGTTAATAGTATCTCAATTAAATCTTGCCTGACTATATAAGAATGACATTATCCTATTTTGAAATTTTTTTTATAGAGGTTGGAAGTTAGTGCCAAATATTAATCTTAAAAACAAATTAATTACAAAGTTAATATAATTTTCAACCTATTGCTCTTTATCCATTATCGAAGTCTGAATAATCAAAAAACTCAGTAACTCCACAATAGCAACTAACCCTAAAAGTAGCATTCGTTTTTGATAACATTTTTAACATTACGTACTATAAGGTAAAAAAGAATCTGTAATGTATGCTACAGTAATACGTTTTCGTTATTATAATGTTTATAATTACATTCAAATCACTTTTAAATTCGTCTTTATTTTTAAGGCCTATTTTTCATTTTAAAATTATATATATAAAAATAAATAAAGCCTTTTGTGATCCACTTCTTGGTAATGTGTATCTTCTGCTTTAGCGTTGGTATGCAAATGGAGCCAGGCCCAATGTAGGCAGAGGCAAACAATTCTATCGGCTTAGTTCGGTGGTAAATAATGCAGGCCCTGGCCTTTTGGGGGATGTTACTCGGCTTGCAAGTTGCGATAAAGGCTAATTCCACTATTGCAGCCCGGGCTCTTACAGCTCCGCTGCCATCAAACTTTCATGGCGGCGACGTACCCAGAAAATGTGGAGGAATTACCCCGCAGGTACTTCTCAATTATTTGCTCTGCGATGCAGTTTGCGAACGGCCCTTGCACCATAAAGACACCGACATGATGAGTTGAGGAAAGCCCCCTCTCTTATCAATAATAAAAGGTCCTGCAAACCATGCGTTCCCCGCATCTGCAAAATAAACTGGACCATAAGAAACCTGTAAGGATGATGTATTACTGTTTAATGTGATTAAGATTTATTAATTCACGCTAATTCCATGGAAAAGTCATTTAATCACAGTGTATCCAAATAATAATTCTCGCCTCGATGGGTTATTTGCATTCGAACGCAAATGAACTAATTTAATATTGAAAGATGAATTGATTACACCAATTACCAATAATATTGAAACGCATTTATTTACTATACGCTTTTAATCTATTTTTCATTTAATCTTCATTGTTTAGATATAATAAAAGTTTTAATTATTCTATGTAAGCAAGTAACCATAAATCCGATCCATGGTCATTCAAACGTTTGCTGTACTTTTGGAATTTGTATTTTATGTCGAAATGGTTTTGCAAGTGATGTTTTGAATCTCAACGGAGTCTTTTCACAGAAGCTGGAAACAATTTGATAAATTTTCCGATATTTGTAATAGATTATCAGAAAAGCAACAAAATGAACAAGGCAGCTAATTGGAATAATTTGCAAATGTATCCTCCGCCCACATAAATTTCAATTGATCAATTTCTCCTAATATTTGTGAAACATAGTACAGAATATATGATACCAGGTTTATTTTTCCATCTCTCTATGAAAAATAAATAAGTAAAAAACCTACTGTTAATGTTTTGAAAAACGTAAAAGTTTCTTTAGACAAATATACTGTTGACAGTGTATTTTCTTTCTTGTATGTAAAAGTTGTTAAATGATATCGAAGGGAGGACGCTATGATGATAATGTTGTTTAAGTCAGTGAAGCCCACCTACGGCCCGTGAAGGTGTTACATGTGGCCCGCTCTTTTATTCCGATATTAACGACATATTTTTATTAATGGGACCTTTTTTTTTTTTGGTTGCTGAATAGGAGATTCCGCTACACTGTGGCCCGCGAAATTCACAGCAAAGTCAAGTTTGGCCCCCAGATAATGAAAGGTTGGGCACCACTGGTTTAAGTCATTCGACCACTGCGAATTCAAGGCTTGTTTCTTTCATTTCCCCGGTCCATCTGAAGTCTAGGGAATCAACTGGAGAGGTCTTCTTCAGTTTTCCCTTGAATTCTATCACTCTTTCCGGCTGTAACTTCACGAACAGTGTTGAAATTATAGCATTCAAAGAAGAGTATGATAGTAGCAATTGTAACCACTAAAGAATACGAGAACATTCTCATTTCTTAGTTCTGATTCAAGAAACGCGTAATTAGCTTATAAGTGTTTACACAAGCTTTTGTTCTATCTTATTAGCCGAAGCAATTTTTTGATGATTTTAAAACACATTTTAGCGAACCACTTGGATCACTTGATTATTTTTTTATTCAGAGTTTTATCAGCTGTTTTTGATTAAGCTATATAAATCAAAGATTCATAACAGTAAATATTCAGGAATTTGTGTCACATTGTTAAGTCTCTATTTTTTTTTTCATTTTAATCAAATACTAGGAAATCTGTCAAGTAAACCTGCCGTGATTTTTATATATAACCCGCACGATTTTTAGTGGCTTCCCTGCCACCCACTCGGCTTCCTTGCTGATTGGGAAAATTATCTCGGAATCCAAGATCACGTTATGTCTGTGTGTGTGTGTGGGGGGGGGGGGGGGGGTCTTCCAAAAAAAAACAGTTTAGTCTTTGATCTTACCTCACGTGTCTTACGATTGATCCATGTCGATGTTGACATCCTCAATAGTATGCCAAACATTAGACACCTGTGTCTTATGGTTTCGGAGGAGTAGCGACCAGAACAGTGTTTTCTTTCATAACACAGTAATCACATATAAAGCTAACGGTTGGTCCCGAAATCAAGGCGAGTCACCTTACAAGGCGATTATTGTTAACTATTTTGCCGAATATTGTTAACTATTTTGCTTGTTCAGGGTTTACCATCAGAGGCAACCTATGCTATACCATAACAAAAGAAACGAAAGATCCCAGGCATCCCATATAGTTACAGGATTTGAACCAGCTACGCTCTCACGGTTCAATAAAACATAAAGGTAACTTTGAAGAAAAATAATAAGTGTAAATTCATGGGAAAATATTTCAGTCTAAAAGAGAAAAACACAATGGAAACAAGATTCCAAAAAATCAGCTTCTACTTTGTATAAGGTGTAATGTCAATTATTGTAATTGAATGATTAGTTTACTATAAAGTTGAATTTGCAACAATAATAGGCAACAAATGTTTTTAAGAAGTAAATAAAGTTAATTGATTTTTAGTATTATTTTGTATTAAGAGATAGAATATAGAAGTATTTTCTACTGTTATACAATTGGAACACAGAACTTCCCTAAGCAGCAAATTGCATTTGACTGTTAATTATCAACTAATTTTCATCAAGGCACGATATCTAACACTAATAAGGGGACATGTCAAATTTCGTTAACACTGGCTGCAGGCACAGCATTAATTATGTTGATAAATAGAATAATTTATATAAACAAATTCATTATTATTAGTAAAAGTGGAAATTTAATTATTCGGAAAAAAAAAAGTTATAATTTGTTTAGGATAAAAATTAGGCTATTAAATTTTGAACCATTCCGCACATCCCTCCCCCCCCCCCCTTGAAATTCAATAATTTTCTCTTTGGTTTGTATTTATTTCAAGGAGAAAATTTTAATTTACGCATAACTGAGAATTACTTACAACTCAGGTTTAACTTTATTTTTAATTAAACTTAAAAATACGAACATCGTAAAAAAAATAAGAACATCATAATAAACATTTGTGTATTAGGTACATATTTTTCAATATAAGATAGGCATAACTGTAAAACTCTCAATTTCAAAGTAGTGTATTCATTTTCATAGAGGTTTTCTGATTTCGTGTTTTAAGAAGCATTAAGAGATTGAATAAAAAACTGTATATCAATTGCACAATTACAGTTCCCTAATGAATGAAAAGCAAAAGACTCATCACATTTTCACTAACTTTTCATCACATTGTTACTCACTTTTCCATATCTGCAAATTTTCCCTTTTATTGACGGCTGCGCTTTACAGATTTTTGAACCTAACTTTCAACATTCTTCTAAAATTGATTCAACATTCTTCTAAAATGACTGCAAATAATGTAGTGTAACTTATATTTAAGCTACTCGCTATTTCTGCTTTTGATTTTTGCGGGTTGTCTTTCACTTCCCGAATAAATATCAGTTTTTTCTCTGAATAGTAAGTTTTATTCTCTCTATTACGCATGGCTGCAAGAGAGAGACTGAAGTAAATGAGTGGAAAACATGTTTCATCAATACGAAAATTCATTCAGTTTTTGTCTCTGACCGTCCCTTCATTAAAAGCTGCCCAGAAACCTTATGAACGCGACGATTATATGTCGATACGGAACGCCGAGCTATATATCTGTGTATCTGGGGAATATCTATAGGTGAAAACACGTACAATTCAATCTCGTTTTCAAAAATATACTACGTTTAAAAACGAATTACGTGTAACTCAGTTACGTATATCTCAGAAGTAATTTATATGTAATTATATACAATTTTCGCCAGGGCCTACAAACAACTACGCACAAACCAGAACTACATACAACTGGGTTACGTATAAACCAGTTTTATTAATACTTAACTTAAATAATTATTATTAAGGGTTATTTTAAACTTCCTCTATGTAATTAAAGAAAATAATTTTGATTAAAAAAAAAGCAAAATTGCAGTATTAATATATTCTTATAATGTAGTTAATATATTTAGTATTTTTATTTCATTTATTTCTGAAAAAGTCATTTATATTTGAATAACTGATATGTTA
>JAFIDM010001028.1:41190068-41217535 GCA_023159025.1 Thereuonema tuberculata | reverse complement strand
TTTTCTATTTATTTTTCGCATTTGCAGTTCATTTAAAGATTCCCTATGATTAAACCATCCACATTGGACTGGATTCATTATTGGTTTTGTTTCCTGTTACACTTTTGTATTTTTGTTATTTTCTTTACTTAATGATTCAACATCAAATTGGGCAAAGATTTCAAATTGAAGGATGTGAATTTTCTTATTTCTTCTGTTTGGTTTTTTTTTTTTTCTTTTGTTTTGTTTTATCAGTCTCAGATTTCACTCGTTTGTTTGCGAAACAGAACAAAAAAAAAAAAAAATGAGTAGTTTAAAAAAAAATTTGAAACTCTATAATAAGATTCGAATTTAAATTTCTACGATGGTGTTTGGTAACAATTTACGTATGTTATCTTTCTTTTAGAATGTTGCAACAATGAGAAGTTTTAATTCAAATTCGCTGTTGATCTAATTGAAAACAAAACAAATGAATGTCATTGTTAAACATAAAAAGATAATATATTTATAATAGAAACTGACTGTAATATAAATATATCAATTTCCTTGCTAACAAGAAACAAAAAATTTCTATCTTTATCATTTAATAACATGTTATCCGTTTAACAAACGATAATCAAGAAAACGGAGTGAATATTTATTTATTTATTTATTTATTTATTGATGTGTTTATTTATTTATTGTTTTGTTTCTTGCCATATTTCAATTTAGTTCATCTATACTACATTATTTTCTAACCATGTTTCACTTACTGAAATTAAGAAAAATTATGAGGAATAACAGTAAATATTTGTCATTTAAAGTGTGTGTAAATAAAGTGTGTCTTCTTTTGTTGTTAGTTTGAGTGTTACCTTACATTTCTGTCTAGTTGACAACTTTCCCGCATTTCAGCTCTGTATTGCCAATAAAGACCTCACGTATAGGAATTGTACCATTAATATTTTAATAATCAAAATGTAAACAGGGAGATACTTTATCTCACGGTAGTTTTAACAATTTGGAAGTTTTACCGAAAATTCCTAAAGGCTATATTTACTAGCACGAGATTCTAGCTGCGAAGAATCCTTAGTGCTAGAAATAACTGTTCTCTGTTGGTATAATGGTGAACTATTGAAAAGATAGTTATAGATCACTAATGAACTCAAGGAATATTCGGTTTCATCAAAAATCGTAAGTAAATGCAATGTACAAGTTTACATAAGTATGTCAATCCCTATAATACCAGGAAGTCTACAATTTTTGTTTTGTAGCAGTGAAAAACAATGAAAAAACCTACAGTCTCGTCGTAATGTCTGCGTATTAATGGTAACAATGGAACTTAGATCCAGGCCAAACCCTGTGGGCGCTCATCATTTATAAGTATTCAACTTCACAACATGAAATTAACGTAAGCACCGTTAAATTACTGATAATAATATTTTAATCAAATATGTGCATCAGATCATTCTTGTGCTAAAATTTCCTTGATTATGAAAACAAGAATACAAAGAAATCCGATATTTTTATCACCGTTTTGATAGCATAGAGAAAGTCGCTTTTAGTAATTAAAATATAAATAAGAAATAAAAAGGTAAAGAAAAAAATGATGTTAAGCAACACTAATCTATATACTGCTAAAATCTTTAATTTCTCTGTGTGTCTGTCCGGCGCAGTGCAACAATGGAAAATGGTTGTTCCTGTTTCATTGTTGCGAGGAAGTCGACAAATGCAAAAGGCGCAATTCTTGTAATTTCCAATATTCACAATGTTAGTGCAACACTGGAAAACGGTTTTTAATTGTTCATTGTTGCGAGGAAGTCGACAGATTCAAAATGAGCATTGTTGAACTTAAAAATTTTCTCTGAAAAAATTTCTACAATGAAACGTTCGCGACGGGAATCGAACCTGCAAACTTTTGTTCCAAAGTCAGACGTCTTATCCATTAGAACACGGGGACTATATTCAAATTATTGTTTTTTATCACTCCCTTTGTGTGTGTGTGTGTGTGTGTGTGTGTGTGTGTGGCGCAAAGAGAGAAGAGCCAGAGAAAAAAAAAATAACTCATTAATTTTAGCCTACTAGATTAAAATTTAAATTTCAATATTCATTTTTTTAGCTTCTCTGCATCAACAGTGGCGCGCGCTATCAAATAATGAGTTCATCCAAAAAGGAATAAAATATCACTTTTTGCCATAACCGCTTGGAATCGATTAGTCTTGGATTATCTCATACTTAGCAGGGGGAGATAGGGGGATGGTCTAGTTTTTCTTAAAATATGTTTTCTTAAAATTTCTTTAAAAGAAGAAAAAATAAAAGTCATTTTGTTGTTTCACGGTAAAGGACAAAAAACGAAAAATACGTTTATTTTCAAAATTCAAATTTTAGCTCAAAACAAACAGTACAAATTTTGCATTTTCAAAAAAAAAAAAAAATAATTAACTAAAGTTAATTAAATGTTATTTAAGTTAATGAAATCGGATTAATTTTTAATTACATCAATCAGCGCATTAATGAACGAATTAACTGAAAGCGGGATTAAAATTCATTGTTTCAAACAATGAAGAGATAATAGAAATAGGACAGAAATCCCATGTTTACATTCCAATGATTTTCTATGGGAATTTTTGTTGTCTTCTCGCACTAATTTCTAGTCAAGGTTTGGCTCTAGTCCTTAAATATGCATGCTAACTTTCAAGAGGATCCATCCAGCGGTTAGAAAGTTATTGGGAGAGATCTAATAAGCCTTACTCTCCTAGAAAACACAGTGGACCGGTTTAAAACTCAACAAAAAATTTTAAAGTCGAACAAAAATTTTTTTAAAAATAGACAAAAATAAACGACTCAGATGATTTTTCTTTGGAGAAAAACTGAGTGGTGGTAATGTTAAACAAACTCTCAACTAGTGAATTGCAGATGAAAGAAGGGTAATTCACCTTCCAGTGAACAGTAATATCCCTCCTACTATTATTATTGATTGATTATTATTACAATATTTTTTTGTATTTATATACTATTATAAATAAAAACCATTCAATTATTGAAATTAAATATACAGTCGGACCTCGATATAAGGTCACCTGCTTATAAGGTCACCCCGCATATATGGTCACTTTTCTAAAGTCCCGGCGGATTGAATAGGAATTCTATATGATTTATCGGATACATGGTCAAATACCATAATCGCTTATAAGATCACTTTTTTATTTGTGATTTCAGAAATTTTCACGTATCTGTGTTAGATGAAATTTTTTATATTCATAAAAGTTGGAGCTTGGTGTCAAACACATACATTTCAAATTGCTTTCGACATGCTGGTTTTCAGTTTTCTACAGATAGTGTGGATGAAATAACAGATGAAGATGAAGACGATATTCCTGTAGCTGTGTTAATACAAGATCTCAGAAATCGCAGCTGTGCTATAGAAGGGGAAAGTAAATAGATGAGAATTGATGATGAAATTGCTATCACTTCTCAAGCTTCGATTTCCAAAATTGTTTCGCAAGTTTTAGATTCTAATGCATTAGAAAGTGAGGATAACGACAGTGATACTGAAAGTGAAGCGGTGACACAAGCAGAAGCGCTCAGAGCATTAAATGTCGTAAGACATTTTTTTACGAGCCATGAGGGAGCTGAAGAATATTTTCAGAAACTACAAAACTTAGAAAACATTGTACAAAAGATGAAACCAAATCTCGACGGTCATGTATTATGGATTATTTTAAGTAAGGTCAATTGTACATCAGTACTTTGCTTGAGCATACTAGTACTATTTGTATACAACTTTACTCCGAATTAAAATTTTTTAAAAATAATTTCTTTCTGATTCCATTAATTTTAATTGGTTCAACTAAATTAAAAAATTATAACCTAATAAAATGATATTTTTGTACGGATTAAATTTTACAAAGATTTATCCTATATTTACATAATGCTTATTTATTGACAAATGCGTATGAATCGGTTATAAGGTCAACGCGCTTATAAGGTCACTTTCGGGAGTTCCCATGGGATGACCTTATATCGAGGTCCGACTGTATTTGTTTTATCATTATTTACCAATATGATCTTTTGAAATAGATACTTAAAATGTTTTTTATTTGGTAAATTTTGGGGATCTGGAATGGAATAATTCCATTTTCATTATTTGTTTTGGGGAAATTTAAGTCGAAAGTCGAACAACTTGAAAGTTGAACCTTCTCCTGGAACGGATTGTGTTCGAAGTTCGAGGTTCCACTGTAGGCTAAGAATGGAGTCGAGAGAATCGATTTTGCTATTTATGAGGAAAATGAAAGTTACGTTGCCCGAGTCTTCATTACATTATGAACATTTACATTATGAAACAAAAAGTTGAGTGATTACAATCTGATAGGTTAGACATTATTGGACACACTATTTGAGAAGTAACCCACATTGTTTCGGCATTTGGATTCTCCTTTTCCATATGGGGAATCGATTATTCACATTAGGGTACATTGTATTCTATGTATTCGCACCTTAGAAAAAGACATTGATTTATTGAGTTTTAGATGAAAAGTCAGACTTGTAGGGAAAGGGGCGATTCCTAGAACATTGGTAGAACTAACGACCTGGTGATTTAACCTTTAACGGTGCATCTCCCATACTATGGAAGAGATTTGGACAAAATAGCTCCTTTGAACTGTCTTATGATATTCACTAAATAAAATGTGTTATTATTTTATTTACATTCATTTACGATCTCTTCTTTCAATCCAAGGCTGGACGAAGGCTTCCCTAATAACTATCATAATCATCCCTCCTGACCAGGTGACTGGGGTGATGGTACGTGAAGAGAAAGAGGACAGAAGAAGCAGACAAATACAGGATAGAAAGTAAAAATTCACGCCGACGCCGGGATTCGAACCCAGGATGCCACGTATCGGCCTCATGGTAGACCGCTGTCTAATCCACTCTTTAATGCTGTCTATAGTAGTGTAAAAAAAAAAAAAATGTGTTTGCCATATATGGTCATTAGGTAGCGATCGATTTTGTCTGGAATTTAAACGTCACCAGTCATAACGTCATCAACTTGAACTCCGAGCAGTCAGTCCAAGTGATCGCATAAGCATGACCAGGAAAGGACAAACTTTGCATAGCCAAGCAAGGGGAATAGTGTGAAACACTAATAACATAATAATCACATAAAAATGCATTCGTAACTGTAGAAAATACAAAACCCAGAATTTTTTTGTAATGTTTATAAGATTCAGTTACGGATTTTAGCAATAGAGGGCGCTATTACGTCTGGAAACACCAATCTATAAGGAAATTGCGTCATCAAAAGCTCTTCTTTCATGAACTGAACTGTAATCCATTCTTTAATCCACAGTACGTAAAGGAAAAAAATATATTTTTACTTTCATGTTTTTATACAGATGAATCTAACATAAGGGGATAAACTGCGGGGGCGGCTTCCCCATATCAAATGAGGTAAAAAAGATCCGATCATATTTTTATCTGATCTTGCCGAGTTCCAAAGAAACGAAGCCAGACTACAATGTACATGAACAGCAGACATTTTGAACATTAGTATGACGTGTGCGCTGACCATATTGTGATATTATTGTACGAACTACTTGCTACCAATAAAGATACTGTTCATGTCCATTGTTTTCAATGTGGTCTGGCTTCGTTCATTTGGATTGGAATAACTCCATTTTTCATTTGGAACCTGCCTCCGCAGATTGTCCCTCTTTTAGAATCACTCTGTATATCCTTAACCCTTTTTTAATTTCTTTCTATTAAAAGTATTCCTCAAATCTTCTTTATTTTGTTCATTTTTCATCTGTTTTCTCATATTTAATATAAAATAACAAATCTAAAGGCTCAAAATAATAATTTCCATTCTAGCTTTTTTTCGTTTTTTTCATCCACTATGAGGAGACCCCGTAGCCAAATAAAACAAAATAATTTTGAAGTTTGCAATAGAAATGTTGAATCTTTTTCTCTCTGTTTTTTCTTGTGGTCGCCTCCAATCTCTACAGAACTCTGTCTCACCAAAAGCCTTCACAAAATGCTTCTGATATTCCTCGGTAAAAGCATTTGTTTCTCAAATTACTTGAAATCTTAGGCGCGCTTTCACGTCCTGCTTCGCTTACGGGAAGGGAGTTCGTTCGTTACTAAATGCCACAAAATGGAATTGACTTTATGTAGGGACCATCTCACAATTTACATTTTCTCTCTCAGTGTGAATGTATTCAATGTTCGATTAGACTGCTTTTTTCAAAACCGATTTAACGACGAGTTACTTAGTTCGTCAACGAACAAAAAGATAGAATGTAAGATACTATTCGGCAACCACAATAAAAAAATCATTTTAATAGAATATAAAATGTAAATTTTAAACATTTCTATTTAATTGTCATTTTTGTTGTACTAAGTTATCTCAGTTACATTTGTAATGTTTAGACTTATGCAGGATGTTTCCAAACTTACATTACAGAAACATATGGTAGATAGGAGGTACGAAAACAAACAGTTTTCATTAAATACTGTGTGTCCGGTCTTACTGGGTCTATAGTCGTTTTAGTGGTGTGACTGTTGGCCAAGCGCAGAAGTCCCCTGGCCTCCACGATCACCTGATCTTAATCCGATTGACTTCCTCTGTTGGGTCCATGTAAAGAGCCTCGTCTACGCCACACCTGTCGATACAATCGATGAATTATCGGAGTATATATCACCATCCGTACTATAACTGGCATTTTTGAACGAGTTCTGGAGTCACTGCTCCGGCTTTGCTACGTACTGTTGTACTCTACGAACAAGAGGGGCTTCACTTTGAACATTTTCTCTAAGGCACAACACTCCAAAAAGGCAAGTGGCAATGGTTCTTCCATGCATGACTGCCACAACACTAGAACGACTGTAGCGCCGTATCGGTGCAAAACAGGTCGCACATTATCTATCATATTCCTCTGTAACATAAGTTCGAAACACCCCGAATATATATATTAAAAAAATGTTTATAGCATTTATTAAATAATGATTGTGTGTAGTCTTAAGTATTTACAAAATTTTATTTAAGAGCATTGGAGAGCCAAGTTACGACGTCGATCTTCCAACCAAAAAAACAATTGCGGGCGGGAGAGGATCAATATATTCTCGGAACATCGAATATTACTATACGAACTTTTGAAGACGACCGATCCTTGATCACAATACAAATTTGAGATCGATCCATTGTTTGAGATAATGATATTCGATGTGATGATGTCTTTTTTTTTTTGTACAACCTGTCGCAAACTTCTCTGGATATCTCCAAAAAAAGCTAAATCATCGGAAACAAGTTGATAAGATAATTGATAAGAAAGTTTATAAAACAAATTGCTTAATGAAATTTTATTGTCCCGCAAATGTTGGATTGGATGTTAAAAAAAAATACTGGAAATTACGAAATAAAAGGAAGGCTAAAGAAATTGCCACTAAAATGATACATCTAATAGCCTCCGATCTTAATATATAAAAATGAATGTTTATTTGTCCCGTATGCGTTCCTATACCATTCATCAGATTGCGATGAAACTTTGGTGAGTTGTTGTGCGCACGCCCGCGAAGGTTTCTCAATTAGTAGAACCATTTTACAATATCTGGTGCGCGAGGCGTTTCAATAATTTAGTGTATTTCCGGTTTCAACGTTTGCAAATTCCGGTGCGACTCGCATTTGCAATGACCATCAACAAAGCACAGGGACAATTTTTACAAGTGTGTGGAAAATCCATGCTTCACACATGGACAGCTGTATGTGGCCTGCTCACGCGTCGGAAAACCTTCTGATTTATTCGTGAATTGCACTAGACGGAAAAACAAAAAATATTGTGTATCCAAAAGCAGTTTAATAAACAATTGAAGCACAAACACTTTCTTTCTTTGAGTGGCATTAGAACGCAGGCCGGATACAGCTACTAGAAATAAATAATTCAATATCTTCATTATGTAAATCTGTAACGTTCGCTTTATATTACAATAATCTGATATTGCATTATAAGGAAATTTCTCTCTCTATTTATATGTAAAGTATCTCTACAATTAAAGTTTTGATAGTAATTTCTTTTCTAAAGCTTGTTTATTTAATAGATTTCGATTTTCTGCATAGTTTTCCATGTAATCCTTATTTTATTATGTCAGTTTTAAATGCCACTTCGAAAATCATTCGTTGTTTTTGTGCTGCGTTGTGTTTCTTCTTGTTAGAGGACATAAAAGTAAGATAACCCGCTTGGAATATTTTACTGATATCTAAATAATAGGTTTAAAGGCGGTAAAATCTAAAGCACCAAGGGATTAGAAATGCAATTGATTCTTGCATCATAAATTTCAAGAACTGTTTTACATGTCTCTCTCCAGATGACGCTTTCACTGTAGCGACCTTCAACCCGTTTCTGAACAAACTCCGATTAGAAGCAGTGTTTTTCTTTGGCGACAAAATGATGATTTCGGATATTTCAAACAAAGGTGAGGCTCATGTGTAAATTTTCGGCATTTTTTAATTCGGCATTTCATTTACATAACCAAAACGGCATTAGTTTGATTCTGAATTTGCATGCAAAATGTAACATAAGCCTATACAGTGTTTCGGAAATGTTAGACAAAGCGAAGAGATACGGGTTCCAAAGGTTATTTTGAGTCGAAAATGTTCTATGACATTTTGTTGTATGGGTCGTAGTTTTAGAGTTAGGAAATGAATGCTTTGGGAATGGTCACTAATCAAAGAAAGTTCAGTTCATATTAGCAAGTGTAAGTAAATAAGGCATTTTCTTTAATTATCATACCTATTTTCAGTCATGACATTTGTTATCCGGATTGCTTTTTCTAATAAACCTTTACCTTATTTACTTACACTTCCTAATGTGGACTGAGCTTTCTTTGATTAGAGACCATTCCCAAAGCATTCATTTCCTAACTCTAAAACTACGGCCTGTACAACAAAATATCATAGAACATTTTCGACTCAAAATGACCTTTGGAACCCGTATCTCTTCGCTTTGACTACCATTTCCGAAACATCCTGTAATACTTTTTTCTACCATTATTACGTGTCTAACAATGATAATAATGTATGGTTTCATTCTGTAAAAATCACAGTAACATTGAATTTTACTTATCTCTATCATTGTTACGAGCCTAATATCCATATATATATTTATTTATTTCACTGAATTCAACAATTGAGCATGGCTTCTATTGTTAAAGAAACAGACTAATGGCCGAGTGCACTAAACCTCAATTAACTTTGATGGCTATAGTGTGGCCGTAGCTAAAATTAGTGGGGGGGGGTGCTGTTCCAGGAAAATTAGCCTTTATTTTAAAATTGTGTGAAAGGAAACAAACATATATAAAAAGAAAATTTATTCAGAAACTTGTATAATTTCTTTTTATACATGTTTGTTTCCTTTCACACAATTTTAAAACAAAGGCTAAAATTTTTCTGGAGCAGCACACCCCACTAATTTTATCTACGTCCACAATGCAGCCATCAATGTTAATTGAGGTTTGGTGCATTCGGCCATAAATATCTAAATATCTTTTCTAAGACGCTATCCAGGAAAGCGGATGTCGCGCTCTATAGAAAATGATGATCTAACTAGTCTTTATTTTTTTTGTGAAAACTTAAGATTTTAACAAAGCAGATCAAGACTTGTTTGAGCATAAAAAACTGTTATCAATCTTACATATAAAAAGTAATGTGCTTTCAAAAGTAAAAACTTTGAAATCTGTCTAAAGTAGGCCAACCGACAAGCTTACAAAATATATATAATCTAAATTATTATATATTTAAATCGCTGATTAGATTTAAATAAGAAAGTAATTTGAATTACAATACAGCGGGAAAGAAAGCAGGTAATAACAAAATGAGTTGAAATACACTTCGACAAAAAAAAAAAAGCAGTAAACAGTAAAACAAAATATTAATATAAAAAAAAGTATTACGAAGTAATAAAAGAATAGAGCCTATACACAAGAATAATATAAGATATATTTAAAACATATTTCTCTTTAAATCTAGAATTTCTTATATTATTCTTGTGTTTAGGCTCTATTCTTTTATTACTTTATCTATGAATTGGCACACGTATTTAACGTGTGCCAATTCATAGATAAAGTAGATAAGTAAATTAGAATAAGTAAATTATTCTATTTACTAGAATAATATTATGTTTAGATTAAACTGATTTTTTTTTCTAGCAAACAAAATCAAAATCTTCAATCCTTAGATAATAACTACAGTATTTAAATAGATTCCTTTATTTATCAATTTGAAGTGAAAATATGTAATAAAAATATTCGGAAGGCTGTGGAAACTCCCACTCTGGCCTTAAAGACGGTCTTCTGTTCTAAATACAGCTCAGACGAAATCTGATAGTAGCTTTCCAAAGTACATCAGTAACTGTGGAAGCTCCCGTGTCTCTCTCTGTTAAAAGGTTAGTAAAGTTACACGGAATTGTCCATTATATATATAAGTAATTTTAATTCATTTCTAGCCGCCTTTGAAGCAAATCATCGAACTGATATAATTTTTTTCTATATTTTAAATTAATATATCGATAGTTACAAATATTGAAATATTCTTTACCGTATATTTAAAGTTATTATATTTAGAATTATATAAAAAATGACTTCTAAATTTTAATTTTTATTCTTGAACTTATATTTTAATTGGCATTTCTTTAGTAATCCTTAAGGTGAGACGAAGGTCAGTTTCGAAGGCTAAGTTCAAATCGTTCTGTAATTGTTAAAAATACAACTAAAAATCTGAAAACTTAAAATATGACAGTTTAAATATGAATGAATTATATTATTCTATTCTTTATTTTAATACGATAACTGAATTAATTATATTTGAACTCAAAACCGGCTAATTTCTTCGAACGAATTCAGTTCTACTAAATTATTTTAGCTCAAAAAAAAAGGGTTCCCATTTGTGATTCTATGAATAAATAAAGTAATAATCAAATACCAGAATTCAACATTTCCTTTACATTCTCAATAGTTGAATTTTAAAAATCCTAAATCGAAACTATCAAATTTATTGTTTTTATTTAACTAAAAGTAATAGTAATGTTGAATTCAATGATTAGATTATTGCTTTATTATTCATAGAATCAGAAATTGGAGATTTTTAAATAATTTAGTTTATTTATTTAGTTTAGTTAATTTCAGAATTCTTATTCTCCTACATCACAAATCAACAGGAAAAGAGAATCAAAAGCTACATAGGTTTTTACTTCAGTAATTTGCGGTGAATATGTGCGTATGTAAATAGAAGCAAGTGAATAAGATTTTCAACGATATAATGTGGAAAATGAAGGTTATATATCCACTAAAAATCTTGATAAACAGAAATCACAATAAGACAAGACGAAGAAAGGCAAATGGCAGCCAGTGATCTTATCGAATCAACGAATTCAGAGAAGGGAAACACATTCCTATGCTAATTTCTATTCATTGAGTGATACCAGCGTAGACGCCATCGCATTTTACCAGAGAAGGTACAGCATTTGGCTAGACTGCAGAACATGGGACCCCCGGCCATATATAGTGCCACGGCCGCCGGCTATTGGACAGCCATTGTGGGGTACCATATGCTGAAGTTTAACCAAATATTTTTATTTCAAATTTAAAAAAATAAAGACGGAAGGTTCCAGTGTTTTCAGAATTAAGAACTGTTGTATATTCATAAGACATGAACTGAAATTGATCGTGATTTGATATCGAATTAATTCAAAGATATATATGTAAGATGTATAAAACACATTCTACAATATAACACTTTATTATAGAATATATTTTTCAAGTTTGCAAGTTGTTAGAATATTTATTTTATTCAAAATAGTCCTAGAATTGCTAAATAAAGTAAACTCCCGATTATCCGCGGGCGTTTTATCCACGGACTTCTCCTGTTTCCATTTTTTTTTGCTGTACAATCAATTATGGAATTAAAAAAAAATTAAATCTAGAATAAGGTAAACAATAAAATAGGCTAACAAAGACAATTATAGACAAACAATTTAAAGAACGACCTTGTGGGCGGAGCTTAGGCAGACAGGTTACACTAAATTACGGGAGAGTCTTCCCATACTAATAAAATCTAAAAATAAATAAATAATTTAAAATAAAATAATTGTTTATAATGTATGTAGTATAACTGTATGTATTGCCATTTTATTCTAAAAATAAAACATGTCAAAAGCATTTTTGTGTTAACTTTCGTCCTTTTTCGTCCTATTTCGGATTATCCGCGGAATTCGCTTATCCGTGGTTGCCGCGCCACCCAATTCCGCGGATAATCGGGAGTTTACTGTATACACAAAGGTCCTACACTGCTCTCTGCAACCACAATAATAGGCTATGTTAAATAGAAAACTGAAATATCAGATTCACCTACAATATTTCAATAAATTAAATTAAAAGAAGAGTGTCATACATATAATCTTCGTTAAGCAGAAGTATTTACCTTATCCTGCCTTTTGATCAAATAAAAATCTACAATGTTGGATATATCTGATCCAAAAAAGAAATCAGTGAGATATCCAAGATGCAGATTTTTTTGTGAAGACGCTACGGGTAAAACCATTAGCCTCGAGGTTGAGGCGTCAAATATCAAATAAAGTTTCAGTAGAGGTTATATTGTGAAAAAAGCTATATTAAAATATTAAAATTCAGTATATACAGGGAAAGTTGAACCATTCTCTTTGTCAAATGTGCTCAAATAAATTCAAATTTGGAAAGAGCCCAGATTTCCCGAAGCATAATGTATTTTAATATTTTATTCTAGTTTTTTTTCCTTGTGCGTCAGGTTTTAATCGTTTAACATTGTCAAATGTTCGCATTTTCATCCCCTGAGATCTAACGTATTCAATTCACTGAAATTCAGAATATCCCTTCAAAAAAAAAAAAATACGAGAGAGAAATTAAATTACTCTGTTATTATATACATAGTTGTAACATTGCATTATGTATATTAAATAATCCATAAAAAAAAACCCTAATAATTTAAAATTACATTTATTTAAATCAAATAAATACCTTTTTTTACAAAAGTTATCAATCTATGATAAATTTCCAAGTTTTTTTTCTCCCGTGTCACCAGCTGGATAAATTATTTGGAAAAAAAAAAAAGACAAAATTTTGTTTTCCTATATATTATGTTATGAACTTAATAGAATAGCACCAAAGAGCTGTTACTCTGCTTCGCTTTAGAAATGAAATCAAAGGAAATAATTAAACCAAATTTGAAAAAAAGCTAGGGTTTTTTTTTTTTATAATAGAATGAACCTGCTTTGTCCAGGCAAAACTAACTAAAAATTTACAAAATTTAAGTAACTTAATAATATAAAAAAAAATTATGTGGATGTACAAATATTTATAAAAAATGAAGTTTGGATACACCAATACGTAATATAAATGCACATGTATATGTAGAAAAAGAATACAGAGATGCACATCCTATGTACAAAGTTATATATAGATCCCACCCAAAACACTTCGTGTAAAATAAGTTGCCAAGACTCACATGCTCATAATGCTTTCACTGTTAAAAAGATATGAGATCTCATGTAGAGCCAAGCCCCTAACTCTACGAGGCCTAATTCTACAAGCCATAACTCTAAAAACCATATATCTTGGTCAAAAAGTATGCCTTGGCCGTTTCGTGGCTGTCACACAGACAATCCCATGGAGTTATGTAAAGGATATGGAGTATGCCAAGGCACACTTTTTGACTAAGATAGTAGGGTTTTTAGAGTTAGGCATGTATAGTGAGGGGCTTGGCACTATATGAAATCTGATAACTTTTTAACTGTGAAAGCGTTATGAGCATCTTGGTAACGTATTTTACATGAAATGTTTTGGGTGAGATGAAATAGTTCCATGAAACGGCCAAGCCATACTTTTTGACGAAGATATAGGGTTTTTAGAATTAGGGCTTGTAGAGTTAGGCCTCGTAGAGTTAGGGGCTTGGCTCTACATGAGATCTCATATCTTTTTAACAGTGAAAGCATTATGAGCATGTGAGTCTTGGCAACTTATTTTACACGTAGTGTTTTGGGTGGGATTTCATTTCTTTTTGTAGGATGAGATCTGATAACTTTTTAACAGTGAAAGCGTTGTGAGCATGCGAGTCTTGGCAACCCCTTATTTTACATGAAATGTTTTGGGTGGGATTTCATTTCTTTTATTAAGATGAGATCTGATAACATTTTAACAGTGAAAGCGTTATGAGCATGTGAGTCTTGGCAACTTATTTTACATGAAATGTTTTGGGTGGGATTATCTATTACAACTAAATTTAGTTTTAAGATTATTTAGAAAATGGATTTTTTTTCAATACCCTACTTTTCTGTTTTTCTATTGGTCAACTTGTATATATAAGCTGTTTGCACTTTTGTAAGAAATCACATTATTACACAGTATTATTTAGGCCGAAGCATTGAGGGTACGACGTATTTCAGATCCTAATAAAATCCAAAGTATAAAAGCTAGATAAATGAAACTTAGCGTATTTCATTAGTATGATAACTGCATCTTATCCTGAAAATTTGAGCTCTCTAGTATTATCCAGGCCGAAGCTATGAGGGTTCGATAATACATAACCAGACCCCCCTTTATGAGAGGTTGCAGGGTGAAAGTTTCGGATTTCTTAATTTTTTTGTTGTTTGTGTGCTACTCCTAACCTGCATACCAAATTTCAGCTTTCTAGGACTTCAGGAAGTACCCTAGAGGTTTTGATGATCATGAGTGAGTGAGTGAGTGAGTGACGGAATCGACGTATTTTAGGTATTAATAAAATCCAAAGTATAAAAGCTAAATAAATGAAACTTAGCGTATTTCATTAGCATCTTATCCTGAAAATTTGAGCTCTCTAGTATTATCCAGGCCGAAGCTATGAGGGTTCGAAAATACGACGAAACACTTCCAGAAAAGGTACGTAGTGCCCTTCCTGCCTTCGGCTCGTCTTGGCGGGGGCACTGCCATGCCCCCAGATACACACATTAGTATATGCAGATTAAATATGTAGGTAACATGTTTGTACACAAAAATATATAGGCCTTTACGTATATAGTTGTAACTTGTGTACATAAAAAAATGCATGTAAGTGTTTAGTGGCGTACCTAGAATTAAGATTTGGGAGGGGGGGGGGGGGGGGGGCTAAGGATGTTGTAAAAAGTCCATTCAGATGTAGACTTATTTAAAAATAAATTCTTTCAAAGATCAATTTCCAAAATAATAAGATACAGACACGCTAGTGCTTTAATAAAGGTTTTCTTCTCGTTCGTTTTCTTTTTTTTTCTTTTCTATCTTTATTTTGGGTTGGGGGGGAGGGGTGCCACTGTATACTTACATATACTTCAAAAAAAAAAAAAAAAAAGGTACATATACTATACGAATGTTCAAATCTGAAAAAGAACAACCTCTTATTATTATCACAAATTAACAACAGCGTAATATTTAAAATAATCTTTACTTCTCCTTATGGCGATATTTCGTCCTATTTAAAGGACTTTGACGAGCCATTTACATCTCTTCTTAAATTCTAAATAACACAAAATCAGAAATTAAAATTTTAAAAGAATTTTAAATTTAAAACTGTGGATATAATCAAAAAGAAAACACCACATCTCCATAACATGTAGTTTATTTAAAAACTTTTCGGAATTTTCGGGATTATGATACGTCATCCCTTCTTCAAGCGATACATAACAATAAATTAGTTTTTTGGAATAACCAACAATGCAAACTAGTGATAAACTAGTATATTATATTCACCTACTTTGGAAGGCAGAGTTAAAGTGCACAAAGAAAATTTTCCTGTTCGTCCTGTCGTTAATGCAAACGGCTCCCCGACACAAAACCTTGCAAGAAAGATAAATTATTGGATGCGTGATTTCAAATTACCTAATGAAAGAGTTGTTATCAAAAATACTGGTGGTCTGGTCAATAAATTGGAAACATTTAATGAAAATAATAAGAGGAAGTTCCATTTGGCGTCTTTAGATATAGATAATATGTTCAACAACGTTCCGGTTGAAGAAACTATGTTAATTTTAGATAAACATGTATTTGAGAATAGAGAAATTTTATTAAAATATAATTTAAATAGGGATACTTTTATGGAATTAGTTGAATTTGTCACTCAAAACACATATTTCAAACATGATAAAAGATTTTTCAAACAAAATAAAGGCTTTCCTATGGGGTCTCCACTGTCGGGACGTTTATGTGATTTATTTTTAAATCACTTAGAAAATAAATTATTAAAGGAAAAACAGAATAAAAATAGGTTCGAATATTATCGTTATGTTGATGATATTCTGATAATTTGGTTTGGGACATTGCGTCAGTTTGACATATTTTTTGAAAACTTAAACAAAAGAAGTATAGATATTAAATTTAAAAAAGAAATTGAAGAAAATAATGAGTTACATTTCCTAGATCTCAAATTAATAAATGTAAATAAAAGGATTATAATGGAACATTACAGAAAAAATTGTCAGAGTGACCATATTTTGAATTTTCGATCGGGACATGGAATAGGTATAAAAAAGAATGTGGTTGAAAATTTTATAAGGAGAATTGATAGAAATACAAGTAAGCAAGATACTTATTTGAAAAAAAATTGATGATATGACTAAGTTATTAAAGAAAAATGATTACTCAGAAAGGTTCATTAAAAAACAAATTAATGATTATAATACTTTTAAAATAAAAGAGATTGGAAAATTTACAAATAAAGTTTTTATTCCATATATGAATAATAATAGCATGATTTTGAGAAATATTTATAAGTCTTTTAGTATAGATGTTGGGTTCAAATACCAATACAAAATTAAAAATTTGTTATTAAAAAAATAAATGAAAGGGATGGGCAATATGAAATGGGAATAGTATATAGGGTGGATTGTAGAACATGTGGGGAATTTTATGTAGGAGAGACTAAAAGAACTATGGCAGAGCGCATGTCTGAGCACGGTACTGCCTTAAAAAATGCCAATAAGGACGTCTCAGATATTGCAGAACATTGTATTAATAAAGGGCATGTTATGAAGGACTATGTTAAAATTTTATATAAGGAAACAGATTTAAGTCTAAGAAAAATATTAGAGAGTTGTTTAATAAAATGTACAAAAGGAACTAATTTTAATAGATATGAAGGGGCTAAAGTAGACCCTTCTACGATTATATTAGTAAAGGACTTAATTAAAAAAGATGTAAAAAAAGTGGTTAATATTGATGAATTTAATTATTGAAATGTTTTTTGATTATTGGATTGTTAGTTAATTTAAAGGATTCAAAATATCTAAGTTATCTTATTGTAAACAAAAATTGATGTATCTATGTGTCATGTTGTTAGTTCATTTGGATTATTTGTTTTTTCAAAAATTGTAAAGTAATGTAAAAGCATAATTGCTATTTCATATTGTTAAAACAATTGTAAATTATTTCAACATAGTGTTCATGTTTATCACTAGTTTGCATTGTTGGTTATTCCAAAAAACTAATTTATTGTTACATTTCGCTTGAAGAAGGGATGACGTATCATAATCCCGAAAATTCCGAAAAGTTTTTAAATAAACTACATATTATGGAGATGTGGTGTTTTCTTTTTGATTAATAAACAAAGATGAAAAGGAAGAAGTTGAAAGAAGAATTTGGAAATTATGGATATAATATTTGGTTTTATTAATTAATTAATAGAATGTGTTTGACATCACGTTTCTTTTGTTGCAGTAGTCATGCTTGTAGATTCTTGATGTTGTGTTATTTAGAATTTAAGAAGAGATGTAAATGGCTCGTCAAAGTCCTTTAAATAGGACGAAATATCGCCATAAGGAAAAGTAAAGATTATTTTAAATATTACGATGTTGTTAATTTCTGAAAAAGAACGTTTAAATCCTCAAAAGTTAACAACGACTACAGAAATGCGTCAATAAACAAGTTAATTTGCTAAGAAAATGTCAAAAAAATAAAATTGTCCTTCTATTGAGAGTCATTACACACGTCATTTCATTCACATTTTCCCAAACAAAAACACGCTAGATAGAAACAGGAATAGTTGGTTTCTGAAGTACGTGCATGTTAAGACATGGAAAGCTTACTGGCATTTACAAATATTCACTTATATTTATTTGCGCGTAAGAACTGCTAATGGCCAAAAAAAAAAAGTAATTTTTGTCCGAGTGATTCCATTTCGCGTTTTGCCTTGACGTTACTTCTTTTCATTTGATTTCTTTGATGCGGAAGCCATGTTGAATGCAACTTGCAGTTGTCATGGCTGCGTTGAATATCTTCTGCCCGTATTTACCTGTCCATGTTTGAATCGCTAATGGAGTCATCTCCAAGGCTCACCCAAATGTGTAAATATAAATAACAAGTCAATGCCACCATTAAGAATCCTCCATCAATAAGAACGCATTCAAGCAGACCCAGAGTGCATTGCAGTTGCCTCGGTGCTCAAGGGTGGAAGGGTGGGTGTGCTCGGGGGATATTTTTTTTTAACTCTTTGTGAAAGGGTTCATCGATTTTCTTTAAAGGTTGGGAGGGCAGTGCCGCACTGGTTGCCGGGATGGGATCAGATAACAGGAGAAGGAAAAACAAAAAACCATCGGCATGAATCATTCGTTGATACGAAGCAACCCCTTCGCTACATTTACGTAACACCTAATGTAACGATAAGAAAAAAGATCAAATTCCAAATCACAGTGATTCTTGTTTGCCTAAGTCTGTGTCTCATGTTACTAATTCACTTTTTTTTTAGGTGCTAATCCACCCTTCAACGTAAATTAAACAGGAATCTACTGTATCTTTTTATGATTAAGTATTTCATTCATAATTTCAGACCATTTTAGCCTTTAACAACCAGAATGCGAAAAGCAATGGAGATGTTCGCATATTTTTCGAATCTTACTGCACATTCGCAACTTTATACGTAAATAAAAACTGTCTGTAAGTCAAAACTCATCACAGTTTTAAGTAAGTCAATGCTTGAAAATACTTTACTGGAATGTTTATATTACAATACAGAATACTACGGATGTATGTGTATATTAACTCAATCTGCAACAGCATTATAAATTGACGGAACGCCACACAGAACTAATACAAATAGTACAATCTTTGTAGGCCATTCCCTCTCCATAATGTAAAACAAAACGAAAAGGTCTGAGACATCACCTCCAAACTGACTGAGCGCGTAATGATTTATAGGTCTTTCTCACAATGGCGCTTCCATATTCGATCTCACCTGTTCAAGTGCCAAATAACTTCATTCCCTCTGACCGATTACATGGCTAAAGACAATATCCTGCTCTACATTCCAGCGAAGATCAACTATACAACTGGAGTAAGCAAGCTGGTAGTTCTTTGTTTCAGAAAAATTAATGATGTATTCATTAAAATATTCTTAGAGCTAAAGGATTTAATTGAAGCCGAATAGTAAAATCCATCTATATCTTCATTCATGTGCGACCATAATAAGGCTAACAAGATTTATCATAAGAATCTGTCCTTCTGGTATTATAATAGGCTACATTTCTTTCAACCATCGTTACAGAGTTACTGATCGTTAAGTGATCTAATAGAAAGATTTCTATAATAGTCTGCAGAAATATTAAATAGACTATAGGTTCAAGATATCAAAACATAATTTTCCTACTGATGTTTAAGAAGATGGTACAGTATTACCTCCGAATAACGGACAGTCTTGGGACCGGAAGTTTTGTCCGTTATTGGGAGGTGTCCGCTATTGGGGAGGACTGTCTTTTTTTCAATTTTTTAGCTTATAGCATGTCATTTAATGAAAAATTACGTACAATCTTAATTAAATTTCTACAATTATCATTGCGATATGAGAGAATATGAACAATTGCAAATTATTTACTTTATTCCTTTTTAAATGAGTGCTAATACATTTGTCTTGAGGGCCGCCAGAGGGGGGGAACAAAAGGGGCAGATTTCTCCGGGGCCCCACAAAAAGAGGGGCCACATGAGGCCTGAGGGCCCCGCCATATTGGATTGTCCTTTTTTTTTGGTTGTTAAAATAGGATTTTGTCCTGGATGGGGGGGGGGGGCCACAAATCCAAATGTTGCCCCGGGGCCTCCACTAGTCTTACTTAAAATAATAACAAAATTAATTAATTTACAGTATACAGAAAATTAATTTCTAGCCATCCATTTGATGCCTTAAACGTGTCCAATCCTAAAGTTTGACCGACTTCTCTGGCTTTTTCTTGAAGGAAAACACCGCTTATAGGAATGTTCTTTGCACGAGCAAAGCGGAACCATTTTAACACCATTTCGTCGATTTTGCTTGTTTGAGTTTTACGAAACTTCAAATTTTTCGAATTTTTGTTTGAATTCACCATCCACATTTTTCTAATCTCATCTTTGTCGTTTAAAAGTTCACTCATATGAGTTTTTCCAACTTTAAAACGTTCAGCAAGACAACTCACACTCAGCTTTTCTTTTTCAGCAACTTCAAGAACATCAATTTTTTCTTTCAGTGCCAATCTCTTCCTTTTTGACGCCATTTTAATTCGGACCAAAATTTAAACAACACGTTTATAGGATAGCTTTACCAGGAATTGATATTTACAAAGCAACTGCAGTGAAAAAAAAAGGGCCTCAGATTCGTGCATTGAATCATGGGACACAGATACAATGTATCAATTTATGGGGGGGGGGGGACACCGATACAATGTATCAATGTATGGGAGACCAATGTAAATACAATCTTGATGTGTTTGTCGAAATGTTAATCGAAAAAAAAAAAAAAAAATTTTACAGTTAAAATAACTGTCCGCTATTCAGAGTGTCCGCTATTCGGAGTGGATAACATGGAATATCCTATTTTAAGGGACTGGGACCCGCAATAATGTCCGCTAATTAGAGGTGTCCGCTATTCAGAGTGTCCGTTAAAGGAGGTTACACTGTATTTAAGTATTGAGCCTTGAATCACAAACTATCATTAGGGGGCGTCCATTAATTATGTGAGGTGTTTTTTAAAAAATTTTGACCCCCCCCCCCCTTGGTAAGATGTGGTGGGACCCCCTCCCTCTCATGTGAGATTTCCCCTATAATTTTTAAATAATTACATTTATTTGATATGTTCACATACAGTAGAGTCCCGAAAACTCGGCCTAATGTGGATCGAAGGGTGGCCGAGTTTGTGAAACTGCCGGGTTATCGGGAAAGGTATTAAAAAAGAATAAGTACGATGCTTTTTCGTCATAAAATACTTTTATTTGTTGCTTGAGAATACAACAGTTTACAAAGAATGCTATAACTCAAACTTAAACTGTCCAAATAAACTTAAGAAAATACCTAATACATGAACTGTAAATAAATTTAACTTGTAACGGGTCTGCGCCCCGGGTTTTCCCGCCCTGCCAGGGCGTGGCCGAGTTATCCGGACTGCCGGGTTATCGAGTGCCGAGTTTTCGGGACTCTACTGTATTTTGTTTCAAACCACTAAATATCTAAAGCTTTACTGATGTCTTCTATGTAAGAAGAGAAAAAATTTTTTGGGATTTAAATTTTCTACGTGCACTAATCATAGTTTAAATGATTAAAATTAGAAGCCAACGCACTTGTTAAAACTACAAAATTTATTTTAATGATAAAACTAGTTTACACAACGGCTCCAAATACACAAAGGGAGTAGTCTTGTTCAAGTGAAGCCACTTGAAGAAGAATACTCCCTTTGTGTATTTGAAATGTATTTGTGTAAACTAGTTTTATCACTAAAATTAATTTTGTAGTTTTAACAAGTGCGTCCGCTTCTAATTTTGCTCATTTAAGAGGAGAAAAGTGATACTGCGTCTAAGGTGCACTATAATGAATTTAATTAAATTTAGTAAAAGTAAAAAAATGGGCTGCGACACCACCTTCCCTAATTCTTGTTTCAAATCGGGGAATCCCGAGCATAGACAATATTACAAAATGTTTTAATCTATTATAATATGTATATTCTCTGAATTAAAAAGTTGACATGAGATTTTCATTGACCCCCCCCCCCCCTACCTTATATGAGATTTGGTGAGATTTTGCCGGATCCCTCCTCCCCATTTTGAGCTCACGTAATTAATGGACGCCCCCTTATACGTCTAATTTTCCAAGAGTTTGAAAACAGGTAAAATAACTTTCTTCTTAAATGTAGAAGAAACTTAATGGTATTCAGGAAAATTATAAAGAAAACAAAAAAAGAAATAGAAATAACCATGATTAGGACAATGTCATTAAATCTGCTGAATCTGATGCATTGTAAATTTTATTTAAATGCTTCATTTATTTAAAAGAGCATATTCTATTAAATATTTTTTTGTTGATGATTGTTAAACGATTTTTTTTTTATTTATTTATTGTCAAAGAGCACTGAAGACTGGTATTGTAACTAATAAATGTTATTCAGCATGAAAAGATTGCTCCACTGTTCAATTGTGCTAAAATGATGAGAAATTAAATGTTTCGAAATCTTAAGCTATGCGAACACCATCCGATTTTGGACCAACTTAGTTGGCCAACTTCAAGTTAGTCCGATTTTGTCAGATGCAACACTAGCAACTCGTAACTGAAGTCGGCCGAACAAAGTTTCAAACCTTGATTGATTTGCAACAAATGATAAATATTTTTTTTCTTTAAATTATTAGCCGCTGTGGAATCGAAGTTGATGGTAATATTTCGATGCAAAAGTAACCAACGACCAACAGCCAAAAACAAATCATGCTTCCCTGGCAACAATGCCTATTGCGTCGTAACTTTTGCATTACCGCGATAGCGGCTATCCCATAATTCCAAGCGTTTCCCCTAGCACCTGTGGAAAATCAAAAAAAATCGAGGTTTTGAAAAAAACTGATAAATTCTGGCGTATACAATTACTGCATTTCAGTATAAACTTTATTTATGCGTGAAAGAAACTCGCAATACTCTGATATTCATTGTGTACTCGCTCGCCGTCGATTTGAAAGCGGTAAAAATCGTTATAGACGCCATTTCTTTCCATGGGCGTGACGTCATGACTGACGTGTTCCAACGCTGACCTGTGATTGGGGAATTTCCGACCAACTTCCCGAGTTGGTCCCAACCAACTCGTCGCCAACTAAAATTGATGCAAAGTCGCTACAAAATCTGCTCAAAACGCTCTCTACCAACTCGAAAACTTGAAGTTGGCCAACTAAGTTGGTCCAAAATCGGATGGTGTTCGCGTAGCTTTAGTTTTGTTTGGAATGTTATTGTTGCTACCTTCCTTCGAATTAAAAAAAAAAAATAATTAACTTATTTCCAGTGTGCTATCTAGATTGGACATTTTAGCTTTCATGGACCTTTCTAGTAAGAAAGAATGGCAGAAGTCGAGGGAAGATTGGAGACAACCTCTTCAGGCGATTCCTCTGACACACACACAATAAAAAGCACATAAGAAAAATCCTTTCTAGACTGATTACCGCCGGTAGAGTTAGTGCTTCAGCAATTAAGAATTAAAAAGGGTAATTTACTGAATTCATTAATGATTATTATATTATTATTATTATTATTATTATTTATTATTATTATCTAAATTAACAATTCTTTAGAATCGCCGGCGGCATGTTGATGCAGTTCTGCTTCACTTATGATTTAGCATTTCAATATAGCAGAATTGCTTTAATATTTCACCTTCCCTCAATCCATCGCGGTGAATGGTCAGTGTCGCTAAACGCAATGGACAGTCGACTTCTGAATACACGCTTGGCCGAAGGGACAATATGGTTGGCCAAAGGAGACAGGGAAAGTAGATAACTGACACAGGCAACGACACAAGGCTTCACAATGGCCGATATGTTGATACGTTAAAAACATGGTTTTTTTTTGTTTTTTTTTGGTAATACATCAAAATTATCAATTGTAAGGCTTGAAATTTAAGAAGAATGTATAAACTGTAGTGCGTTCCTAACAGAGCATGAACAGAGCTAAAAATAAAAATTTCACGATTTCAAGATAATATAAAAAATTCTAGTAAAATCTAGATTAATAAAAGTCACTTAGAGTTCTCATGCCTTATATCATAGAAATTGTCAAGAATTTTGTCCAATTTGTACAAAATTATCAATTACAATACAATTGGTCTTCTACATTGAAAATACCTTACTCATACGTAAATCAAATAGACAAAAACCACGATTAAAGAATTGGACACACAAAAAAACATTTTAAAAACAGTTAAAACATTAAGTAAAAATAGAAACAATATTTATAGTTGATAATTACGCTTCGGAATACAAAAGCTTATATTATAAATAAAAAACTATTAAAACTTCTCTTTATTAAAAAATACAAAAAATCAGTTTCAATAATTGTTTAACAACGATTAATATAATTAACTGTAAATTATTTAAAAAAAATAATATTTTAAAAGAATTTTATTTAATATTTATAAGACAATAATATTTATAATACTAAACAAAAAAAAAAATCATTAATGGACAAAAATTATGCTTTCGCACAGTCTGAGCCATCACTAACAGGAATTCTGGACAGCTGTTTCTTCCGTATTAGGAATTCTCAACAGAATTTACCCTTGATAATAGGCTCAGACCGCGCGAAAGGTTATGGATACCATTTCCGCTCCCGGCAGTGGCAGCAGACATCAAAGCAACAAGAATTAAAAAATTAAACTGAATTCCATAGTAAACCTCCTGCCGTTTCACTGAAAGGCTCAAAGGACTTTAATTGTAAAATCGATAAGGAATTGAAAACAAAATTTAACATTCACAAATAAATTCTAAAACAAAAAATAACATTAGTGGACAAAAATTATGCTTTTGCACAGACTGCGAAATTTGTTTTCAATATTTATAATATTATATGACAGATAATGAATAATTCTCCCTATTCAGTTTCGATTTTGTTCTTAAGTTTTTTTCATTAAAAAAATAAAAGTCTTGAATGTCCTTCCTGAACAGTCCGTCTCAGATTTCTGTATACTCAAATTTTTGAGTCTCAAATTTTTCAGGAAGATAACAATGACATCGAGGCTTCTATAAACACTGATTTATACTTGACACAATATATTGTTGTGGCGACCCATTAGAAAGAAAGTAAACGTCAGTGTTTTTTGTTAGCCATTAGTCTCAGTAATTTGAGATGGAGTCTAGACGATCAGATGACGTTCGTTTATTGCTAAATGCTAATTCTTATTTCATATTAAAAGATACTTTCCATGTAAAATCTTTTAGTAAAATAATCATTTACAAAACAACACGGAATAATAAAAATCAGAAATAAGTTAAAATTATGCTCAAAATTCTTATTTAGAAGCCGACATCCATTTAAAACATCTAATTCCAAATTACAAACACTGTATTTCTTATTTCTAAAAATCTTCTAAAACATGATGTAATCATCATGAATTTAAACATTACATAAACGGTAAGTATGTAAGTTAGGCATACATATTACACAGGATATGAAAGTACACTGTCATGAAATTAAAAGAAAACTTAAGTGGGGGGGGGGGGGTTTATTTTTTTTTTTTTTTTTTTTTATTGGGACTTTAATTACACTGCATTTTTGCTTTTAATTTCAATTCCGATATCTAATAAAAGATCTGAAGATATCCTCCAGGTGATAAGCAGGTGATTACAGGAGTCTTCACCTTCTGTGTTGCCCAATCGCCATTTATAATTCAGGAGTACTTAATTAGCTTTTAAATATACAACTACTGAACAAAATATATAACTAGAACATAAATATAATCTGAAATCAGTTATGTCATCATATTGAAGTGATCTTAAACGTATTCTTCATTTTTAGAAACAGAAATTGTCATTAGAACCTCTTTTTCAGGGAACTGATTATAAGTTATCCTATAAATGATTTCCCAAGCCACAAATAGCCTTCCTGTTTATTTGGAACTGTAGCAGCAAGAAAAGCGCCCAATAGATGGCGCTGAAAGCCTTTCACACAAAAAAAAAATCTTTACATTTGAGTAACAAAAACCCGTTTAGTTTGAATGAACGTAGCAAAAAGAATTTAAGCAACATGGAATGTGACAGCTTTAATTGTTGTAAATCAGTGTTTCCCAAACTGCGGATTGCGACCCCACTAGTGGATCCCGAACCGATTCTTGGTATGTCGCGAAATTTTTTTTGAAATATGAAAAATTTATAATTATTCGAAAATAGAAAATCATCAAAAATGGGAAAATGAAAAAAAATAAAAAATAAGCCTATTATGATTATTATTAATTAATTTTTATTAAATTAATAAGAAGAGCGCGAGTCTTACACAGCAACAATACTATTACTAGTAAGCATTGATATCAAATTCATTTTTGTTTGTTCTTTAGAACTGTATAGAATTTTTAAGAATTAATCATCAAATACTATAAATGGAGCAATTTTTGTAAATTTTATCTTGGGCTTAAGGATTTTGATGAAATGAGATGAATCTACCGTTTTCGGGTGCAAGAAAGCGATTTAGCTAGGTCTCGACTTCGGGAAAACTCATTTAGGGGGCAAATGATTGACCTGGGTACCAGGTTATTGTCTACAGTATTCTTACTTTATTTTCGTTTTATTTTACGAGCAAAGCTTGATACTTTTATTAATATAAATATTATTATTATTATTATATCGAAAAAGTTTCAAACCATGGGATTCCCCAGCTAAGACAATATGGCGGGTCAAGGACCAAAGCACATATTGCCAAGTGTATTAAAAAAAAAAAAAAATTATTATTATTATTATTATTAATCAGCTATTTATCTATTAAATACAAAACCTGAGCTCAAAATAAGAACGACAAATTTTTAAGAATTATAAACTACATCTTAACTTTATTAAATATTTAATTTAGTAATTAAATAATATTTTTATGAAAACTCTCGAGATAAGAGCGAAATGTAATCCTCACAAATATTTTTCATTCTGGATTTTTTTTTAATAATATAAAATTCTGAGATTTAATTATCTCTACTAAAAAAGTTAGAGCACATTTTTAATGATGTTTTATTTATAATCTAGAATATTGTACTGTCAGACCAAAACGGCCGAACATACTTTGAAAGAGGCACGTACACTTGAAGAATTGTCAATTGGACTTAAACATCTTTTTAAACATTAACTGAAAAAAGTATATATATATAACTATATTATTATATTACAAAGCTTAATTTTTAATTAAAACATTTAGAAACAAACGCAACACACTTACGATCACATTGATTTAAAAGCTTTTTTTTTTTTTTTTAATTATAGAAAACAATGGGTTTAGAATTATTATTTTTACTTACATTTTAAATATTATTTCGCAATTGATACAGTTGTCTTGTCTCAAAAGGATTTTAACCGAATTCTAAATTATGAATAATGTAAATAAAGGAAAATAAAATGCAAATAAATTGTGATTCTTATCGTACACAGTACTCAACTAAATTTTACGTATTATAATATTATATTAATAATAAAATCATAACTTCTAATATCTTGAATCCATGATATAATTCAAATTATTTCATATTCGAGAGT
>JAFIDM010001028.1:41178855-41189668 GCA_023159025.1 Thereuonema tuberculata | reverse complement strand
GGAAGGATTTTAAATCGCGAAAGGGGGTAGGGGAGGGCCATGAAAATGGCTGCAGGGCCCCAGCTGTTACAGCAGCTGTCGAAAAGAAACAAAGGCAAGAGACAACAGTGCACAGCGACCTCTCTCTCCCTCCCACCCCTCGTCAAAAGCGAGTCCCGTAAGCAAATGAATAGCCACCACGAAACCCAACACGATCAACGACCGATAGACCAGCGCTCGTTCTCACGAAAAATCCAGAAACCTCAAAGGAACGTGCTCGCCACCATGTACAGTCCGTTTCAGCTCACCTGGTCGAGTGACCACTATTATATAGCTCTGGCTAAGCGACGTTCACTGGCAGACGCTTGTAACTGGAAGCCACCGACATCCAATGCCACTAAATAATCAGGTTTTCTTTTATAGAAAACAAAAAAAAAAGCACAAGGAGCAAAGTAGCTGTTAGTAATGCTGTCGTCTTTGGTAAACAGAGATAACAAAATGTTTACATGGATTGCCTTTAGCATCAAATCTTTAAATGATTCAGAATATTATTAATTCAGTAAGTTAAGAAAAAATAAAAAAAAAATAATTTATAATTCTCATTTTAATCATATCCTGCAACCACCTTAATAAAAGAGTAACAAATATCGTACAGTACTTATTTTATACAAAAGAGTTACGGATTTCTTTTATTGATAAGTATTTGGCAAGTATTTTTTATTGATAAGTATTGGCATGGAATATTTTGTTTTTATAAAATAAAGTTATTTAACAAATTATTTCCACGTTTTACTTTCTTTACATTGCAATAGTTATTTTAAGTACTCGCAAGTTCATGTACTTCAAATATATAAAAATATGCATCATGTACTTTAAAGTATACATTTATAACTATATAAAGTATATATCTGTTTTACAAATAAGCGCCATTTTATTTTTCTAATTGGCATCTCAATTAATTAATCAAACTAAATATAGTTGTATTTAATCATCATCTATTAAATTCAGCTGTATAGAACCTAATTTTCATGTAGCCCCCACCCTCAATAATTTCTTATTTAGATGTTTATTTTCTAAAGAATGCTGCAGTTTTGGTATATGTTGTATCTTTCTAAAGGTCTCAATCTCCTTTAGAATCTCAAGATAAAAACAAATACGCTTCTCCCTCAGTTTGTCCGTGTATAACTCAGATTAACTCAACAACTAGAAATCTGAAATTTTAACTTTAGGTTATCCATTACTGAATTGGATGCCAAAGATAGAGGTCAAAAACCCCGTTAAAAAGCGACTGCTTTCACCCTTTATTGGTAAGTTGGCACGACAACTGTAATTATCTTGTTTTATTTGTAATCAGTGATCCGATGTATGCTGTTGCCGAGATCCTTCACGCAGATTTTCACTTTGATTAGACATTTTTTTTATGCAAATTATTTACCCACAGCAGAGAGAAGAGAAAAATCAATGCTTACTGAATTTCATATTTTAATTATTATTGATTGTTATTCACTTCTTGAAATTCTGCAATTTTATATCAATTTCCACTATTTCTTTTTCATGAACTTTAAACTTCCCCTTAAGAACTTTAAGGATATATAAATGTGATGACGTTTTTGACTATTTCCAAATACAGCAACATCGAGACCACAACTTGCTTTGTCAGCATCCAACTGGCTTGTATGAAAATACATTAAATAAAATAACTACAAAACTAATAAAATCCTTTTACATTTAGATAACAATTTACATAATTCATAGGCATTAGTTATTTCTGCATGGTTTCTCATAGGAATATTTAGAATACTTATACAAAGTGTACAAAATGTACGTATATTTCAGAGGTGACTTCGCTGCCTCGACGAGTAACATAGATTTACCTTACCCTCGAAATCCTATAAACAACATTCTTTAATGTCCACAATATTTCGTTTGTCTTTTCGAAAAACTTCATCAGGTTTATAAGAGGACAAAAATATTATTTTTGCCTCTTTATAAGGGTTACAAAACAACTAAAAACATTTCATTATACATGATGATAGTTGAAAGTACATCATTCCTTATCATACTTATTAATAATGATAATATAAAACATAAATAATGATAATAATTAAACATTAACAATAACGATGCTTCATTAACAACAATAACATTCTCTCATTACATTGTTTATTCTGTTTTCCAGAAAGATTTACGATTAAAATAAAAAACTTTTATCCACAATATATAAACATAATGGGTTGAAATTGTTAAAGCATTATAATTCAAGAATTAAAAAATGAAAACAAATATAGGCTTAAACAAACATTTTCTTTTTATAGTATAAAAATAAAATGGAAGCAAGGGATAATTGAAAACAAAAATCCATGATTCTAAAACTGTGTAGTTTTGATTATATTTAAAATGAACCTGAAATTCATGCTACTTCTTAGATAAAAATATTTTTCACAGCTGAAAGTTACTGCGAAAAATGTTTAAGCTTTCTTTTCCTTTTTTTGTTAAAAAAGATATTTAATATTAATAAATAAATAAAACATATTTCAGAAACGTCAGCAGATGACAAGGATAATAAGTCACTAATGACAAAAAAAAAAAAAAAACTTTTTTATCTTTAATATTTCTTTAAACTTCAATTTGTTAGGAGGAGAACTACATTGCAAAGATCATTAAAATTTTTCATATCTATATCTGTAACTTTTGATCACGGCTAACCTTTCGAAAATATTTCTATCTGTCGTGCAACATATTTAAATATTAACTTTATATCTTAAAGTACAGCAGATGGATAGTTAACTTTATGAAGAAATTGCAGACTGGATTATTTGTTTAATTTATAGAAAAGCTGTAACTGTTAGATAACTATTGATGACTAATTTCGTTTGTTTTTATTAAGAGATAACTATACGTCATCATTTGAAAATAAGACTGAGTTCATAAACCTAAGCTATGAAAAACTTCTACATTGCCTTCAGTTTTGTACACTGGTGAATCTAAAATTTAAAGTAATCATGAAGGGACGGAGAGGCTCCTAGGTCTGTCCCCTTATTCAGAACTAAAAGCTCCCACAACGGAACATGGGGTTATTAAGCCGTTTACAAGTCTAAGGGCTTATCACCCATCTTATCACAGAAAAAAGAAAAAACATCGAACCGGTTTTCAATAAAAACTACAAGGAAGAGAGAGCATATGGTTGACTTCATACTGATGATGCTACAAGGACGTCAAGAAACAGCTTTCCTTTGTAATAGAATAACTTAGCAAATGTAACCAACAGGGGCAGTCTTTTTATAATTGCAAGACTACTTGACACTCAGATAAACTGATTCTCTGAAAGGTAGGTTTAAGTTGAATCAACTAAGCGTATTTTGGGAGGGAGGTTTTGACACTCATTTCCATAGTAAATTATCCATTTAACGAAAATTAATACGTCAATTTCCAATGGGGTATTTCCAACCTTGGAATGAAAAAATATTAACACACACTATCATTTTTCATTGAAACCTTTTCCAAACGTGAATTTAGTCTAGTAGAATATCAACATCCTAATACAAAGCAGTGGTCATTTCTGCTTTGTACTTATTAGAGCGTTTAATGTATTTCTTTCCAATGGCAGTAGTTCTATAACTTCAGGAACAGTCTTGACATATCTACACAATGTAAAGTATCACTAGTGCCATTATCCACAGAAGAAATTAACTCCTTAATGACACTGATTTTTAGCGACCCATTTGGGATCGTTTGTTCTGTACGTTCGTTCCCTGTACGTGTCTGTCCGTCCCGCTAACAACTCCCGAATGTAAGGTCGGATCGGCAAATGGACTTCACTATCGTGTTCAGAGACCTAAACGCTGTAGAAATGGGGTATTTATTTCTGCCTCTCAAGAAAAATGCGGACAGAGTCGACTGTTTGTTTTTGAAAGTTTGGGAGTATTTTGGTCGACAACTACTGATCCAATCGACTTCAAATTTGGACATGCTTTAGTTTAGAATGTCTACTATACCATCTATATTTTTATTGGACCGTATCTATAATAGTTTGCGGAACAGTCGACTACGTGTCCGCATTTTTCCTAATAGGCAGAAATAAAATAAAAAAAATATAAAATTCTTATATTATTATTATTATTATTATAATTATTACAAAAGACACTCTAAACTAAAGCATATCCAAATTTTAAGTCGATCGAGTCAATAGTTGTCCAGGAAAAAAATTCCCAAACTTGACCTTTTTCCGGTGGACAGTCGGCTGTCGTTGCGCATCGGATAACCTCCAAACTCCCCTTTAGGTGAAGTTTAGGTTTTAATGGGTCGCTCTTAATTTTATGCTTTAGCAAAAACTTTTTTTTTTTATTTAATTCGGTAAGTTCTATTAACAGTGCAGACCACTGATCACAGTTCGAAATCATAATAATTGCGATAATTCGCGAACAGGAAATGATCCAGGTGGTTATTTAGCTTTAGGCTAGTTCTTCAACAATAATAATATCTCAATTCACTGTGAACTAATATTAAGAACAATATTCCGATGTTCTTTTATTCTTGATACGAATTTAAATAGAAAATGCTTAATATTCAAGATTTTTATTTTACATTAATGACTGAATATTAGCGTGAAATTTACCTGGTATTTAAAGTCTGTTTAAAATTCTTTTCATTGAAAAAACAAAATAAAAATTCTTTTAAATCGAAATGAAGGTAATTATTCGTTTCTTGAAATCTTTTAATAAGTCACAGCTAAAAATTATCTGATAAATTAGTAAATCTATTAAGTGTGAATTATAAACTTGTTTTGCTTCAGGAAAGTTCTTCTGTCAACAAATTACCGAAAATATAATTCAACGAAATGGAGAAACAATTCATCTAGAACAGTGGTTGGTCAACTTTAATCTTCCCTTTATTTAGGAAAAATACTTAGTCAATGCCAATAATATATAAAGCAGTTAAAAGCATGGTTAAATATTTTAAAAGTAATTTTAGAACAATAACTAGTATTTTAATAACCAAGTAAAGATTTTGAGGCCAAATATTAAGAAAACATTCTTAAAGGATTTTAAAAATGCTTTTTTGGGGGGCTTATAGACAATCAAAAAGGCTAAAACCGATCATTTTAATCACTTTATTAACAAATAAATTGAAACTGTTAGTTGGAATTCACATTTTCGAACTCAGTTAAATTAAAAAAAAAATAGAAATTGAAGCTTGTAGACTATTAATAAAATAAAAAAAAAATAAGACTGCACACAAATAAACAAAGGTTCTCGCACCCCGATTCATCATCTCGGGAATCACGGACAGCCGTTTCAACTTTATTAGGTTTCATCAGTCAGATTTACCCTTGATAACAGCACAGAGTGCTTGACAAAGTTGAGGTTACCATTTCAGCTCCCTGAAGTGGCCTCCAAGAACACAATGAAAAAAACACAGTGCACCAAGCATTATTTAGTTTTGTTTTGCTTTTTTTCCTATGCGTCAGCTTTCATAGATTGTGGATACCAGTAGAGAAATTTACGAGTGAAGAGGAAAAAAAAATTCTAATAGACAACCACTAGAAGCCAAACAATTACTTTCACTTATGGCAAACAAACGCTATCAAACACGTATGACAAGTCCATTCAAATTTGGGCGCGCTTTAATTAGATTAAAACTAACTTAATTGAATTTAGGTGAGGTTATTTCTGGCGTATTTAAATTAATTTACAGGAAACGGAAAATTAGACAGCAATTTTCTTTTTTTCTGTGTTGACAGATACTGTAATTAACAAAGATGGAGTCCTTCCTTTGTATATTTTTCCCGGATTAAAAAAAAAAGAATATACAATGCATAATATTTTAAGCAAAGTAGGCTTAAAGATAGTTTTTCTTTAATAAGTGTTTGCGAACGAATTATTGCTTCATGAATAGCGACTCTGATCTAACTGCGCCTGCATTGAAGATCGCAGAAGGGCATCTGATCCTAGACTCACTACTACAAGTGGTTACGAAGGCTCTGACCCTTGCGTGGGTTGTTATTAAGTTTCTATTAGCCATCAAATGAATCGATATGTTTCGAATGAAAAGGAGAATCATTGGTTTAAAAACAACAAAAAACCGCGAAGTTCGAAAAAATTAAAAAAATTAAAAGTTTTATCTTTATTTTTCATTCTTTTTTTTAAATTTGGTGAAAATGACAAAAATGAAAGCCTATATTTATAACATTTCCTGAATATACAGAGGATAGTGAAAAGAAAATGAATTAAATCCGTTTTATTTTTCTTTTATTTATAAATACAATAAAATGGTAATGGGAAGCCTTTTCATTCAAGCTGAGACCTAGGGACAGCTGTTTCGAGCTTATTAGACTCATCAGCCAGGGCTACTCTAGTTTGTGAGGAGTCACTTATTACCTTAAGAATATTAATATAATAATGAATAAATTATTTTATTTATTTATTTTTATTATTTACTTGAATTATCTAAATCGAATCAAACCATGTGCATTGGATTAACTAGAATTTAATATTCATTATTTAAGACCATGTGATATTAACAGAAAATAGAATAGAAATCCATTGTTTAGATTCCAATGCTTTTCTATGGAAATTCTCTTTCTCGTGCTAAATTAGCGACAAAGAACCATTTGGAAAAGATTTCACGTGTAAAGATACACCGTCCCTAGGCCTCGAACTTGGTTCAAGTTTCAGGAAGATCCATATAGCGGTTCAAAAGGTATTAGGGGAGGCACACACACATACAGGGTGATTCAAAATTCCCTAGATAAACTTTAAAGGTTGGTCAGGAATAAAAAAAGCAAAAGCCCGAATGAGGTTCAGAAATTAAATTAAAAGACAACAAAAAGTAAGGGAGACAACATGTCTATTAACCCTATGTTTACAATATGAAAGTCTACGACCACAATCATGTCTGGTTCCGTCGAATGATCCAGTTTCTCAGTGTCTCTGATGCAAACACACAAACGTTTGACTGGGCAGACTGGGGAACCGTTAGAATCGTACAGCGGCTCATCCGTTTCCATTCACTTCCCCTATAGGCTAGGTGCATATCTGCCCACGCAGCATTAGTGAAGCGATACATCCTACTCGTACAAAGTCAACGTCTCAAATGACGATGGCTCACACTGCCAAATTAAAATGCCGCCTAACAGCGCCCTCCCATTCGTTCCACTATGAATACGGTTTGTTTCTGTATTCATGACCGTTTAAAGTTTGTATAGGAAATTTTGAATCATTTTGTATATACTCGATTTGATGAACCTCATTTTTCTTTTGGAAAATAAGATAAAAAAAATGATAACAATGATTTAAATATATCTCGATATTTAATTTTCCTTACTCTTCGGTATTTATAAAGTAATGTTGAATCGTGTCTCTATACCCCCCCCCCCTCATCCAAAAAAAAAAAGAAAGAAATGACAACTGACAATTACTTCTTAAAATTTTTAAGGATATTTTCTACAATAGTTATCAATTTATGCTAATTTATACCATACGACTAATAATTGAATAGAAAAGTTTAAGGGCGTAAACAGAGCATTAAAAAGACGCTTCCTAGAATCAATAAATGTTCCCATGATGAAAGACAGATATCAGGTTAACTCGATCTACAATGATTTTCTAAAAACAAATGTGAGAAATTCTGACTGATACAAAATGAATGGGAAATAACAAAACTAAGAAGATCTTTACAACTATAATCATTCTCAAGCTTTGGAAGCGTTGGTGTAGAATTACTGATCAAAATTTCATTTCAAGCAATAAACATGAATTAATTATTTTATTCTAAAGTTGTATAGTTAAAGTTGCAATCAGGCCCAGAGGACCGCGCAATGCAGCTGGAGGGTAGGCTCCAGTTTTCAGAAACCTACGGGACAAAGTTGAGGACGGGGGGTCGGCCCGTCGCTCGCCCGCCTTTAACTCCCGGGAAAGAAACCCGGTACCCATTCTATAGAGGGCTGGGTAGACCCTAGGGCCCGTTTGGAGGAGAAAGAAGCGTGGAAAAATTCCCGTCCTCCGCCGAGGCCGGGAATCGAACCCGCTACCTCCAACCCGCAGCCAAGCGCCTTTACCCACTCGGCTACCGGGTTCTAAAGTTGTATACGAATTATAATGTATATACATATAATTTTCCTTTATAACTGCTTTTAGCTATTCATAACAAATTACTGTCCACATTAGGTTTCTGTGGGCCATTGTCAGATGACTAACGTATGTCTTTTTTCTGTTAGGTCACCGCAAACAATGATCAGTGCTAATTAAAATTCAGTGTTTCGCTGATCTACAAGAGAAATGTTCGATGACTATAGACAGAGGAAGTTTTAGCATAAGACAATTTAGGTATTTGGCTACTGCCTGGCGCGCGAAGCTATAGTGGTTTTTTTTGGTTGGATGATGTGAGGACGTAACCAAATTAATTCAATAAATGGAGCCTCGCCATTTTATTTGGTATGGGTATGTCTAGGACTTCACAGAACCAAACACCCCTCCCCAAACTGTCAAGATAATTCTTTCCCTGAAAATATGCCAATTTAAAATGGTGTTAAATCTATTTTTGTGGAGTTTTGGAATAAACTATAACTAACTAAGATTGAACGGTTTTTTTTTTAGAAAGTTTAGCAAATACTTAGTTTTTAGGCGGAGATGGTTAAAATAAATCAATCTTTAGTTAAAGATAAACACACTTCTTAACTTCCGGAGGAATGGTTTTGTATCTATGCCTTTTGAAGTTCAGCAAATCCACGTTTTCGGAGAATTTTCCATGAATCTAGAATTTCACTATTTAAATCTATTTTCTTAAATCATGACCCTTGACTTTTACAAACTCGAGATAAGTCATTTTAATGCTGAACCAGGTTGACTTTCGAATTATCCATGCTCTGTATCTTTTTACCATTCTTGAATCCTGCACTACATTACCTTTAGCATTTATTAATTTTACTCATAACATTAAAATTTTCATTAATAAATACTTACATTAACATCGATTATCATTTATTAACATTAATTAACATTTGTATTAAAATTTTCATTAATAATTAATAAGATTGACACTAGAAATTTCATTAATATTAATTAATATTTAGTTAACATTTATTGATATAAATTAGTATTTATTTTAACAGTCGTTAATATTAATTGATATTTACGTTAATATATTTATCTTAGGCCATAAATTGAAAAGTCTAATGAGCTAATGAAGATAAATAAAATCCAAATAAAATATTATGATTTATTAATGAATTTTTATTTATGAAATTTTTCTTAAAATGCTACTTTTGTTTATTTATTTTACTTTGTTATTAAAGTTGTGAACATATTCGTACAAATAAATTACTTTTAATTTAATCAAAGTAAGTGCAGATTAAAAACGGATTATAGAATGGATTGATTTTGCAGCATTTCTGGATTTCGCAAAAATTCATAGTTTATCTATGAAAGTCATTTGTTTCGCTGAAGGTCCTGACTCAGGTAATTGCAGACGATTGCAAACCTTTTATTTCTTTTATATATTTCTTTTTCCGATGCATCTAACATTCTGAAAATTTTAAAATGAACTTGTGAAGCATTTGGGATTTATATTTCCTTGTTTTTAATTTTCAAAATATTCTGCAATTAATTAAATTAAAACTCAAAAACATTCAATTTTTTGCGTGTTTACGAGGTATTACTCTGTATTTTCAATTTTAAAAAAATTTGACAAAAACCTGAAGTGATAAAAAATTTGTAAAATAATGTTTTGCATTTAAAATATTCGTTATTTGTGCAACAGTTAATTTTTTAAAAAATAAAAATTTTAAAATTGTTTGAGATTAATTTTTTTTTTTTTTAAATTAACTGTTGCACTAATAATAAATATTTTAAATACAAAACATTATTTTACAATTTTTTTTTATCACTTCAGGTTTTCGTCAAATTTTTTTGAGTTGAAAATACCGAATAATATCTCAAAAACACCCAAGAAATTGAATGTTTTTGAGATTTAATTTAATTAACTGTAGAATATTTTGAAAATTAAAGACAAGAAAATATAAATCCCAGATGCTTCACAAGTTCATATTTAAATTTTCAGAATTTTAGGTGCATTGGTAAAGGTTTGCAGTCGCCTGCAGTTGATTGAGTCAGGACCTTAATGCATAACTTCATGTGCACATTCTGTCGGTGTGATCATACGAAGTAGTAAAAAAGTGGTAAAGTAGTAAAATCGGATCTATATGGAATGAGCTATGGGTTAAAAACTGTCAATGTACGTGAATGAGAACTATTTTCCTAAAGGAGCATTTTCTTTTTTTTACGTATATCCTCTCTTACTAAGGGTACTCAAAAGTTGGTGCGACAACTCCACATCTTGTTTAAACCTTTATGAAGAACTAACTAGAAAATCCAACTAGCGGTTGACGTTGTGGGAATATTTCCTGTTCACGGTGCAAATGAATGTTCTGATCGAAGTCTATGCTGTTGACAGTAACGTGTTTTCCGATGAGACTATCTTTACCTGCCTGGGAAGCAAAATCGACAGAACTGTCACTGCAAAAGCTGCGCACCCATTACACCGAATATTGGAGAGGAATCTGATTTTTCGTTAAAAAGTCAGTTCTCCGAGCAAACATTCATCCAGTTTTGCAAAACAGAGTAGCAATCATATTTCGTGAGAATGAAAGTTACTTTTGATAGAAGTGTTAATGTCCTCCTTTAATTGGTTGCAGGAAGAGATCAGTTCAGAATTGCATTGTGTTGAAATTTTGTTTTTAATGTTTTATTGATCTTAACTGTACTTCAATTGATAGAAACAACACTCATGAACGAACTCACGAAGTGTACATTAGAGGCCTTCATACAATGACAATTAA
>JAFIDM010001028.1:41154312-41178845 GCA_023159025.1 Thereuonema tuberculata | reverse complement strand
CGAACTCACGAAGTGTACATTAGAGGCCTTCATACAATGACAATTAACTCCCCTTTCCTGACAATTAACTCTTTATTTTCTCAAAGTCTATATATGGCTTTCAATATTATACCAGAACATCATTACTTTGAAAAACATCTTAACAATATTTCCTTTTTTTTAACAAGAAACTTCTTTAGGTTACACATGAAGAAAAGCTTTCTCCTTTCTCTAATACTCCATAATTCTTTATGAATACAAATTTGAAACTTAAATTTGAAATAATTACAAAGCAAATAAATTGAATAAGAAAAACAAAATTTAAGATGAAGATATAGTGAATAAAATGGGTGTAGTCTAAAAGCTCGAGTGCACATACTACGGGGGAATATACTACGGTTCTACAAGTAGAACCTTGAAGGAAAGAGTAGCGGAACACTTAAGACCTTTAAATACAATAAAAAAGATCATATCAGATTGGGCAGATCATTGCAAGACTAAGAGTTCATTGATCTGTTTTTAGAAATTGTGATACCGGGAATCCAAGATAGCCTATTTCAGGTTCCTAACCATCGTCGTCAGTTGGATCTGCCCAGTATCTTAAGAGACGAATGTTTGTTGTTTTGATTATTGAACAAAGTTTTATGTTAATTAAGCACGATATCATGTTATTATATTATTATTCTCAATTTAAATTTCAAGTTTGTATTCATAACGGATTATGGAGTCTTAGAGGAGGGAGAAAGCTTTTCTTTTCCTCAAGTTAATCTGAAGAAGTTTCTTGTTCAAAGAAATGAACTATTGTTGGAATAATAAAGATTATTTTCAAGGGAATGATGTTCTAGTTTAACTCTTTATTTTATTTATAAATTACATTTTAAATTTAAAAGAAATAAACGTTACATTTTAAATTACAATATACCCTGAATACTGAATGGTTAATACTTGGAAATTTGAATAATCGAGTAGATTATATATTATTAAAAATAACTGTTGTTTGAAATCATGAAAAGCAATGTCTTAATGTTAACGAACAGATTGGTTGAAGTTTGAACTAGAGATATCAAACATTTTTTTTTCCCAGTAGAAGGATTTATGTAAGTTTGCATGGGTTCATCTACTGAAGTCATATAATCAGTTACTGACTGGTTGGTCATTGTTAGACAGGAAAGAGTAATGATTGATGTAAAAGTGATTCGCAGAGCTGAAAGGAGAATAGATAATTATATGGTTATATCGAGAATTGTTCTTCTAATTAAATCTACATTCATGAACAATGAAAATTATTATACAGTGTAACCTCCTTTAACGGACACTGAATAGCGGACACCTCTAATTAGCGGATATTATTGCGGGTCCCAGTCCCTTAAAATAGGACATTCCATGTTATCCACTCCGAATAGCGGACACTCTGAATAGCGGACAGTTATTTTAACTGTAAAAAAAAAATTTTATTTTTTTTTTATTAACATTTCGACAAACACATCATGGTTGTATTGACATCGGTGTCCCATACATTGATACATTGTATCTGTGTCTCATGATTCAATGCACGAATCTGAGGCCCTTTTTTTCACTGCAGTTGCTTTGTAAATATCAATCCCTCGTAAAGCTATCCTATAAACGTGTTGATTAAATTTAGTGCGAATTAAAATGGCGTCAAAAAGGAAGAGATTGGCACTGAAAGAAAAAATTGATGTTCTTGAAGTTGCTGAAAAAGAAAAGCTGAGTGTGCGTTGTCTTGCTGAACGTTTTAAAGTTGGAAAAACTCATATAAGCGAACTTTTGAAGGACGAAGATGAGATTAGAAAAATGTGGATGGTGAATTCAAACGAAAATTCGAAGAATTTGAAGTTTTGTAAAACTGAAACTAAAAGCAAAATCGACGAAATGGTGATAAAATGGTTCCGCTTTGCTCGTGCAAAGAACATTCCTATAAGCGGTGTTTACCTTCAAGAAAAAGCCATAGAAGTCGGCCAAACTTTAGGATTGGACACGTTTAAGGCATCAAATGGATGGCTAGAAATTAATTTTATACTGTAATTAATTTTATCATTATTTTAAGTAAGACAAACGGATTAGCACTCATTTAAAAAGGAATATAGTAAATAATTTGCAATTGTTCATATTCTCTCATATCGCAATGATAATTGTAGAAATTTAATTAAGATTGTACGTAATTTTTCATTAAATGACATGATATAAGCTAAAAAATAAAAAAAGACAGTCCTCCCCAATAGCGGACACCTCCCAATAACGGACAAAACTTGCGGTCCCGTGACTGTCCGTTATTCGGAGGTAACACTGTATTATATAAAAGCGTTATTCTGTCTGTCATTGTCATAAGACTTTACGTTTTTCCAATTTTGTGACCAAACTATAAGAGATAGATTGGTCATGTAAATGGATAAAATGTAGAGCTTTTTAAGACAAACAACTGTTACAAAAATCTTTCGGAAAAAAGTTTTTGGTTTACAAGATGGCGCCTTTTAAAGGGTCAAATTTTGACTTTTTCTCAATTTAAACGAAAAGTATAAAAGTTGGAAGAGAACATTATATTGAGAAAATGTTGGTATTTGAAAGTTCTATCGAACGGTATATCAGTCATTAACAAACGTTTCTGCGTTTGGAAGATACATGCAAAAATGAAGTGTTTTGCGGCAACCACACGTGTGAGTGCCAACGCGCAATACAACTGAGTTAAGCGGAGAAGCCCACAACGAGCTGGGAAGTTGTGTATTCTCCGATCTCCATATTAATTTGCTAAATAAATAAAGTTTTTTTTTTTTTAATGCTATAAATGCAAGGGTTCCGGAGCGAAGCGACGGTACACATCTAGTATCTAAATATAAGATAGGATTGCTTTAATATAGTTGGATATAGAATCTGCCCAGAAGCAAACTCGGACAGAAGCTCGATTTTACGAAGGAATAGACAGCCATTGAACTTTATAATCACTTAAAGAAAAATTATTCATTAGGCAGCTGAAGAAGCTCTTGGTAACGAAGACAAGATCCGTTGACTTAATAAATAGGGAATTGAAAGAAACAAATGAATATAATTTTGTGCTAAAGCATAAATTTAAGGGCGACCCATAATAATAAAAAAAAATTTAAATAATAATAAAAACAGGTTAAATTAACGTAAGGAAAAATAAAAAAAAAAGTAAACAAAAAATAAAAAAGCCTTAGGAAAATAAGAAAAAAAAATCCACGCGGACATTGAGAAAAAAAAAGATTAAAAGAAGAAAAAAAAACCAGTAGATATACAGATTTAAACCGATAACCTTCACCATATGAGTCCGAGACCTTGCCCATTAATCTACAGCTGACAACTGAAATGAGATAGTTGCATTTCTAACATTTAAGCTAATAGCGGAAATCCAATGAAAACAATGCCAAATATCACGAATATTGGGAGTGGGGGGGGGGGGCGTTGATCCCTGAAAACACTATTCTTATGTTGTTTGGACCTACGGACACGATGGTGAAATCTGTTTGTCGATCCGAGTTGTTAGGGGGAGGACAGACACAAACGGACGGACAGGACAAACGCAATAGTTACCTAATTCGATCGCTATCACAACAGCTCCCAAATGGGTCGCTAAAAAAGTGAGAAGAAAAAGACAGATTGTTTTAAATAGCTGAAAGATAGACGTATAACTATTAAGAAGGATCTAAAAGCATTTAATAGTTTAGCTCAATAAAGAAGCATGGGAGAGGAAGTGACGTGAAATTGAACATCTTATATGGTAGAATCGTTCAGCCGAAGCTCTCTGTTTTATAAGACAAGTGAAAGTTCCTTGTAAATATTGAACAAGACTGAACAATATTCTCATTCAAGTGTTTAAAAACATTACGAAGATCTTTCGTTGAATTTCAAGGTGATGAGGAATATACCTCAAAGATGACTGAAGTTCCCTGAGAAGAAGTCAGACAAGCTCTTGGATACTACTGAAATTTGCTTTGGGTAGAATTGTGATGAACCTACTGAAATGCTGAAGATAATACGTGTTACTGAGATTCTCGTTAAATATTCAATGAAGTGGAAGATGGAGATTCATTACCAAATGAGTAGAATTCATCTTATAATATCATCTATGGATTAATCGAGAAACTTAACGTTAGATATCGGAGAAAAACCTCTCTACATTCATTTAGTTGTCAAAGCTCAGTTTGTGATGAAACTACTTATCTTTAACTATTTAACTATTTATCACGACAGTAGCGCTAGATGATGTTCGATGAAAATGTCCAAAACCCTTGATGAACATTACATCCGAAGAGAAAATCATCTCTGTACCAATCTGTTGCTGATGCATAATTTAAAGTTCTTGTTCTTCTTTCTTGATGTAACGGTATTATCTGCACTTAACGATTTTGAAAGTCATTTCCATAATGTTCTGACGGAATACCACTGGAACAAACAACATGGCCACACGTCGCAATGAAAGCTATCTTCATTTTTGCTTCTAACTTGCATCTGTTCAACACCGAACCTTCTACAACAATCTGAAAACATACTTTGTATGAGACTCGGTAACTGGAAGAAAATTGTTGAAAGTCTTGAGAAGAGCAGGAGTTGATGATGGTACTGACAGCATGGTACAGAAAATATGTGGGCCTATGAGATGTAAATCATGTATAAAAAGTGGTGACAAATTTTTCAGAACAATTTATACAGACAAGTGGTCTCCAACTTTATTTAAGATATACTTAATAATTGGAATAGACAATGACGTGGAACGAGAATAGAGAATCAAAGATCATATAATTCATTTGCTACTTTTTGATGATAACCAAATGATAATGACTTGAGAAAAGGAGGACGTAGGATTTCAGATGAAGCTTTTGGAAGTTCATGAACAATAGGAATTAAAGGTGAATTTGAATAGAAGTGGATATTTGGTAAAGGAATTAATGAAGCTATTGGTGTAGAACTTACCGTCAGATTATTAAATCTGTAAATTTTCTTAAATTTTCGGTTTCATTATTGACAACACAGGGCAATATGATTTAGATGTTTCTGCTAGAGTATTTTTTCAACTGTATAATGTGGAACCGTATTATCTCAAGACAATCATTGAAAGCATCTTGATATTTGAATGTGTATGCTGGATCCTCACTGATCGTCAAGAGAAGAAATTTAAAACAGTGGAACTGGATGTCTTCAGAAGATGCATGGAAGCTACTCTCTTAAACCAACTATGAATGCTTTTATTGGAGCTGATATTAAAGAGTCGGTCACTGAAATGATGGGGGAAAATCGAACACTGATGTGTAGAATGGGAGACAGAAGATGGTCCAAAGAATTTTGGGGTGATCTCATCTGGAAGACGTCGAAAGGAGAGACCAAGAAACACCTGGAGAGGATTCGTTGTCAGTGCCGTAGAGAAGAGAGTCTTGTAAGACATTGGAGAGATGGGCAAGTATGGAATCGGAGAACAAGCATTATTTAGTTATATTGCCGAAAAATCTGATTAGTTGTAATCATATTAAAGCGCGCGCAAATCAGCTTAGAAACAAATACTTCCTTTTAGACGACATTGTTTTAATGCTTTTCTATTGGGATTTTTGTCACAATTTCCCGAAAAGGATCCATTTGGAAATTTAAGTCTTTTCCAAGACTTAAAAAGACTTGGAAAATATAAAAATTAGATCTTTCTAATTCTTGAATGCATATCTTATATTCTGAAGAAGATTCAAGCTGTTCAAACATTATTAGAAGACTCACACACAGACTGATTGATTTCATGAGTCACTTAGCTAGAAAGTGGTCTTAATAAATAAAAATAAATAAAATATACAGTAATTACTTGAGACAGCAGCGTCCCGACATACGAGTATTCCGAGATACGAGCAAAATTTTTGCTTTGAGATACGAGTAAAGATTTGAGATACGAGCACGCTTACAGACGCCGACGCTAGGTGGCCGAGCACTCGGAGCAGCCCACGCCGCCTCACTCATTCACTTCACATGTTCATCGACTTCCGTATGCATCTCCTGCAAGTCTTCCGTATTGTGTTTGCGTTATCTATGTGGTTTTCCCTCTATTTTGATTATTCTTTATAGTGGCGAGTCCAAAAAAAGTGAGTGGTAAGGATAGTAGTGAGAAGAAGAATCGCATGATGATCATGGAAAAGCAAAAAAATAAATAAATAAATAAATAGAAAAGAAAAAATATACGTAAGCTAAGTTAATTCTAAGTTTACGTAAGTTACGTAGTGTACGTGTAAGGTACGGTAGGGAATCAAGTGTCTACGTACGGGCCAACGATCTTCCCTCCCTTCCTCCTCCGCACATGCCGCCATTAGCCGCTACTGTATCGTCTGTCAGTAAGAATTCGTAATTAAAACCACATTTTATTTTATATCACAGGAATCCTTATACACTATAATTTTTTTTGTGTGTGTATGTCTGTATAGCAATTAAAAACATGTTTCTTCCATTATTATTAGCACTAATTAGGTAGTTTTTTAGAGGGCTGGAAGGGGTTAATTTTTTTTCTGTTATTTCTTATGGGAAAAAAAGATTTGAGATACGAGCACCTCGAGTTACGAGCTCGGTCCTGGAACGGATTATGCTCATATCTCAAGGTATTACTGTACAACAAATATCCACAGGCTTTGAAAATACAACAATTATCAGTTTCTAATGTTTTTAGGTAGTACATTCTAAGCTGGTACGATTATTATCCATCTAATTATCTGTAAGATGTACCTCTAAATAACTTTCTTTTGATGTTGACGAAATTTTATATGAAGGACTAAAGAAGTTATTTTTTGAGACCAATATCTCAACTATTTCAAAAGGAAAAAAAAAAAGTGCATTTTAACCTAATAATTTTAATGTCTTTTTAAAATACGTAATAAATGTTAAATTTCTGTATTGAAAAGTAATATTCTCTACTTACTGACGAAGGGCTGTATAGTAGATTGGTCCTAAAGAGTGAATCTGATAAATTCCGATGGAGCAGCCCCAGAATCGAATAATAATTTCTCCTGTTAATACACATTTGTTTTCCTATAGATACTCATTAATAGGTCTAATAATTTGCGAGTTTTAAAAATGTTCTTGTTTAGTTTGTTTGTTTATTTAGTCATGAAAGTAATACAATGAAAAAAAAAAAAAAAACTTTTTAAAAACAATAGGCTTCAAAGTTCTTTCAGGCAAATTTTATATTATTTTCCCGTAATATTGGAGTTGGTGAAAAAAAAAAAAAAACAAAAAAAACCTCATCAACAAAACAGCGTTTTACAAGGTCTCAAATGCGATTTGTTTATTCCCGTTGATTTCACTTCCATTTGAAAATTAGTAGTATTCTTCGGAAATTCGCGACATGCTCTACAAACAAAAAAGGGAAACAAAATATTTTCCTCTCTCTAACCTTACTCTAATCTTAACCAACAGATTGAGTTGAGAAATGGATTAGTAATAAGATCCAAACAAATTCATTTATAAGTTTGTAACAGTTGTCAGAACTTCTATTTTAACTGGAATAAATCGAGTATCAACCAACAGACGCACTTTCCAACATATAAATACCTTCAGTAAATCATCAAATAAATAAACTTACTGATAGATGCTTCTAATAATACAACAATTACCCCTTTCTTATCCAATTCAAAATAAAAATAAATAACAAAATACAAATATTTTTTACCAATCAATATTAACAGATGTAAATAAGAAACAATGAAGGGATAAAAATTCAGTTCTCAAAATAGTTTTGCAACTGAATTCTGTTCATCTCAAAAAAAAACATTAAAAAAAGAAAAGTAATAAAATAAAAACAGAGTTCCTGAAGACCTAAAATCTGTTTTGCTTAATGCAGTCCATTTATATTTTGCGTTGTTTTTTTTTTTTTTTTTAAATAAACGAAAAAAAGAAGCATTTCCGTTTAATTTTAAGTTCTGACATCTGCTGAAAACAACAGCAAAAATTTTCCATTTTTTTTTTTTTTTGAAAGAATTAATTAAATCTGCATTTTATCTAAGTTTGTGAATTTCATTAACCACATCAAAGCAGATGATTACTAAGTATTGTTCACACATCGACAGCGATCCATTGTTTGCGCTCCACTAGCGTAGCTAGAAGGGGGGGTCGCCCGGGGGTCTACTTGCAGTGGTCGGGAAACCGGGATAAATTACCCCAAATAGGGTAAAAATGAAAATCTCGATGATCCTGAAGGCTCAATAAACATACAAATAAAATTTTATTATGTTTACAGATTCAATGCAGGCTAAAAAAAAAAACAAAAAAAACAAACAAACAACAACCTAGAACCATATTATCTATTATAATGTGTGATTAATTACGTATTTACATATAATTGTAATAAATATTTTAAAAAAAAATAATAAAAAAAAATAAAAAATTCTGTACGTCGTTTTGACTTTTTGTCTAAGTATGTTTGATGTGAATTGAAAGGAGAGGCAAACTCAGGGACCTTGTAGTAGCGGCGGCACAAGGTCTAGCTACGTCACTGTTGCGTTCTAATGTTCTAATATGCCGACGTCCAACAGCAAAAAAAAAAGGAAAGAAAATGATCGTTTTAGGCTTCTGAAAGACGCCTTATATCCTGTCTGTCTGTGGACACATATCCCACAATGCGTCGCAACGGTTTCTGTTAGCTCAGTTGTACGTGGCCTGAATGTGAATGTTGTAGGTGGCATGTTAGCTCAGTTGATTAGAGTGTCGTGCTAATGCTAATAATGCGAAGGTCGTGGTTCAATTCCCTCATGGGCATTTTTGTTTTCTTCATTTTTTTCTACCCATTTTAAATCTTTTCACAGTTTCTCAACTTAATGTTCTTTGTTTTTTTTTTGTTTTTGTTTTTTTTTGTTTTTTTTTTTTTAAATCATTATTAGGAATTCAGTGTATTAACAAGATATTGAGTTAAGAATGACGATTATTCCATATAAATAGGGGTGGGTAAGATAGCATGGGGTCGCAAAGAGACTCGCGCGAGTATTTTCTAGACCACCCCGGCGCAGTCTATTCTAAAGTAAAGGTGACTGAGAAGCCGTTGCGAAGCACTGTGATTGGTTTACTAATCACTATCCCTACCTTGTTTAAAATATCAGGAGAGGTGAGGAGAATCAAGGTTCTTTCAGCCGGCCACCCAATCAAAAAAAAAAAATAATAATATAAAGGAGAAAAGAAAAAGAAATGTAATTTGATTTGTTTCTCAGAGATAAGATGCCAAGTGCAGTATCTTTGCTAGAAACTAAGATAACCACTCTTCACAAGAATGAGAACTATAGAATTATTGAATACAAAATGCAAAAATCATCTTCAGGTAGAACAGGATAAATACAAAATGTCTGAACTGGAGAAATTACTATATATTCACAGTGTCTGTGGTTCTGAAAATAACATTTAAATTTATTGTATTTAGAATTGGATTCTGAAAGCCAATAGCGCTACGTATTAAATATTCACTGTAAATCACAAGAATGTCAGCTCGGTCAAAAAAGAGCGCCTCTAAATCTGCCTGTGTGGGGCAGGGGATTTCTATAGAATTATTATTTATACGACGAATGGTTGCCTCCAAAAGCCACATTCAAAAATCACAAAGGAGTTATCAGACCATGACTCTGAAGTTGTTTATCAGCCAGATCAGACAGAATCACTAACACAACAACAAAAAAACAAAAACAAACAACAGTTGTATCTGATCCCAGTGGCTAATTTATTCTGTCTCTAAATGTGCAATTCATTGACTGTAATTTACAACATTTTATCTATATAAGTTTTTATAGACTCCTTCGGACTTCTATTCATGTTACCCGTATTCAGAAGTTGAAAATGCTATTAGTTAACTTTCTTATTTTAGTTCAATTTAAGTGTCGAGTAGAATGAGTTTATGAATAGTTGACGTATTGATCACTATTGTATTTTTGACGTATCAGAGTTTTTGACGTGTCCCTCAATAAAGTACTAGAAGAAAAACTACTATTCAGTAAATAGAATTGTAAACACGGACGGGCGATCCATATTATTATTAATTTTCAAATGTATCATAACGAATTCTGGAGGAAGAAGAAGAGATTTCTTGTCCTCAATTTAACCTGAAGAAGTTATATATTGAAGAAAACGAAATATTGTGATTAAAGGAATTAGAAGGAATTTTAAGTAGACATTTTAGTTGTATTGTGTGTATCATGACTGAACTACTGTTCATGTTACTGCAATCCTGTAATGATTATTAAGATTAATTATCTTTTTATAACTTTTTAAAAGCCAATTAACTCATTATTAAGACTTAAAATCTTTTCTTAACTTTTTATTTCACTATAATCCTCTTTATGAAGCTGAGAAAACACCAAAATTTTCTTACGTTTCAAATTCCAAATAAATACGGAAAAAAAGGCCAGGAAAATTCTCATTAAGGTTATGTTATATGTATTCTATTCAGTATATCCAACTGTAGCTAACTGTTATTGGATCATATTCTTTCTTTTGATAAGAAATAAGTACATCTCTTGTAGGACCAATTAGTATTCGAGAATCCATTCCAGCAACTTCTCAACTGTTAAAAGAAGTTTTAGTCTAAGTTACGAAATCTCTTAATTTCAAGGCTTTTTCTTTTTTAATGAAGATTTTAATTTAGCTGATACAGTAGCCTTTCTCTTAATTACTATTAATAATATTGATATTACAATTAATATCAATGTTAATTGAATATTACTATTGATTGTTAGTGACTCCTTTGAGAGCTATTGTGGTAGCGACCAAAACCTGTAGCTATTGCGTCTGTCCATCCCTAACAACTCCCGAACGGAAGGTCGGATCGACAAGCGGATTTCATCATCGTGTTCACAGGATCAAACACTGTAGGAATGGGGCATTTTCAGGGGCTAACGCCCCCATGTTCGAGATATTTGTCAATGTTGTCATTGTACCCCCTAAAAACTCCCGAACGGAATGTCGGATCAACAAACAGACTTCACCATCGTGTTCAGAGGCCCAAAAACTGTAGGAATGGGATATTTACAAGAGCCAATTCCCCCCCCCCCCCATATTAGAGATCGCATTGTTTTCATTGGATTTCCGGTATTAGCTTGAATGTTAGAAAGGTAACCATCTCATTTCAATTGTTAGTTATAGCTTGATGGTTAAGGTTTCGGACTCATACAATGAAGGTTCTCGGTTCAAATCCGTATATCTACTTTTTTCCTCTTAATCTATTTTTCTCGATATTCGCGTGGGTTTTTTTTTTTTTTTTTTTTATTTTCCTAACTTTTTTCTTTTTATTTTTCCTTACTTTATTGTACTTTCTTTCATTATTATTATTATTTTTATTTTTTTTTAATTATTATAGGTCACCATTAAATTTATACTTTAGCACAAAATTATATTGACTTGTTAAATTTAAAAACCACGATCGATTTTTTTTTTTTTTTTAGCCTAACTTCCTCTTTGTGTTTGTTTATTTAAGTGTCAAAAAGTCGTTTCTTTCCTTAATGACTTTTTAACCACTAGAGGTATCTTTTGCTGAAACTTGGCATACATACATACATAAGAACAAGAGACGATCTAAATTTTTTATACAAGGTATTTAATCTTTTTTCCCCTGTGGGTCCTTGTCGAGGATGTAGCGGATGCAGGTGATAAAAACAAAAAAGGTGTAGAAAAGCTGTAATTGTTCTCTAACACTAGATACTAATCCACTAATTTGCATGCACTTTGATGTGTTAAATTGAACAGGATTTAAAAAGCTTTCCTAAATTAAGGATTTAAGTCATTTTTTTTTTTTTCCAGAAAACAGAAAATTTCTACTTTTTGTATTCGGCAGATACAGGGTGTCTCAGCTAAAAGCAGGACATTAACAAAATCTGCAAAACAAACGTTTCCATTAATCAACGAACGCCTTGCTGGGATGTGTGTATTATAATAATTTAAAAATAAACGACGTGTATGTCATTTTCACGACTTTAAAAAAGAACAAAAATAAAATAAAGAAACTGTAAAGACTAATATTCTAAGGAAAGTAGGTTCTAAGTTCTTTCGTAAACTTCTTGTGTTTTCTTTTAATTTTTTGAACAAAATATTCAGTTTTAAGCACTTATCAGGATGCAGTCTGGGTAGTGTTGGAAGGGTTTAAGCGCCGTCAATGTAACTTAAACAAATGTTGCCCTACTAGCTGTTTATCGAAGCAAAAACCTGAATAAACACCAAACTACTAATACCTCAATAGCAGTAAAGGTAAATCAAGTCATAAACAAAACAATGAAACCTCAAACTTTGAAATTATATAAAACTAAGCCTGTAATTCGTTAAATAAAACAAAGTTTATACAAATAATGACCAATAACGCATTGTTTAAACAGGAAAAAATTAAAAAAGTAATGACAGGTTTCAGATGCCCGTTAAAACGTTATCTATCTTCAGAATAAAATAAAAATCTTCAAAATGAACCAAAGTATGTTGTTTTCTTTACAAAATAGAACGTAATTTGTGAGTTCAGTACCATTTTAACATTCTTTTTTCTATTGCTACTTCATTTCGGTACAGGCTTCAAACATGTGCTTGAAGCTCAATGTAAAAACTCTTATAAATTTCAAATTGAAATTCCTATTTCTAATGAAACACTTACAGAAAAATGGATTATTCTCCTTGTTCCAGACTTTTCATTGTGGTAGTATCTTTTATTTTGTAGATTTTCTGATTTACCAGTAGCCGCTTCTAAGAAAATGGCGGAAAATTGGCAGGGTGCGCTGTAAAACAAGTCTCAGAACTGTGTTAATTAGTACTGAGCATTTATTTTGCTAATTTGATAAACATGTGAAGGCACTTAAGTGACGACTTTAACGCCTAAGTTCTAATAGACCTCCACATGTTTTATTACCGCTGAAACTGGAACTTTATGAAAGCATTTAATTCTGCTATAGAAGCTGCTGTGCACCAGTTAAGATCCGTAATGAGGTACAAGACAAGAGGAAACCTATATTTAATTGTAGGCACCCATATATGAAATTAGATCGAGGTTACAAAAAACCCTTCATTTGGGCTCTCTTAAACATTATGAAACTGGTCAACATACAGTTACTGCCCCACCCTTCTTGTTTTAGACAGATTAAAAACCAGGTTGAATTAGCCACTTATAGACACATCGAGGACTTAAGTCTACTCAGCAATAGTGGGGGAAAAAACAAAACAAAAACAACAAATGGTGGAAATTTAAGTTAATTGAAAAGTTTACCAAAAGCAAATTAATGTCTTTTATTGCAATTGTTATTTCTAACATTTTTTTCCTGATAAAACGAAATGTAAAGTTATGGCTAAGGATGAGTTTAATAATGTTATTTGAAATAACTAATGTAAAGTAATAATAAACGAGACAAAGATTTAATACTCGCGTAAAATAGCAATAGTAATCATCATGCATCATAATAGCGCTTGTTCTACCATGACACTAATTCTAACGGTGCTTAATTAAAGCTTTTTCCGGTAGAAGGTGCAAACGAAAAGCCAAATCAATAAGGCTCGGTAAATGCATTCAAATCACCACCTAAGCAATAAAACATAAAAATGTCCAATGAATTCTTGCTTTTTCGCCATTTAATAGCATGAAACACTATATTAAAATGCAAGAATTACTAATAAAATAATTTAAAATTTAAAGACAATCTATAATAATAATAAAATGAATTCTTTCATTGTATTACATTGCTGCAGTACGTATTCTTATATATCTTACTACTTTCTAAATTAAGTATTTTTTGACTTAACTCGGCACTAGTTGATAGGAAAACTGTATGATATACCGTAACCAGCAGTATCCAATAACAGAAATAACTTAATTCTTAAACAACAAAACTCTTCTCAGGACCTACTATAAATCTTTCTTCAAAGATTTTTTTTTTCTGAACAAATACTGTAACAATAATCCACTGTTTGGGGGGGACAATTCAAACACAATGGCGACCCCTCCCCCCCTCTCCATTTGAGAAGTTCTGCTCCAAACCGTAAGCTGTAGATTTATTACAATTGGAGACATAGATAAAGACAAATTTAGAATTGATTCCGAAGGAAAATAAAATATAAACAGATCATCTGAAAAGCAACAGAACTGAAAATTACGTAACAAAGCCATCTGTAAAGTTGGGAAATCTAATTTGATCGTGAAAAATAACATGAAAAAGCCAGATTTCATCTGTAGTTGACTGGAAATTAAAATAATAAAATTTTAACCCCTTTTTTTAATATTTATTTACTTAATTTATTTAATTCCATTTGCTTTTTAGTTTAACATACACTGTATACTGCAGAATAACAAAACATACACATAATATCGAAAAACTACAAGTATCTTAACAATGGGCGAGACCAAATTATTTACAGGTGACATCCTGGAACAGCTGTTAAATAATTTGGTCTCACCCATTCTTATTATTAATAATTCAAATGCGCAGTTTGAATTTTTATGCTTTAAAAAAAATCATTGAGGCCTGAGCACTGCTGGCACATGAATTTTCTCACTAATTTTTCATTTGTGAGTATTTCATTGTGTATTTTTTCCTTTGAGGCACCACTGAACTGTGTATCATTGTTCAGTTAATTTTTTTTCTATGCTTTAAAGTATTAAAATAAATTAATCAAAAATAGAAGGCAAATTGTATTTACATATTCAAATTGCTTAAATGAAAGCGAAATTCTTTTACAAATTTTTAAATGCCACCTCAACTTATATATTTAAACCATTTCAGTGCCTTCATCGCAATGTCTCCAATTTTCTTGATCGCAAATTCCCACATCAATAAAATTAACATCCTCAAAAACACTGTATAAATACAGGAAATGAATGTGTGTGACTATATATTATATTTAGGACTAGCTGTACTCGGCATGTGTTGCAATGCTACTCAAAGAAAGTGTTTGTGTTTTAATTCTGTTTATTGAAATGCTTTTGGATACACAATATTTTTGATTTTCCGTCAGATGCTTACTCGAATAAATCAGAAGGTTTTTTGACGCGTGAGGAGGCCACGTACAGCTGTCCATATGTCAAGCATGGATTGCTCCTGTGCGCACGCGCGCCAGGTATTGTAAAATGGTTCTATGTTCTATAAAACGGGCCAATATGTTTAAATTGCGATAAAAATGAAGAGGAATCTCTAAAACATTTCATCTTAAGATGTCCATGCTTCGGAAAAGAGAGAACCGAACTCTTAAAAAATATGAACATGAACCCAAATAACTGGGAAGAGGATGAATTACTGGATCACATATTAGGATTCAAGGGAAAATTAGATCTGAATAAAATTAAAAACTTCTTAAAACTTGCTTGGATTAAGAGAGAAACTCTAATAAATCCCTAGGGTATCCTGTCTGAACAGGAAGTGCGTTTTAAAGCATATCCCTATAAACATACATACATACATTCTAGTAATTCAGAAACCTTAGCGGGCCTGCGCACAACAACTCACCAAAGCTTCATCACAATCTGATGAATGATACAGGAACGCATACGGCACAAACAAACAAAGAAACATTCTTATAATATTATATATTAATATGTAATTCTTTTAGGTTAAAAAAAAATGATAAAATTAAATAAAATTTCCTATATTTTTCATCTGGCAAACTCTCTTTGAGTTCATGTTGCGAAATCACTTTTTTTATGTTAGAGTTTATTGATATCATTTATTGATAGAAGCAGACTGTTTGGATAACATCTGAAATTAATTCAGATTAAAAACGAACTAAATTAGACAGAACTGCATTCCGGGTTAAAAAAAAAAGCTCAAAAGAGACAAATTGAACATGAAAGTGTATTATTTCTAAAATTTACTAAATAGGGTTTTTCAATTTAATACGAATAAAAAACTGAAAGAAAAAAATCCATCATGATATTTTCATTCAGAAAAAAAAAAATTCTATTCTCACCAACTTATCTCTTTAATGCGATCATTCCCATTGCTATCTTAGTAATCTACTCTCCTTATTCATCAAAATACAAAACTATTTAGATTTGAATGGTAAAAGAGCATAAATTTATGTTGCATTAGAAGGAACAGTTTTAGAAAATATAAGATGATAAGAATCCTATGTGAAGCGCTTTATAAAATACGTGCATAAAAAGAAAATTATGGCTACACAGTGTGTTTTTTTTTTTCCATTGTTCCTAACGTAAAATTGAAAACACGTAAAACAGACGTCAAATGTCCGTTGCTCCCCATAGTTGACTAGTGCCTTTTGGAATAGAGATATGATGTTGGCCAAAAAGTTCGTTCGGTTTTTTTTTTTGTACGTTGGCTGTAGTATCGTTTAGGTGTCTTTTACGTCATTCGACACCATTTTGTTAGATTGTATTGTGACAATCAATGTCAGCCAATTCCGTATCAAAATCATTAAAAATAAAAACTGATCAAAATTTGTGAGTTTTGTGTCGCCAATTTAAACGGAAAACAACCATATAAGAGAGAAAACCGTATATACAAGACCACGTTTTTTTTTTATGATCAGGCAAAAACTGTTACAGCTTGGCTGCGAAGTTTTGATTCAGCCGCCGTATTCACCAGACATTGCACCTTCGGATTTTCCTCGATTTCGGTTTTTACTGAATTCTCTTAATGGAAAAAATTCAATTCCTGGAGGACTACAAAAGGCACCTGGAATAGTTCTTTGCTCAAAAAGTTACGGGAAGATAGAATTATGTAGTTGTCTGAAAAATGGAAGATCGTGGAACAAATCATCTGTTTACATTGTTCAATAAAATTATTGGTGAAACTGAAAAATGTGTCTTTTCTATTTTACTTAAAAACCGAACGACATTTTGGCCAACTCAAGAACTACGACGATATATATATATATATATAAATAGAGTAAAAAAAAAATAATGCTACTTCATTTTAAGACTTTACTGTGGATGTCATTACAGATATGAATGATATCCCTTGAACTTGAAGTACAGTGGTGCCTCGCATAACGAACGCCTCGCACAGCGAACGCTGCACACAACGAACTTCCTTTTCGTTCATTTCACGATTCATACAACGAACTTCGCTTCACACAACGAACAATGCTTCACACAACGAAGTCGCCCACTTCACACGATCACTGCCGATTTATTGCATCCTTCCGCGCAGGCAGTCGTTAGTCACTGAGCAGTACGCTTAACTTACGCACGTGTCGCAGCAATCGTTCATCATTACAACGAAGTCGCCCGATCTTCTACGATCACTGCCGATTAATTGCATCCTCCCGCGCAGGCAGTCGTTAGACTCGTTAGTCACTGCGTAGTACGCTTAACTTACGCACGTGTCGCAGCAATCGTTCTTCATTACGAATTAAATCGCACACGTATCACGGCAGTCGTCCTTTTAAGATAAACTCAACATTTATTTTATATGATGGGTTCTAAAAAAAGCAGGAAGGTGATTTCTCTTGAAATGAAACAGGAAATAATTAGAAGGAGTGAATGTGGGGTAAAACAGTGTGACCTCGTCAAAGAGTTTGGCCTCAACAAGACCACCATTTTCACCATTTTGACAAACAAGGATGCAATAAAATCAGCCAAAGTAGCCAAAGGAGTATCAAAACTATTTAATGAAAAACATAGATCTTCAATCCACGAGGAAATGGAGAGGCTATTAGCGATTTGGATTAAGGACAGGCAGGTGAAAGGTGACGTAACAACCCAAGATATTATCTGTCACAAGGCCAAGATGATTTATGAAGATCTAAAGAAAAACATCCCTGGAAGTAGCAGCAATCAAGATAATAAAGAAGATTTCAAAGCCAGCAGGGGGTGGTTTTTTAGATTTAAGAAAAGGTATGGAATCCACAGCGTTAATATGTATGGTGAGGCTGGCAGTGCGGATAAAAAAGAAGCAGAAAAGTTCTCTATTTATTTTCAAAAATTTATTATGGATGAAGGATACTGCCCACAACAAGTGTTCAATGCCGATGAAACGGGTCTTTTCTGGAAAAGAATGCCGAGCAGAACCTTCATTACAAAAGAAGAGAAGAAATTGCCAGGACACAAAGCCATGAAGGACAGACTTACCCTTATGATTTCGTCTAATGCCAGCGGAGACCTCAAGATCAAACCTCTATTGGTTTATCACTCTGAAAATCCAAGAATTTTTAAGAAAAATAACGTTGATAAGTCCAAATTGCCCGTCCATTGGAAGTCCAATCAAAAAGCCTGGGTGACCCAAGTTATCTTCAACGAATGGATTCTGGAAACCTTTGCTCCTGCCGTGAAGAAATTCTTGTTGGAAAAAGAACTGCCGCTCAAAGCCCTTCTGATACTTGACAATGCCCCTTCTCACCCAAAAGACCTAGAAGAAATATTGCAGGAAAATTATCCTTTTATCAAGGTGCAGTATTTGCCACCAAACACCACATCCATTCTCCAGCCAATGGATCAGCAAGTTATTGCGAACTTTAAAAAACTCTACACTAGAGCCCTCTTTAATAAGGTGTTTGAAGAATGCGAGTTTGGTGGAGACAATATGACTATCCGAATGTTTTGGAAGGAGAAATTTGATATCCTTTTGGCAATACGACTTATACAGAAGGCCTGGGAAGAAGTGTCACAAAGGACCCTCATTTCTGCTTGGAAGATGCTTGTGCCTTCGTGGATTCAGGAAGAAGCAGTAGTTGATGACACAGAAGTGGTGGATGACATCATCACAGTGGCCCAAAGGTTGGAATTAGAGGTAGAGGAAGAGGATGTAGAGGAGCTTATTGAGGAACACAAAGAAGAGCTGACAACTGAAGAGCTCCAAACACTTCTGGCCCAACAACAGGACAATGCTCAAAGGGAAGCGTCATCTGATAACGAGGAGCAACAATCAAACAATCAACCAATTCCAACTGCTGACATCAAGAACATCCTGGTCAAATGGAAAGCAGTTCAGGAGTTTACCAATGCCCACTATCCGGATTCCGCTGAAGCAAACAGGATCAACGACCTGTACTCCGATACTCTTGTCCGTTATTTCCGGCAGATGTTGAAGAAAAGAGAGAAACAAACGACTTTGGACAGGTTTTTCACTGCACCATCGGCCAAAAAGCGGAAAATGGATGAAGATGTGCAAGATTCGATTATTTCTTAAAATTAAAAAATGTGTGTTTTTTTCATTATGTTTTTAGATGTATCTAAATAAAAATAATAACAAAAAATTTATCTTTTTTTTTATGTCATCTTACCATATTTTATGCTACAGAACGAATTATTTTTTTTAACATGTATTGTTATGGGAAAACGCGTTTCACATAACGAACTTTTCGCATAACGAACTTGCTCCTGGAACGAATTAAGTTCGTTGTGTGAGGCACCACTGTATACCGTTAGAAGCGTAGGAATGGATGAAGTCGTTGATTAACAATGGTATCAAGTCAGCGTGTCCCGATTGGAAGTCAGTAATAATGGTTAATCGATTAACACACTTTATAAAAATATTATTCAAAACCTTTAAAATTACAGTTTCGATAAATATATACATCTTCCTTCATCAAATAACAATAAAGAAATAGAGTTATACTGCGTTGGCCTTTGATTAGGTAACAAATTTTCAGCCATTTGTAACAAATCAACAGAGCGAATATTGGTTCTTACGGACATTGTATTTTCTCGTTCGTACCCAGAGCACATGGACATCATTTCAATTGGGACTCTGGTTCGCGTTTCATTAATTTGTCGCTCGTCTAATGAACAGACGACAAAAGACATCTTCCTATCAGCTTCGAAGTGGTTTCGTCGTGATTTTTTTTTTTTTCCTTCTTTCTCTTCGCTATTGGGTATTCGTGAACGTCGAGTGTAGCAAATGAAACGGCGTCCCACGCGGATCAAAAGGAAGACAGGCAAACACGATTAGACTTCTTTTATCATCCCCAACCCCCTTTTCCCTCAGGGAAGCCGAAATGGTAGCGGCCCGTTCGAGGCCGTTTCTCGCCCCCCTCTCTACGAATAATGAGCCCTTTTCCGGACAGCTGTTCCCGCTGTTCGCCAGCTGTGTTCCGTGACGTCATTCGCTGTTCCGTCTTGCAGTCGCACCCCCTGCCAGCAACAACCTTCGAGGACGGGTGTCGCGTGCCGGACGCGTGGGAGCTGCTGACGCAAAACACTCCGGTTCCTTCAGATCTTTCTTCTTCAGCTCCCACACACCCCTCCACCCCCTAGTACGTCTAATGAACTACTAAAACAACATGCGCTGCTCTTACGTGGAGGGATATAGGGAAAATGAGTAAACAAATAATTATGCTCAACATCCTTTGTTCGACAATTTACTAAGCCTATCCGCATTACTACCATTATTGGTCAGCCAAAAAAAATAAGATTCCAGGGAAAAACTAGGAATTTAACTCTTAAGCCAGAAAAGAAATTAAAACTCAAAGCAATAGATAGGACATCTTAACTCTCTTCCCAATAAATTATTTGGGATAGAATTATTTTAAGTAAAAATCTTAATCTATTTTGAACTTTGCAACAAGAGCGCAAAACCTCTTAATTTATATCTGAAAGAGAGAGTCAGAATTAAAAAAAAAGTCAATCTAATTTTAAATTGAAATTAGCATGTTTATCTACAGTCTGTGATACTCAAATAGTGAATATTACATTAGGAAGCTGAAAATTTGCGATAGATTTAGGCTAATAAAAGGTAGATCCTTTTTGTATTATGGTAGATGCTTAAGGGCCAAAAACTGCTATTAAAGTGCCGTAATCACAATAACTCAAAACGTTATTGTGGGTAGCTAATTCATTAATGGTATTTTTCATGGAAGGTAAATGTTACTCAATGTAAATTTACTAATAATGTTGGTAAAAAATAATAAACAATGTAATATCTATATGAAGAGTTACCGTAACGTTATCTCAACTAATTACCCGGAGAAGCTGAAAATTTACTACAAATGTACACTATACACTGTCTCGTAAGTATTCGAAGCAGACCGCTAACTATTTTTATTGTTTTTTTTATTTACTATTTCTTTCTACTTAAAAACTTAATATTTGGTTTTAACTGAAGAATTACTGACTAAGATTTAATATATGGTAACATATGTTTCTGATGAATGTGACGTCATTTGCGAATAATCTTTCAATTTGGATATTTTAATTATCTTCGGTTGTGAGATTAATGAGAGTTGGACTAGGAGGGGAGGTTTTGGAGAGAAACGGAAGGAAATTCCTTTTAAAATTGTTGCAATTCTTTAGTTTTACAACAAACACATATACACACACACACAAAAAAAACAACAACCTAATATTGATTAGATGAGGTTGGTGACTTTGAGTTCACTGTATTAACATAAGGTAAATTTCTTTCGAATAATTAGTTATTCGCACGACATCATTACCACTTTCCCTCTTTGCTATTCCAACTGCAATACGTGACTCATTTCTTGGAACTTTCAAAAAAACAAAAAAATCATTTGATTGTGGATTAACTCACCTGGAGAACAGAAAGATACAAAGATATCAATCTCAAAACGTAATCTGCATCGAGTTTTTCACACAGAAAGCATGAAAACAAAAGCTATTCTAGTGAATGGGAAAATTAACCTATTCGGAATACTAAACGTTTTTAGGTTTTTTTGTATTCTTTCCAGAGATCAATAGGACCAGTTGTTGTGATAGTCTCCAGTCGTCTCGAACAGTCAACGCAGAGTTGGCTGGTTGGATTTTCATGAACAGATAAGGGAAGATAAACACAGCAAATCTCTTCATTGTAAATTTAGAGGAAAACAACTGTTCCTCTATTGTTTCTATTGATATTAAGAGGGGTTTGAGGGGCGTGGGAGAGCCTGACGCACCGCTTGCCTTTCCAATAGGCTTTGCTATTGACGTAGTGATAGTAATAGTGATAATATGCAACGTGTCAACAAAGGAATTGTATTGATATTGATATTGGTGGAGGCTTGTAACCATTTTCTTTTTTTTTGTTTTGTTTTTTGTCAATGCGCAGATTTTACTCCAAAGGATAGGCCTACTACTTGCAGAGATTCGAAAATTGGGGGTGGAGTTAAAGGACCAGGAAAGACAGGAAGAAATTCATATTTTACTGGATTCGTATCCAGAACCCTCAATCCCAGCTGCCAGACAAGATGATTACGAGGCTCTTAGGGCATTACACCCACTACAATCCGTTTCAAATTTTTGTGGATCATTGTTAGATTGCTAACAATAGCATTGATGCATACTCTTTCATTAAGGCACCGTTATTCCATTGCTGTAATGACCTAATAGAAAGAAAGAATGCGTCATTCTCAATATTAGCCAACTATTAACATACGAACTAAGAAGGCAAATCTTTTAATTAAATCTAACAAAATCAGTAATTTATGTAGTTTTATTTTTTGTTCTTGTGTTTTTTATTTTGGTGGTGGTTTGCGATTGTGGGATCCTTAACTGTCGCACGCACTCTAGGCTTACAATGGAGGGTAAAACTGACTGAGGACGCCTAAGAAGACAGAAACGGCCGTTCCAATTTCCCGTCCGTGATAGCCAAGAGTGCAAATCTTTTAGTCTTGTACATTTCTGATTTTTGATCTTTTTAGTTAATAATATGTACTGTATGTTAAACTTAATTTCTAACAAAATCAACTTCAACAACAAAATTATTGATTCATGTTGCATTTTCAACTCTCTTTGAATTAAAATAGCTTTTCTTTTAATTACTTATGTTATGTAATATTTCTAGTAAATATGGAAAAAAAAAGTCATAATACAAACAATGGATATATAAAATTTTCTTCGTCTTTTTACCGAACAACTGATTTATACGAGTGGTTATCCATTATCCAAATTTATTTATTTATTTATTTATTTAAGTCTTGTTTCTGCAGGATCTGCAGGGCCTAGTTTGCCGCGGTACTCTATCAACGGCCAGGCTGTCAGGAAAAGCAATGTAAACTACAATAATAAATGTAACTCCGTTAAACAAAGAAATAAACGAATTGGATTGCGAATGACTTTAAGTAAAGTTAATTATAAGAACCTACTACAAAGCAATCAGAAGATACAAAACAGTAAAGAATTGAAAAAACAAGTAAAAAAAAAACAATTGAATCAGCAAACTGAACGGTAAAATTACCAAAACAAATTTGGAAAATGATCAATATGAAGGGAGACCATTTTAAATCAAAAATTATGTGAGAAAATGATAGAAGTAATAAAGCACTGATATGAAAAGGAAACTACAACACGGGCAGAAAATATAAAACATTTAAAGACAAAGAAAAGAAAAGTGGACTGTAAGAGCGAACAGCATCTCTAATGGTATATCAAAACTCTCTGTACAAATTTTAATGGGAGACAGGAAGCACCAAGTCAAATCTTTTCGGTTTTTGAATGTACATCCGCTTACTGCAACCTTCGGTGCTAGAACGTGTGTTTGGGAAGCGCTGTAGATACAACCTCACAGCAACTCTTCCGTTTCCATTGTCAGTCCCATATGTCAGAGGTATATCGGCCATCTTAGCAGTAGTGAAACTCACTGCTACACGTAGTGTGCACATTTTACGAATGCCGAGGCAATCACATGTCCGTTCTCCATTCCCACGTCGTGTCTGTAACTGATTGCCTGTAACTAAATAGATCCTTTAGAACCGAAGGTGATCATTAGAGGATATACATTCATGAGGAAAAAGGTTTGTCTTGGTGCTCCTCATCTTCATTAAACTTTGTAGAGTTTGTTTTGATACACCCTGTATAGACAGAACATAATATTAGACACGCATAACATTTGTTCTTTTCTATAAGAATTTAGTACATTATAAAAAATCAAAATAGGCTTAATAAAATTTTGATAAAATCACCAGTGATTGCTTTTTCCTAAATGTTTAGACTTTATAATAACATCTAACGCTTTTAAAGACGACAGAATTATTTATTTGTTATATGGCGTATAAAACATGTGCAAATATTAGCGCAACTGTATTCGCAAAGAATGAAACAGTTATCATCACACAGTCGAACTTCGTTGTAGGTTCACACCTAAATGCTAATGTTAAAAAAAAAACGAAAACAAATTGAATGTACTCCCTCGGATTTTAGCGCTAGTTTTTAAGTTAGCCTATGAAATCCCAGCAAGGGTCGTTCTACCACGAGTTATTGACTCATTGTTGACACAGGACTTGCTGTTGCACCTGTTCCATACAATATCAGAACAAATGGACTTTTTCAACTTCTGCAGACGAGTTATTATATGTTATTAGTAAATTGTCGGAAAATAAACTGAAATATATGTCAACAACGAAGTTACAATTCCAACTTCTATTGAATAAAAGAATAAGAATAAGAATACGAATTTTAATCGTTTGAATTAATGTAGAGCCTCGAAAACAAAACAAAAAAAAATAAAAAAAATAAATAAATCCCCACTAAAAGACAGGTTAAAAAATTCATATACTAGCATTCAGCCGGCCTCAAATACTTTCCGTAGAGTATTAAAAAGAATTAAAAAGTATAAAAATATTCATAAACATCTGAGTTGTGAAGGCTCCACATTTATTTCCACGATTGTTTTATTATCCTATGTACTGAGACCTTGCTGTTAACTAGTGTTACTCCAAACAGAGTAAAACAGTTATTC
>JAFIDM010001028.1:41107808-41151213 GCA_023159025.1 Thereuonema tuberculata | reverse complement strand
GTCCACAATGCAGCCATCAAAGTTAATTCTAGTTTGGTGCACTCGGGCATAAAAGTATTAAAAAGGTTAAAACTTCATTAATCGCTGACGTAATTGATGAGAATATTACTCTAAATTTTTAATTACTGTAATTTTATATCAAATAATATATGTATTTTATTCTTTTTCAAAAAGATTACTCGAAAATCGTGTAGTTTGAAACCGTGTAATTCGGGGGAAGGTATCCGTGTTCTTCGAAACTCGTGTTCTTCAAGTATCGTATTATTCGGGGGTTACCTATACTGTATGTTTAACTATCTTTGCCCTAATAAAAATTAATTTTAAAAATTAATTAAAAGTTTAGCTTTTAAATTCCTAATAAATAGATACACGTAATAGGTAGATGATTTAGATTTAGTAAAAATTTCATTCCTTGTGAGATTTTTGGCTAAGATTTCTTTTTTCCACTCGAATTAAATTCATTGCATGATTTCATGTATCTGAATTATTGGTTATCTTCAATCTTGATGGTTCTTTTTGTTCCTTTCCTTTATTGGTGGCTAAGATCGATTTTACTGTGGCTGAAATTGATCTTTGTAGGTTCTGCAAATTTCCTTTTGAAGACAAAGTTCTGAGAATATTGTTGCAATTCACTGATTTCTGAAAGGTGTCATTAGTTTTCATTTACTTCTTCTGAAACTTAATTTTTCAATATTTTTAATTCTACGACCTGTGTAAGTTCACTGCCATTAAGTAATGCTACGGAATCAATCAAATCAAATCAAATATATATAATTAGCTAAGTTCGTCTGTCTTTCTGTAACTCGATATAATTAAGCTATTAAGATAGATCCAAGGTTCTCAATGGTACCATTGAATCAAGGGTACTCAAATTGGATGAAATATTAGTTCATTTTGTCATTCCATGTTGTTGCCATGAAATTTCATTCTTGGGAACTGACCTAGACAACTGAAATTCTAACAAAACATACGTTCAAAAACCAAATAATTTTGATACCACTGCACCCATTTTAATGAAATTTGGCATACTTATTCAGTTTTTTACGCTGATTTCAAAACTCAAAACCATTTTTGCCGTAGAAGCTTCGTTCACAAGTTAGCGCAGTATTTAGATTACAAAGGTGAGTTTTAAATGCCTTTCTGCGTTATGGGTCAAAAATAATAATTATTCCATTCTTACTTTTAGTAAAATTTATTTATAAGGACAAACCTATTTTTAGTCATGGACAGTTATAAGTTGCTATTTCTCGAGCACGTCGTGCTTGCGACGTCAAAATCAAAATTCTTGACCGAATAGATCAAGGACATCTGATAGAAGGATCTGATGCTGCTTTTACAAAAAATGTAGTTTATAAGGAGATATTTACTTTGTAGTAGATAGTTGATAATAAAATGATTTTTCAGATTTTTTATGCCTGTCGTCCGACAGGCTTTGCGGCTGGTATGATGATATTATGATATTGAAAACGTGTGTGTGTGTGTGTGGTGGGGGGAAGTTGAGTCTTGTTGAGAACAAATACATTGCTATTTCCTTAGTACCTTAATTGCCACATGAGTTGGGATTGTTTATTTGTTGGTGAACAGCCTGGGAAAATATGGTCATTTTTACAATTTTTCGTTAACTGGACTTGGGACTTCACATTTTTTCGTTAACTGGACTTCCCGAGTCAAGATTTGAGTAAAAATGACTGGCAGATTCATAGATAGGTCCTACTAATATCTGACATGCCGATCACTAATTGCGGATTAGGATTTGTCCTATTAGAATAGTTTAATAAATTTAGATACAATGTAATGACTTGCAGAATTGTTATTGGTGGTTTCGAGGATTCTGACACTTGCTTTACATGAAGTTTATAATCTTTTAAGATTGTACTTGAACTCTTTCAGTAACACTTCTAAGAGCGGATCCTATTTCGTCTAAGAAGAAGTTTTTTTAATGTAAAGATTATCCACGGAATTGGGTGGCAAGAGTACCGCGGATAGTAAAAATCGCGGATATCCCGAAAAAAGACTAAAAATGAGGTGTAAACACGAACTGTATATATATATATATATAAAAGAAAACATTATTTTTTTTTCTGCTCACTACTCCTCTGAAACCATAAGACACAGATATACAAATAAGATGCCAAATGTTAAGTATACTATTAAGAATGGCCACATTTTATTTTTCATCGACGTGGGTCAACTTCTAAAACCGTTCATTTTAGAAGACCAAAATGTAAAGACAAGTTGTTCCTCTCATTGGGGCGAGCTTTTTACAGGTAGTCCGGTCGCGATCAAAGGTCACGTGACTGAGAAAATGACCTCAGAATCCAAGGTCAAGTGATCATTAAAAATTTTACTTTAACATGTTTGCTAGTTTTTTATTCAAAATAAAAACATACTGTTCAAACTTTAATTCAGCTAATAATGTTTGACAAGTAACTTATTTTCCGCAGATTTTTAGTTAAGAATTGATACACACTTAAGAGTTCTTGTAGCGAATATTTGTACTCATGTTTGACGTAAATTTTTGCTTATCGAAAATTTCAAAAACCAATATTCTATTGAAGCAACAACAAGACTTAATTGACTACAATACGAAATCTTACTATTCCATTCTTAGTCATTTTTCTTCTCCTTTTGTCCATGTCTGTTTGCATCGTGTTAAAATGGCTGGACGGATTTTTCAAAAAAAATTGGTAGGTAGCTTATTTCTGTTCCTACTTACAACAAAGGCTTAGTTCCTTTGGTTTCCAGCCCTAAATCCATCGTTAAAATGGAGAGTTTGTTTAAAATTTAGTACGATATTTATTTCTGATCCATCATAAAATAGGAGATTGATTAATTTTGGTCTCCAACCTTCCTCCCCCGCCCTCCCAAGTCTTCAAAATGTCATCACTGCATGCTCCACTATGCCATGGAATACTAAGGGATGGATGAATTCAATACTTATTATCTAACATAATCAGAAAAGCCGAGGTTAGTGCCATATTGAGACATAAGAAATTAATAACAAACAACCTTTTGTTTCTTATTGGCACAAACCGATTCTGCAGCGTCTTGAAACCGTTTTTTATTTTTTTAAGAGCAATTAGCTTCTGCAGGATCCAGTACTGATGAGTTTGCATTATTGACAGGATGGATATGTTGCTCATTTCAATACAAACGCGCTTTACAGCAAACAGGGTTATTTGGAGTACTTCAGTACAGGGTTATTTTTTAAATGCACTCCTTGAGAACTTTTATTGGATGTTGCTTTTATTGGATGTTAGCTATTAGCTTAAATGTTAGAAATACAACCATATCATTTCAGTTGTCACTTATAGGTTGATGGAGAGCGTCTCGGACTCATATTTTGAAGGTTGTCGGTTCGAATTCATATACAGTGAAGTTGTGGCGTACCAAGGGGGGGGCGGGGGCGGTCCGCCCCGGGCCCCCACCTGGGAGGGGCCCCCATCAGCCAGCCTAGTTGGCCTCCTCCCCACAAGATTTCCTTTTTTTTTTGGTTAAAAAAGCCAGACTAGGGGGCCCCCACCACAGAAGATTTCCTTTTTTTTTGGTTGTAAAAGCAATTGTAGGGGGCCCCATCTACAACTCCCGCCCCGGGCCCCCAAAGGCGTTGGTACGCCACTGCAGTGAAGTCTCATTTATACGAAACATTCAGTTATACGAAGAATTTCTCATTCCCCGGCGAAGCCCGCATAGTCCTATATGTAATTCACTTATTTTTTTGGTTCCCCCTCACATTCGTATAAGTGAGACTTCACTGTATCTACTAGTTTTGTGTGATTTTTTTTCTTTCTTTCAATGTCCGCGTGAATTTTTTGTTTTTCTTATTTTTCCTAACGTTAATGTAATTCTCTTTTTTTTTATTATTATGGTCGCCTTTAAATTTATGCCTTAGCACAAAATTATATTCACTTGTTCATTATCTAGTAGAAAAAAAATTAACTTACATCCTTTATAAGACTGGTGCAATTATTTTTGATTAGCTTGGTTTCTTAAGTCAGGCTCATAACATCATATAGGGGCTGTGCAGTGACATTCCACCCAACAAGTTTCTGAAGAAGTAAATGTGTCTTCTTGAAACTTGATAGACAAATTGACGGAGAAAAGACGCTCGATTTTTTTTTTTTTTTGCATTTGAAAATTTCTTTAAATGATGGCGAAGTTTCGTTTGCAGGTTATAAAAATTCCGAAAGAAAAGCATCAGAGTTAAAACAATTAACTGTCAATGTAGGCAAACAATGAATTTCTGTCGGCATCCATTTTAAATTTTGCGCGTTCTTTGACTGAAAATCTCTTTAATGGGTTTAGGTAAACCAGTAATATATTTACGGATTAATCAGTTTTCAGCAAATGGAAAAGATGAAGGTAGACTGTTGGTGGTACTTGCGAAAAAGTTTTTTTTTTTTTTTCTAATTTAAATTGAAACTAAGAAAAAAAAAAAAGCAATATTTTAAAGGTAGATAGGTTCATGTTCTTTCAAGAACTTCATAACGCTTCAGTGCTTCAAGATTCGTAAAAAAAGAGTAAGTCACCGGACTTTGGCTCCCTATCCTGTTCAAAAAACAGAGTATCTACAAGACAAATTCTGTCTTCTAAAATTTCAAATAGATTTACAATTACTATTCTTGATGATTGTTTTCAATTTGAAAAATACCTTTTGGAGACACTACAGCTACTGAACAATGGTAGCCACTGTTTCTGGTTGCTCCTAGGATTTCAATATCCTTGTATGAACAACACCTCCAGATTTTCTCAAAGAACATCAGGAAAAGTTAGAAGCGAAAATTTGCAAACTTTCAAGTGAATTTAACTTGAGCGCAAATAATTTCCTGAATTTGATTTACAAATGAAGCTGAATATCATTTCTGATTGCACTCGTAATATAAATGTCTATTACAAGTAATTACAATGTCGTAATCAGTCGCAACAGCAGTAAAACAAGATTGAAATTTTGATTTAAAGTTACCCTTCTACAAAAGCTTATTTCAAAAGTTTAAATAACTGAACCATTACATGAAATGATCGACTGAACTATATATTGGGACTGCCTGTGGTCGAGTAGTTGAGCAGCAGTTCGGAGATGCTCTGAATTTCTTTCGTCTCCTTGTTGGTGCTAAGGGTAGACAATCGTCCGAGAGATCTCAGTAATATGTTTGTTGAGTTCTGGCCCCTCTTGATTTTATTGTCAAAAGAAAGGAGAAACCCGATGGAAATGAGATTATTGATGCAGCAGCTACTTTGCGCAGAATACAGTGAAGTCTCCCTTATATGAAACATTCAATTATACGAAGAATTTCTCATTCACCGGCGAAACTCCCATAAGTCCTATATGTAATTCACTTACACGAAATATTGACTTATACGTCTAATTTTTGGTTCCCCATCTTATTCGTATAAGTGAGACTTCACTGTAATACTAACATATTGCTTTATTGCTTAAAATATAGCTTTATTTATCAATGAAACAAAGTATCCATCGTTATTTAAATCTTAATTCCTACTAAGCAAATGTTCAAGTCTTTCAACCGTGATTTATAAAATTTAAAGATTTCTGTTTCATGAAGAAAAAACCTGCAGAACTTAAAGTATTTGGAAATTTCTTCCAAGAATTAGTTAGCTACAAAGATCATAAGTTTACTGGTCTGAATTTGATATTAATAATTTATTTTGTCATAAGTTAGTATTACTGAAGAAAAAACAAATCATACAAAAATTTCAAGAGTAAAATAAATTTTCATTTTTATTTTAAAAAGTAATACAAATTTTTTGATTGCCATCAAAGTTACATACAGTTTGGAAATAAATTTAAACAAAAAACAATTTATTAATACGATAAAATAACCTACATTGGAGATCCATTGTCTTTCTTCATTGCTTTTTTTTTTTTTTAGAAATGTTAGAAAAGTTTCCAGGTACACGACATCACTTTTTTTTATTCGATGTTCTGTAACATTCTTGGACTCTCTTTATTAAAACTATACAGACATTCTTTGTATAGAAAAGATCTATACAATACTTCATCACAGTCCTTCAATTTCGTCTTTTTGTTAAAGACGCATTCGCTAAATTCAAATTTCTACGTATATCTGAACGGCCTGGATTACAGTTCTTCAGAAGAAAATTATATTAACTATTTCTTATGAGATAAATCTTGTTTATCTGATCAACAAATTTTATTTGATGAATCATATTTTAGTTTTGGCCAACGTGTTACCATCGTCCAAAGTGAAATGTAGATGTCTTGAGGATACAGGGTGGTTCATAAATTAGATGAGTAATATTCCAAAAACAAAAAATGTAAAAGAACATGATTGATTTCTTTATTTTGATCCATCTTCTTCCAGCTGTTCTGTAAATAATATTGGAGTACTTAGCAGTCACTGAAGTTCGTTTCTGTTGTAGACTCAGGGATTATAAAGTAATAACCTGAAATTTGAACAATTACAAAAATTTTTGAAAAATGTTGGCAAAATGCATTTTTAAAGAGTTGGTTAGTCTCTCTCTTTCAACTACGGTTCAATGAACGTAATGAAATCGAAGCATCACAGCAGCTGGACTTCATCAAAAATCGTGAACTAAAAATAAAAAGACTAAACATTAAATTATCCAGAACTATAGAATTTCTTCAAAAATATAACGTTCTCAAATTTCGACGGCCTGTTTGTAAACGAAATTAAAATTACAACTCGGCATTTGTGTGGTAGGCCTAGAAAAGAAATAAGTAATGGGTTAAACAGTGAACATTAACGATGGGTAGTTCTAGCTGAGGAAACAGAAACATCTCTCTCGAGTTCAAAAATGGATTTAGAGGAAATTTACATTCTCTGTCGCTAATCTGCAAAAACAAAGAAAAGTAATGTTTTATTTAACTTAGGATGGGTTCCCGATAAGAGATGGTAATGAAAATACACAAATAAAATCGAATTAAGTGAATTATAATGCAAATATGTAATTATAACCTTCCACCCCCGCAGCACTCTTTCAAAGTTAAAAGCAAATAGAATTAATTTATTCTAAGACTCCTTAAATATAATAAATAATTAAATAAAAAACATAAATTAAGGTTAAAATACTACCTCAAGTCGCCTGAAAATTGTGCTGTTTTGACAGTGGTTATGATCCATGGAGAACTTCAAGTCCTCGTTGAGGAGCTTCGAGAGCCTTCTACACCACTATAATTTAAGTAAAGTCTGCTTAAATTAGAAAGAAATAGTTTTCTTTTCTCTCTCAGGCAAATTTTAATTAGTGCTCACAATGCGCTGATAAAACTATAAATGCTAAAAACAGAATGTATAAAAAGCTAATGTTTTATTTTTTTTTGTTATCCATAAACAAATCTACACAGACTTTAGATTATTTTGATTTATATTGTATGGTGAGGGTCCAGTGAGTTAGTGGTACTAGCCTGGGTTGCGGATTGAAGGAGCCGATTCAAACACCGGCGTAGGTAGGGATTTTTTTTCTTAGGATATTTTTACTCTGAACAGGCCTAAGGTTCACCTAGCTCTCATCCCACGAGGTACCAATTGAGGGCCGGGCTTCTTTCCCGAGGTTGACCATCCAATCTCAACTAGTCCTGATGGTCTCTGAAAAACGGAGCCTATACCTTTGACGCCAACGGTGGTTACGAATACAAGGTTTTTTGGTGAGGATTCTATCCTTCCACTTTTGCAATCTGCCTCTGGCTTCATCCCCAACTAGAATTTATCCAAAAATAAAAAAGTTGTATGGTGGCACCACTGGCACTAACGAAAAGTTTAATTAAAATTAAAAATAATGATAAAAATGCGATTTTAAGGATTTACATAGATAGATAAAAATCCTTACAAAGTAAACCGTGCAAAGGTTCGTACTTACTGTACGAACATTATTTAGGTCATTAGGCTTTTAATAGTTTTAGAGCCAATTTTGCTAAATAAGGGAGTATTTTCAGAAGCACGAAGTCTGTTTTTTTTTTTTTGGTTAGATGGTCTTTTTTTAAAAAGTAATTAGATCATGTTTTTAAATTTTTGAAGTCTTGAAGTGTGTTCTTATATCGAACAAATCAATGCAAATTTATCAAGTGTCATATTAGCAGTGCAATCACTTGATTTTACAGTTAAAGGCATAATTTCAACTGCTGTATGTTTTTAAGCTTCCTTCGTAAACTTGATATTTACGAGTAGTGAAAGCACTGTACATCTCCGTGACGTGACTGAGGTATTCTTCTCCTCGGAGGGCTAACGGTATGAAGCTTATTCATCGTTTGATTGTCTCATTCTTGCTGTCAAACGCCCTCATTCTCGAATTACAGCCTAACTACTTGGTGACAGGGAATGGACACAACTCGTCTTTCTTGTTGGGGCATTAATTTTTTTTCCCTGAAAACATTATAAGTGAAAACTCCATAAATTGGGATTTCTTCTGTACAACAACCAAAATTTCAATTAAAATTTCATTACAGAACTTCAACATATTTATTCTGTATTTTGGAAATCTGATGTAGAATTTAATAGGCAGGAATTCTGAAGCAATAAGAAAAATTATTTCTTGATGAATTTAGTTGTTTGATGGTTAATACAAGAAGCAAAAACAATAAATAAATAAATGAAGGAAGGAACAAATGTTAATACATGGATATGGTGTAAATTATCCACATATATTTTAAAAGCAAACGAAGTTAACAAAATTAATGAAATATTGTTATTAGACATGCAATTCTTTTTGGGGAAAGAAGCTTTTTACATAAAGCTAATAGACTACCTAATGGAGAGTAAATGAGATGACGAAGCCTCTAGGCTGTACTGCAGAAAAATAGTAGATCCCATTGTTATTGCCTTATTTTTTTTTTTTTTTGGTTGGAAAATAAGACTGGAAAATTCATCACTCTGGTACTAAAAAAAAAACACAAAAATAAAAACCCAGCTACATTAATATGTAAAGTCAATAATCAAAAATAAACTACAATTTAGAGAACAAATTTTACAAATTTTTATTACCATAGGAAATCATTATTATTTTATTACTATTATTATTATTATTTTATTAGTAGTTCAGTTATTTACAAGTATCATAGAAAACTATCTAGCTAACAATAGATAATACTATATAAAGACTAGCATTACATATTCTAAAATATGAATTTCAAGGATGTAGCTTAATTATTTTATTTTATTTTCTTGGTATGTATGTACTCCAAATCTTAAAAGTAAAAGTATATAATATGTACTGCAGAATTGGCAACTGTAATCGTGATATTGCGTGACGTCATCCCTCACATGTCAACATTCAAAAGCGGCAATTCCGTCTTCACAAGTTCGCTTGGCCCATTCCTAAGTAGGGGAAGGCCTGTCTTACAGCAGCTCAACTCAAACGAGAAGCAGGCATTAGATTTCCGAGGAGTGTTAATTATAGGAAAGCAGGAAAACGAATATCTTAAAATAACGAAGCGAGAGATAAAGTAAATAAAATACACGATGGTCTTCGGTACATTACCATAACTACGAAGCAGTATTTTAATTTTTTCCAAGTTTTCGTGTAAAAAAAAAAATAAAAAAATAGACCTTGCTATGCCCAAAAGTACTTTGCTTCAATTCTCGTCTGGAAGGAAAGGGTTTGCGTTTCGTGACGTCACGCAAAGACGCGCGAAGGTCATTTTAAAAATAAACTAATAAATTGACACAGAGAACGGCTTCTCATTCACGGCAGACATTCCAAGCTCCTTCCAAATCTACTTGGTTGTTTTTTCTGTGTCTTCTAGTTTCTTCGTCAAATTCCTGAAACTAATGTAGGCGGTATTTGTATGAATGAAACGAAAGGTATCACCGTCATTCGACACGTGAAGACCTGCTCGGAACGAAGCACGTGAAAACAAAAACGGGAATATTCTTGCTTTCATTCATTACATTTCTAAAAGGTTAAGTAAATTAGGGTCAATTAAATGGAAGGGAAAACCTCTCTTCGACATCAACCAACACCATTTAAACTGTTTCTTCTACGTCAATGCAAGCTCTTATAATTTCGTATCTTCACAAAATTTCTAAAAAGACACACACCGCCTATCTTTTTATTATTTTAAATATTAACAATCGAAATTTATACTTTGAATTTTTATTTGTCCTATCTAAAATTATACTCAATTAGTATTTTTAGCTTTTTCTTATATACCAAGTATGGGCATACATGAGATCAACGAGAGCCACATTCTGAATTTTCATATATATAAAGAGCCACACCATAGTCACGTTCCAATTATTAAATACACAAATTCAAATTTAATTACATTTCTACGCACATCTTAATTGCTATATAAAGAATCAAAAATACATATATAAGAAAATAAAAAATGAGAAAGAAAAACACAAAATAATTAGTTCGAAATTTAATATATTTTTTTTTTTTTAATTCTATATTTTTACCAAGAGATGTTGGGAGCCGCACTTAACCCAACGAAGAGCCGCATTTGCCCACATCTGTAACATGTGATAGAAAGATCATCTCTTCTGACCATCAGTATGCACGCCACGTTCCAAGAAGATTCATCCAGGAGTTAAAAAGTTATTAAAGGAGGTGGGCACCCACACACACACACAGACTGACTGATTTGAAAGTCCTAGAAATGTAGGCTAAATATAACGCAACGATATACGTCAATTTCAAATTTAAGAATTTTCTTGTTTAAATCTGATTAAAGCATGGGTTTACAGATTATTATTATTATTTTTAGATAATTTGCTTAAGATCTAAAGCTTGAGTTATAAGAGATCTCAAGTAAAAAGCTCAAATTTGTATTTAAAAAATTAGATTCACATCCTAATATTTTAAAATTAGGCCACATCTAAATTCAGTGCATATTTTTTTTTTTAATATTACTTGATCAACATTAATCTAGTAATATTAATCCATTATTTGCCTATGTAATGTCGTTACCACAAGTACTATTTTGTTTCTCGTAGCTACACCTTCTGCTATCACTGTCTAATCAAAATACCGTGTTTTATTAATGTCAGACACAAGGTTTCCATTATAACTGAAACCTAAGTCTTTCTGGCATTTCAGCTCTTACCAAAAATGGTAAACATCTTATGTTTCTTTTATTTGCGTCTCCTTGTTTTTCCGTTGAACAGGAAGTATAATAGAAATTACAGTACGAACTTGCAAAAAACCCAACTTGTTTTTTTTTGTGTTCTTTTTTGGTAATTTCAGTGAAAACGATGAAACAACAACAAAGCATCTATGGCGTCGATTTTTCGAATTTGTGATGAATAACCATGTATAATTTCAGATTTGGATACAATATCTTTCGCAGCTGATTATCCAAAATTCCAGAATTAAATAAAAGATGAACAGCTAATTTAATTCACTTTGTTTTCATTTTTTATTTATTTAAACACCAGGAAGTCTAAGACCAATTCAATCTTTATTTAGTCGCATTTATTTAACTCACTTATTAGTCGAGGTTTCCATTGGGTTGGCCAAAAAATTCATTCAGTTTTTTTACCTAAGTTGGTTCAAGTAGCGTTTAGATGTTTTTAACGTCGTTCGACATCATTTTGTTCGAATGTATTGTGACAGTGTCGTATCAGCGTGCATTTAAAACAAAAACTAATCAAAATTGGTGAATTTTAATGCCAATTTAATATTGAAGATAAAAGCATAAGCACGCAAGACCGCAGCTTTCTGTGATGACCAGGCAAAAACTGTTACAGCTTGGCTGGGAAGTTCTGATACATCCGCCATATTCACCAGACATTGCACCTTCGGATTTTCATCGATTTCGGTCTTTATAAAATTCTCTTTAATGGAAAAAATTCAATTCCCTGGAAGACTGCAAAAGGCACCTGGACTAGTTTTTTGCTCAAAAAGATAAAGTTTTGGGAAGATGGAATTATGAAATGGCCTGAAAGATGGCAGAACGTAGTGGAACAAAACGATGAATATGTTGTTCAATGAAGTTATTGGTGAAAATTAAAATGTGTATTATTTTTACTGAAAAACATTACGAACTTTGACCAATCAATATTTTTGTAATGCTTCATATCTGTTAGCCCAAAATTTCTGTATCTATTCATCAAAATTTCTTTGTCCTATACATCAGAATTTCTATTTTCTGTCATCGAAAATTTCCTGTATTCATCAAAATTCCTATCGTCAATCACCAAAATTTCTGTGTTGTAATCAACAAAATTTTTTAATCACATTGTCTGCTAGCTTCATAATTTCTATTCTAGCTGATTAATAATAATAAAAAAAAATGCTTCAAAAAATTCCTAATCTAAACAGTTTTAAATATGGATATTTGAATTGACTGAAAATGAATTCATGTTGCTTTCTAGTAATGTGAAACCTAGTTTAGCCACGAAAATGCCTAATATTTTTGGACTGACAGATTTGTTTACAAGTAACCTGAACTGTGAAGGAATCTTAATCAGCAATAATAATTAATTCATGAAAGCCAATATCTGAGGAAAATATGATATTCAATAACTTATTTAAATATCGAAATATCAACAAATATCAACAATCGAAATATCAACATAGTTATTGGCTGGACCAAAACTTAAGAGTAATAATAAGAGTTAGGAAATAACTTAACTGAATAACCAGTAGTCTTGATTCAGAACTGAAAAACAAGGATGTTCCGAAGATATTTTTATACCCAAGTACGATTAGCTACCACAAGGTTATTGTAGACTAGGTCTAACTTTCTTAATAGCCTTACCATAACATCAAGGGTGTTATGGGTTAGAAGAACAAGTTTTTAAATGCAATTTTAAATACATACTGTGTTAAAACATTGTGTCCGTCCGCCTGTGATTATAATTTATACAACTCTAGGGAAGCTGATTTTGGCACGTAACTAATCAATATATAAATTAGGAGCAAAATATAAAATTAAAATAAAAAACCAATTTATCTGGCAACTGTAACACAGTATCACGACTCAAAAAAAAAAATTATTTTAGAAAATTCAAATTTTAATGATGGATAAACGGTACAATGTGATCTCTGTCGAGTTTCCTAAAAATTGGACAAAGGGTGACTCCAATCAGTTTCAAAAGCGCCATTTTATAATACGATAAATAAACTAATTTCATTAAAAGAAAGCTGAATTTACTGTACATTTAAACTATCACTGTTCCTTGTTAAAATGTTATTCTATATGTTTGGTATTCAGAAGTTGGCATGCCAACTACATCCTTTTTTTTTTCTTTTTCCGATTACTTAAAATAATGAAACTAACAGTACCAGCACAGAAAGCTGATGAAATTTACGCTTTAATGAAGTGAAATTAGGTGATTAGATCTAATTTCAACGATAAGGCCCAACTGATAATATCTCACAAAAAACGCGCCAATTACTTTATCCTTAAGGGTGGAAGTGAGGACAGTGTTAATTAAGTGATATCAAACGAAAGTTTACTGACCAGTTACACTGCCTTGTTCGTGGTTCCTAGAAATCAGAAAAGCGCGAACAACAGCCCTCCTTCTCCTATGTTCCTCTAAGTCAATTTCATGCTCTTTAATTTAATTTGGCTTCATTTTAACACCCTCGCAGTTGACAGAAACGCGCTAGTAACGAAAAATGGGGACGAAAGAGGTCAGCTCAACAACCATTTCCACATAAATCTTGATTTTTGCCAAGAACTTATTGCCCGTATCTACGTCAAAATTGCTCTGGAGATTTTTGTCTTAACTATAGTTTTATGATCTTTAACTTCTACAACATAGCGGGCAAACCGAATGCCGATGGAAAATAATTTTGAAGGAAGTTTTACAAGACATCCATGTTTTTAGAACTGACCACTAAATGAGGTCTTCCAATAGCTTACTTACAGAATAACTAATACTAGGTTTTGTCTAGGGTCTCTATTTGTTTTTCCTTTGTTGGGTATCCGGTTCCCAACATTTTTTCTTCAGGGCTTACGTTAGTTCTGTAAATTTAAGTAAAAAGGATATCTCGCAAGTCTAAGCTTGCCTAGGGCCTCGCACAGCTTATTTGTTGTAGGTCTGAAAATATATTTCACATTTCAAAATTTTGATAGTCGGAACAGAAGGTATTGAGCAAAGAAAAAGTTTGATGAAAATAAAATCTTAATTCCTATCATCAGGAAAAAAGTAATCGAAAACCGAAAAATCGAAATATCTTTAATTCTTTAAATGAATGAAAAAGCTGCTATTTTTTTAATATCCAATTCCTAGTCATTTAGGCAACTCTTACCCTTAATGAAGGCAGTGATTACAGGCCACTTCCAATAGTGACAGTGTACACATCTTTGTACATCTCTACTGCAGAAAGACAAACAGCCAAGCTATCTTTGATAATCGAACCCCAGATAAACTAGTCGACAAGCATTTTACCAATGACTGAAAAGACCACTAGCTGAAAGGCCTGTAGCTGAAAAACGGCAATAAAAAGGGAAGAAAGAAAGAAAGGTAGACCCTATTACCAAACTAAGCATTAATAATAAATACACAAAAATGACATGTTTCGATGAGCTCCAGGAACCGGCTCTTGTCATCGAAACATGTAATTTTTGTGTTTTTATTAGTAATGCTTAGTGTGTAATGGTCTAAAATGTACATTAATATTTATAGGTAAGTTTCGAAAGATTTCAAAAGTTTCCTAGTTTATTTTTAATGGGAAATAAAAACAAAGCTCATGAAAGAAAAACAATCATTATAATAATTAAGAATAAAGATACAGTATATGACATAGGAGAAATGGTGAAAATTCCAACAAACAAACATTAAAAACTCAAACTTGCTTATTTCATTTGCCATTACTGCATAAAAAAAATACCTCTTAATCATTTCGCTTTTTTTTGATTAGCTTCAACAAAAAAAAATTCATGGAATTTCAAATTTACTAGCCATCCAATTGTGACTGCGCTAATGAGAGATAGTTAATGAAATATTGAAAAGTAATCCACTCAGTTTCTATCTTTTCCCCTTATTTGGTGTTCTCATTTACACCTGACGGTTCTAGAAATATATGATCATTAATACTATTAGGCCATCCCCCTATCTCCCCCCTGGTAACCCAAGAAGAATCGATTCCAAGCGGTTATGGCGAAAATTGAAATTTTAATCCAGTAGGCTAAAATTAATGAGTTATTTTCTTTTTCTCTGGCTCTTCTCTCATTGCGCCACACACACACACAGACACACACAAAGGGAGTGATAAGAAACAATTTGAATGTAATCCCCGTGGCCGAATGGATATGTCTGACTTCGGATCAAAAGATTGCAGGTACGATTCCCGTCGCGAACGTTTCATTGTAGTAATTTCTATTTTTCACAGGAAATTAACAATTGAGCCGGACAGACAGACAGACAAATAAAAGATTTTAGTAATATAGATTAACTACAGGATTCCTTAAGCTGATAAGATGCATGTTAATGAATTCCAGAGATATCTTATCTAGATATCTTTTACCGTCGTAAAACAACTTTTTTTTTTGGTTGGATGACTTTCATTTGACTGAAAAGAATGGTAAGCCAATGATATAAACTTGTCGTAATGGGATCTTGAGCTTTTAACGTCTTTGAGAGAGATTTCGGCGCATGTTTCGAGCACTACACAACCTAAATATTTTCACATTCTTGAAAAGATTTGGCGGTTTTAAAGCTGAAGATGATCATGCATTTTTCCGCAGATCGAAACCTCCTCGCTTATAGTAATATGTTTTTTGTTATTTTTTTTTTTTTAAATGTGTGCGATATTTTTATTTATTGTTTGATTTTTGATAAATACTAGACCATCCTCCTGTCTCCCCCTGGTAAATATGAGATAATCCAAGAAGAATCGATTCCAAGCGGTTAAGGCAAAAAGTGATATTTTATTCCTTTTTCAATGTCATTATTTGATAGCGCGCGCGCAAGTAGAATAAAAGTAGGATTGAATATTGGGGGACCAGCAGTAGTACAATGATTAGCATTCGAAGGACGAAGGTCCTCAATTCGAATTCTATGCAAGGCGAAAAAAAAGAAAAATTATAATCTGACTTTCTCAGCAAGGGAAACTAGTAATTAACAATTGCGCTGGAGAAATAAAAAGATTTTAGTAATATAGATTCAAACGTTAAAGTTGAATTTAGAAATTTTGAAGTTTCGCTGTTAAAATATAAGCTTTTAAAAAAATCGTCAGGAGAAAGTCAAAAAACTGAGAAGTAAATAAATTTAACCACTATGTATGAATAGTGTACAAACATATCGAAAAAGTCATAATTTTCTGTCGAATGCCAAATACTATATTTTCTGTATTTAAAATATGGGTTAAGGCTGTTATCTGACAATGAAATTATGTTATCTAATCTACATATTAAATATCTTAGAATAACTAAAGAGTGGCCGACATTTTTTTTATCCCCGTGTAAAAACAGTCTTTTCGTCTTTGGGCAATTACATACGAAAACGAAGATGGACTGTTTGTTTTGAGGGGAGGATGGGAAGACGACACAAGCACAAATAAATTAAGTCTAGTAATTAACGAATGTTTACGTAGCTTCGAAAAAGAATTCTTCCAATGCAACTTTAAGGAGTATTATTCCGTAAGAAAACATAAACGGACAACGTCGGCTTAATGAGATTCAAGGAGAGAAAGTAAGAAAAGGAATGAAGAAGTGAACACCACTTGGTCGTGTGTTGCTAACACTTTGCAGCAAAAGGCCAACCATCATTAAGATGCCTTAGAGGGGGTTTGCGCACACGAGTGTTTTAGTGTTATGGAACATCTCCAGGTGTCATTTTTATTGAAGTTCATCAGAAGGGGGGACTTAAAACAACTTGGGGGGAAGAAAAAAAAAATTAGTACTCTGCAATAGTTTTTTATTTTATAGTTTGTTTCAGATGTAATTGCAATTTGCGAAGATAAAATGTCAAAAATAAGCCCTCTTTACAAGTGGAATTAGGATTTTTATGGCGCAAATGTCTTGCGAAGCTCTCAAATTTAATTTCTAGGAGTTGATGTCCTTGCAGATCCTCTCTTCAGCATACATACAGTAGGGGAACCGAAAACAAAAGCATCTGGAATTTAAGCACTGTTTACACTGGGGAAAAAGCAACAACAAAAAACAACTGTAAACTGAATAAATATAAATGTAATCTGAAGACTAACAAATATTACTGGCCTGTGAAAATAAATCCACACAAACAGATCAAATATTGAAATCGTAAGGTTTTCAATAACAAAATAAAACAAGTCCAGTGGAGTTTTATTTTGTTCATATTTTACTGTAAGATCGTGCTTCCTTTAATTATTGGAAGAACACCCCCACTGGCGGAGTAGAAGGAAGCCACAAGTTCTTTTCAAATCATACATTATATAAAATATATATTATTATATAAAATCTTTTATTTCTCTGTCTGTCTGTCTGTCCGCCGCAATTGTTGTAGAAATTATTTCTATTTTTCACAAATCACAAGTTCGCTACGCGAATCGAACCTCCAACTTTCTGATCCGAAGTTAGACGTCTTATCCATTAGGCCACGGGGGCTTCATTCTAATCCCTATAAAAAATACAAATATGTCATAGTCGCACTCGCTGGTTCTAAAAGCAGTCGTGGGTTGGGAGAATTCATATTTATGGGTTGTTGTGAGAAAGCAGTTGCACGTTGGGAGAATCCACTTTTCCCCGGTTGCTAGTTAAAGTTTAAAACTACGGGAACTTTTATTAAACTTGACATTCTTCACAATCAATAAGTAAAACAAGTCAGAAGGAGTTTAAATTTAGTGGGTTCTATCTTTTGCTGTAACGTCCGGTGACGTCGATATGGGGTATAAGAGGCACTGCTTTATAATCGCGCCATTGGTTGATTGGGTTTAAAGCAAAAGTGTCCATTCTGCACTAACCGTTCTTTTGGCGAGCAAATAACCTCTACTTGCTTAATAATATAGAGATTTGAATTTCTCTATTAAGACAAATATTTATATCATCCCCTAAAAAATTTTACGCGGGACTGCTTTACTCTGCCAAGATGTCAAACTACGTAACAATAACCTATAGGCCGACACATCGTTCTTGATGATCACGTTTGCGCGAGATTTTCGAAAATTACGAGATTTGGCCATTAGCCTCTTCAGCAGGTCTCAAAGAATGTAGAATTTTGAATGTCTGTCAATAGGAAATTGCTACCTGTCGCCGCAGCTACTGTCTTGAACTCTTTCTAAAGGAATGAGAGGTCCTCCATTTATTAATTCTCTACGAAAATAATCTTCAACTTGCAATATAATTTTTTGAGCGCTGCTTTGAATAGCAATGTTTCTCGCCATTTTGTGAGAAGACATGGATAGAGGCTATTCTCGCGTCAATCACGTGAAATCGCGAAAATTCGGGATCATCAAGAACGATGTGTCGGCCTATACTTCTACATCAAGATAAGAAAGATATCTCATCTTTACAACATTGTTAGATTTCAGGAAGTTTTAAGCAAAAATAAAGGAAAAGTTGAAAAACACAATCTTTCTTTGATTAATAAATTCTATATTTATTCCGATCCCAAACCTTTCGTCAATTACTGAAGACTTTCTTGGAAAAAGTTCGTAAAACTGGCCATTTCTACAAGTCTTTCTAACCTTCACATCAGCAGTAATATCGATGTTAAGTTAAAACATCGAGGAAGTTGTATTGACTATCGATTCGAGATTGAAGGAAGTCCACAAGGAAAAACCTTATTCTAAAGACTTTTGGACAAAAACAATGTTCGAATATCTGATTAGAATTGGGCAGGTCCAATGACTGACTGGCCACGCCTTTAGCGCACGTAAACTAAAAGGTCAATTCAAGTCTCTTAAACATGAAAGAAATAAGGAGGACAAATTAATATACAGAGAAGAGAATAACAGAATGACAAGAACGACACGTCAACAACAAGATACACTCACTACGGAAAATCAAATACTTAATAATTAATTGACATATGTAGAACAATGGTACTTATATAGCCAGTGTTTTCATCCATTTTTGATAGATATTGCTGTACTGCTGTACCTTCTATTACATAATGGGCGAATTTCTTAGTTTTATCCAAAATCTTTCATTTTTATGTCTCAAATTTCGATTTTAGAAATGTATTAAACAATACTGTTTTGAGAGAAAAAACTGAATAAAGATTACACAGGCCTGCGAAGATTTTCCGGCAAGAATAATTACATATGATTTAACTTATATCTAATGTCCTAATATTAAAAACAAGTCCAGTTGTTGCGTAACACGTACAGATTTTTCAAAATTCCTCATTTTGTTTGTTTAGAACGTTTTAATTTCACTAATAGGGTTTGCGTGCAACGTATGTAATTTAAGTATGAATGTTAATAATGTATGATGAAAGATTTTGTCTTTATTTCCAAACTGGAGAGTTAGGAATATGTATATTCGCAAGAGTTTGAAATGTAACAGCTGCAGTTCGCGCATGAGCAGTTCCGATTCAAATCATTCCGCCAAGAGCTCGTTCTTTTGTCCAAGTGGGAATTCTGGGAGCGTGGATCCCGCCATTTTCCTGTAGAAGTCTACGACTAGCACTTGAAGATGATATTGAGTTAATATCTGTTTGTTATTAAAATGTCAAGTTTCAGTGGCGTTTGTAGGCGAAACAATCCTAACTCTTTCTTTTTCTATCGTCTTACACGATAGAAAAGCAGAAAAGAAACATTATGCCATTTATCAAGAGATTGTACTTGGCGTATTTTAAAATAATGTTAGGCGACCAGTACAAGAATTTTTGCTTTTCATGTTGTGTAAAATTTATGCAGAAAATCTGAGGCAATGGTACAGAGGACTATCACCATCAATGCCATTTGGAATTCCAATGGTCTGGCGGGAACAAAAAAAATCCTATCGATGACTGTTATTTTTGTGTATGTAAGGTAACTGGATTCAGTAAGAAAAACAAAAACCAAATTTTGTACCCAAATCTGCAATCAGCGAATAGGCCTGTTCCACATGGACCAGATATTCCAATTCCAAAACCCCCCAATAGCATTACCAGAGAGTGCATTTTCAAATGAAAAGGAAATTGATAACTTATCCTAAACGTAGACGATAATAATCCACGTCTTTTCAATCAGTCTGATTTAAATGACTTAAGTGTGCGACTTGGGTCTTACTAAAGAAAAGAGTGAACTGTTAGGGTCACGATTAAAAGAAGTCTTTTACTCCCTGGAATAACTTCATATTGTTACAGATATCATCAGGAGGAACTGAGACAATTTTTCGTTCATGAAGGAGAACTTCTATATTGCTGTGATACCTCTGGCTTAAGTAGTCAACTTGGAACTGTTTATCAAACAAAAGACTGGCGTTTCTTTCTTGATTCAAGCAAAAGTCTAAGAGGTGACCTTCTGTATAATGGGAATGAACTTGGTTCCGTGTCAATCGCCCATTCAATATCCCTTCGTGAAAATTATCACAATTTACGTACTGTTTGGCAAAAACTGAAATACAAAGAACACGCATGGTACGTGCTCTGATCTAAAAGTTTGCGTATTTTATTGGGGCAACAATCAGGATATACAAAGTGTCCTTGCTTTCTCTGCGAATGGAATAGTAGAGCCAAGAATAGACACTGGTCAGTTTCAAACTGGCCCTAGAAAAGAGCTTTTACCAGGAAAGAAGAACATAGTAAACCATCAATTCATTGACACACAAAATGTGTTATTATCCCCATTACATATAAAACTGGGAATATTGAAACAGTTTGCTAAGAGTTTGGATAGACGTAGTTCCTGCTTCCAGTACCTTTGTCAGATATTTCCAGGGCTCTCTGATGCAAATTAAAGGAAGGTATTTTTGATGGCCCCCAGATTCGGAAGCTTATGCTAGATCAGTGTTTCCCAACCTTTTTTGTGCTATGCCCGACCTAAGCCTTTCTAAAATTCTTATGTCCCCTATTACTATTACTTATTGCCTACCTCTAATAATAATAATAGTAATAATAATAATACCATCAAAACATTACCATGAAGTGTATATATTTGTTACTTACTTTAATATAATATATATACAATTACGATTTTTCATAATTTAAATAAGTAAGAAACAGGATAAATATAACAGTTTTTAAACAGGAAGTCAGTTTTTTATATCGTTACGATTAAAATATAACATAGTTATTATTACACATAAGAAAAATAAGATATATAATGTCGTATTTCATATCATCAAATCCTCTATGTTATAAACAAGAAACGAAATCTGTACATTTGCATTGAAAATGGAAAACGACAATGACCCCTCAAATAGGTTCATAGAATTTTCGAATTGCCCCCCTCCCCCCCCATGTGGGGCGTGAACCCCACGTTGGGAAACACTGTGCTAGATCCTGCACTCACACGGACTATGAATGAAATACAGCTTCAGCAATGTGAATCGTTTAAGGATGTTTCCAGTAAGTTCCTGGGTAATGTTCAAGATAACCAAATAATACCAACAGTTTGTCAAAACTATGCTGGACAACTTCCATAAGCTCGGCTGTAACATGAGTTTAAAGTTACACTTCTTGCATTGTCATCTAGGCTATTTCCCAGGGAATTTAGAGGCACTCAGTGAGGAATAGGGAGAATGGTACCATCAAGATACAAAAGAGATGGTACGAAGGAAGATAATAAGGGCGATAAGACGTCTCAATGATTGCCGATTACTGTTGGTGTCTAGTGAGATATAATCTTCATCCAGAACACAAACGCAAATCAAATCAGCGCTCATTCACATCAAAGCGGAGGAGAAAATACAATAGTTTCCCTGCAGTGAGTTTACTATTTCTTAAGAACATAACTGTTCACTTTAAAGCATTGTATTTTCATTTTCATTGCAATTGGATCCTGTTTTATCCATTGTTTTGAATTCTGTACACTACAGTTAATTTTATTAAAAACACTACAGGATGAAAAATTTCATTTGAAAGTTGCAAAAAATATTGTCCGTGCTGGATAAAAATGATTGGCATTATTGAATTCATCACATCTGAATTAGGTTTTTTTTTTTTTCACCTCTTCAACCTTTTGCCGGATAAAAATTTCTTTTTTCGCAAGCCTGTGTTATCGTCATTTCCAGATCGTCTTCATATGTAATTTCAAGTAATTTTCGTAACAAACTGTTGTACAGTTATTCATCTACAAGTTTTAACCCTAAATGTGCATTAAAATGTACAGGCGCCAAACTTAGTTACATCTCCGCAATTTTATGGTAATCTTCAGCATTTATTATACATCATTGGTTTAGCTACAAAAGGGCATAACTGTTTATTACCTTAAAAGGATATAAAGCAAGAAAATCTAAGTCAATCTTGACACTGTATCCGAAATTATTAAATTTCCTGTTAATAGTGCATTGTTCTTTCACTTTATTAACGTTGTAGTATTTTGGTCCTCATTCAAAAGCGCTCTAAAAATAAGTTGGATTCACGAATAACAAAAGCCTTGGTAGACGTATAAATCTACATAAATGTGACATTAAGAAAGAATAGCCACAGATTTATATAGAGTTGCACAAACCCATATAACATCATAGAAATTCATTGTTGTGCTTCTTCGTATCTTCTTTCATGGCAAGAGTTGCCATTTGTTTTTTTTAAATCCAAAACTTATATTGTGTCTCATCTTAAATGGGCATAAATTCTTTACGCCCATTTAACCTATTTGTACATCAAAGAAGAATTTTGGCTACTAGATTCTTAAATAATGGAATTGCAAATAACTTCTTTATATAAAAATACATCATAATCTTCTGTCATTCCAAAAAAACCTCCTTTAATCTGTCTACATTTCATCTTTTTTTTTGCAAAAGAATTCTTCAGGACAATTTTAGGAGAAGAACTCTGTCTTCCTCCTCTGAGTCGTTATGAATACAATTTGACGTAGCATTTTAAATTGACAATTAATTCAAATTGTTTATCATTGTTAATTCAAAAGGCTAATTCGAATTGTATTCCTAACGACTTAGAGGAGGAAGACAGAGTTCTTGCTCTAAAATTGTACTGAAGAAGTCTTTTGCAAAAAAAGATGAAATGTAGACAGATTACAGGAGGTTTTCTTTCGAATGACAGAATGGAACTGCAAGTTTTTCGAGAGGATTCCGTCATCGCTTTCAAGAGTTTATGGAGAGAAAAACAAACACAGACAAAAAAGTGATATTATGAACCTTCTTTCCTTAGGAAACAAGGTTAAGCATTTACATCAATTTAACGTGTTTTAACGTGAATTGATAAGTCTAGAAATTAAAAAATAAAAAAAATTCATATAGAAGATAGTCGCGATTTATAGTATGTAAAGAGGACGTGGATTTTATAGAATTGCTCCCCTCCCCTTTAGTGTTACTGTTCATTTTTACTGAACAATCTAAGCTGAATTTACTGACGGTAGTTATAGCGTTCGCGACAGCGCCATCTGTTCCATTGGAGGAGGGGGTTCGATTCCCGACTGTTAATATAGGGGGGGAACGTATTGACAATTTCGAACAAAAGCAAAGAGCATTTCCAAAATGAAAAAAAAAAAAAAGTAGGAAGGCCTTAAATATTCAAACGAAGAAAAAAAAAAAAAAGGACATTGAAAAGGCAACTGTACTGACACAACGCCACTTTTTTCTATTGCGGAAATAAATTGGACAGGTTTTCGAAACTTAATTTATTGAAAATGAAAACGCTTTTCTTTTATTCAACAGAAAAATAGGAAATTCCCGGAAGAAGTTTGAGTATTTTCCATGAACTGTTGTTATTAATTTATTTATTTTAAATTGCACAATCAACATAAGGATAAAAGTGTCTCTCCAATTATCGTAATCACCGAATAGATAATACTTCATTTTTATTTGCTGAAAATGAATTAAATTCGAAAATTTTTCCTTTACAGAGACTCAATTAATTTTACTCAAATCAAAACAGGCGAATCTAAGAGAATTTACAAAGTTTCGTCCGTTTCTGGAGATGTTTATTTCAGTTTGAAGTTTAAGGGTCAAATCCATCTTTTAGATATATTTTTGATTCATTAAAATTGAAGACTTAACACTTTAAAAATTAAAAACATATTTAAAAATACATTACTTGGAAGTGGAAGGAGCTTTCGAAATCCTTTACGGATTTCTTTGTCAACTCATATTTTTAACACTTGTAAAATATACTTTTAACACAACCATAATCTATTATGCTTTCGTTTAATTGCCTAAGCATTAACTGTTTCTTGTTTTAAGAACATTTTTGACCCTCTTCAACCGCCAATTTCTCGACCTACACTGAAACATTTTCGAACATTAAAGTACGCACAGAGAAAGAAGAGTCACCAAATATGGCGAAAAACGGATCACTTAGTTGATCCTGGAACAGAAAGCAATATGGCGGCGTCAGGTTACTGTAAGACCTGCACAGTCAAAGTAGAGGTTTAATTTGCAACGTTTTACACTAGTTTAAGAATCAGGATGATGGAATATGTATTTTTGAATTACAAAGGAAGATCGGCTATTGCTACAAATTTGTCCCTTTTGATGGTGAAGAGAAATGTCAACGAGCGACCGCACTTCGTTTTCCTTGCCCGGATATTTTCTTTTCTTTCTCAGAAGCCACTTTTGGATATGGATTACATTTACAAAAGATTTGAATATAAAAATAATAAATAGTACTTAGATATGTTAAAGATGCAAAGAATAAAAAAAAATATCGAAAATCTTTTTTTTACTTTGCTTTCAAAAATATAGAAAATAGTTACGATGCTTTGCAATGGAGGTCGCTGAGTATACATGGAATTAGTAATCCATAACCCACGATTTTCTTCTTTTTTTGTGTCAAGTGTAGTTACATTGTAAATATGCAGAGCAGTTTTCAGAGAATCTATTCAGTGGTTCAAAAATTATTAAAATACTTAAACAGACTTGATTTTATGAATCTCAGTTTCCTAGAAAAACATTAAAAATTATTGCACTAAAGGTTTTATAACAAATTTCCAACCACACGTTTTAGTATCTAAATATGATTTACTTTATGTAGAAGTACAAACCATTGGATTTTTGATTTATTTACATAATAACACGAATCCCAGCAAACATTCGTTGTACAAGATCATCGAATTTTACAGATAATCGTGGGTTTATCATTCAGTGAGAATTTCAGTTTTGTCTATGCCCCGGTGCCAATTTATCTTGTAATTCTGAGGCAAGGTTTTTGAGGTTATATCGTGCTCATGGATTATTGCTACTGTTTACACAATTACGTCAGACAGGTAACACAACCGGGGAACAACATGCTCTACATAGAAGCGGTGAAGCCTTGCGATTCACTCATAACTGTAGTCCTAATTTTTTTTTCTTTTCACTTCCAATGTATTTATGTATCAAAAAGATATAGTTTTTTTTTTTTTTTTTTTTTTTTTTTAATGTTGTAACAATTCTTAATAGAAATCGTATTGAAAAAGAATTCAAGTACAAAGTTTTTTATTTTAAATAGAAATATACACATCCGTCCGTTCCATTATGATCAGTGGTATCAAAAAAAAAACCCTACAATACTGAACTACATTGAAATTTATATTGTAATACTGACTTTTTTAGTGTTATGTTTATTTTCTTAAGGATTGGAGTGGCTATCCAATCTCCACTAGTACAAATTATCCACTGAAATGCCGGAGCCTGTATCTCCTCAAGTGCTCTTCTCGTCTATTGAATTTTATAGTAATACAGAAAAATACAAGAACAGAACATTTTCAAGAAAACTTAAGGAGTTGGGTTTGTAATAGATGAACAAGATCGGCGGAAGGATAATATTTGTTACTTGGAAGGAAAGAAATAAAGATGATTCCCCATAATGAAATACAACGTCTTAAGAATTTAGAGCACGTGTCCATGTATACTAAAAATCATTCTCTTCTCTAGTGGAGTTTAAATCCAGGTATCACAGCAGTGGGACTTGAGGTACTCGAGGTACTTAGGAGTATCTTCTATGATCTGCCCTAAAGCTCCTAGTGAAGATTACAGGTTGAAGAATAAAACATGTTGATAAATCTTTTGTGTTTATAAATTTTTAATTTCATAAAAAATCTATCAATAGAAAGGTGGATACTTTCTCATTAGACGTTCTCCATCAAACAATAAGTTACCACATCTGTATCCTATGGGGGTGGAAAAAGAAAGGAAAGAAGGAATTGTTCTTTATTTTATTCATTTATTGAATAGTTTGATCTGGAATTCCATTTTTCTGAAGATAAATTGTTAAACTTCTATTAGAACATTAGAATAAAAAAAAACAAAAAAAAAACAAACTATCAGCATTAAATTTTTATCGTATTGGATCTGCTAAGTAAAAGCAGACAACAAAACTTAATTTAGAAAACATGTGTTTCAGAGAAACTATTTCCAAGCTTTTGATTAAACTATGGGCATCTATGATTGTGTTTTTAGTTACTGGCTATTCGTCCAAATACCTTCGTGTGGATAAGGTAGCCCAATAGTTTCGGCACTGGACTGCGGACTGGAACAGCCGGCGTTAAATTCCCGGCGGTGGTCCGAGATTTCTTCACGGTTATTACGCTTCCAGATCCACCTTAGGGTTACTCAGCCTTCTGTCAAATGGGGACCGGGATTTTTACTCTGGAGACATCGCAATGATCGTCCAATCTCAATTAGTCTCGTTGGACGAGGATCGCTGGGAGCCTAAAGCTCCTGCGCACTCAAGGCCTTCAAAGCCTATAGTGGACTAAATTTCTATCAACTATAAAGATGAGAAATATAAAGGGCTGTAAGATGACTAAACAGTGGCAAATTAACATAATTCACAAGAATGACTGACAAGGATTACGAAAAATGCAGAACTGAACAGTGAGTATGTTAAAAATATACTTTCTTTTTAAACTGTAATTTCAGTGGATGTAGTTCTAGAATCCTTTCTTAATCCTACTTTCCTATGTAAGTGAGGCTCCTCAAATCTCCTTCAAACCATGTCTTCTAATAACTTTTAGGGTCTTTTCACACGATGCGACCGTGGCACGCCGTTCTATAGGTTTCAGTGGAGCCTCTCGCACATGGCCGCGACCTGACACGCAACCACCGTCGTTCTATACATTTCAATGGAGCCTTTCAAACAAGACGCGATTTTCGTTGCGGCCAAAAATTACTGGCCGCGCGACCATGGTCGCTTCGTGAGAAAGAGCGCTTAAACCGCTCTATGTATCTTCTTAAAACTTGGCTTGCACATTTAAGGGCTAGAGACGGTGTAACTTTTATATTTTAATTTTTTTACGCAAAGGCCCTCGTCGAGAAAGTAACGCAAGAAGGTTAACAAAAATTCCCAGAGAAATGCACTAAAAGTTGGAAAAAAACATGAATATTAATCAGCTTATCAATCCTTTTAGGTCTGCGCGAGTTTTGATACGATTAAAATGAATTCCATTTAGACATTTTAAGCAAGTGGTTGTGATTTTAATTTGTTTTATTTTCCTCAGAAAATGAAAAAGATCTCTTCTGTTTGTATTCAACAGATATTATAATAAAAAAAAAAAAGGAAGAAAGTGGGCTTCAAGTTCTTTCAGGGATTTTGTTTTTTTAAGGAAATAAAGTAAATATGAATCCTTGGTTATTTAATGCAACAAAGCATCTTCTTGGACCTTTCCCCATTACCTGTTTCTCAAGAACCCTGGGTAAAATAGCCCATCCAAACTGCAATACCATTATCTCTATACAAAGGAACATTGTTTCTGGTCGTATCCTAGGGGCACTGATCTTCCTCGTGCGAGTTACTCCGCCACTCAATTAAAGATGAATTCCTGCTCCAATGACTTTAAGTGCATCGTTAAATTCTAATGATGTCGCAGTTAACCAATCATAAAACAGCTTCACTATCAATAACGTTCAATGGCCTTCCAATACGAAGTTCACTATTACGACCACGAGGATAATTCCATCACAGAAATGTAATTAAAAAATACAAAAGGAACGACAAAGATTTATTTCGTTTTAAAACATTTAAAGATGAGGAAAGCGACAACGAAACCTCAAACAGAAATTTAAATTGCGATTAATATGTAAGGAGATTTTGGAAACTGCGCCATTTTGAATAATAATCTTCAATTAAAACAAACAGTTACTAAAAGTCACCTCATTTCCTTCAAAGTTTAGTTTTTTTTTTTTTTTTTTTTTTTTATTATTTGCTTGTTAAAGTTGTGAGAACAAAGAAAAGCATGCGTGTATTTGTAAACTATGATATCTGACGAATATTAATAATATACTTAAACATTGACAAAAAAAAAATTATTTTGCTTCTGCTTTTCTGTAATCTTAACGCGCAAATGTTCGACCAAGGGGTCCACACGAAAAAAATGACGATCTTGTTCGTAAATTCCCATGTCATGTTTCAGAAAGCTTCATTCAAAGATTCAAAAGTTATTGGGGGAAAGATACAGACACATACACAATGTAGAGTAATAATGAAGTTAGAAGAACTTGTGTTAACGATATTTTCCTATTGCATCACTGTTACTGATGCCCTTCTTAAGGTAACAGAAACTTGTCCGTGTTCTTGTAAACTTCAACAAGAAAATATTAATTTCATATCAAACTTTAAAACGATTCAGAACTACTTACTTTCTTTTAAAACTGATGGAGAATTCTGGTTTCCTTTTTAAGTTTTTCAGAAAATTCGAGATTTAGTTGGAACTCTTTCGCGAGCGGCGGATGCACGTTTTCAAAGCAAGAGCTTGTAGCGTCTTCGGGAAAACGCACCCGGAGGCTATTTTTCGTTTGGAAATAAAATGCAAAAAACAACAAACACTTTTCTTTTAATTAACTGTAGGTTAGGTTAAGTGAGGTATCATCCTTTCCAGGATGCTTCGTTTGGAAGATCAAAAGAAAAAAAAAAATCTTTTCGTTTCGGAATGAAGCTTGATTTGGCAACTTATTCGCCGTCTTTTAAATAGTCCAAACACCGCCATTTTTCTTATGTTATTCGGGTGCTTCCGCAAAAGAGTTTCTAATTTTCTTAAAAAATACAACCACAGTTTTCCATCGTTTACATTTCTAATTCGTATTTACAAACCGTTTTGTTCCAAAACAAAGGAAATTTGCCTTAATTCCACAGGTTCTGTGTCCTACACAATACCCCAATTTCGATTTGCATGTATACTTAAAACATCTGAACTATAAAATGAGAATTAAACATTGTAATACTAAAAAATAATTACTGTGTTCTTGGGCGATGAAGAACACACTTATTGATTCTTGGAACGACTGCCCGTTTTGGATTGGCTGTCAATATCTGATGATTCGGGAGATGAACAAAATCATTACATCATACAGGATTCATATTGCACAAAGATTGATTGCCGGAGTCGTAACCACTGGCGTACCGAGGGGGCATAGGTTGGTAGGAGTTAGACCCCTCTCTATTACATCCGAAAAAAGAGGAAATCTAGGATTTTGAACCAGTTTTTTTTCGGTTGGAAAGTTCATTGGTTTGTCTGTAACCTCCCCAAGAAAGAGCATTACTATTTTTTTGGTGGTTGCTATCTCTCAATCCAAAATCATGCGTACGCCTAAGGTCGGAATGATCGCTTTGTCTTGGGCTCAACTCTGCGCACAGTGTTTTAAAAAATATAGATTCTTCACCCAATAAAACAACTGGACATCGAAATAACTATTGCTCAATTCTGAGATTCTATTTGTATTTAGTATGTGCTCTAATAGATATTATTATTATTATTATTATTAGAATAACCAACAACAATTGTTGTTTATTAATAATTCCAATGCGCAGTTTTAATTGAGGCCATTATTTTATTGAGGCAGGCGAACGGCTGGCACATGAATCTTCTCACTTATTTTTATGTTGAGTTTTTTTATTGTTTACTTTTCTTTGGATGCACCACTGCACTTCTGGTGATTAGAATAACCTTTACAGCACAAAGCTTATTTCTATGTAAGCTCAATATTTATATCAACGTTTCTCAAACAGTGGTGTGTTTCAGTCGGGCAGGTTCTAATGTAGTAAATTGCATATAAAATTCCTTAACTGAAAATGCTCGATTGACGAAGCATTCTCTGAGGCTTTCTATGGTCAAAATACAAAGGATATTTCATTTCCATTATCCCTTTTAAAATCATTTCCCTTTTTTATTTTTACAATAAAATACGATACACTTGGTTTTTAGGAAAAGTATTTTTATACTAGCGAATGCGCCCTATCAACAATGACGGGAGAACAATGTGACTTTTTTTTTTTATCTATCTCGACTAAAGCAAACTTCTATTTAAAATACTCTACGTTTAAATATTATTTTTGACAGAAATATTTATCTTTCATGTCGAGAAATGTCTAACGACTCTTCAGAGCTTCTACATCTCATGCTCATCAAGCCTGTGCTTGTAGTAGGCTAAAATTAATGTCACAGGGAGTGATGAGAGATATTTAATAATAATTTGAATGTATGTAGTTTCCGTGGCATAATGGATAAGACTTCGGTTCGATTCCTGTCACGGACATTTCATTGTAGAAATTATTTCTATCTTCAATGGAAATTAAAATTATTTTCCAAACACACGAAGTGCGTTAGACACAGAAGATCTGGAAAACTACACGAGATAAATTATCAGAATAGCTTTACAGTAACTGTATTTATCATTGAGGCATAATTTTCTTTTTCTTTAAGAAGCTTGGGGGGGGGGGGGAAGAAAATAAAACAAAAAGGTTTTTTTGACAAACGAGAAATACTAAAATTATAGACAAAGTAAATCACGTCGATATCCAGTTGGGCAAGTTTATCTGCTAAGACCAAGCAATTTGATTCACAAAATAACATATGGATATGAATTAATGAGTAAAATAAAACAAAAATTTCCAGAAAACAGAAAAGCTTTCCTAAAATAGAAAAAGAAATTAATCCATTAAGTTCTGAAAAACTTAAGAACAAGATTAGTAATTTTGTTGGAACAAACATCTTATTAGGAAACGCTACATTTAAGCTTTCAAAATAGATATACATTTTAAATAAAAACAAATTAATAGGAATATTTAAAACTGGAACTACTAAATCAATAATAGGAACAATTTTTTTTTACCTTCGGCATCTTCCCTTCTTTAACATCCTGTCCTTGTCCTTTCAAAATATCATCATCTGTTGTGCATCTCGTTGTTACGGTGTTTCTAGAACAATTTACTGTCTTGCTAGTTGTGGGCGGTTTCGAGGTCGGGTTCCAGCATCCGATCCCACCTTCCGTGGATTTTTCCTTCTCCTCCAGTGGTGCCAACGTCCGCCTCCAGGAAATTGGTTCAGACGCAGTTCTTCATTTCCAAATCCAAGCCTTTGTCATTCTTCTTCGTCAATCACAGATGAAATTGGCGGCCTTCAATAATTCCTTTTCTTAACAGGAGCATCAGAAGGCAACGTCCCAAGATTAAACACTGACATCTGTCGAAGGAGATCTTGCTAACTATTCAGCCTACAGTCCATTTTTATTACACTAGATCTCAATAATTGCTAGTTTATGACAATACGGTAAAAGGTTTTTACTACTGTCTTTAACGTAATACAATTCAAAACAGTAGTGCAGTATAGCAAGCCATATCTACCGTATTGATGGAAGTAACAACAGCCAAGGTAACAAATTGAATCTAGAATATTATTTCCAGGATCTTCTAGTATTTGCTCTTATTTAAACAGAGTAAAATTTGATGACAAATTATCTTAAGTTTTTTTTTTTCTTTCTACCTCCCAATCTATTTTAATGTTCGTGGATTTCTATGATATACTGTGTTTGGTTATATAATAGTTATTGATCTATTTTATTATTATTCAGTCCTAGTATTTTCAATTTAAAAATTAGGTGATTCTCCCAAAATGTGTCACCTCTTTGGGTAATAATGCTCTCTTCAGAACAACAATATTGAAATTGTCAATACGTTTGGCTATCAATGTAGATTCTATTTGATAATAAAAAACGTAATTACTGGAATGCTTCAGGGATTATAAAGTCTGGAATGTCTTTGCTTGCAAGACCTAGGTATCAAAGGGGCATAACGATAAGACACGCAATGTGGGGGGCAACAATCATCCAACGGTACGGTTAAAGATGTCTACTTACAGGAATCCATAGGATAATTATAAGGTAAGATGGCTTTTGTACGCCAGTGCACATTATGGGAGAATCACTCTAAGATCAATATTATCGTTAACTAATTGAAACTTGATGTAAAGGAAAATCAAATTAGCCAAAAAGTTCATTATATGCTTTTTGTTCATAGTTTGTAATGTAGTGCCCTAATCACGCAATGATTTGAAAACTCGTAATTTCAAAACACATAAGACGACAAAGATTATCCTTCTTGTATGGATAGACGAAATTAAGAGCTTATTATAAATAGAAGATTTTAGAGTTGGAATAATGAATGATGCTGTTGTCATAGCAACCAATGATGCCAAGATTTCCTCTAATTTATCAAAGACATCAATTTTTTGTCGCTAATTTGGGATCAACCCAATGACGAACGATTAACGAGTTCAAAAATAGTACATTAATATCGTCAGGAGACTCATCTCGTGACGGTTACAACTCAAGTTTAACGCCCACGCAATTTCCAGTTTGTATGTGGCTGAATTGAGATTTTTTTTTTTAGTCAAAATTTCATAGAAGAAACTAACTTTTTACTTATTAGGTTTTCTGTAAAGGCTTTAACACTGGCCAGGATTAGAACGAATTTGTGCTTCTATTTTTTTTTCTCCTTCAACTCAGGCAAAACAGATCACGGGTTCATGTTAAAACATAAGATTTTTTTTTTTGTTTTGTTAACGTAACTTAAGGCTAAAAAGTAGTAGTTTATTTTCGTTAGATAACCATCTACTGTATTTTGACGACTCAACGAAAAATATATGTAATAAAAAACAAAACAGAGTAAATATTAAAAAAAAAAGAAAAGAAAATCACGAAATCAGGAATTAAAATAATTTAGAATGCAGTTATTCTAGTCAACTGAGGGTTTTGAATATTAACTACCAGAAGCAAGCGATGTTATGGATATAGGCCTATGTTATGAGAGCTAGAACTATCCAACTATTCTTTCCTTTTTTTCTGCAATAAAGGGGGGGGGGGGGGCGTTGTAACCCCTCTTCAAAAAGCCAGTGAACAAAGTGTAAGGAAAAAAATTAATTTACTGAAAATGGATATTAAATCACCAGACCTGAACTCAGTATCTTAGTTGTAAACGCCGACTATTGTGAATAGTTAATTCAGGCTTTTCAAGACCCCAAATGATTATTTAATCTTGACTATGCGGAAATGGCCCCTTGATCGATTCGGGTTTGTTAAGTGAATTTCGGATTTCATAGATCCGCTTGTATAGACCGCTACAATAGTGGCCATTTAAATAGGTCTCACTAATGGCACGAAAACCTTCTGATTACTTGAGCCACGAATAAACTATCAAGAAATTTTATTACTAGAATAACTGTTGATTGTTAATCGGTTTTATTAAGGAAACTAATCCTTTGAGACATTATTTAACGTGATTAACTGTTCGGGGCCCTAACAACAACTGAAGGATTAATAAAATTTAAATGAAAATTTCATGTTAATATGCAAAATCGATAATTATACTTGTAAATCTGTAATTTGCTCTACGACCGAATTTTTAGTAGGCAAGGGTGGTTACGTTATTTATATAGACCTTCAAAGTTGAAGCATCATGCTTCAAGACAGACTGATTGGCATCACAAGAGGTCGACATCTTCTGCTATCGCCAATCTAATGGACAAAGAGGAAGCCGGAGTGCCAGTCCGGCCCTTGCCCGTTTAATCAATTCTATCTGTTTTGGGCATATAACCGAATAAAAAAACAAAAAAATTGTTTGATTTAGTATACAATTCTTGATATGAACTTTCAAAAATTAAAAACTTGATACAATTTTTATATTCAAATACATCTATGCTATTTACGCGTTTTTACTATTAACAAAGCAGTATTCTGACATTTTACATTTACAAATTATTTATTAGATTTATATAATCTCATATTATGATAAGCCGTTAAAAATCGCCTTCAAACAATTTTTGATTTCATATGAGTAATAATAATCCTCAAATTTGCTAGATAGACCGCCAAGAAGGTAGCTGTAACACAGTAAAGAAGCAGGTGAACTCTCGTGTTCATCTTCGCATGTTCTTCGTAACTAGATGCGAAGATAACTGTATGTCGCCGGGTTTCTAAATCATGAACTGCATATTACAGTATTCCTTAAAGGATAAGAAAAAAATATTTTAATGCGTATCTTTCGCCTGCAATAACCGTAAATTACTATATCCTGCAGTCTTGAGTTAAACTCCTTTCATTTTGTTGCAGCAACTGTTCCTAGCTTCCTTTAAACTAGAAGCGATCAGCTTTGTTTTATCGTACTTTGAAAAGTGAAAACTCCCAAGCCTCGCTTGGAAAGTTCTTTCGTATTATCAAGATTCTCTGCGGCTTATTCTCTTGCTACAGCTAAATAACATTAATCGGCTAAATTACAAAACCCTCGGCCTCCTCTTTCGCTTGTGGCTGTGTCAGCAACCCTCCATTTTAGTTTCAGCCCACTTGGTTGGCTTCGGTTGCGACTGCGTGGATTACCTTCAAAAAACACTGCTTCTTTCAGGGATGACATTTGCCTCTTATCGCAACTCCGAGGTGTTATTCCCACCCTCTCCCCCATCTGTCTTTACGACATCTAGGTCTGGAATACGAAAACTATTACTAATTCTTAACTGTCAACCCAAATGTAAGCAATTTTGAAGAACTATTTTTAAATTTTTTTTTATAAATTAATAATCAGTAAATTAGCCCTTTTACTAACCCTTAGAGAATTAGGCATTTTAGTGTTGTACATCTGTCAAACTATTCATTCTAGGGAGTTGAAAGTTTCAAAATAGCTTCGGATAGCCCTATCTGGATTCAATAAGGAATGGAGATTAAAAATAGCCAAAAAATTTAAGCCGATAAAGCGCCTTAATTTCAAGAACTAGTTAAAATAAATTTTAATTAAAACCGCCTAAAAGTTAATCTTACCTAAAATGTATACTTTTCAATCCAACCTGAAAAACTTGAGCCTTAAATTTCCCTATATACGTAACGTTCTCATTTATGCTTATAAATATGTTCTTTATTTATTAAAATTTCCTGGAAATTTCATTTATTGGCAAAATAAAAAAAACCCTAAATATATTTAAAACAGAATTAATACTAAGGAAAATCTGGACTACCTCGACAATTCGAATAAGATAGGAATACATAAAATAAGATCCTTCACAGGATCCCGAATATGGAAAATAAGAATACAATGGTACTACTTTCTTTTACGGATTCTAAAACTCAATTTTGTATTAAGTCACTCAAGTCTACATTTTTGCTCAAAAAATTCGTAAACAATGGACTGAAACCTGACGGAAGACAAATCAATAATTAATAAAATTAATAATAATCCCAATTTAAATTCAATACTTTCCGAATGCAAGAAGAATTACTATCCACGGGTCCAATCGTAGACCCAAATGTTAATTAACATTTTCAATTTTTAATTAATGTCTGCCAAAGGGCTCATAGGGTTTATGATCAACGCTACAGTGTGTGTGTGTGGGGAGGGGGGAAAGGACAAGATCTCCCGAAAGGGGTTGCAATCAGTGGAACGTATTCTCGCAGGATTCGACTACACTTGCTGGGATTCACATTCCTCTTTAGGGATTTGAAATGCTCACTGATAAATCCAATTACCAGCAACTAAATTCATCTCGGCTTCCGCATGCGCGTTAAGCAGTTTCCGGATATACACATCCGGCTTAAGCAAGGGTTTCGACGACTCCATTTCCGTTTTACGTTAAAGTCAAAAACGACATCATTCTGACACGTTATATGATACAGGAGGGTTATTTGCTTTCCTGAATTTCTCGCCTCCCCACCGAACTTGGCGCCAATCAACCAATTAGTGTCCATGACTTGCAATATATGTAATTCTGATCTGTCATTCTTCCATGTTTACTTTTCCTTCTTTGTTCTGATTCAAGTTTCTGCTAACCATATAAATTACAATTATTATAAGGAGAGATTATAACCATCCGCAATTAAAGTGCTACAAATTTCAAGCTCTCTCTCGGATTTATATCGTCACACTATTTTCGTAAGTCGTGTATTCGTCGACCTGCCATCTTCTGATAACTACAGCAGAAATTCCAGTTTTTCTCATTAAAAATAATTGTCAGATTAATTCCTGGTTAAGAGCTTTACCCTTCCATCGATCGTCGACATGGTAGGTGATGTGGAGACAACGGCAAGGCTTAGTAGTAAATGACTATGCATGCTAGTCTAGGAAGAAGCAATGGTCAAATGTGAGTATCGTCAAACGAAAAGCCTGCAATTTTATTAATGAGTTTTAATATTTCCCAGTTCACTTGGATTTCAGATGGCACTAACTTCAGTCAAAGTAGAAGCACGCCGATGTTTTAACTTCCGAAATGGAAACAGAAACGTCATGCAAAACCTGACATCTTTACATTTCCAAACTGCAAGAGGATTCTGAATTTCATCTCAAAGACTGATAACATCCATCATAATTGCACTTACTTTTTTTTTAAATAAATTAACTTTTTGGAAAAATTACTGCACTATGAGACAGTCATGTCTTCTCGAAGAAATATGAATGTAGTCGCCATATTATACGATTCTTCAAAGGCAGTAAGAATGGTGGTCCTCTACTTAAATTTCTACTAATCGTCACATCTCGAACTCTCCAAATAAAATTTCTCATACATTACATTTCAGACTGAAAACTTGAAGATTATGCAATGGCAAGGCTTAATTCTTAGTAAGTTTGAAATTCAATTTCAAGGTTTCTCAATTCTGTCGAAGCTATATACGTCACATCTTACGTAAGTTATCCAAGTGTCAAGTACGATCGAAATAATTATCACCATCTCCTTTGAAGATAAATATCTGTTGCTTTCAGGGGCTATTTTTACAATCACTTTTCGGTGGAGAAACTTCCCTATAGAATTAATTTCGCACTCTTTCACTCCAAAAGTTCACGAATTCGAAATTGGTACCCATTCTGCCTAAATTTTTAAGTATATCAGAATTGCTGCAGAGCTCGTATTTCCATAAGGTTAACAGCGATTGCTAGGCCATTAATGGACAACAGACCTTACATAATAAACCGCCCGCCGAAACTGCGATCGACATCACGATCCTATCAAAATACTCTCCTTTATTAATTTCCCGACTGCCGTGTTAATAGTAGAGGCGGGAAAGGAAAGAAACTATCAGTGAAATCCACATCGATTTTGGAGTCTTGCGCGAAATGTTTCCACAACAATTGACACCTCGCCAAGTCACAAGAACAGTTTCGTTTCTATGATATTCATGTCGACCGTTACGGGACATCCACTACAGCCAGAACATTAATACCAATTTGCAGGTTTTTCACCTTTTTTTTTTTTTTTTTAAATATTTACTGTAAATATCCAGAAGCAAAATGCACGCAAGAAAGGGTGTTGATGAATTACGTAGAAAGAAAACCCACTACCTCGAGAAAAGTAGTGCAACAAAATTCGATAGTTGGATTGTCAAAAATATCAGCATCAGGAATTCATTTCGCAAAACGCATCTCGATAAGAAATCCAGGAAGGAAAATCACGAGACCTACAAGTTATCATTGATTCCACGAACCGCATTTTGTATACTGCTTTTGAGATTTTGCAAAAAATTAATTAAAATTACTTTCTTGTTTTGATTTTTTACGTTCGTCGATATTTTTTTTATTTTCGGAAGCTCGATAAGTTCTCACTGGATGTAGGTAAAACATGAAGAAATATCGTAGTGGTATCCATTGCAAAAATGTAACAAGACTCAAATATTCAACTGAATGAAGGATTCACGTTCCCAGAAGGAGTCGGTGGAAATGTCCTAATCAAATGAAATAACAAATGTCGAAGAGTATTGGAGCATCAACAATTCTACGGTCCAGGTTCTCTCTCCCCCTAACAGAATTTTCGACCGTGTGCTCCATAAAGCCATGATACGGTCCCCAACAGACGATCCCGAAGCAGTCTGCCCGTCGCCGATTTCGAAGCGTCGAGGGCCTTTCCAAATGCATGTAGAGCGGCTAATTTCCCCGGCTTAGAGCTCCATTGATCTGGTCGCCTGGCAGGATTACTCACACCTGTCACCACCAGGAGAAACTAGTGCATCAACCAAACTAGTTACCAACGGCTTTTTGGCCGGAGAATTGAATAGAAAAATGGGGGAGAGATCAATGGAAAACGAAGCAGCAATTTCCACCGAGGCCATTACCACACTTCAGTGAATATTCTCCCTCGGATTTCACACAACGCTTTCCGTTTCGATTAAATATAGAACAAAGCGGGAATCAGATGTTAATAGAAATAAAAGCCAAGACGACAACGCATCCATCAAACTGTTTATGTGCCAGCGTCACACATGTTCGATTTGAGCAAAACTAAAAACATTCAATTCACAACTGAACTATTTATTCGTGGAAGATAACACTTGTTTTAGTGGAAATGTTCAAAGTAAGATTTCAGCTGGACAAGGTTCAATTTATGTAACACATTCTAGTTAGGAGTAGGTCTCAAATATTTATCATTTAAATAAATGGTGTATATTCATCTATTTTTATATTTTTTTTTTTAACAAACGGGCGTCAAGGAAGCGATAATAACACTGCTTTTCCGTAGCGCAACTATTTCTATCAGACGACAGTAAGAAATGGTCCTTTTTGTTTTGAAATGAAGTTGCGTTCGGATTGCCTGTTGCCCACTGCATAAAACCCTGACATAATCCTAACATCTTTGGATTTTAAACGCTATTTCAGTTACTAGAGACAGAAAAACGAACGAGCGACTAGCTTTTAAAGGTGAGCAACCTTTTCCGCCAATTATCGATCTCCAAAATGCAAAAGCGGGAAAGATGGAAGCAGAATACGGGAATAGGACATCCATAATCACAGCGTCAAGTCAACCTCCACAATTCGAAATATCGAATATTTTGCTAACGTTAAAAACATCCCCTTTAATACATCACATATCGCTGCTTCATCACGCCTTACCGAACATACTTTCACATTCAAGGTAATCCCCACATGCAAAGCGACGCGTACCCTAACCGACCAGCTACAGTACAGCTGTTTTAGTCTCACTTTTCTCAAAACAGGCGTGTCCGAGACTGTAGCAAAGCCTACGACAGATCATGAAGTATGCAAGTCTGGAACGAAGCACTCAACAAACCAAATACTTCCATTAGAACAAATACTAACCATTGACGAAGATCAATTAAACAAAATATTTTCACACAACTAATTGAGAACATTAATGACCTATTTCCTATTGATTCAAGCAAATATACAGGTAAAATGGCTGAAGTAAAATTAAAAACAATCTGGATCTTGCTTCACAACTTCGATTCTTTGGTTCTAGGATACAGATATACATTTTCTAAAATGTAGCATCTTATGTTTAATAGTTCCCAAAGAGCATGAAAAATTTAGTAATCTAGTGCATATCACACTAGAAAATGACTATTACAGAGAAGGCAGGAATACGGCAGGTAAGTTTCAGAAGAGACTCGCACTTTGAAACAGCTTAAAATTTGGAAATAAATGTATAGGAGCTGCAAACTTTCTGCCCGTTCACGAGGGATTAAAGACCAAATTTTACTTGACTAGTTATAGCACTGTCTTCTTCATAGTGTTACAATTACATTCCTTTGAATAGCTTATTGAACTGCAGGCTGGCGTTTACAAAACTTTCAGGATTGAAGTAATATCTGGAGCACTTTTTTTTTGTCAAGATATTTTAAGAGAACAATTGAGGCCTTTCGACATTCAATAGATATTCTCGTCAGTCATAAGAACATTGGATAAAAATGCCATATACCCTCAATGGGCCTCACCATTTACAAAGTCAATTACTGCATTTTCAGTTAACTATCTCTTAGCAACATCCATTTTGCTTTTTGTTTGATTCGCCTCTCAAGTCCAAATAACACCGAAGTTGGTCTATTCTTTGTAAATTAGTGGTTGCGAAAGATTTCATTGCCTTATTCCAATTATCACACAGTTGGGAGCTTTTTTTATTAAACTGCATTCGACTCACTGAAAAGGAAGAGCATTACATACCACACGGTGTCTGGCTGTGAGGTGGCCCACACTTGAATCTTGCAACTTCTGTGTGAACACTAGTCAAGGAAGAGCAGATGCTGTAGGAAATTATGGACAATAGTATTGATGACATCCTCTTAGAAATGCAGGAACTACTTTTTTTCAACATCCATCACCAATGCTCCACGTTTGCTTCAAGCTTTCTAGGTAAAACAGGACTTCTGAATTTCACACAAAAACCTACAATTTTTGAAGGAAACTTTCTACTATCGAATTATATATCCGATTTTACTAAGCTCCTGATTCTTTGTTTTCGGTGCTTGACGTTGAATGTTACTGTGATAAGAATTCTGCTAAGACATTCTGGCCATCCGAGATCCACTAGATTAATTCTTGAACATTTGAAAGAATAATTTCCATGCAGTACCAAAATGCCAAATGCTGTTTAAGATGAACAAGCCTCCTACAAGAAACAACCGTTACAATTTCCAAAACTGCTTCCCATATAACATTTGATTTTTTACATTAACCACAACTTACAAGGAATATACAAAGGTAATATTAGATATTTTCATATCTTAAACATTCTAACATAAACCACTGATCTGTTCGGGTCACAAACCTTAGAAATTTCATTCTACTGTAACTGTATTACTTGTAAATGTGTCATTTACATACAACATAGTGTTTGTAATTATTGGTTATTTTATCAATTTATCGTGAAAAACTACAAATGAAGCATGCGTATTTCTATTTTACCATTTATAGAAATTACAATAATCATTAATGTAAGATAAAACGAATCCCTTAACTGACTAAAAATTTCAATTCAGCATCACATCTTCGGTGTGTGTATGTATATTTACACACACGTATCTAAGATATTTTACTGGATTGAATTCCATACTAAAGTCACCTTTTGTCAACGTTTCGCCAATATTTTTTTATTAAAAAAATAAAATAAAATTACAGCTTAACGAAATCTGAATTTTATAAACTGTTAGTGAAATTACGTGGGTAAAATATACAATTGAGTTGTGCACCTCTTTCGCTTTTTAGAAATTCCTGGAGAATTGTATTAGTTTATAAATAAACTTAAAATAAAGGTTATAACAGTAACGTCACTTTTAGAATTGTTAGTATAGAATTCCTATCCTATCTTTTTTAAACAGACCATCTGATCGTGCCGGTGAAGTCGTTCTAAATAATATCATTGTTTGGTTTCGAAATTATCGTTCCCGTCAAGTAACCCTCTCATTAAATATCTCTCTGCGCAACAGTGGCAAATAAACATTTCACAAACATGTTTTTTGTTTTTACTTTGCCTATGTTCCAATTGTTGGTAATTCCCCCCCCTTTAATTTCTTTGAAAATGTAAAAATTATCTAGCACAAGGAAAAAATAAATAAATTAAAAATTAAATAAAATAAAACTCCAACAAGTTTAGAAATTATTACACACAATTTATATCTATAAAGTTGTGTAGAGAGATACTCAGTTAAAAGATCTTCGGTCAAGATTACCTGAAAACTAAATTAAGACCCCTTCCCATTCCAATTAAAGGTGAGGAGATAAAGAAAAAATATATCTCAGCAAAGCCAGGAAAGTCCGAATCCTTAAAATCCTGACTGCCTTTCAAAAGCGATATAACAAGTCATTTGTTAGTAAATTTTGTCTGTCAATTTTGTTAAGATTAAAAAAAATAAATAAATAAATCAATTGAAGCTCCATCTTTTTTTTTTTTTTTTAATTTTATTTTTGCCATTGAATTTTGATGTAAGAAATAAATTTACCAAAAAAACTTGCTCGATTGCAGTCCGTGGGTGGGACTCTTAAATCAAAATTTGATGTCTTCTTCCCCTTTTTAAACTAAATTAGTTACAAAATCGGGTCCTAGGGTCTGCCCAGCCCTCTGTAGAATGGGTACAGGGTCTTTTCCCGGGAGTTAAAGGCGGGCGGTAGTCTGACTGACCACCCGACCTCAACTTCGAGTCCCGTTGGTCACGAAAGGGCTGTAAGTACGAAATCGGGAGGGTTGGGGCAAAGGTATAAAAAGTACAGAATCTTGTCAATGTCTAGTTGAAAGCACTAGCCCTACCCAATCCCCCAAAAAATTCGGAACCCACATGAATAGTTACATACAGGCAAATTCTCAGGCTAAAAATAAAATTTAAAAATATAAAATAAAAATGTTAGTTGAAAGAACTACAGAAATTAATGGTACATTTTGTTAAGTAGCAAACCTGGAGAGGAAATTTTTCTTTTTCTTTTTTTTCAATTAAAATGGGCAAAACCTTTTTTTTTCTTCTTCCTTCCAGAAATTTGTTGTAAAAATCAGTTTGTCTCTATGTAGTTAATAAAGCACTTTAATGTTTCAAGAAGGCTATGGTTAGTCGAAGGCATTTTATAGAGAAAAAAAAAAAAATGTTAGAAGAATTAATATTAGTTAAACTGAAATGTTGTGAACTGATAACACCTGGTCTCCAACTGGAAATTTTTTTTTTTTTTTGGCAATATTAAGAAAAACTGAATTTACAAATAGTTACCAGTTGGAATGATTTTTATTTTTCAATCTACATTCTCTATTCGTCGAGTCGATTTCAGAAAAATGTCGTAAATATCAAACGATTCATAGGGAGTGGGTTATAAAATAAATAAATAAAAATAAAATAAATAAATAAATAATAATGAATAAATAAAAAACAAAACTTAACAACTTTTCGAGCAAAGTATGGTTAACTGTTTAAATTATTTCGAAACTTTTTTTTTCCCCTCCAGTCCCATTAAATAAACGCCAGATTTTTTTTCTTTCTATTAGATATTTTAATTATTAATTTGAAATGATTTTTTTTAAAAAAAATTATATAAATATTTGAAAGCAGGGTTTTGTTAATAACGCATAGCTACGAACTTTTGGGTTTTATTTCATAAATTTTAATTTCCAAAATAATACCACTAAATAAAAATACAAACAAAAAAAAAATAAAAAAATAAAATAAAATAAAATAAAAATGAAAAAATGAAACCAAATAAAGCAAAAAAATCTTAAACTCTAAGATTACAAAATCTATGTTATTATAAGGGGATAATTCCCGTTTACTATTATAACTAAATGAATAATAATAAAATGAATATAATAAGAATAAACAAAATACATAAAAGAACAAAATGAAAAAAAGACTTTAAACTATAAAGCTAAATTCAAAAGTTGTAAGGCATACATTTCAGTCACCTCGTTTTTTTTTAAAAAAAAGCTACTACTACTAAATTATAATATGAAATAATAAAAATATACAAAGCAAATGAAAATAAAAACCTACACTTAATTAAGGAAA
>JAFIDM010001028.1:41026784-41092808 GCA_023159025.1 Thereuonema tuberculata | reverse complement strand
AAAAAATTCAAAAAAAGCTTTCAAAATTTTTTTCCAACAAAAAAGCAAAAAGTTGGTTTGTTCTTTTTTCTCTAATTTTTTTTAATATTCAAAATCTGGTTTATTTCTTCTCTGCACTGAAGTTTCCTGTAGTCTTTCAAAGCAGCTTTATTAAAATATAAAAACAAAAATAAAAAATAAAACAACAAATGCAAACAAATTCATGAAAGAAAAAAAGGGAAGAAAAAGAAAATATAAAGAAAAATAGAGAGAAAAGAAAAAAGAAAAAGTGGCCTTTGATACCTGGGATCCCTCAGAAAAACTTTCACCCTCCACCAATTTTATTCTAAATATTCGTCCATGTGAATATTTACTGCAAAATCTCAACAGTATTTCAACATTACTTTTTTTATTATTTACTATTATATATTACAAAAATTTTCTTCCCCAGTCCGACCAACCTGCTTGAATGATTATTTTTTTTTTAAATAACAGACAGGGTAATGAATTACAACAGCTAACGGAGGTTAGTGATTCGTGTTCTTTGCGTCTTTAAATTAATAATAATAAAATTAACTTTTTGAAACACCAGCAGAAATCATTTTAATACATTAAAAAAATTTTTTTTTTTTTTGAGATGGACAGTAATACATGCATGCGTAATTTATTAGTATATATAAACAAACGTAAATTGTTAGTGTGTTAAATATTAAAAAAAGAGTACAGGTAAAATAATTAATGCAGGTGGTATTATTTTGCATAGGTTTTTTTTTTCTTTCTTAGATGAAGTACATTAATATTTTTTTTAGAATGAAGATAATAAGACTATTATAGTTCAGAGGGCTATCTTAGTTGTTATTCTGGAAGGAACCTACAAATTCACAGCCAACAGGTTGGTCTGACTCCGGGAGCGTGTAAAAATTATTATTTTTTATTTTTTTTTGCGATTCTTTTTAACATTTTTTTTTTTTTTTGGTTTCTACTCTACTAAATACTCAGCAAATCAAAAACAAAACGAAATATATAATATTTATGCAATGCCTGCATAACATGGAACTGAAACTTATAAGGGACGAATAGATAGAATAAGGAAATGTACATGTACCTTGACAGTGGGGAGAGAGGAATGTACCTGAAGCGCCCTGTAGGGTGGTGGATGGGGCCCCCAAAGCGCCTCTGTGGTGAGAGGTAGGCTGCCAGAGGGGGAATGGCTTTGGCATTGTTGCTAGGGTTGTTGGCAAACTTGACTGTAATGGGCTCAGCTGCTCCATCGGGTATGGTTCCATGCAATTTCTGAATTGCACGTTCTGCCTCTACTCTTTGGTCAAATCTGATAAACCCAACACCCTTTGATAATCCTGTAACAGACGAACCGACACCTGTTTTTAGGATTAAAAGCAGCAATTACACTGCTCATGTCCAGTAGTACATGGGGTACATGCATATAAAAAAAATAAAAAAAACTAAAAAAAAAAAAACTAAAATAAAAAGTTTGCAATTGATCTTTAGTGTTTGATTTCGGAAAAAAAAAGAAAAAAAAATTTTTCGTCTTTCTAAATGCAGAATCAATATCAAATAAAACTGCAAAATAAAATTTTGACCTGAAGAAAAAAAAAAAAAAAAAAGGGTGGGTGGTGTTGAGATTAAAACAAAACCACAAATGAAAAAAAAAAAAAAAAAAATCAAGGCTTTTGTTAAATAAAAACAAAAAAAAAATAGTTAAGTTTTTTATTAAAAAAAAAAAAAAAAATTATATCAAACACTGAAGATAAGCGATGGCTGATTGCTAAGAACGAACACAATCTGCAAGTGCAGGAAAAATATGCCAAATGCAACAACAAATTTAGAAAATGCTCTCGGAAATTAATTTAAAAAAATAAATTAATAAAAATAATAATAAAAAAATAAACGCAGTAAATCATTAAAGAAAAATCAACTAAAAAACTAAAAAATAAATATGCTTATATACAAAAACAAAAGCGAAAAAGAGCAAATTCCAAATGTTGGATTTGATTTAACATAATCTCAGTGCACTTATCGACCGTGTTCAACGGTTTTTTATTTGTGTTTGGCCTACTTAAAAACATTCTGACCATCTAATAACAAACTTAATATGGACTGGCAAACATAGTTAAGCTTAAAAAAACTGCCAATTAAATAAATAAAACTAATTCACTAACGAATAACTAAAATTTTTTTAAAGTATAATTGTAATCTATAAAATGCAAACGTGGACAGAGTTCTCTCAGATTTTTTTTTTTTTTTAAACCTTCCCACCTCCCTGTTAACTTGTCATTCGAATTGGAATCCGTAGTTATTTAATTGCGTGCAAAAGAAACGAATTTTCGCCAAGTCTGTAAGAACATGAATTGCAATTTGTCCGCCGAAGATGTAATATTTCATATCAACCTTTTTTTTTTTCCATTACGGCGAACTATATATCCCAATATTTGGGCTAGTGTTAAATTAAATGTTGATTACTGATGCACTCGGAGAATTTCTCGCGGCACACCGGTTGAGAAGATCCGATCTACACTTATGATTCAAAATATCTTCTAACAATTGGACTTAATTGAAGCAGCAATTGACGTTTACTGCGTATTATTGAATACATTTTAATAGAGCCATACACCTGAATATATGAGAAATAACTTTATACATGCAATGGTAAAATACACACGACCGTTTCGACCTTTTTGACTTGAAAAGGCTGTCTCTCGGCGGCGAAACGGTCGTGTGAATTTAACCATTGGATACATAAAGTTTTTTCTCATATATTCAGGTGTATGGCTCTATTAATGTGTTCAATTGGACTTAACATTTGTGAAAATTTTTCTTAAAACCGACCTACTAGTCGCGCTAATTCTACAACTGGCCAACAATGCGGTGTTCCTCGATGTTTATCCAGGCTCTGCTCAATTTGTAGCAGCCTGCAATCCAAAGAAGATGTTCGACGAAAACGTACATTTTGTTTAAATGGAGGTTAGAACGAAATATCGATGGTGTTTGTAAGTATTACAATAGTTTACTAAGTTTTGTTTTTCTTTAACTTACTTGCTAGTTATCATAAAAGCAACTGAGTAATTTGACTATTCGATCTCAGTAAATATCAGTTTCGTTCTTTTTTATCAGAACTAAATTAAAGTTAGTACCGTTCATTATTACACTATTTATTTTATTTAAAGATACACACACAAGTACGTGCACGATGCTCTATAAAGTGGAATTTTTGTTTTCCCAGGTACGCCTCGAAGCACTAATAGTTACTTACTAATATATTCTTAGTAATTAAATGCTAAAAAGCTCTCTTTTCCTATTCTGTGACAACAAAAGGCTTTTTAGTATTCTTTAATTTATTAATAATAAATTTTAAAATTATAATGCAGACAACACTAGTCCAGTCCAAGAATCGCAATTCTTTTACTATATTTAGAAAGAACTTCTTTCGAATCCTAAATTTTGGCTTCGCTATCTACAAAAAAAAAACAAACCACCTTACAATTCGCAAAATATCCAGTTCCCTTCAATTTTCGTAGAATATGAAATATGCCGAAGTAACAGCTTGACCCTTACCAAAAAAGGAGATCGACATCCTAATTGGCAAAATAGACTTTTAATACGAACTCCAGAAGATTTCGCGAATTACTTATCTTTTATAAGAAAATAATTTTATTTAATGCGAAGATGCTTGGTACTCGGTATGAATAGTTACATACATACACTTGTTTGTGAAAAATGCAACACCACGAAGAAAACAGGCAAATGAAGTGAAGTTTACAGGAAATGTAAAGTAGGACATGGTATGCAAATGATTAAAATTTGGGAATGATTGCGCATGTCTAGAGTCAGCAGCGCCCTCTGAAATGTCGTGTGTATAAGTAGAGGACTGTTGTGGATCCAGACAAGTCGTTTTTTTTATCGTCAGTGAGCTGTACACTTGCCTAGTGGAGTCAGTATGCCTCATCGACGTCAAAGGGCATCTTAGAAGCAAGCTATGGAGTTTGAACGGGGCCGAATGATCGGCTTGCGTGAAGGAGGATTTTCATACCGCGAAATTGATGCTCGTACGGGGCATAATGCCACGACAGCGTTGCGAGTGTCGAAGCAGTGGACTGACGAGAACATGCAAGTTGAAAATCCAGAAGTGGATCACAAAATGTGACTACGCCTCATCCACCAAGGCGGTGACGACCGTTCAGATTCTTCTCGACTGTTATCACAACGTTGGAACACTGCAACAGATCTGACATTGTCTGGTTTCACGGCATCAGCTGCGCAGAGGACTGCGTGCATGCATTCCTTATGCCCAAATCACACCAGCATATTTTTCATCATTGACCCTATCTTTGACGGTCTACGATCGTGTGATTTGCCTCTGTTGATCATTTTCATCACTGATTTCAATGTTGAAAAAATTTATCGCATCGTTGTTTTCAATGATGGTAATTAGTGAAAGCTCCAATCAGAACCGACGAGCTTCGAGAGCGAAGAAGCCAACCAGCGCCATTCTGGCCACCGTTTCGATTGAATCGGAAGGCTATTATAAATTAAGTATCACAGTGAGGAGATTATCTTTCGAAAATAAACAAGATTTTTACTGAAATAAATTAATTATATGCGTCAGAATGTGCAGATGTCAACTTTTTAAAGAGATTTAATTTCTTCTTGAGCTGCGTTACGGTCGCAGGGGCTTGAGATTGCCGCCGCTGTTCACCTCGCTTTCGCTTAAATAATAGAGATGCTTGAATACAATATACAATTAGTTTCGAACAGATTGACAGCTTGCTAAAAGTCATTTCAAATCTTACCGAAATTGCGTTGCCGAAACACGATTTAAAAAAAAAAAAAAAAGATTAAACAGTTTTTTCGTAACTGGGAAAATTTCGCCAGAACCTTCGAGCACAACTCTGATTGGCTAGCGCTCTGCCAATCATATGCACTGTTTAATCATATTTCGTCCATACGGTGAAAAGCAAGGGACGGGGAACACTTCACTGAAAACAATGATCATTTCAGTGAAGCAAATCAATGATGAAAAAATATGCTGGTGTGATTTGGGGAATTAGCAGAGGATTCCCTTGTGCCTGAACCATTGACACCTCAGCTACAATGGGCTCACGAACACACCCACTGACATGCAAATTGGCATCATATCGTGTTTTGACAGAGTCCCGCTTTAACTTGGATTGTAATAGCCACATATGCATCAGACAATTTCAAGGTGTGCGCCATCTTCCACAATGCATAGGCGTGATGGTTTGTGGAGCAATTAGGTATCATAGGCGATCTCTGTTGCCACGAATTGTGGGCACTCAACAGCAACATCAGGAGAGTTGTGGAGACAGCGCACTCCTGGAGTCATATTCCAGTAAGACAATACCAGACCTAATGTTGCCAGAAATGTCCAGGCAGTCTTCCAAGCAAGGCAGATACTCCTCCTTCCCTGGCCTGCATATTCGCCCGATATGTCACCTATTGAATGTCTGGGATATGGTCACTCGGCAACTAGCCTGTCAGGCGATACCCCAGGAACACATCCAAGGCCTGTTTGATTCTATGTCACAACGTTTAGCAGCTCTTATTGCATTTCATTACGCTTTACACCATTCCGTTTTTTTTTTTTGCAAGTACTCTTATTGCATTGCTCCGAAACCTTAATAGTTTGTTTGTATCACTATTAGTAATGTGCTTAATAAATTTCCTTTTATTCTGATGGTTCCTTCATGGTGCTGCAATTTTTACAAACACGTTGAAAAATATTCCGCTAGCACCGTGAGACATCCTCCAAGTCAGATGATATGTCAACATCTGGTACTGCTTCTGCCAAAAAGGAACTACAATGACTGGTCCTTTTTAAGTGGAAATCTTACGGGAAACCTGATAACTCATATGACAATACATAGAGGCACAATTTTTATGCATGATGGTGCTCCATGCCACAGATTAAACACAGTAAAAGATTTTCTACAGAGAAGCCTTTATGGACGGGAGCACTGACATGCTGAAAATGAAATGGGTCAATTCCAAATTGTTGTCAGTGTGGGTATTGTCCAAAATTGCTTTACAGATCTTGGCATTCATGGATCCAGGTACTAAAACCAGAGGACCAAGGCTGTACTACGATTCCATCTCCTCCGAACTTCAAAGTGGGAATAATGCAGTCCTGTAAGTAAAGCTCGCCAGGCATTCGCCACACTTCTACACGTCCATCGGATCGCCATAACTAGAGCGTGATTAGTCACTCTAGAGCATGATCTTCCATTGTGAAAGAGTCCAATGGCGATGTACTTCGCATCACTAAGTGACGGGCGGCATTCTGTGCAGTGATGTTGGGCTTCAGATCGACCGTGGAATCCAAGTGGTAAAAAAGGTAAAAAACATTGGCGTTACACCAGGTTATTCTTTGCATTTAAAGTATTCATTTTAAAAGGTAGGAAACTTGTAGGTGTGAATCTTTAACATTAGACCTATCACACATTTCAAAACATCCCTAAAAGTTACACACAACTGTCTTATTATTTCATTTCAACGATTTACCAATGAAAGTTCATCCAAACCGGAAAAGATGTATACATATACTCAGACCCACTGTCAGAACGAAACCGCTTAAGACAAAGTTTTGAAATTCAATAAGTCTTTGATGAATTCGACTCTTAAAACCGTAGTTGTCCATGGAATTACCTTCAAATTGGCATCATTTTCTAGTTGGAGGAAGTGTATGGTAAAACAAGATCCAAAAACTACTTCACAAGCATAAAGAAACGATAGTTCTTTGTTAATGAAGTAAAATTTAATGATACTCAATGAATAAGCTCTTAAATCTAATAACAAAACGGGAAGCCAAATTTTCCAAACGTTTAGTATTTACTATTGTTTGACATTACGTTTTCTGGAAGCAGAGCGCGATTAAAAGCATGTGGAGATTTAATATACCGAAAGCAGTATAAACTCTTGAGTTAGTCCTACAGTAAATGAAAAACGATGGAAAGCATTTATTAACGATCCCTGGAAATCGCTTATGGGATAAAATTACGTCCAAATCCGCTTATATCTTAAAGACGGTCCGTTTTAAAACAGATCAAATGCAATTAAATAGCAAACAGTCTAGCAACTTCTAGAATTTTCATGTACGAACCAACTAGTAAATCAACACAATTCATTATCAAAAATCACGGACCACTCTGCTTCAAGAAGTTGAATGAGTTATTTTCAAGATATAATGTATCCATGCTTTGTGTTTTCTGAAGCTATTGAAGTAGCAAGTACATTCTGCAAAGGAATACAGCTATTTCCACACTGGTCCAACAACGACACACGAGGTCCGAGCTCTAGGAAATGGGACGTTTGCTATTTTTCTAGCAATCGGATGAAACATTTTGAGTACTGATCTGTAGAACAAAATGTTTGCTGAACACACATTAAAAATGTAGTTATTTATATATAAGATACACACAAAAATTATTCTTTGCTGACCAATAATTTATTTTTACAAAAGATACTACTAACTCCATGTTAGGGTGGTGAAAAGATTGATAAAGCACGTTTGAGCTCAATCCGTTGTTTCAGATTGGAATTACCAGATCAAGAAATAAAGAGGAAAAAAAAAAATCCTAGACCCAATTGATACCAGCTTTATACAAAGTTGAAATGAAATTAATGTCGATGAAAATTTATAAAGGAAATTGATAACTATTCCTTCTGATGAATACAACCCAAATTTCATCAAAAGACAAAAACTGACCTTTTAGTTGGCTATAATTTAACTACTTATTTCTCTTGTTTCCACAGCGAAAGACATATGACGAAACCTGATTACTTATGTTCGCCTGGAAATCAGGACGTCAAACGTAGAAATGGAGTTTTTTTTGTAACAACAAGTTACTATCAGTGAATCTATCAGGGAAGACGATTACAAAGCCAAGTCAGGGGTCTTAATTGGAACGTTTTTGTAATAATACAAAAATCATAACTGTACAAAATACAAAAACAGAACGTCTTCGTGATGTTTATGCGATATTTATGATCTACTTTAGCAGTAGATGTAGCCGATATATCCTGAGAAACATCAATTCATAAGTGGATTACGACAACAAAGGTCTTGCTTTGGGAAACGTATAATACAAATTAAGATTCATTGAACTCTTACAAAAAGGCTTTTTTGACGATCTTATTTTTTTAATCCAGACAGATAGGACTGAACATTTCATACCATCACTATATACGAGGATTTTAAAAGCTTTATTATTTTTTTAAACCTCAAACTTCCAAATCATGCTGTCGACAAAGAAGCAGAAAAGCATTATTCTCCTATGCTTAAAAAAAAAAAAAGCAGTTGACATTTCCTCTTGAGGAAGCAACTCTTGATCACTACATATCATTAACCAACGCCACTTTGCAAAACGTGCATTGGAAACCATTTCAATGCTTAATCCAGTTCTCTGGAGTAGAAATGTCCTCCAAATAACGAAGAAATTAACTTTTAATACATAGGTTCAGATTATTTTAATATATGGTGCAGAAACGTGTACAATTAATAAACGTCACCAAGATAGAATTCTATCTACCGAAATGGATTTTGGGAGAAGAGAAAAAATTCGTAATGTGAGTATTCGAGAAATGATGGGAGTAAAACAAAGAATTATCCAGAACACAGTAAAACGACTTAGAGTGGTATTGGCCATGTCGATGAGAATGACGGAAGGATACAGACTCCCCAATACAGTTATGAAGTGGCATGGAAAATGGTAGACGGAAAAAAAAAAAAAAAAAAAGAGGAAGACCAAAACAAAAATGGTTAGACCACATAAATGCTAGCCTCACATACCATAATATAACTGAGGCTATGAACCTGGACAGAAAGCAATGAAAAATGCTCTGAGTAAAATCTAGGTTAAGGATATGCACTAGTAAGTAGAGAGAGAGGGGAAAAAAAAAAAAATCACGAGATTTTACATATATTTCAAAAACCAGCCTTACGTTACACCTGACGATTACATAACCAATCCACAATCAGTATACAGTTCAAATAAAAACGAAAAACAAAATTACCACCTTTAATCTGATTAAGAGTTTCGCAAGATTATCAATTGAATTTTTTTTAAAGCTTTCAAAAAATACAAATTTCTACTCTCCAATACATATTTTTTGAGTTTCAACAAAAACAACACAGTGTAAAAACATTAACAGTTTAATGGGCACTGATGGAAATACCAGTAAGACGAAAATAAATAATAATAGTAATAATAATAAAATTAAAAAATATGCATATCTGCAAACTACATCTCGAGTTGCCCATATTCAACTTCGTCCAGAGGAATCTGGGACAGCTGTTTTGTCTTTATTATGACTTATCAGCTAGATCTATTCAGTTGTTTAACAACATATTAAACATTATGGCTTTTGATCGTGCTCCCATCTTTAATAGCAACATTTCTCCCATTTTCATTGTCATAATTGAAATATTAACTACATACAATTGTACGGACCCATTGACCAACTTATCTTTTCAATGAAAGGGTTATTATGAAATTAATAAAATTTAGTAAGGTAAAAATAAATAAAATCTTAAAAATGCAGTTTAACAAATATCCTCCAGAACTCTGAACCAAACGTTTGTTATTTTTTTTTTCTATTCTAAAACGAAATTATTAAAAGCAAACAAATAACAAGTTTTCAAAAAAATAAAAATAAATAATTCAAAGCTCTCGCTCAAAAGTTTAAACTTAAAAAATTTAAAAACTAAATTGAAATCATTAAAGAAATTATACTTTTAAAACTTAAAATCTTTCTGCAAAGAATTAAAATAAAAGAAATAAAAAAATACTTAAAAATGAGAAAAGTAAGGAGGGTGTTAGTAATGAAAAGCCTAAAAAAACATTCCTCAACATAAAAATAATAAAATAAATAAACAATCAGCCATCAAGTTAGTGGTGCAAACCTCCCATTGTTATTACAACTTGTCTCACCTGTTATATTGTCACAGAGTATCCTGGATGTGATTATGCGACCATACGGTGAAAATAGATTTTCCAGGTCTTGCTGTGTCATAGATTTCGGTAACCCACTTACATAGAGATTGGCACCCTTTATTGCTTCACTGCTTGGTCTTGCATATGACACCTATAAAAAAAGAAAAAAAAATACTTCCGTTGTAATATCATACTATCACTAATAACATTCAACAATGCAATAAAAGATATTTTTAAAATAAGAAATCATCTTTAAATTTAAATGAGATATACTACTATTGTTTTTTGTTTTGTTTTTTTAAAAAAACCTTTAATATGACTAGCAAAAATTTGGGCTTTGAGTAGACTCGCGTACTGTTAAAATCACTTCCGAAAATTTGATATTATATAATCGCACACACGTTAAGATTGAAGGTATTTAGAAGTGACTAAAGCCTGTTTTACATTTACCATTTCACTCGCCATCACCTGGACATCACAGATGTCCAGTAAATGGAGAGCTTAGAGCCTGGGCTATTTTCGAAGAAATGTCTGGACATCTAATGGCTGGACATTTCAAATAGCGCTCCTGGTGACGAATTATAGAACTTGGAAGTCCAATCGATTTGTATCTATTTATTCGAAATTACCGATTACAAAAATGATTTTCGCGATCGGAGGGCATCTTTTCCTTATGTTTTCGTGGATGCTTTCATAAAATGTTACATTATTAATCAAAATCATTTCAGAATTTCGGCTTAAAATTCGAATCGAGACGAGCGATCGACATCTCGAAAAGATCTCGCCATTAATCGAGATTTAACGAGACTGAATTATTTATCGAAACTGAAAACAAAGAACACAAAACGATGAAAAAAAACATGAATATTTCCTATTTTAATTAATTAAAGACATTCTTTCACCTATCCGATGCATTGCCTAAATGGTTTTTATATAAATCACTGCTATTTTTTTCGTAAATAAAACGTAGGCATGATGACAATTGAGAAGTGTAAATGTTCCGTGTGATGGAAGGCGTTATGGTAAGTGTAAAGCAGTGCACTAATCACTCGCAATCTATCCTGACATGACCTCCGTTATGGCTTGCATTTATGGCGAGTGAAATGGTAAATGTAAAACGGCCTTAATGCTACGACGCAGTACGATTATTAGAAATTACAAATTTTTGTTTCGGTTTAAGAACTAATGGCTTTTTCCAAGTTTTTAAAAACAAATCAATTCTTTTTAGTTAGAAATGGAGAAACTAGCTTCACTCGTCTAAAATATAAGATTAAAAGTTTCTTACATGTGTTGGAAAGTTGTTCCCATTTTCAAAGAAAAGTTAAATAGGATTTCAAAGAAACTTCAAGAATGCAAAAAAAACAAAAAAAACAAAAACGAAAGTGAAATTGTTACAAAAACACTTGTAATCGTTGTAAACTTAATAATAATAGCGAAACTAGTAATTTTTTTTATGGATTGTTCCTTCTTAAATGTTAACCTTTCTAATTTAGTTGTGTCGGCGCCTTTATCATAAAACATTAAATGTGACACGTTATAATTATTAAATTAAAAACAACTTCTAAAGTCGAGTTTACAAAAGAAAAGCTATCTACGAGGCAACATGCTTATCGTTTGACCTTTCTAGGATGTAACAGCGACATCAATTGCTCAAATTCGCAACTGAATCTTATACATATAACGAACACATTCGGGTTTTTGTATTTTCTATTATGAAACTCATGGAAATTGACGATCCCGTATTTTCGTGATTTCACATAATTTACTCGAGAATAGTCTTCTCACAAAATATTGAAATATTTAAATGAATTATAATACGGGGAAATGCATGAGACTTTTACTACATCTTAATAAATTGAAATCAGTCAATAAACAAACAATAAATTCATTATGTAGTATTTTCCTAGTGACAGACATTAAAAATACTAAATTTCTTGAGACCTGCTGAAGAGGCTAATGGCGAGATCTCGAGAATTTCGTAATTCTCGCGCAAACGTGATCGTCAAAATAAATGTGTTAGACAGTACATTTCCTAATATATTTTTACATTAGTGTTATTTTTAAATAATTTTATACCTATATATATTAATAACTTGGCTTGGCTATATAATGTCCATGTAGAATTTCCTTATTAATTCTTCCATACTTCATTCCCACCTCCATGTGAAGAAATCGTTGCATAGATGTTTTGCTTCCGTTCAATTCAACCTTGGACTGAAGCTTCGAATGAATGATATCAAGCATTGGGTATTCATCCTCACGAATAATTTCACTGATAGTGGCTCCAACTCTACACGTCAAAGTCGTCCATATCTACTATTGGCTTTACACGAATCCGCTTCATGCCGGCAGCGGTGAGCGAGTCCCCGCGGAAAGACCCTCCGCAGACCATTTTCATCACCGTCGAGGCGAACAATTTTGTTGCAGTTTGCCGTTAATCCACCGTTTCAAAAATACATAACTCCGTCATTCTGACTCTTGAACTATTGAAAAACGTTTCAAATTGTATCCCTGGATAGGCTGTGTAACATTTTCCCTCGCTTACCGACAGTAGCTTGAATTGTCAATGGCTCCATTTCTAAGTTTGACGTCATGATAACCAGGAGAAAGTAAGAGATAAGATTCCTTCCATATAAGGAAGTTTTTCTCAAATGAACTCAACTGTAAATTTATTAATTACGAAAATATCCTTTATTGACAACCTGAACCAATTATTGTCTGACAATATTTTAACATCATCCCAACAACACTGTTGATTTTATTATTTAATTTTTCTTTGGAAATGGAGACAACTTTCCGAAACATGTAAGAAATTTTTAATTTTATATTCATACTAAAAAAAACCAAAACCAAAACCCTAAACCTAGTTAATATGTCTCATTAAAACAATTATGTATATTATATACACACAGAATTTTACAGAAATAAACTACGGGAATATAAACAGGAATAACTAATCAACAGAGCTTCACTCTCCTCCACTCCCATTCCGTAAAATAGCAGGTTAGTAATAAAACTCTACGAAGCAATAAACGAATAACGATAAAAGATTCGTTCCACATCTGCTGCAGAAAATAAATCTATATCATGCCAAATGTTACTGATTCTATCATTAGAGCGGTGTCATTACAAATGTTCCGGATTGACGGGGCGCGCTTTTTATATGAATTAACTTTATTTAAATAACTATTTGATTAGTTTCATTCCTTTAATAAATATGACTTGAAATGGTAAAAATATACTTCGATTACCCCCCCCCCCCAAAAAAAAAATGTACAATAACCTACGGAAGCTTTTCATATCCATTCGCACATTCAATACTATATACATAAGAACCGACGTGTTTCTATAAACAGCAACTTATCTGGGAGAGAGGGTAAAATATTTAAAGATAATTTTTCAAGTATGAACATATTTTAAGAAACGCTGGGGAGGAAAACTACTGGGGAGTTTTTCATATCAAATACCATTTTAATATTTTAAACGATTTTCAGTTATATCAGAAATAGATGAGTGTATTAATTGGAGAGTGTAGAGAAGATTGCATATCATTTTCTGAACATTTCGAATTAAAACATAAAATAAAAGGAGCTAAATTCCGATAAAAAAAATAAAAATATAACAAGACTTCTGTACAAATGAAGAATAATCATTTCTGCTAATCAGCATGGCTTTCAACCCCCCCCCATCTGCTTTTTAAAGAATCTATACAAATGATTCATCACATTTTAGGTGCCTCTATTTTTTTTCGTGCAGAGTATTCAGGAAATCTAATCTCGTAGTATCTGTTGCCGAAGTAAATAAATAAAATATTGTTATAAACATTTTAAAACATTAAAAAATTATAATTTATTTGGATAAGATTTCTTTAGATCATAAAAATTAGTACCTAAAAACATAGTGGCATCATCACAGCTACACGAAATTTTCGTTAGCAAGTCTCATTCTCTCTATAATCAAATATTGTGGAACATACAATACACATTTATAGCTTAGTTTTGCTTATTCAAGTTCAATACCCCGAATCTGTTTACCCAACCCCAACTTGGTTCCGTTGTCTAGAAAGCGTCGAGAACCTTGCCTCCTACGACTCCGAAGGCCATCTAAGGCCTGCAGTGTAACAACTGATTGCTGTCTCAAGCACGTTTTCTTAACATTTACAAGCAAGTGAAAGAAAGTCACTACTTTTACTTCCCGTTCTGAACTTAAAGCCAGACAGCAACAATGTCGAACGGAGTTCTGTTCTCGTAAGAAGACTTCCCAACCACCCGGCCACAACAGAAACACGATTGTCTTCGCAACAAAGATGGGATTCCATATTAGAAATTTTTGATGAATTTTTTTTCTGGAACTCATTAGATCACAGTAAATTCAAAATGGCGTTAGTGCGGGAACAAGTTACGATCAGCAAGAAAGGAGACAAGCCAGGGAGAATGTTTTCCGTTACTTCAAGAGTAATAGTGAGGACATGGTTAATTATGAATTATTAGAGAAGACTACTGTTGCGACCATGTATCCACATCCACCTAAAGCGGATAATTAAGGAGCTACCACGGTAGACGGGGAACTGTTTCCACTCCTGGAAAATTTAACGATGAAAACAAAACTTAAAATAAGTGCTAAATAATAAAGGTATTGTGAGTAAGACATAATTAAAAATTGTTAATAATAATGAGGATTTTCGGAATGGTTAAATTTCTAATGAAAATTTCGAACATTGATTATTTTCTATATATCGGAAGCGCAGTGGTGTCTCAAAGAAAAAATACACAATGAAAAACTCACCAATGAAAAAAATCCATGTGCCAGCGAGAGCGGCCTCAATGAATTTTTTTAAAGCATAAGACTTCAAACTGCGCATTTGAAATGTTAAAAAACAACAATGGATGAGACCAAATTATTCACAAGTGACATCCTGGAACAGCTGTTTCACGCTCGTTGGCGATCATCAGCCAGGAGAAGTACAGTCGGACCTCTATTTAACGAACCTCTATTTTGCGAATTTTTTTTTGGAACCAAGAACATTTTGCTAATTTCTTCGTAAAATAACCTCCAAATAGCGAAGTGCATTTTCTATTTATGAACTTTTTTTTTTCTCCTTGAAATGTTTTATGATTAATATTCCCTTAGAGGAAATGAAAGAAATTTGGATACAGCTGAGGGAAAAATTATCTTTCATTTTTTCATGATTACCTTTCACTTGATTTTGAAGTTGAGACTTAGGAAACACTAACTGAAACTGATATTTTGGACAGTGTGAAAAATAAAAACAATACAGCAATGAATTGGGATGAAGATGATGAAAATGGAAATGATCATGATGAAGAAATCAAAAACACTTCATTATGATGAAATGCATTTGAAACAATCCGACGTGGATTACAATTTTCAAATTGTACTGAAGGGGTTTTTGGTGCATTGCAAAGATGCGAGACGTAGAGCAAAAACACTTAAAAGCTCAGACAAAATTAACAGACTTTAGTAAAATGTAAGTACGCATGTGGTAATGTATGCTTTATGTCATTAAAATTATTAATTTTTTAATAACATTGAATAATAAAAGATAACAAGGTCTCCGTACTGAGGCTAGTATGAACAATACATCAGAAGCGCAGTGGTGCCTCAAAGAAAACAATACACAATGAAAAAAAAAACAGTGAGAAAATCCATGTGCCAGCGAGAGTTTTTCATTGTGTATTTTTTCCTTTGAGGCCTTGTTATTTACTGTGACTTATCCTGGCTGATGATCGCCAACGAGCGTGAAACAGCTGTTCCAGGATGTCACTTGTGAATAATTTGGTCTCATCCATTGTTGTTGATTATTTTCTTTTTGAGTTACTAAATTCCCGTTGTTTTAAAAAAATCCACCAGATATCACAATAAATACCCGACATGATCAATTCATAAAATGACCAAATTTGGAATCTCTTCTTTGTTGGTAAAGACAATAATTCAACTGCTTATGTTTTCCCTTTCACTGTTTGAAAACCTTTGAAGAGTACTTGTTAGCTTTTACCCTCAAGCGCCATAATGTATACTAGTGAGTATTCTAAATAATGTATTTTGTTGAACTCCGATCGAGAACCACTTCCCTAAATACAGAATTAATCATAGTAAACGAAAATAACTCATTATTTCAGAATGACTGCAATGTACACGATTAAGTTTTTTTTGTTTTTGTTTAGCACGCGCTTTTACATATTACAGCGAGTTTCTGTAAAACTAAATTGTTAAGAGGTCACACGCTCCGTAATAAAAACACCAGTTAAATTTACATCTTTATCGCGATTCAATCAAAGAAATTCCTAAATATGTGAGGAAACAAATTCAGCAATGAGGAAAACAGTAAAGAAAAACTGTAAGTAATAGTTTGTACAGAATGCTAAACCAAACATACTTCAGAAACTAAGTCTGAGGATCACAATATCTCGGAAATTAACAGCCAAGATATCCTTCAAAAGCTTGAAGTTTTAATATGTTATCCGTTGACGTGCTTCAATTCATTCTTTTACATCGAACCAGTAAAGACAATGGAATGAAAACAAATGCACATTTGGATACTATATGTGGATGCCCGAAAATCTGCGCAAACTTCATTTTCTTGCGTAGAAGTTACAGGCATTTCAGGATCGTTTACTTCAGCATCTACTATGTGTAGATACACTTTTAAGGCTAACTTTTATCCTTTCTAATCTTTCCTTAATTTATAAAAAAAAAAAAAAAAAAAAAAAAAAAAAAAAAAAAAAACAGCGATAAAAGAAAAAAACAACTAATTATATTTCCAGCAGAACACATACTGTACCCAAATTTTATTTTAGGAAAAAAATAATAATTTAAAAATGGGAGTTAATATAGACATACAACGCCATCGACCAACATATCAGAGAAAATTAATTCCACACAAGCATTTACGTTCCGGAAATTCTAAAAAATTACTTCACAAGTTCATGTTTTCAGTGGACTTTTGAAGTTGGCATTAGACGTAACGCCAATCAAAAAAAAAATATTTCACTTGATTTTCTGCTTTCCAGGAGAGATTGTTACACTTGTTAAAGAGTGAAGATGTTCCTACCTAAACGTGAAATCTAATTCTCGCTGTCTGTTGTGACCAAGGCCTCAAAAAAGTAGTAGTAGTCCTCTATGAAATGATCAATTCATTATAAACCATCCTAATGTACTAATATTAATCTAAGTATCAACACCATATCCGCACTTCCTCTTATGACCGAGCGATTTACGACAATCTACGTCTGAGCCAAAGGTCAACAAAATCCCGGAAGAAATACATCCTTTTTCTCCCCTGTAGAGGTAACGTCTGTCTTAAGACCTTCCCTTGGATTTCAGTCACTTCCGGTCGTCCACATCCACGTGGAGAGTACAGTTCCTTCTGGACGACACATGCATTACAGTCTCTTAAAAAGTTTTACATCCACGAAACAAGATGGCGTTCATCTATAACCGAACAGCTCTTTCCTGTGTTTCTGAATTATCTCCAGTTTAAACACTGCTGTGAACTAGATTGGCTAATTAATGAAATGAAAGCTACAACTTCCCACCTTCAAACTGTTTATAAACTCACTATTCATTTTCATGACAGTCATTATTCTTCAATGCCTTAACCAAACAAGGAATGAATACGTAGATCTTTACAACACTGATAACATCTTTCGTAATATTTTGGGCGTCTTAGCACATTTTAAATACAAAAAGATTATAACAAAGGTATTATCAACATCAAAAATATCTTATCAAATCATACACCAACTTCATACAACAAAAAAACCCTTCAATTCTGAACTGTTAGAACAACTTTAAATATTATTGGAATTTAGCTTCATTCCCGCAATTTCTATTTTTTAAATTTTCAACTCATAAAATTACTAATAGCCATTCCTTTCAGCTTATTTATATACTCAAAATTATTTATAATACTCGATTCAATAATAAAATCTAGAAACTTGTTTCCTGGTGCAATACTGTTCAGCCCAAACAGAAATCTTAGAATGTTCATTTCCATAGGCACTCATGTGTACCAAAATACAATTTGCTGCACGTACGACAATTTTAAATTTATACAGTACACCACTCATCATATAAATTCTTAAACTAATTAGCAATCCGAATAACAAAATTCATTAATTCACATAATTCACCGAATTTCCTTCGATACTTGAGTACCATATGGAATCTTCATGACATTTCTTGAAATTCTTTTTGTCTTAACTTTCTTAATATCTCTTTTCAAAAAAGTTTTAGTTTTTTTTACGACAAATTTTAATTTCCTCTCTTTTTAGCATTTTTTGGTTGATGTATTTGATCAACAAAGAATATGCAGCATGCAACAGAAGTAGAAAGTGTACATTTTTATTAAGTACACTAACTAGTCAACATTTAACATTGGAGTGGTTACATCCAATTTACTATTTCAATAAAGGCAAATGCAAATGGATAACATCTTATCCCAAATATGTCGTCAATGTTTACTAAAATCAAAATGTATTAAAGTTAATTCGTGAGAAAACCTGTAGTGGTATGGAAGCTCCCCGTTCACATTACCGCAACACTACAACTTCTTTAACACATACTAGGATTATTATTATTACTACACAAATTAAGAAAATTATAATTTTGCTTTAACTTTTAACAATTACTTGTGGAATTCACAGAATTCAATGGGCAACATTTCCTTAATTGCCATTTCCATTTGCAGGAGACTTCTTGACTCCATACGGACTAGAGTTCGTTTTGCTAGATGTACGTCCTGCTAATGTTTTCACTGTAATCGACAAGATTTCTAGTCTTGAATTAAGATAGCACACTTTATAAATTCAATATCAAAATACTGGTAATCAAGACGAAATAAGTTCGAAAAACAGGAAGAATGAATATGTGCAAGTACACAACGACTATGGACTACTTCCAAATTAAGAACATCCAAAAACTACATTAACTAACAAGTGCACGATAATGTTAGAATGTCTGCTAAATTTCCCGTCTTTCCAAGAAGCGAAAGCGGTTTAGGTTAACGTCCAACTCGAAAACCAAAAAACTTTTTTGCTTCAGACTCAAATTAACCAATCAACGGAGCTATTTACAAATAAATTACGTTCATTTTTTAGGACTGGCATTTTTTGTTGTTTATTAAGAATATCAATGTTTTATTGAGGTATTGAGTAATGCATTTGTGGGCTCGTTAGCCAAGTGGTAGTGCGTTTTGACTGCGGGCTAGAGAAGCCGGGTTCAATCCCCGCGGGTTCTGTTCACCCAACCCTATGAAGAATGGCTGCCGAGGTTTCTTCCGCTGGGGTTAAAAGGGGTGGGTGGGCGTCGAGCAAACTAAATGACCTTAACTTGATCCCGTAGGTCGGGAAACGCCGGAAACAACCTTACCTCCAGTGATTCTCAAAGAGCCACACAGGCATATAATGAGAAACTTAATACAGTTAAAACTAACAATTATCAAATTTGTAAGCTTTAAACACTTTTTAAAGTTAAATACAGCTGTAACTATATGTAGTATCGTAATGTTGTAGTGTATACGACTTAAGATCAAAATGATAACGTTTATTAGACCGTAACCTCCGTCTGTACATTTACTCAGCTACATATATTTGTCCAATCTCTCCAATGACAGATTTACCTACCCTACAGTTTTATATTTTGCTTTAAATAAATTTGACAAGTATTATAAACGTGTTTTTCTTAAAAGTTAGTCATTATTGTTGGTTCAGACAATTTTTAAATGCAGCCAATATACAAAATAAAACGATTCACATAACATGGACTGTTCCGTACTAATGGGATAAACCCGCCAATAAGCAGCACTTGTTAAAATATAAATACGTAAAAAAATACGAACTTATAATAATAGTTCACTGGCTATCAAGCAAAATAAACTCCCTCGTTTACAAATCACATACACCTTTTCAAATGATTTTACACTACACGGGCGATTTTGTTTTTTAGTTTAAGTTCTTGCTAGTAGATGGCGCACCTTTAATGATGCTTTCAGGAAAGCGAGTGATGATTCAATACCTGACCAAAAGAAAAAAAAAAAGCTTGAAAACATTTGATTGAGATATTTTTAACTTTACATCGGTGATTTGATGAAATCACATGTGGACCGATAATGTCGATCTAAAGGAAGCCGTCCCACAACCTCCGAACACGCTTTCATGGGCTTGGCCCAAGTCTCCCAATAAATTCTTTAACGTTTCTCCTTTATTTGACGTGGGATTTTTAATTATAAATCAATTAAAAAGGCTTTTTTTCCCCACCACCCCGTTCTTTCTTCGGGAGAAGTGCTTAAAAAACATCAAAAAATACAAAGAGGATATCAAATTGGGCAGGACGCACAATGTAGTGCAAACAAAACTTCCCCAATGTCTTCCCGAGTTGTGTGAAATCCACTAAAAACGTCTCCACAGCAACTGCCTCCGTGGAATGCTGCGCTATCCGGTTACCAACCGCCGAGGGGGAGGCAAGGGTGTAGGGGCAAAACCCGAAACCCGTCAAATCTTTAGATGAACACACAAATACAAGCGCCCTTCCCAAAAATCTTAAAATATATAATTTAATATAATACATAATTCAATTTTACACATTCGATCGTGTAGACTGTATCGGCTTGCGGAATCTTTCAACCTTCAAAAAGATTGAGAAATTAAACTCGGGACCTGAAGAGAATTTGGCTCTTTAAAAAGTTAAAACATTGTTCTTTTGGTTGGACTACATTTATGCTGAACCAGAAAGACATTGATAAAATCCAGATAAGATAGACAATTCCATTTTGAGCAAGAAAAGGAAAATATAGAAGAACAGAGAAATAGGATAAAAGTTATGCTGCTTTTATCTTGTTATCCAATATCTTAAGGAAACCTGCAACAGGTAGAAAATATTGAACAGAACGTTAAGAGGAACAAAAAAAAAAAAAAAAAAAAAATACAATTTAAAAAAATTGTAATGCATTTTTCTATTTTAATGTCTTGTATTTTCTATTTATTATTCCTATTTATTACTATTTTTTTTTAGAAATAAGTTTTCATTTTTTATTGTATTTATGATATTTTTTGCCACAGAACCACAACAGAGGGCTTAAAAACAAAAGAAAATTTATAAAAAATACTACGAAAATAAAAATGCAAAGAGAAAAATGCTAAAAAGAAATTGCAAAAAAGATCATAAAAATATCAGATATTTATTAATTATATAAATAAAAAATTTAAAAAGTGTCACTTAAAAAACAAAAACAATAAAATGCGAATACAAGCAGGATATATAAGTATCAGGATGAAGAATTTAAAATATTCATTAGACAATATACATTCGAAACGTTGTAGGGGGAAGGGGATTCGATTCCCCCCCCCCCCTCGAAATAACAGATTGACATTTTCAAAAAGAACGTGTCAATAACCCAAGAAGTACTTAACATTTGGCAGAAGATAGGATGACGGCAAACTTTACATGAAGCCTACTTGAATAGGTTTTCAAATCGAGAATAATAAAATCCCAAGCATTCATCTTGAAAAGTGGTTCTTGTTCTGAAACAGATATTTCAGTAACTGCACAGTCACTTCCTGAATTAACAATAATGGGTGCATACACATTGGCCAAAAAAAATTTCGAACCCTCCCATCCACTGCAAGAAACTACAATATTATACATAATGCAATAGCCTTATTGGCTTCTGATGTTAATTTTTCTTTCTTTTCCTTTATTTACACTATTTCTTTCTAATAATTTCTGAACTACTTCAGGCTATCTCCGAAAAACTGCTTCTGATGTGTTGTAGGGAGTCTTACAAAAAAAAGCACATCTATTCGGTTGCAGTTTGTTCATGTAAAAAAATCAAGAAAATGGCAGATCGGTTCCGAAAGGTCTAAACGTCGTCTATGTACACCTGGCAGGAAGAAAAAACAAAACTAAACAAAATAATCTGCTTCTCAAAAAGAACTAAACTGGAAGAAAACTGGATCCTTCCTTATCCAAAGGGCACAAAATGTAAATCAAAAAGCTGAGCGTCGTGACCGTCGTGTTCTGAAGAGAGAGGGGACTGAGGAAAATATACCTTTGCCACTTATCCAACCCCAAAGTCATGCCAGAAGCAAATCACTAATCACTTCTTGCGAAATGCAACAAATAGAGAAAGAGGAAAAGAAATGCTCTCACTTTTGATTAACATTTGAGTCGTCGTAGTTCATAATCGCTCTAGTTCTATAGTAACTTCAGAACAATGCTAAGATACAAGACATACCACTCAGTTAGGTAATTTTAACAGCAATTCAGGAGTTACAAAAATTACGTACATTTGTAAATTATAAATTCACCGTATATATATATATATATATATATATATATATATATATATATATATATTCTAACACTAAATAAATTTACCCTGTATTTTACAATATGTTACAAGTGTATCTAGTCATAATTTATTTACACACACACTTATCCATAATAAAACTAACATCTATGAACAATGCAAACTATTGGTAACTTAAATAAAAATATTAATATTAAAAATTCCTTTATTAAATTAAGGTTGTGGTAACCTCAAAGGGAGGAAGGGTCGAGGAAAGAGAAAGACATGCTCTTCCAGGTCTTCGTAACACATTTTGCAAGAATGCTCTACAACAATGTAGAAAATATATCTATACCGAGTAGGGGGAAGAACAGAATGTATTAACTTATCTCAATCAGTAAAGAGATTTAATAGAATTGTTTTACAAAAGGGCAGCATAGGTGGCAAACCAGGACAGCAATTGAAGCTTAAATGATTTTCACCCGAGCTGATTTCACCCGAAGTTCGTGTTATTTATCTCATGCTATTATAAAATTATAAAACATTATATACATGTTCAGCATTGAACGAATCCAAAACCTTCGGATTCTCGAGTTCAGTTTCATTATCTTTTGACACCAGCGTCAACTTCGAACTGTTTTTTAAACCTAACTGTTCAAAGATTTTCTAAGGCAAAAACTTGAAAAGAGACGAATTGATTAACCTTAAACTGGTTCCACAAGTGACTAATATATGACCCGGATGTGAAATCGAAGAGATTCTTCGTCTCGCAATGAAGAATGGGCGTATTATGAATTTGCAAGAAACACTACGATTTACAACGCTGGGAATCCAACGAACAGTTAACTGTACATGTTTTAAAAGTAGCGCACACTTCAGTAATAATTTATATACCAGTTCCTTTTTCGACCTTGAAAATGCAGTTAAATACACTGATTTAGGAAACTATCATAATATCCGTACGTTAAAATATGCAAAAACTTTTTAGTTAAGTTTCAAAATAAGTATACTGAATAACATCGTTGTCATGATTATTTTATTCAATAACTAGCTGTACCCGGCATGCGTTGCAATACCACTCAAAGAAAGAAAGTGTGTATGTTTTAATTCTGTTTATTGAAGTGCTTTTGGATTCACAATATTTTTTGTTTTTCCATCTGGTGCATACACGAATAAATCAGAAGGTTTTCCGACTTCGTGAGCAGGCCACATACAGCTGTCCATGTGTGAAACATGAATTTTTTTTTCCGCACACTTGTAGCGATTGTCCCTGTGCTTTGTTGATGGCCATTGGAACTGCGAGTCGCACCGGAAACCGCAAACGCACTCATTTGTTGAAACGCCTCGCGTACCAGATATTGTAAAATGATTCTACTAATTCAGAAACCTTTGCGGGCGTGCGCACAACAACTCAAAGTTTCATCGCAATCTGATGAATGGTATAGGAACGCATAAGGAACAAACAAACAATATATAAAAAGGAATGTTTCTTTTATTAAGAAGATTAGAAGATACAACAGATTGTTCTATCTTCAATCATTTATAGCACTAAAAATTATGATTATTTTTTTTCCCCTCCTTAACTCTTTAATAAAGCAATGGTTTACTCTCATTGCTATATTTATCAGTTAATTAGATACTGCCATTTCGAATTTCAAAATTTCTTCATCTGCAACTGTTTGGGATGACGAGGGGTGGAACCTCGAAACCATAAACTTATGATCTGAAACTTGCGATATTCCTAAGTTGTGAATCGCTTAAATAAAATTTATATATTGTTGCTGTTCAGTGCACACCTTTAAACGACTTGAGGTTGTCAATAAATGTCGTTAACACGATCGCAAATTAAAGGTGTCTAACAATATACAACAGAGATATATTTTCAAGTTGCTAACCGGCTTACCGATACATTAGATATTAGTAAGTTTTAACTAATACAAAGTTAATTCATATTGCTTAATTTTATGCTAAAATAAATGCAATTTTTCTTCTTCTTTCTAATAGATTGCTGAATAATAACGACGACTCCTCCCTACACTTCTGCTATTCTATCCCTCCAAGATTTGGCGGGAATCTGAGTTACGTTTTGCCGCCAAAGAAAATTGATCCAATTTCAGGGCTTACGATTTAAGTTCTCCAACAGGAATTGAAAGCCTATAAAAACTGTTTTTTTCCATTTTATAAACAAGAAACCAATTACAAGGATTCTTCCATAGGTGCTAAAAAGTTGAATCTTCTCTTTGTCAATACAACAAGGGTTTTCAAAGAAAGATTATACCTAAAACTCCAATTCCGGAGAAATCTACAAAAGACATTATCTTAGTGGAATAAATGCGAGAAGGAATTCCAACTGAGTATCACTCATCTGGAACTGAAGAAAATTGAGGAACACTAGTCTTATTCAAGAACAAAAAGTCTGTCGATTGCGCCTTTTCAACTCCCCAAGCAAGATTTGTAAACCAAAATATGGAGAATTGGTTAAGAAAGGTTTGCACAATTTTTTTCGTAATGAACCGTTTCTGACTCAACAAAAATACTGCACGAAATAAAAAGCACTTTCTTTAAAAAAAAAAATAAAAAAAAAAGCAAAACACCAACAGGTGAATTTGGATCTATTCAACATAAATTTCACATTGGCATTCCTGAAACATTTTCATTTCTATACAAACTTCAATGATTCTGGTCTAAATAAGCAACCCTTCAAGGTTACGTATAAAAAGTACGTCGGACAAAAACCATCCCATTATTAAACTATATGCTATAAAAATGTAAGTGTTTTCTTTTTTGTAAGAATTATTTCTGATCAAGAAACGTATCGAAATATCAATACCTTAGAAAAATCCTTAGAAAAATACTAAATTATGGGGTTGGAATTTCTGGGAGCTTCTGGCAGAATTCGGAATTGCACCCCCCCCCCCCCAAACACACACTTAAATTTTAAGACCTTTCAGAAATTCTGCACGTGCTGCTCCGATTTCAAAACGTTCATAAAAAATTATAGGAAAGAAAAGAAAAAAAAAAATATATTTCTTGGTCCCATTTGAGTTCTGGATCTTAGGAAACTGCGCACGTACAGCATCTCAAAATGTTTTACAAATTCTGTTACAGTAGAACCTCATTATAACGGACCTCATCATAACGGACAGTTTTTAAAAAAAAATATAATAATAATAAAGGATGCATATGTTTATCTGACGAGTTTTACATTTCCAAGCAAGCGATTAAACATCGATCATTTAATGAAAAAAAAATTTTAACGTGCCCGATGATTCAAAGAATTGAGTAAGTAAACGAAGGCACAACGCTACAAGGAAGGATTCGCAACTTTGTAGCGTTGTTCCTTCGTTTGCTTTCTCAATTCTATCGATCATTTAATTTCGTTATTGTCTGAAATTCCTCAAATTGCCGCACACACACTCATCAGTTTTTATTCAGTAACCTTTGAGTCATGTCGTTAAGTACTTTTTATAGCTAACTATTGTCCTTTCATTGATGTACACCCTGATGCATTACACCGATATAGAATTATTTGTTATAAACCGGACTTTCATTAAAACGGACAACCTTCAGCCCCAATTAGTCCGTTATAATGAGGTTCTACTGTACTCAATATGATTAACAACGACATGGGGATAAATGATCAGTATTTACAATTAAATGATCACTTTTCTAGTAGTAACCAAGGACCTTAAAACTATTAATATAGTATTCCCCCCACTCCCTCCAGAATTTATTAGAAGTTCAGGTGAAAACAATCTCAGAAATTACGACTTCAAATTTCAGATTGTGTTTTCCAAAGCACTGGACACCAAGTATACAATTGTTACGATCATCATCTAAACGGTGACAAAATACAGGCGAAGCTCTTTTTAATCCGGTAGGAGGAAGGAAAAAAACAAAACAAAAACAAAGCTGGAAAATATGATATCTGTATCTGTACATGAAATCATGATTCTTAAGAAAAAAAAATTAATTACACACTCCATTTTTTTTAAAACTTTTCATTGTGTTTGAAGTTTTAACGAGCTTCATGAGAAACAGTAACGACGTCTTATAGTTAATAATAATTTGAATATATACCATTACATTATTGTATTGAAATCTGGCTCCGAAGTAATAAAATGATTAGGGATGCGTGTCAATGCAATAGTTAGTGTGTAAAGATAAATTCGAAGTATATGATAAGGAAAACGTGAGAATTGAAATATGACCTTAAGAATCACAACGAAGTCCTATTTAAAAAAAGTAAAAACTTTCACCAGATCAAAAGACTCCAATTAACAAAACACACATCTTTTAACACAATCACTAAGTATGCGAAGTACCACACTGTAACTCAGGATCCAATAAATTTCAAAGCAACAGAGTTATTCTCCTCCAAATGAGAGTTGGCCGCCCTGTTTTTGTGAGATCTGCGCCTGTATGATCGATTAGTCTGGTCAGGCACTTCCATCTGATTTTATGACAGGACGCCGCCATTACGGTAATCGCTTGTTACTTTGCAAAAGAGCATTGTATTTATAAATAATATATATTTATTTATTTATATAAATACTTATTGTTAGCAACTGGTATTGAAATAACGCTAAATAGTCGAGAGAAGTTTTAATTTGGCGTTATCAACATGTCTTTCACAGTGAAAACAGACTCTGTAGTCCATTGTGACAGGAAAACATAATTGATCAGCTACCGGAAGTGCGGCGCAGTTCAAACTTCCGCCGGCCAACTTTCATTTGGAGGACAATAGTATTACACCGTTTGCCATTCTAAGATTCTCCCAACTACTGGAGAGAAAATGAGCAGCAACTGTTACGGAGTCTATCTTTTCCTAGTTAACCAGAATTCCCCCCCCCCCCCCGGTTCAACTATTTAAAGAGACAACAGACAATTGCCGCAGCATTTCTTAACAGGACCACAAGCAATGCTTTCTGTGTTTAAAGACGGTTGTGACCAGCATCCCCAGCCAACAAAATTCCAATCACAGGATAGAAATGGTAACTTTCATCATCACTACAGAATTAGCACCGTCTACCACTTAAGTCCATCCTTTTGATCAGCAAAAAGGCAACTCTCTCTCTCTCAAGCTTCGGTCAATTAATTTAAATGTAACGGGCAAAAAAAACACGGGCTTTTTAGTTCAAAGATACAAATTTGAAAACTAAAGCTTCAGAGAGAGCGGAGGGGGAGGAAAAAAAAAAAACAACTGTCCTATCGATGCACAAATGACAATTACTCATCTCTCTTTTTATCAAGATTTATTTGCATCAAGATAACGAAAACAAACACAGTTATTTATTTTTTGATGTCACTCAAAAGGCATTCGTAGTGAAATAAAAACAAATGTGACAATCCAGCAAATATTTAATCTACGCAAGTTATAAAATGCCTTCCATCAAAATAACAACAAATGAGCCTGAACACGACGTGTTCTCCTCCTCTTTTAAAGGGCCGTCGAATGAAGGCTAAGGAATTACGCAAATTTTCGTGAGATTTATTATTAGTCAAATGGGGATGTTTAAGGTCTTTGGGTTCGAGGCTGGGAAAGTCACGTGATGTGTGGACTCACGTTTTAACTCCTTCGTAAAGACTGCTGAATTTCGGATCTTTATTCAAGAAGATTCTAGTTTTCAGTGCTTTTAACTACTTATTTAATACACAATTAGCAAAGATAGCATTAACAGAAATAAAGAAAATCAGTTTTTGAAATAAAATCGCAAAAAAAAATAAACATTGAAATTGAAAAAAATGCAAATTGAATTTCACAAGTTTTCTGTCGAATCACTTTCAAGGCCAATGTGAAGAAAATCAACTGATTATATAAATAATAAAATAAAATAAATAAATAAGCTTTATTTAAGTTGAAATTTCAAAATTAATTAATTACGCAATTTTTGACGTAATTTGCAGATACAATAATGATATATAGACGCTTCATTAGAACTTACAAAACAGGATGTAATTTAACATAATTTTAAAACCTCAGAACAAAAATAATAATTAATTGGGGATATGTTCTTAAATTGAACATATTAAATAATATGAATCCCCCTTGCCGTATCTAGCCTATAACTCCTCTGGTAGGAGAGCGTCCAAACCCTGCACGGGTGTTACGGGCGATTAAATAATAATATTAATTACAATGATAAATATGACTATGAATTGTCTGAACATTTACGAATGTTTTTTTATTCCTATGTTCTGATATTTAAAAAAATATTATTTCACTGAACGATATCACTTGAAATCGAAACAAAAAACTATATATATATATATATATTTAAGGAAACAAATTACTAAATGGAACATTTTTAGCAATTTTTTGAAAAAAAGAAAAAAAAAGAAAAGAATCATTATTAATATTAACAAGTTATATTTGCAAAAAAAATAAATAAAAATAAACAAGAAAAACACCTATGATCGAAAATAAAAAAAAATTAAAAGAGGGAAGCTTATTTTACTCATATTACTGAAAATATTTAATGAAGGAGACTTTTAGTAAAACTTATAATAATGTCACATAACTGATTTATTTATTTTCTGATTTGTAAGGAATAATAAAAATAGAAAGGAATTTGTGCATTTACATATATAAATCATAAAGTAATACATAAATGAATTCGATTTGTAGAATTATAATGTATAGAAATTCCATAGATAATACTAGTAGCAAAAATACAGGGTGAGCAAAATGAAAAATATGTAACTGAATTCATAAAGTAATAAATTTTTATTATAAACTCGAATAAGTAAATTGGTGCTTGAAAGGGATCAGCTGATGTTAGAGCAAACTGTGCGTTCAAATCATTTCTTTTAGCTTTAGACGTCAGATTTTACATTAAATCAGTTACTTTTATCTTTACTTAGGAAATCATGAAATTACATCTTATTTTTAATCAAACAAGCAAAGTTATTTTGGATGAATTTGAAAATAAAGCGAACGATGTAACGAAGATTCTACTAGAAACGATGTTTCTACTAGAAGGCATTGGAGGGTTAACACACATCACGTGACAGTGACGTCACGTTAAACATCCCCATTACAAACATACCTCGCCTTACGTCGGTAATTCGTTCCAAGGCTAGCGACTTAAGACGAAAAACGACGTAAGTCGAATGAACACACTTAAAAACGACCTCGACGTCCTTTAAATAAAGCCATAATGTGGCTGACAACATCAGTGCGTAGGAATACAACAAGTCATTTGATAGTTCAACATTTTTACATTCTTTTTAAAAAATGTATACATTTTAATTGATACTAAGTCAGAGAAAAACAAAAACAAAAAACAAAACAAATATACCTGATGAGTGACATCGATGTGATTTTTTTTTTTTTTTTTTAATTTATATGATTTTTTAATAATGACGTTAATAAAATAATAAGAAAAAAAATTTGACTAACAATAAAAAAAAAAAAAAAAAAAAAACCCGACGTAATATGAGATATGACTGCGTACAACAAAAAAATCACTTTACCATCTTTAGTTTGACTAATAATTATTTGCCCGTCCGGTCTTTTGTTTTTCATTAATTAAATGCACTTAAAATTTAAAAACTCGTTAATTTTCATATTTTGGACTATTATCAATTTTTTTGTTGCTATTCAAATTTGGTTGTGAACCATATTACCATAATTGTCAAGCCTTTTAAATAATGTAGCCACAATTCGATCTGTAAAATACATTTCTTTTATTATACATTTCGAGCTTAAAATTCACAATTTTTTTTTTCCGGTAAATTTTAAATGACTGCTACCAATTACTACATATTTAAAAGTAATTTAAATTCTTTCTTGACTACCAGTAATGTCATAGACATTAAAATTTAATGCTTACTAGGCCACCCCCCCTGCCGTCTCCCCCTGGTAAGTATGAGATACTCCAAGAAGAATCGATTCCAAGCGATTATGGCGGTACAAAGTGATATTTTATTCCTTTGTGGACGGAGAGAAGCTAAACCAATAAACATTCACATTTAAATTATTAGGCTATTAAGGCTAAAATTAATGGGTTATTTTCTTTTTTCTTTGGCTGTTCTCTCATTGCCCCCCCCCCCCCACACACACACAAAGGGAGTGGAGTGATACGATCCAATAATTTGAATGTAGTCTCTGTCTGACTGCGGCACGTATGGTTACAGGTTCGATTCCCGTCGCGAACGTTTCAGTGTAGCCATGTTTTCACAGCGCCGGACAATCGGAAAAGAAAGATTTTATGTAGTAAAAAAACAGATTCCGCATATCACTGCCATCCTAATTTAAGAAGATAGCCGATTCATTTTCAATCAAGATGCACCTTAAAGACATTCACCTGCTATTTCGTAGAATTATCTCTCATCAGTCACGATAAGTCAAAAAGTTCGAAAATTCCTCCTGCAAGTATTTTCCACTCCTTTGGCAAAGAAAAAAAAAAGGCAAAATATTCACAGTATGTCATCAGAGAAATGGAGAAATTACTACAGGATTTTACTTTCTTTTTTCAAAATCAAGTAATTTTCAGAAAGCTCACTAATACTGGAAGCATATTAGAAAATCGTAAAATTTTTAATGTCATGTGTACTAAGATATGAATATTCTTCCAGTCTTTAAGACAGAAATTCATAAAGGATACCAATTCTTAGAAGCTAAAAACGTCGAAATCCATCTCAAAGTATATTTTCATGTTGATTAATTTCTTATTAAATCTACAATTGCGGAAGTAATTCAATATTCGTTAAGCAAAAAATATTTTAAACCAATGTAAAAAGCACAAATAAAACATTACAACTACAGGGAAAACTGGCATGCCAAAATTCCAAATACAATGAATTAATAATGGAATTGGAGATTTAAAAAAAATAGGGATAGCGGATTAGTAAACAATCACAACGTCTTCTGATATGTAAAGAGAATATAATTGATATTGCTTTAATTTCCTTATTATTATAAATGTGATTGTTGCCAATGCAAGTGATTGTTGTAGAGCTGCATTATACCTGTAATTGTTGCGTATGCAAAACACGCAATTGTTGCGATTGTTGTCAATGATAGTTTAAAGATACTTGTCCACGACAAAACGGGAATATAAGTCTTCTGATCTTGGTCAGAAGACTAAAAGTCAACTGCAGAAGCACTGTCATTCATTCGCTTCTTTTATTTTGTACATTATTCCAGTCGATCTTCAATTGTTAATCAATCCATCGAATAATGCTTTGCAAGTTTTCAAACAGTTACGGGTTTAGGTTGAAATTCGCTCTAGTACAAATCAAAAAAACCACCAAAACACAACTTAACACAAACACATTACATTTTTGTAATACAAAGATATAAAACAAAACGGGCATGTTTCCTATTTAAAATTCTATTAAAATCTTGTGGGTAAAACTAGTCTTTCTGGCCCAAATCCGCGAATTTTGTAGAATTATTATTTCCAGGGTTTTTCAAATAATACGAAGAGACTCAAGTATGAGACCACGAACAGCCGAGTAATTTCTATTTTCTACAGATGCCGACACACTTTATACCATATAAGGCTTTCAAACGCCACAGAAGTGGAAATCACGTTCTAATCATGTACTTACAATAATTAACTATTTAAATCACTTAAGCAATTAATTTCCGTAATGTCCATTCTCAGAAACTTAACATTTTTGCTGCACTTAAGCCAGCCAAATAACACCTTCGGCATTTGCCGAAAATTATATTATATTTAATGCAGGAACATTTTTTTTTTTTTAATTGTACAAAACAAACAAAAAATTGTAAGAAACGACAAAATGTTCTAAAGATTTCCACCCAACTTTGACGGAACTACTTGAACCCATAGCTAATTTTACGATTTATTTGGAGGGAAGGAGACTCGAGCTTAAAAGCGTTTCCCCAGCCCCTCATTTATTACGTCACTGCTCTGCAGTCAGAAATAGCTCGAAAGATATAAAAAAAACAACAACTATGTATTCAGAAATCCTAGAATGTTTACATAAACAAACGAACAAGCAAATACAAACGTACCACTACACATTCAGATCCAATTTTAAATTTTTGAGTTTTATGAGATTTGGGCAAGATAAATAAATTAAAAAAAAAAAAATTCCTCATAAAAATCTTCACCGTAAAGGCTAGTGTACACACCAAGGGACAAAGTAGCAGAACCCGTGTCTCGGGACAAGTCTCAGGGATGTTCCCAAGTCTCACGTTTCCCATCGAAACGGGGAAAATGATACAATGTTGCGCGACACTTCGTAGTCTGTACGTGTTCCGAGACTTCTGAGTCGGTTTCTACTTGTCCGCTATGGAAACAAAACAAAAAAAAAAAAAAGTTTTTCCCCCCCCCCCCCCCCCCCCATGTCTTTGGGATATCACAAGTATGGATTTTAAAAACAGAAATAAAAGAAGCATCTGGCCCAAAAATACCATATGGCAACTCAAGACATGAAGAAAATCCGCAATTCGAAATCTCAATTCAGGCGAGAACATAGAAAACTGACCGAGTAAAAAAAAAAGTGGTTCTTCCCCTAAAGTGTAATTGGTTTGGTTACCACCCACTACTGTTTTATGCAAGGAATGGAATCCTCTGATTTCTGTAGTGCAACTGGCTCCTAGGTGTGGACGACATTGTTACAGCGACAGTCTAGGGACAATGTACCGCAACTGTCCCTTTACAATGTCGCGTGACAGTGTCCTAGGTGTGTACTAGCCTTAAAAGTCAATCTGGGCGACAACAAAGCTCATATATCATATTGTCGCTTTATTTTGCCTAAATATATTTGTCGAAATGGAACTTTTTTTTTTTAAAAAAAAAAAGACCAATTGCCAATTCTTATGTTTGGGATGGAATAACAGTCTAATCAATTTTCTTTTTAATACAGTTCAACTATATTAATCAGTTATGAGCAAATGAAAACTAGCTAGTTTTGTGACACATTCCACAATCAGGTTTAGTCGCACAGCTTGTTTCAATTACTGTACACCCACTAGTTCCCCCCCCCCTCCCCAAAATTAAGAAATTACAAGCAAGCAAAATTTTTTTCATTTTCGTTAACTTATAATATCGTTAACTTTCTTCTCGCTGAGTTAAGAGTTGCTATAAATATTATCCTTTCTTCATTACAGCTTTTAACTTGGTCTCAATATTCTTTATAACATTACAAGTAGAACCCGTAGAAATTTTACTGTTGGAAATATTGTTCTCCTTATCGTAAGTGACAATTCAGATTAAATAAGATCTTTTAAATCATATTTAATTTAAAACAATTACTTAATTACAGCCATTACTTTGATGCAAACGGATTCAACCACTTTCCAGTTGTAGGAGGACGCAATAACAGAGATCCAGGATCTCTGTTTATTAAAATTACAAAATTAACAAAAACCAACAAGCACAAGTGTGCCTCCACATCAGGACCTTTAATTTGATACAACATTTACCTCTAATGTCTCATGTGGTTCCCGAGAAAAAGGACTTACATATACATAAAAGGAAGTGTGTAAGAAAACAATTTTAAATACAGTCGGACCTCCATTTTGCGAATTTCTCTATTTTGCGAACTTTTCTTTGGAACCAAGAACATTTTGCTAATTTCTTCGTAAAATAACCAACAAATAGCGAAGTGCATTTTCTATTTAACGAACTTTTTCTTGGTATCTATTTTTTTTTTCCTCCTTGAAATGTTTTTATTATTAATATTACTTTAGAGGAAATGAAAGGAATGTGGATACAGTTGAGGGAAAAAGAAGAAATTAACGATGATATGCTGATTGATGATTATCTTTCACTTGATATTTTGAAGTTGAGACCTCGGAAACACTAACTGAATCGGATATTTAGGACATTGTGAAAAATAAAAACAATACAACTATGAATTGCGATGAAGATGATCAAAATGGAAATGATCATGATGCAGAAATCAAAAAACCTTCGTATGATCATTTGAAACAATCCAACGCGAATTACAATTTTAAAAAAATACTGAAGGGGTTTTGGTGCATTGCAAAGATGCGAGATATACTATGAGCGAATACACAAAAAAAAACCAAAACAAAAACAAAAACAAAAAAACTCACGACGAAATTAACAGACTATTAGTAAAATTTATGTTCGCATGCGGTAATGTATGCTTTATGTCATTAAAATCATTACTTTTTTTAATAATATTTATTCAGGGTGTCAACAAAATCTGAATAAAAAAATTCCCTAATTTTTCCTTGATTTCATGAACAATTTCTTTTAAAATTCCCTGATCTGTTCAACCAAAAAAAAAAAAAAAAAAACAAACCTCCAAACCGATCTGTTCAGCCAAAAAGTAATAATTGCAAAATTCCCTGATTTTTTCCAGAATAACAAAATTCCCTGATAATTCCCGGTTTTCCCTGATTTCCCGGTTCTCTAGACACCCTGTTATTGTTTATGCTTTTTAAATCTGTTTGATGAAGTTTAAAGTAATTTTAAAAGGTGAATCTCTATTTAACGAATTTTCCATATAACGAACTTTTTTTTCGGGATTTAGCGACTTCGTTAAATAGAGGTCCGTCTGTAGCAAATTTTCCACATTCTCAGTTGCATATGAAGGAAAAATTTAAATGAAAAAATAGATATTACAATTAACAAATAAACTATCAAGTTGAACATAATAAAAACATGTCCAAGTTCTTATTGATTTCTATCTTAAATTTTATAATTTTTACTTTAGATTATATAAGTCTTTATATAAAGCTTTTTCGTATTATTGAAAGAGACTGTAACAAAGCAGCCTCTCTTAGGGTCCCAAACCATTTCTTTTCCATGAAGGACCTTAAAATGATTTTCCATCCCTCAGAACCTTAAATCCGCTATTAAATATTGGACTATCCACTTCAGTTCGAATTAACCGGAGATATTCACATTTACGCGCATTTTATAAATTATTTTATTTTACATTTGTGTACACTTTTGAGATCTATAATCAAGTCGTGTCACGCTAAAACTTTGTTGCGAGATCTAAAGGCGCTGTCTACACAAATGGTGACGTGTGTGGATGGCAATGCGATTCGTTTGGAAGCGCCATTCACGGAGGCCACACGCTTACGACGCCCGCGCCGTCGAGATGCAATTAGGCCGCATTCAGAACGACAACCCTCGGTCACATGCTGTTCGTGGAGAATGGAGCATTGTCTCGACTGCTCTACCCCATCGATGTCTATGTTATATATTTATATATATATATATATATATATATATATATATAAAATGCAAATACTAAAGAAACAAAATAAAACAAAAAGCTGACAACATATTTTACGATAAGACTGCGTTATTTAACTACAGAGCCTTTATAATAAAATCTTTATAGCCAGCGAGAAAAATTGTAGTTGTGAAATCAATAACAACAAGGAGGGAATTCAAGCTGTTACTGTATTTACAATAAAGAAACCACTGATTAAATCACAATTTGGCGACAGCTAATCTGACACCGGGCGACTGCTTGCGACCGATAAGCCGCTAACCTCACTTCAACCTCCGGGGACAAGTTTCTGGTACATTAAGAATTTCTAAACGCAGACTGAGCCAATGCTAAGATTAATTTCCATCATCTAAAACAAGACTTTGCTTTGTGAATTCTTTAATCTTTTAAGTGTACCAAAATACTAATGAAATAAACACAAAACCAATGAAGCAATGAAAACAAAAATTAAAAACACAACCCAGTATTAACTAACCGGCTAGCCTTCAAAGTAATATCGACGAGAAATGTAGGTTCGTTGGGGTTTAAAAAATTCCAGCCTTCTTATTTTCTATATTATGTGGTATATTCGTGTTTTGCTCCTGAAAATAGTTTCAACCTTCATTATAAGGGACTTAGACCCATGCATCTGATGGCGGGGAAATTGGTTACTACACAATTTTCACTAAGGATCAAATGGATGAAGTATTAAATACGTCGACTATGTGGGATGAATTTTATCATTTCTGACAAAAATCAACATACGAGACCGATGATTCTACAATTTTTACATTTAAGTCTTATGTAAATAATTAAAAGTAGTTGAACAGCAGAAAATACATTTAACGTCGACATTACAGTATTTATGTTCTCCACAAGATATTATTTAACTAGAACTGTTGTGGAAAGACAGCTATATACCACTGTAATTAAAAAAAAAAAATAAAAAAAATATGTATTTATTCATTAAATTACTTAGTTCTCCCCTTCAACAATATCATTATCTCCTTTGCAAATTTAATGATACTGTTCTTACTATAGCCTTTAGAAGTTTGTTCTACGCCATCCAAATCTGCATAGCAGTTAAGAAAAAAATATTTCTTTCGTTTCCCGTTTCACAAGTGCAAAGGAACTATTTTTGGAACGCACAGTCTCGTTGAAGAAATTCAAACGCGAGAAATGACTAATGATGCAGAAGCCCGAGAAACTGTTTTCACTACCCCAAGCCTTTCTTACAGAAGACTTACAGCCTATCCAGCCATTTCGTATTTTGTTTAATTATTATTATTTTTTTCTTCCACAGAATATACACTGCCAATTTGCTGTGTTACGCAGATATGATGGAGTTACAAAAAATTCTGTAAACATCTTTAAAACATTTTTTTTTTTTATAAATGGATTAAAAATACAGCTAACATTAAAATATCAACGGTCTTTCGATAAGAATTTATTTTGTCTAATAATAACACTTAAAACTGAAACTTCTTCACTGATGCTGTTAAAATTGTAGCAAAAAAACATTCCAATTTAAAAATATTTTCGAGGATTTATTGACGTACAGTCAGACCTCGATATAAGGTCACTTTTCTAAAGTCCCGGCTCATTGAATTGAAATGCGTATGAATCGGTTATAAGGTCACTTTCGCGAGGTCCCAAGGGGTGACCTTATATCGAGGTCTGACTGTATTCACTTCTTTCTCAAAGCAAATGTGAAGCAAAATTACTGAGGTATCTTCCGAGTAATAAATAATTTATGAAATGATAACACATTAGCATGAAAATATCGATCTATTTTAATACCCACACATTTATAGATAATGTATTAAAAAAAAAAAAAAAAAAACCTTCATATTACATTACTTGATTAACAAGGAAATCGAATATTTTTGATTTTTTTTTCTTTTTATATTTACATCTTTTATCCAATAAAAGAATTTTCTACATGCTAATCTTCATATTTTTACCACAAAAAAAAAAGCAAACGTTAAGTGCATCGTTCTTAACTTGACTCAACAGCATTTAAGTAAATATTTCTGTGCTATGCTTGTATATATGCACTGAATTTCAAACAAAAACTGGGAAGGGCGCTACCACGTCCATTGGTGTCCTTGTGGCTAAATAGAATAGTTCGCAAACGACGTATATACGAGCAGATATCTCCGCAATCTCCAGTAGTAGCATTCGCAGCTCCGATGGCAGTTTTTCAGGACTTTAAAAGAGACATGATTGATTGTAGGGTCTCGGGAGATGGGTCACTCCCTCTCGGAAATTACGACGAAGTTTGGATTCACGCGTCCATATACACCCTTGAAATTGTTGAACTGCACGAAATCGGGAAAATATCCAGCATGCAAAACTGATGTGGCAGGGGGAAAAAAAAAAACCCTTTACCGACCGCGGACACCAGCGTATCGTAACATCCGGCCCACGTGCAACACTGCCGCAAATAACAACGTAACCCAAGACTTGGTCCAGTACTAGCATCAGCTGCGTTGTATGTTGATTCCGGAGCAAACGGTCCACCCGGGTGCCACTGCTGACCACATAACACAAGGTTCTGCCTGGGCTCGGGAACACCACCACTGAACTCTGTAGGTAACTGGAAGCGCTATTACACAGGTATCCAAGTTTTTATTTTTGGCATTCCATTGTATATATTCATTCATTTTGTGAACGAGGAGCAAAAGATGGTTAAATCACGATACAGGGAAAAATAAGAGAAAAGTCTTCATCAAGGACTTGTAAACCACATCTCGAGGCTATGCATTTTCGGTAGGATTTATGTTTCTTCTGCTCTTTTCTCAACTTTTAGTTTCAGTAACTTATTTTCTTATGTCCACCCATCCAAACCAAACTCTTTCAGTTTCGACTCTTTGTTTACATAAGGCACCAGCAATTTCAAAAAGAGGGAGGTGATGAAGAGTGATGAGTAGAAAAATCTCTTTCACAGACGTAGGAACTAAATGTCGATTGAAATGTTCTTTAATCTACGCATCTGATTCTGAAAAGACATCCAATTTCACAAATTTAAATGCCAGAACTTTAGGCTTCGTGATTAATACGAGTCTCTAACCTGTTAAACTGCACCCAATAAAGAGTTTACATCAAAACACAACAGGAAACTTTCAAGCGATAAATATTTTTTAACAGACAACGTCCGGTGATAGATAACACCGACAGGCAGATGCTGGGCTACGAAAAAGGCCGATTGCCTTCAAAAGTTTCAAAGCTCATTCCTAGGATTCAACGATGTCACCTTTTTCTTAGCAAATGTCGTAATCACAACCACTTTCATATCAACTAATAAACACGACTCTTATTTTACAAGTTTCAAAATTTCTGTGGAACCTGCTTTTGTGTAGAAAGCATAGGAAAAAAAAAAAAATACAGATTCGTCAACACAAGATATCAATCACGTTGCAGTGCAGAAATTAAAAAAGTTACGATGGTCTTCCAAATTGTGTTCCACAGGAATCAATTTTTGTACGACTGGTTGTACCAAAATCTCGCATTGGTCAACACAGCTACGCAATCACTGAACGCGCCGTGCTAAGACAGTTTTAGATTTGCCATTAAAAACAAGCAATTCCAAATTCGAAGTGAGGAGAGATTGCCATGAATGAAAAGCTGGATTTTCAGGCTGGAACCCTTATGGATTTTGGTTAATGCAGCTTTTTTTGGTAGCATAAAAAACTATGAAAAGATGACCTCTGCTCCCGAGTATCAATTTTATAGTTACCAATTAAACATATACAAATTCAACTGGAGTACAAGATCTTAAGATTAAAAACCAGATGCACTGGTTTTAGATCGATGATATACATGGACGGCAACCTGCTTTGAAAACAGGCCCAGCCCTATATTAAAACAAAGGCAGCAATCTCCTGACCATCAGCTGATGAAATTACATATTGCTTACTTCATTGGAAGTCGAAACGGCCTTAAACTGCCATTGCAGATTTCGTGAAATGGTTGGCTTCGAAATACAACGATCCGATAGGCCCTTCACGGTTTCAAATGATTCATACAAAATTGAGTGGGGAAACAAGTCCCTTACTGTTAACTAATTGATGGCAGTGAAATGCAACTGTAACACTGCCATTAGTAACGCCTAGTTTTGGATCCAGAAGCAGGTAATCGATTAACCAACTCTAATCTCATCCTTATTCTTAATCCAATCGGTTCCTGCACACGAACTAAAAAAACAATGCAACAAAAACCTAATAGATTAAATAACTACTTCCTATTTATAATTCTACCCGTAATAGAGATCTTTATTTAGTACACTCGTGTGTCAGTTTCAATTTTTCAAGCCCCATTCCACTAATCAAATTAAAAACCCAGATGTACTACCACCAGCACTGGCCATCGAGGCACGTTTCGGCAGAGCGAGCATCAGTGAACGACGGCCACCAAAGACCTTGATCCGCCCCCTCCTGCCTCACACACAACACAATGACAGCGAGCGAAAACAAAAGGCACAAGAGTGAGTGGACACGCTCCAGGGAGCAGTCCTTCCGTCAAAGCGAGTCGCCACTCGGAACAATAACGCGCAGATCACGCTCCGCCATTAGAAAAAAGGCAATCATCTGACGGTCAATAAAGAACCCATTACTCTACTGGCCCGTGTCATTGCAGAGGGCGCCACGCTAAGACTTAATCAATTAATACCACTCTTTAACACCCCGCCAAATTCATCTCTTGCTCGCCCTGCATTTTCGCCATCGTTAATTAACATTGCTTCAAACATTTTTTTTTTTTATTCCTTTCCCCTCCCATACTCTCTCCTTTTAATGAAACCTCTACTAACCCTACGGGCTTCTACCAAATAACTTCCATAAAATTCATTTCGCACACGCTTCCACCAACCGCCATCAACATATTTTTTTTTTTTCTCTTTTCTCATTTCCCCAGAATGTTTAATTTTGAATTTAAAAACAGATTTTCCGAATCAAAATCTATTCTACATTTTTTCCTTTTTAATCTACACTCTCTGCTTTTTAAACTGACTAAGGCTTTATGACACCCATCTAAATACTTAATTTCTTCAATATTAAAGCGAATACACAGTTTTCTGGGATCGTTATTAATTTATATCTAATTAATGTATTCGGTCAAATTTTAGATACGATTTATTTGTCCTCGCCTCAAAGAAACGTCTTCAAATATTTTTTTCTTTTGCTGCCTATTAAAGTTTATTTGCTTCTAACAACTCATTTCTTTGTGGATGGCAACCTACCAGTCAACAAATTTCAGTTTTTAACTTTTTATTTTTATAAATGTAGCCAGATTTATCATCTTTAAGATTTGTAAAGTAATCGATAAAGATTTGTTATTGCTATTTTAGCATTTAAACTTTAGAAGAGGAAATTAGGTATTAGGATATAGCAACTGCAACAACAGGAGTAATATGAAATAGCCCTTTTAATAACTACATATCACACATCACTTTCAGATCAAATGAATGCAATCGACTCCTTCCTGTCTCCTCAAATCTCCTGAACATTATACTTTAAACGGAGTAAAGTTTATTTTATGTTAGAATGGCAGTTGTATTTTAAAACTATAATCAACTTAAAGTTATCACCAGGAAGTTATTTATTTATTTATTTTATTTACTATTATTATTATTTTAACAATCCTATACAACCAGAAAATGATCTCCACTTAAAAGTTGAAACCAAAACAATAAAAAAATCCACTATCATTACTAAACAAATAATTCTCCAGCCAATCTCTGAGCTTCTAAAGGCAGACCTGTTTTTTTAAAATGTTTACTAATCTACTAATAAAGATATTTTTACCCCAAATACCAAATTGTTAGTAGAAATGATTGTGCTTAACTTTTTACCATATGACAAGAACCTGGTAACGATAAAACACCCACAATATGAACATGTAGGTATTATAAAGTTTACTGATGTGCTGGTATGGATCCACGACTGGGATAAAGAGAATTCAGTAACCAAAAATCAATAAAATATGCCATAGACCTAATAATAATAATAATAATAATAATAATAATAGAGGAGTTAATTTTAAAAGTAATATCTCAACCAGTTCTCATACAATGCAACATTTTTCTTAATTGCCTACATCTAACACTACACTAACAAAAGAATTCAATGATCTTAGTACTAAAAAGATGTCACTTCTCGTTACCAGAATGCAGACATCCCAACACCTTCTTGAGTTTATCTCGAATTTCCCCCAGTTCTAAGACAATAAAATTTAACTCAACTCCTATCACAAAACGCCTGCACACCTCTTCTTTGTAACTCAGAAACGGATCATTGTGATACCGTACGAATATCTGCCGTAACCTTACAGTCATTTTTTTTTTTTTTTTAGCGACAACTAAAATGGTAGGCTCTCTAACTATTTCATTGCTCTCTAAATTCACTGGAATTTTATCTGACCAAGGTGTTCCGATCGTCCACAAGTTACACACCAATCAACAAAATCTCCATTACAAGTCTCGCTATCGGATGCTCCATTACAGACGATCTTTAAAGACTTCAGAAAGGAAATCTTACAGAAACCAAGAAATTTGCAAACTTGAAAATTTTTTCGAAGTCTCAACTAAATGACTAACATGAAAGAATAAGCCAAACAATTTTTCTGCAATCCCCTTAACAGTGAGAGGATCAAGTCTCGTTATATTAATAATAAAAACTAAAATAACTGGAATACGATGAAGAACAAAAATAAAAATATAACCCCAACCATCTTTTACTTGTATTATAAAGTAAAAAGAAAACACTAAATCTGAGTTCCCATAGCTTTTAACTAATCGTGCTTACCTTGATGGTTTTATTTTGGAGACGTAACCCATTCAATGTGTTAATAGCTTTTTCTGCATCCTCTGGACGTACATAATTTACAAATCCATACCCCAGACTCTGTCCTGTAAAAACAAAAACCTAACATCAGAACATGCAAAAAAATTAATAGAAAAAAAAATAATAAAAATAAATAAAAAACAAAGCACTAAAAATAAAAATATAGAAACAAAAAAATAAAATAAATTATTCTGTATAACAAAAAAAATGCAAACGAAACATTCTGTATTAAACAGAAAATAAAAAATAAAGAAAAAAAAATTCTAGCTAAAATAAATAAATAAACTATTTTGTTTTGACCGCTGCTGCTGGAAGGTTGACTGTTACGAAGCAACCACACGTGGGAGGAAAAAAAAAAGGGAGGGGCAAGGAAAAACAAATTTGGCGCCAAACAGTAATCCTGTTAAAAAAAAACAAAACACCAACAACTCACCTTAAGTAGTTTTTAACAAGGATTTATGCAAGGCGCTTTGAAATATATCACTCAAGAAAAACACGATTTAATCAGGTTTTTTTTTTTTTTTTTTATTTCCGTGTCAGGGGTACCACAGTGGGGGGGGAGGTGGGGGGGAAAAAAAAGGGGGGGGGGGGTATTATACATATGATTTAATGTTTGTAAAACCTTTTTTTTTTTTAAAAAAAATTGCATCTGATAGAAAAAAAATATCAAAAGGTTAGAATGAATAAGTTTGAAAAAATAACTAAATTTAAGCCGAAAAATGCATCATCGAAGATGGACGGGGGTAGACAAGATAAATCAAGAACTATGTACATTAGGAAGATGAAATTTGTAGGGTAGGTTTAGGTTGCTTTAAGATCAATCCTCACTGACTTTGACGAACATCAGACCAATAGGCAAGGAGCTTCGACAAGAAAACTACCAAAATACGTTGCGATTACACAATGCAATTATCTCGATCAATCAAATATATACACACTTCAGAAAACCTAAAATTTTAATGATACACACATTAAAAAATACGATCTCCATGTTGACTTTAAACCTGACTCTCAGGGACAGAAAAGCTACCAATACACCAGTCTCTTTGAAATCACAATAACCACAAATTACCTATATTCTTACTTGTAAACGGCTAGAATACCTAGCTGAAACCGGGTCGATCTTCAACTTTTTAATGTGTTAAATGTTATTTAGACTATCATAATTTGTGTGTGGGGCCTTAACTTAAAAAAAAACAAAACACACAACTATATATTCTTACTTTGGTTTCTTAAGAATGACAGACTTTTTTAAGAAGATCATTTACTTAAATGACGTCCTACATCCTTCCGTCTCTTAACTGTCCTGTGATTGGCGGAAAACAAACTCAAAATTCCATTACGTAATTAAAAATAATGGAAACCGGCGTTTACTGATTTGATAAAAACGCTAACAATACAGGGAGCTATACATTTTACATTATCAGATTAAATGTAAAAGCTTTGAATTGGGACTACTTTTCTTGCGGCTTAATACAAAGTAGCAAATTCTTCTATGTCCTTCGTGAAACGAAATATAGACATCCTGAAAATTTGCTATTACAGTCTTTTGTTTTGGTAACTAAGGAATAAAAAAGTTGGCACAACAACATTTTTTGTTTTTGTTTGTAACTACGCTTATTTTAAAATTTGAATTAGAGTACGAAATGACCCATTTTTACAAAATAACTTATTTTCGTAACTCGTAAAAAAAAATAAAGAAAGAAAATGATTATAGTATGTATTAAGTTTCGAAATGGGGACGATTCCTTTTAAAAAATAAATAACATTTTTACTACGACTGCAATCAAATAAAGCATCTTGGCGCATGGACACCGTTCTCCCCTACGGAAGTGGGGGCGTCAGCAACAAAGCAGTGCTCGTGTCCACAGGGCTACGGCATCTGGTCTCCTCCATCTTTTTATTTTTAGACGATTCGTTATTTCAAAAAGATTTTTCACACGAATTTCTACACACGCCCTCAACAAGAATTATGAGATCATCTTCCGCGTCGCCATCCAAGGACTCGTAATAAGTTCACAATTGGTGGTATTTAAAAGATTTATTATTAATGATTAATGTATACCATTAACTTTCAAACAGAAAACTTTTTATTTCTTTTAAAATTGAATCCATTCATCAATCTCCAAACAGATTATTTTAAGCGGAAGGAATTTAATTAAGTTAACATTTTGTTCCTGTTTAAGTAGAGTTTTCTTACGAAAAATTCAAGGTCACCTCTCCTCACAAACTTTTCTGTTTCGAAAGGTTAAAAATTGCGGAGGGATGAAAGTGGAAATATCCGTGAATATGTATTATTATCTATAACCAATGATGAATCAGAGATGCTGTTTCTTCCTTACTAGAATTCATCAGTCAATTATCCAAATAATATCTTCAAAACCATTACCAGTTGTTCGCTCGATACAAAAGGCATTTTAAATAAATAAATAATAAAAAAAAAGTAGTACATGGTTAGGTACCAAATATACTGGGATTTCACGAACATTGTTGAAAAGTAAGGTTGGAACAAACAAACAAAATCCACACCTTCAGTTATTATCAATGAAAATCTTATCCACATTGTGAAATTATTCACATAAGCATTTCCCTTAATATTAGTCATTCAGAACAATGTATGTCAGTGTATTTATTTATTTTGGTGAAAGGTACAAAAGACATTAGTAAGTTCAATGCTACATTATATAGTAGTCCATTATGCCGTTATGGCGGCAAAAAAAAAATCCAGGGAAGTTAAGCAATGGAATTGTTGATCTCTTCGTCTTTCGATAGAGAAGCCAAAAAACGTCCGTGTGATTTAAATCTCGACGATCTTCGGGTGTAATCCGATTCCCTTCCCACTGTTTCAAGGTCACGGGGGTTATTTTTGCGAATGAGTCAGGAAAGACGCGTCCTTCTCAAATGACGTCACTGCCGGCAAATTTTCTGTCTCCCATATTACTCCCGTGATTTTTGACACATTTGACGGTCATGGGTGGGTGTCGCTCCGTACACCATATGAACAGATACGACCAATCTGCTCTGTGGAACTTTTCTTCTCTTAGGTCATCACAACGAATAGTGCCAAGTAAAATCGGTTGAAGAAAAACGCTTATCAATGTCACCGTTTGTCACCCAACAAATATCTCTAGAAATCTTTGATAATTAGAGAGAAAGTTTTTTTAGGCTGTTTCGTACAAATACCCCATCTCCCAGTCAATTGCACCTCAGACTAAAAACACATGACCTACGTTACTTCATTAAAAAACAATCACAATTTAGCTTAGTATACAAAATTAACAACCTTTTGGGGAATTCGGTAAAATTCTGACGCTACAAAACGCTTCCATAAAGTAGCTCCACTATGAAAAACAAATATTTATAGCAACAATACGTGGAGATCAATACGTTATCCTATAAATATTACATTTCCTTAAAATAACTTTTGCCAACTAAAACAAAATTTGTTTTAAAATCTGAATTTTGTTAAATGCAATTTTTAAAAGCTATCAATAGCTACATCTCAACATAAAATGTAGCTATTATCACCACACAATGTATCGATAAATTAACTAAGTAGTAGATTTTGGGGTATCCATGGTTTAAGATTCCTTCTTAAAAAGTTCCATCCGATGTCATCTCCAGACAAAATAAGGATTAAAAACTTTTCTGTAATTCCCAGACGGATTTGCAACTCCTGTCCATTTCGTAGTTTTAAATCACCGGTCGGCAACCTTTTGTTGTAAGAGGGCCAAATATTTTACGTGTGGATTAGTGTGGGCCGCACTTGGGTCATATGTCATTACAGTATAGTATACTGAGTAAATCCACAATATTTGTACACAAATATTTTAGTTTTAACAGTAAAACGCTAATTATATACTTTTACATTTATTGTATCTAGTTATAATGAAATAAAAGCAGATAAAATATCAACGATCGAAGACGCTTCGCGGGCCGCCGACCGGTATTTTAAATAATACACAGGAAAAAAACAAAAATAGGGAAGTGGAGAGGCAATTATCTATATATTCAAACAGTACAACAATTCAAGAACTGCTTAAAATGCCTTCTGCGAGCCATTCGAGACCTGTAAGGACGAGGAAGGCACAGTCTCATATTCAATTATGTGAAACTGAGTTCGCGAGAACAATCCGACACTCGCCCGCTTAGGATAAATCACATCCTTAGATCTGCGCTCAATTTAAAATTTTAAGCCTGTCCAATTTTTTTTTTTTTTTTTTTTAAGAAAAGATAAATAAATCAGGAAAAAATCTTTTTTTTACAGCGAAGTGTTAACTTCGATAGTTAACCGGAACTAAAGACTTCCGACAAGCTATTGTTGAACCATAACACCAAATAACGGAAACCTTAATAAAATATAACTTACTGAATATATTCTGAAAGTAACTAGGACCCGTAGGAGGTAATTTTAGGATTCAAAATCACTATTAAATGAATCAATTTAAAGCGCTGGAAGCAAGATAAACATAAATTACATACAAAATATGAAAGTTTGTTAAGTAAACACTAACAATGCATTTCTGAGCGACTATTTCTCGAACCAACTTTACTTAATTTCGAAAACTGGTACGTCAGACTATTTCCTATTTTACATTTATTTTGAGAATTATGAAAAATTAACAAAATACAAATTTATCTTGATTTGTAACTTTACGAAGACCCCAACTTTAAGACATTCGATTGTAAAAGGCTGATGCAAGGAAAGAAGCGAGGACGTTATCACAAGATACAAATTCTGTACTAAACAAATCAAATGAAAAACGGACGAACCTGTATTACTAAAATCTGTTATTTCTCTGTCTGTCTGTCCGGCGCAATTTCCTGTGAGAATGGAAAATAGAAATAATTTTTACAATGAAACTCCGCCACGGGAATCGAACCTGCAACCTTCTGCTCCGAAGTCGGACGTGTTATCCGTTAGGCCTCGGGGACTCCCCCCACCCCCCATCAATAATGAATGTATTCAATGTTTGTTTTTTTTTTTTTTTTTTTTTTAATCTCAAGATTGTTTATTTATTTTTTTCCGATCCGTCTGTTTATTTGTAATTCGAAAATGACAATATAGAACTATAATTGCCGAAATGTTGCAAATTTTAAATATAATATTCTTACTTAACCAAATTCTGTGATATAGAAAAACATACACGGGGGATGGCCTAGTATTTAAAATTTAGAAAAGGTAAAAAGAAAGGGCAGCAACAATATAAACCCCATGCCTCTGCATCAATAAAACTACAATTTAATACAATTACAAAACGAGGGCCCGTCTTTTACAATTTTTTTTATTTTTTTTATATACAGTGTAAAAGAAACATCCGATGTCTATATTCTTCCAATATTATTGTGGTGCCAATAATAGTCTTTGTGCTCTTCAAATTCCCACATAACAGCACCGTCGAAATTTTCGCTTCGGCACCAAAACTTTTTTTTTTTTGGAAAAAAAAAAAAAAGGGGGGGGGGGGGGGAATGTCCCCCAAAACATCCTCATTACAAATTTTAAATTTCTGCAACAACGTTAACTTCCGTTACTGGAATTTTCATGGGTTAATCTTTCCATTCCGTGACGAGCGAAGTGTCACTGCCTGCGTTAGGGCTTCGAAAACAAAACTAGCATCTCGAATTTAGTAGCAGACTTTTCATTAAAAAAAAAAAAAAAAAGTCGGGATACCCCCTAAAATGATGTGAATTAAGCGTGAAATTTTACACAATCGATTTGATCTCTCCTATAGCCAAAGTTGATTTTCAACTTCTAAAATAACTTAAAAAGTTCACCATGGCATTTACTTCACACAAAATAGCCTATTTACATTTGTAATGTATTTCTTAATAACAATTAAAGTTGAGTGTCAACAAAATGACCATTTCCGAAAGGTAGAACAAACAATTCAATGCCTCCAGCACAAGTGCACAGGAAACGTAGCCATCCTTGGTCACTCCCTCTCACAGTACAACCCTACTTACTCCAACCCATTCATCGCATTTCACTTCTCAACAACAGAAATAAAAATTTACATTTAAAAGACATTTGAAACAAGAGAACTGTTACCACTAGAGAAGTTCGTCACGAGCAATGCAAATGACTTAAATCTTTTAAAATGTTACGGTCATTTATAAATAAAACTGATGATCACAGGAAATATTTACATAATTTACTTCTGTAATGCTTTTTATGATTAAAATCTAATTGATTGGGCCTTTTAAAAACTGCAATCCAGAAATTTAATTCGCCAACAAAATTCATTCTATCCCAGTGATGTATTTTAAAGATAGCTTCACGCGATATCTACGAACAATAGTTTCAAAAAGATTATATAATTTAAGTTTTATAGAATTAATCAAATTTATGGGAGGGGGGTGATTCAATTGCAATCAGTTTTATTTATTAATAATCCACTAGCTTAAAAATCATGATCTCTTTACTACGCAGCACTACATGTAAGAAAATTGATTTTATGGGTGTGTGTGGGTTTTTTTTTTTGTTTTTGTTTTAATTCAACAGAATATGGAAATGCCTCCGAAGAAACAGATGCAATTTCCTAATTGTAATGAACCTCCGTTAGTCATTATAAAATCACTGGTGAGAAAACTTTCTGGGTCTATTATATATTGGAAACCCTACGAAACAAGTATATAACATAGGAAAAAGCGAAGAAATGAATAACACTGAAGACTATCTTTTATCCAACACCTTTTCTTTTACGACCCCAAGTAGTATGCCGGTGCTTGCGACTTACATATAATTAAAAATATGGTCAACACTGGACCTAAAAATTGACCTATCCAAAACAAAGATTGACCAAACTTTTCCAAATGTATGATTAAAAAAATGCCCTAATTTCCGCTCTTAAATAAAATACACTAATCCCTTCTTTCTCGAAGTCAGAATAGCCACAAATGCCCAAATAAAAATAGTATTGGAACCAAGTAACTTGAAGCAACTTGTATTCGCTTAAAATTGGAACTGAAGGTCAGGAATATATTATAACATTAAGTGTATGAAAACACTATGAGGTTATACTGTTTCGAAATTACGGGCCGCAAAATGTCCCGCGTGCCACACTTCCCCAATTGCAGGAATTCAGTTATACACCTGACCTTAAAGTTTTTGCTATGGGGGAAACCGTTCTGTTATTTTTATAACAACTTCCATGAGGATGGAAATACTTCGAGAACACCGACACCAGTTCTCTATTTAAAAACAACAAAATCCACCCTCAACTTCTCGTAAATCATTAACGAAGCCGACGATTCCATTCTTCTTTCCGGGCTTAGGGAAAATGAGAAAAATCGAACACGCGGGGTGAATACACTGGTCTCGCCACCAGACGACCACGTCTGTTACCGTACACACTGCTGAATTCATGACTACTCGTAGACATTATATTCTATCTATATTGTTGTTTCTTTTTTAAAATACAGTTTCGTTACAATTTCATACGCGAAATTCAAATTTATTAAATTTTTTTTGAAAGTGACATTAAGACTCCTGGATAATTTTCTCTCAATACCTTCGTTATATAATTCGGAGTAAACCAAGCGGAACAAAAATTACAATGACATCGTTTTATGCTACAGAGGCAGTCTTTCTGTGCGGATTCGAAAACTGTTTGCTTAGATTTAGTGTGCTATTGTTGTTTGTTTTTTTTACTTTTATTTTTCTGGAAGTAACGATCTAAAATGGAATCACATTAACAACAATTAACTTACTATGTATCTAATAAATCACCACAAGATTATAGGCCTAGCGCCGCAATTGTTATTTTTACAACATCTGTAATATTAATAACATGAAAAAAAAATGTTTGTCGGCTAATAACTATACAATATATTTAATATTGTACTGACTTTCTGTATTTAAAATCAATTTAACTTTTGTTAGATCTAACAAATACCATCATCTAAATAAAGAGTTCAATTCTCAAAACAATCTTATTAGTCTACTGGAACTACGCGTGACAGCGTACTTATCTGTTAAAAAGTAATGTATTATTCAAGTGTATTTAAGAGGGTTTTTTTGTTTGTTTTTTATTTATTTATTTTTGTTTTGTTTTGTGGTAACCATATTAGTACCGCTCTGCTAGTGGGAACAATTTTAGAAATCCTACAATATTTTTAGTTAGCCCATTTTAAATTTACTTTTAAAATGATAACCACTCAAATAAACTGCAATTTATATACAGCTTAAGAAATAAATAACTTATTCAAAACATACAATTTCATAGGCAGATCATTTTAATTCTACAACATTTGTTTAAAAAAAAAAAAAAAAAAAGGGATAACGATACTATAATGCTTTATGGCAAAAAAAGGTGATTTAATCCTTGTTTAGCTTTTAATCATCACAACACTCTACCTTCCCAGAACTTCTAAAAAACAAATTGATACGGAAGCTTCCTCTTTTTATCAATATATTACATTAAAAGAATTTCATGATCGTAATGAAAAAAAAAAAAAAATGTAAAAAGGACGTTATATATATATATAATTTTGTTACAAAAAAAATTCGTACATAAATAAGCCTTTGAAACTATTATATCCTGAAGAGGCCATTTATGTTTACGCTGGAGAAACGTAGGGGGAGGGTTAAGTGGGAATTTCCTTTGCCACCCAAAAACATCCCCCCTTTCCCCTTCTGCACGCCTTCGAAAGCTGAATAACCCCGACAGATGAACACCGAAACAGCTGTCCCAGAGTTCCCAGCAGGCATCTTTTGTGTTTATACTCATTTTTGCTGTACTTATTCCACATTTATTATTATTATTTCCTTTCAAAAACTGACTTGAAAAGTTATTTATAACGAAGGCCTTGATTTTCAAGTCATTTTCTTCGTTAGTTTAATCGTTTTCACTTAAATGATACAAATACTTCACAAGTCATTCTGTTTAAACTGTGCATTTAAATACATAGTTTGATCTTTTGACTTTTAGAGCATATACTTTAATATTTAGAGATATTTTAAAAATTAAAAATTTTTAAAAGATATTATTTGGGGAAAATCTGGAGCCGTTAAGACTTGGTTGCTTTCTTTTTCCTCTTCGTTATATGGTATAATAAAATTATAGCAGTAAATGCATGCGTAGATTTTAAGACTTTAAGGTCTAAAAATTCTGGGCCCTTATTTGAATGCTTGCTGTCCATTTAAGATCTATTGAACACTACAACTGAAAAGCGTGCATTTTATGTATTAACTAATTTCATAAACTGTTGAAATCTTTTTTTTTATGGTAAATATAAAAGGAAATCAAAATAATATATTAAAAAAGTAATTATTCAACAAAAATATCTTAAAATTGATCAAACATAAACCATTAATTCAAAGTATGGTAGTCTTCATTGTTTTTTGTTCCACTGATCTTGACCTCATTTGATTCTCCAAACAAAAGCTACAACTGTTACGTAAAAGCTTAAAAACCAGACACCGAATACTAATAAGTAAGCTGATAGTTTGAAGTTTTAACCCAAATTTCATGGAAAGGTGGAAGACGACTGGAAAACTTCAGCAAAAAACTCCCGCTGGATAATGGTAAATTTAAACACACACTTTAAAATCAGTTATCTGATTGTTTCTATCCCAATTCCATTCCTTTTCCTCTGTGATGCCTTTTAAATCAAATTTTTTAACACACCAACATTGTTATTAGCACAAAGGTAGCAGTCCGTGAAAAAAAAATATATCGTTTTAAAATCTTCAACTAGCCCAGGGTTTCTCAACCTTTTTTTCCCCCAAGGACCCCTTTTCCCTTTTTTTTGGTGGATCCCCTCAAAGCTAAAAAGTAAAGGGATTATATTAATAATCAACGAAATAGTAAATGATTATGCTTTATTTTGAATGAAAACTAATTTAATGCAAATAAATTATTCTGTAGTGGTAAATAATACATATTCTACACACTGGTAAATAATTCATTATAAACCATTTTAAAATAAGTGTGATTCAATGAGATCCCTGTGGACCCCGCAGAATATTACATGGACCTCCAAGGTCCATGTGGACCCCGGTTGAGAACTCCTGAACTAGCCAGTCATTAAATAAATAAATAAACAAAAAACTTATCAGTTTTAAAGTTTAAGATTCTCGTAAAAGTAATTGCTTGTATGGATCAGATCAGAGATCACAATTATTTTCACTTCCTCGCCGAGCTGCTTGCTTCAATAGTGGATTCTTAATTAGCTTTGTAAATCTAAGAACAACAATCACCAAACTTTAAAATAACAAAAACAATAATCTACACACTATATTTGTCTACGGTAAAATATGATAAACACTGCGGTACGTTTCAGTGGTCAATAATGACAATGATCACCGTAACAGTAACCAAGCAAGCATACGTTAAGAGACATTACAGACCACTGTAATTTCGTCGGATAGACTAAAATTAGATGTGGTGGTGGGAAAATAAAATAACTAAATAAAATAATGGTGAAACTTACAGTATACATAAACGCGAAAACTAACAGCAAAAGAAATTAAAGAGTAAACAATAAAAAGGAACAGCAGTTAAAGAAAAAAAAAATGCCCTGTTGATAAAACTAGCAGCATTCTTCTGTCTATGACTTTTACAAAATTTTTAAGTCTCAAACTAAGCTTTCCAAATAAAAACTAAAGGTTAAAATAAATAAACTACAAGTGTCTTTTAACGTCAACATTTAATTGGTCGTCCGCCAAAATAATAAAAACATAGAAGATTAAGTTAACAGCAAATTTTATATTTCGTTATAATTAGTATTGGCAGATCTATTATTCATTTCGGAATTTAAACAAATTATTTAATATTTAACGGAGTAAAAAAAAAAAAAAAAAAGCTGCACAAAGGCAGAAACATTACCGGTAAAATTACATTAAAAATAGTCTAGGGAGGTACAGATGGTGCGCCAGGTGTGCCCTCCCGATGAGTAATAAGGGAAAAAGACGCCAAAAACGAAATGACCTCGTTGTAAACTCCCAAGTCTTGCAAAGGGGAAAACATTTACCTAACGGACAAATTCGAGTATTCTACGGTTCAACAAATAACGAAATAAAATAAAATTTTAGAATTTTCGAACACTATGCTTTTCGACATTTTAAAAATAAAATCTACATAATTATATCCCATTTTATCATGAATGTAAGCCTGAATTTAACGGACTTTTTTAAATTTACACAAACTATTGTACTATTCAGAGAATGGAAAAGGCATGGCAAGGGTTTCCAGAAGACGATAATCTCTTCAAATTCAAATCACAACGAAAATCTTCTATTAAATTCCATGTTTAATCACAATATTTAGTTTCATTTTTAGCAAGGAATTTCATCGGGTATTTAGAGGACAGGAAAGTTTTTGAGGAAAAAGAAAAACATTTTTCTGTCCTCTATCACCCGATGCTAACATCCCTGCTAAAATGAAACTAAATATTCTGATTAAATATGGAATTTAATAGAAGATTTTCGTTGTATGTTATGCCTTTCAAGGGTATTTATTTATTTATTTTTTTGCCTCCCACTTTGTTTAGTCGTTTCGAAAATTTTCTTTTCAATTAAACCAACCACCTTCATCCACCCGTGGGCCTTTCTCGGCCTCCTCGTAATCCGGTTGAAAGTTCGAGTCGATTTTTTTTTTTTTTTTTTTACGATCTGCAGTGTTTTAATTTCCAACTGCTTCCTTCTCACATGAACATTCGTAAAGCTTTAATTTAAATAAATTATTATCTTCCTAGAAAGATATTCAGTCTTCGACGAAACCGATCTAATCTAGATATCTGCCGAACGTACAATTTTTTTTTTTCTAAGCTTTTCGGGTCTTTCTGGTTTCCGTTTCAACGAGTCTTCAGGAAGCAAAGAGACTCGGCAGTTTTGAAGTCGTTTTTAGGCCTAACTGCGGGTTCGGCTCCGATACCTTTCGTGGCACGTCCTTCACTCACAACTGTCACAAATTCAAACGCGACATGAAAAAACAAAACAAAAAAAACAAACTGCGATTTATTTAGAAGGTACAGTTTATCGGGTTCTCCTTCATTACCGATACAAGGCAAACAAACCGTATTTGGTTTTTATCGTTCTGAGTTTATCAGTTTCTGATTCGACGAGATAAAAAAACAGTCGGGAGCGCCCAACAAAAGATTTACCGATGTATCGGGTCGCGTGACTTGTCGTGATGTACCCTGAAGAACCGAAGCAGCGCGACGTCGACTTTTCCCGCGCTTTCCCTTCCCCCGGTTACGAAGGTCGCCACCGACCCGATTTACGAGGGCGAATCCACTAGTTCTACAACTATGTCGTACGTTACCGCTAGCAGTGGTTCGTTACACGGAGAGACGATACATTCGGCTTCGATCATCCAGTACAGCAGCAAAAAAACGTATTCTACTAGTTTTACTGCATTTCGTTATGTCCTTTACAAACTTGAGGAAAGTCAAAAAAAAAAAAAAAATGTGCAAGGCTCGAATTCATTTTTTTTTTTTCGCACATTTTTACAATTTGATATCCATCTACGATTTTCTACGAAGCGGAAATATATGGTAGGATTATTATCCCCCAATACCAAATTCCCCTGTAGATCTTTCAAACTTCATTAACTACATATTTATTTCTGAAGTTGTTTAAAAAGAAACATTCACGAAACAAATACAAGAAATAATAATGCTTTTGACTTCTCAATTTTTCGTAAGTTTTTTTTTTTCTTTCCCCTCTCTCCTAATAAGGCAATTTTCTTTACACTAATCACATCTTTACAACCACATGCTATCAGCGGGAATCTTGGACAGCTGTTCCGCCTTATTAGGACTCGTCAGCCAGATTTACTCAGATATCTGGACAAAAATCACAACCTTCTGTTTCCTCTGAGCTATTTATTAATCTCTAAGTAACTGAAGAGTACAAATGTAGGCGAAACAGCTGCCCAAGATTCCCACTGATGATTACTCAAAAGGTGTGGTTGCGAAACACGTGGATCAGTCCCCACTTTCATTTCAAATTTCACTTCATTAAAAAAAAAGGCAAGGTTTGAGACATTACAAAAACTAACTAAATTACAACTGCCTTTAAAAATAATAAAAAATGTCATCACTATATTTTCCCGTAATTTCCAAGTTAGTCCAATTCTTTGCATCTGAGAAACCATAACGATTTTGCCGTTTTTTCAATTAGAATTTTAGTTTACCACAGGTATCGGACTTGCATATTAGATCCAAAAGGTTCTCGTAAAAGCAAGGGAAAAAAATATACATTTCACATGATGTATAACTACTCCAAATTTTATTTTTTTAAAGGAAATACCCAAGTTATTTGCAATGTGGCCAAATACTCAAAAGAATGGGACTGACATCTTCCTGCAGCTGTACTCAAATAATTCCTACTTAAATACCACTATATTTCATCTCTCCCAGCGAGACTTCTTCAGGCGACGACAGAGGACAAGAAATACAGAGGATCTTTAATGAAGATCGCGACAAGCCAATTCTGATTCATTTCTGATGTAGACTCACGGAGTAATACAGAATACTTAACTATTATCGTAATTCCTATCAACTAATACGAAAATCCTGTGAATGCCTGTCTTCGAAGACTTGTTCTATCTCAATGCGTTACACGATCTATTTTACTTCCCGACCACACGAACTGTTTGGCATCAAAAAAAAAAAAAAAAAAAAAAAAAATATTCCGTTCTTGTAATAAACACGACTGTCACAGTCTTACAACGTATTACATTATTAAAACGACATTGCCTACGACCATCAAACTATCAACAACTCGAACTTCAACAATTCCTTACTGTGGATAAGGGAAATACTATCTTTTATATTCATAATAAATTTTGTATTTACGTCAACAACTACTCACTTCCGATAGACTGCTCTCTTTCATAAATTATAAAACGAACGTTTCCATCTCCTCTATGGAGTCAAAATTGTAACTTTTTATATTCTATCAGGAAGTAAGTGCTAAATTTAAATGGCAAACTTGAATACTGATGTTAGCTACTAGGAGAGATATATCTCGTTAGCCACACGTTAAAAATCCCTGCCATGTCTGTTAATGAATTATAATAGAGCTCAAGTCATTTGCCAAAACTTTATCGAATTTGTTGCAAAAATAATCCGATTTTTACACCAAAACATAGCACTTCAATCTCGTCGAGTTTATATTCGAAAACCAAGAACATTAGCGTGCTGCAAAATGTCAAAAAGCATTTTTCTTTTCAATAACACTAATATTTGTCTGATAATCTTATGTAAATTAAAATAAATGCTCCTTTTGAGAAGTTTCATACGCCATTAAGTTTAGAAATAAGCAAGCTTAATACACTGATGTGCATTTTTGTAAAGCCAACCAAATATAACACTTCACACAACGCTATTCGTACAACAATATCAGCAAAACAGATGCCACGCCATTCAGCGACATGGACGAAAATAATAACGCTGCTAATAGCCTCACAAGAACGCAAATTCTCTAATATAGCAGACTGAGACAATTCTACTTACACTGACATTAGCTATGCTATCCTGCATGAGCAACTGATAGCACAAAATACAGCAAAATAATGCCTGTTAAGGAATTATTCGTGATGTAATGCTGCTAAATCAGATTCGAAGATTAAAATTTTGAAGAGCTGTTCCACATAGAATTAAGGCGGTCTACTTTTAATTAAGTAGACGAATGTATTTTCAGGGGAATTTGGCATAATTTTCAATTACCAACAGAACTGACAGCACAAATTCGTAAGTAAAGGAATATGCGATAACAAATATATACATATATTTTTTACAAAATAAGATTTAAAATACTTAAACAAAAAGTGCAAATAAAATAATGAATTTATGCTAAAGGATGCCAAGAAAATCTGTAGCTCTTAAATTCGCATTAAAATGAAAACGCGTTCTGAATTATTCGTTCAAGAAAAAAAAGGAAACTGAACAGTCTATTGGTTAACACTTGGCAACCAAGACACACTGCATCAGACCTTTTACTCGCTGGTTTAGCAGAAAGACGTTCTACAAGTTTTCATAGAAAAGAACTCCGAAATTAACTCGCTCTAAATACTGTAAAGGATCTATGGATAACATCTATCAATAATGAAATTTGCTTTTATTTTTGTATGATCTTCTGATGCCAGTACATAAAGAGCACATTTTAAGTTTATTTTGTTAAATGCTGGAAACAATAAGCTTCAAATAAAAACTAGCCTCATATTAATGGTTTAAATAATCCAAATCACTGAAACTTTAATTACACTGAAAAAAACAACAAAAATCAATCTGTCCCTTATATAGACAAGCCACTCAATGCGAATAGGCCTACTGAAATACAGAAAGCAATCGCCCTAGACCTACTCTATTAGAATATTGTAACACTTTTTTTTTAAAGAACACTTTCATGCCTTTCCTTATACTCCTAATAATGTGTTACAAAATTACCAATTGCACTACACAGTTCAATTTTCCCTTTTTAAAAAACATAATAGTTTTCGTTTGCTTTTAATTCCTATATGGATATACCAGCATTTTCTTTGTAATTTACCAAAATTAAAAAAAGATCAAGTGAAGATAAAAGTCTGACCAACCACTTGTAAGTAATCCACCTTAAACCGTTATCTGACAAGACTATTTCCGTACAACCTCAAAATTAAAAGATTTAACAAGCTCCTAAACGAGAGGATTGGGAAATTAATAATGAAAAGTGGTTTCAGTATTAACCAACTCAAGGATCATCTTCTCAAATATTGGGGGAAAGTTGGTGTAGAATCTTAGTTAATATTAAATCGTTTTTCAAAACTTTACCATGACAGTAAAGATAGTCTTAAAAAGAAACCCAATTAGAAAAATTTTTGTTTTAAAAATGTAACCCTCCTGTTTCACTAATTTATACCGAGTCCCTTAGGAAAACTTTCGTTTTTTAGTGTAGCAGATTCAAAAACTTACCAAATGCTGACGAAATTGCAACCACACTTCATTAAGTAATTCAAGACACCACGTCCTAAATGTGAACAGAAAAACCCTAAATAACTTGCCGAATAAACAAAAAAAAAAAAAAAAACCAAACCCTTTTCAACAAAATGTCTCATTTTCTATCAAACGTAATCCAAGAACTAATTTATATTAGATGCACAACATGTCTCCTGACACTTTAAAAATTTCATGCCTAATCTTCTTAGATTTCTCCGAACACAAAAATCAATATTCAAGCATGGCGCTCCCTCAAATGGCCACATTTGCTGCTCCTAATGTAGGTTCAGAAATTTTAAAGTTCCATTAAATGCAACTTAAAAGACTGGGTTCTGAAGAGAGGCTATTGAAAAATTCAACCCAAGTTAGTCAATGTTATTTATCTCACAGTTTTCTTTACTGCTGTAGGATCACAAGATATAAATAATAAGCATTATATAATTAAAATACAGCAAGAATTAAAAAAGCTTTCTGACCAAAATATTAAGTTTTGTAAGTAATCATATCTCATTTAGCCTCAGGGTAAAAATAAAACTTTACAACTTATTTACACATTACAACTGTCAGTTTCATCAAGTTAGTAAAAGCAGCAACTGTACAACAAATTCTATACTACATTTATTTTTTCCTTTCGAGTCCTCAAATACCACATGAACTTCCATTTCTACTTCAAAGACTGCCAAAGCCATTTTAATGAAATGGTTATTCAATTTCAAAACCATCAAACTTAAATCCAGAATTTAAAAGTAACATTCTGAAACGCTATTTCATATTTGAAAAAACCTTAGAACAGTACATAATATTTATCTTAACTGGTTTTTGTTAATTTATTCACTGTAAATAAACTCTGAATCCTTAACACAGCTTATGAAATAATTTAGAAAATACCATTTTTTTAAAAAATGAAGTTAGGGCCACATAAGTGCTCCTTTATACCGATTCTCTTTTCTGTTTGAAACATTAACTCTGATGGAAGGTATGTCATGTAATCTTGACATTTTGCAAGTAAATTGTGGCAAGGATTCTGTATCTATAGCAGACGGAAGCACGACCACAGGCAGGAGAGCACTCAGTCCCTAGCAGGGATACAAGAATGACCCTTCTCCAAAGTTCAATGCAAACCCAGTGCAGTGTTTGTGTTACACCAACTGCACCACAGCAAAGACTTTTCTTTCGCTTTAGATATAATTTTTGAATTTTGAAAGGTATACATTAAAACAAGTCAAAACATGAAAACAGCAAACAAAACTACTGCACCTTAAAAACTTATTGGCATATTACTAATTAAAGTTCTATCGTGGAGCAATTTCATTTTTTAATGACAAGCAGAAACCGGCATCTAGGATACAAAATAATGAAAATGCTGTTATTAAAATAAAAAACATTAACAAAAAAGGATGCCAGTTAAATCTGAATTTGGAAAAGTTCATCTCCACAGAATGCAGAGTAATTACCAATCCCAGTAATACAAAGAGCAGGAAATTAAGCTCACCTGTCAGTATCATATTTTACTTAACATTTCAATATCAATACATTTTCTTTTTTGATAACTAAAATTATTATTTTTCAAATCTTATTTTGTAAAAGAGTGGAAATTATGAAATTTTGGCACCCGTTTTGTGATTGTCATTTTATCTGCCACAATAAGGCAGATCGTAACTACTTCAAAGGCAGACTTGCAAATACAGCAAGTTTTCCAGCACCGAAGTTCCTTGACAGAGCAGCAAGAAACTTAAAAAAAAAAAAAAAAAAAAAACTTAACACCACAGACTAACCCAAGTTCAATGTCCAATGCTGTAACTTCAAGACCCAAATTACTGTCTGCTCATTGCAAATTTGTGAAGAGTAACAATTACCGCAAAAGCTTATTTGCAGCCAAAACATTGTTAAATTATCCAATAGGAAAAAACTGTCTTACAGTAGAATTTCAAATACTCTTGGTATCCTGCAACGACAGCCCCTCTTGATCCAATGCCAACAACACGAAAGGAAAATTTAAAATGTAATAAACATTTCATTTACTACAACAGTTCCCATAAAATTTATTCTCTTGATTAGTCTCAAAAATTCTAAATTTCTAATTGTCTTTTCACTAATTAGTTAATGCCCTGATAGTTTACAATCCACAACTGCAATTTTCGTACTTAAATGATTTCACTAATCTTTCCAATAGTTAAAAAAAATAATAAATAAATAAATAAATAAATATGAAGGATGTGTTAAATCTTTTTTCTTTATTTACTTGCATATTTTTGTTCAGAACAGCTTAAACTGAAATCAATTTGTATTTACTTATTTTTAACTAGAGAATTTCTACATATGATGGCACGTTGCTGCAGGATCCAATGTTGTAAAATCAATTTTACTTGGCACAGTGCCCAGAGAGAATGAGGATCTAAACCAATTAAGAAAAAACACAATATCCCAATGTCAATAGTAAAAAGAATCAATTATGAGAAATTCAATCAAAAACTCTAAGCCAAAAGAAATAAAAATCATTTCAACCAATTTTAAATTTCAATTTACAATTAAAATCAAAAATATTCTTTACTCATAGTTTCCTTAATTTTTATACATACGATAACGTAACAAAACACCCCACTTTAAACTTTACCCTTAGTTATTTGTAGAAGCGGTAATGCAAAGATTTACAGATTTCTTTTGATCAAGTTTTAACCCCCAAGATATTCTCATAATATTAACGAGGTAATCCTACAGAATCAAAAGCAGGCTTCATCTAACTTAATGCAGTTTCTGAATCTACACCCAGAAGATTAAGGACAAATTGCAGAAACAACCATTAGATTATGGCTCAATCTATTACAGGTGTGAAACAAAAGATTTTCAAAATTTATTAAGCAATCGCATACGAAGTGGAAGTTGTTTCATCTGACGTTTCAGAACATTCTGTAATTCATTACCATGCTAAGTGCTTGAATGTCTCAGTAATTTCTATATACCTTTGTTACCAGCTCAATTTTTTACATTTAACTTCAGATCACAAGAACTGAAGCTACCGAGTCTTTAGAAATCCAGCCCAGCAGCCGACAGTTTGAAAAATTGCACTGAACTGGGTTTGAATAGTAGCTAAGACATGGATGTTCCTCCTCCTTTTATCTGAAATTAACACAATGAATTCATCCAGTGGCATTTCCAGAAGTAATGTCCTTATGTGGCTTTGAAAAGAAAAACTGAATGACGAAAGGGAATTAATATTAAATTTGCATTAGTTTGAAATTAGATAATATCAGAAAATGAAGCTAAATAGTATTTCATACCAATCTCCTTCAAATGGATAGTCTCTATGGAGAGCAAAGACGACTTCTTGATGTCCACAAACTACCATCCATGTCGTATTCTCAATTACCCAGGATACATCAAAAATGTAATATTTTTGAGATTTTTTTTTTTTAAAAGTTTTTTGAAATTACAAATAAAGATCTAAATCCAAACTTTTAATAAACTTTGAAATTAAAAACAGTACCGAGAGTTCCTACAGTAACTTTTCAAAATGTTTTCGAAATTTTAATGTTTCATCTGATCCCAATAGGACTAACACTTATTTAACTTGTAGGCAATTCTAAGTTGCTTTGAAAGCACCTTGACCGATATGGTATTATTTCAATTTATTTATATATTTTTGCAATGTTGTCCAATAAGAAATCATTTATAAACCCATCAAAACTGTACACTTACAGTATTGGAAATATCTTTGACTAGTTATAATCACCATCTTTACATTTTAGTCAACTTGAAAAGATGCATTTTTTGTTTAACCAGAGAAGACACTTATTTCATAATGTGTTCCAATTCTCCACTAATCCAGATAAATACAATATATTTATGTTTAACTTATTAATATATACAAATAAATAAAGCATCTAAAGTGCCAAAGTATGCCGGCTACTGCAACGTAAAAATTTAATACTTTAACACGAATGATTACAAGGATTTCTAGTTATACAATACACTATGATTATGTATTACTTTGTCTTCTTTTGAACTTTAGAATTCAAACCTTGAATTTTGTGCTAAATTAAGATCTATGTTGTTATATTCAATTAAGAATGCCTTTCATTAAAATTCTACAGATAATCTAAACTTACAAACAAAACTGCAGCCGCCAACAATGATCTGAAGAAGAAATTAAGAAATTTAAACAGTAAAGTGTCAGCGTTAAACACCATTTGAGGAGATTAATCAGCATTAAAAATAAAATAAAAGTGTCACGGTGAGTATTTTGACCACTATAATTGTCAAAAGTAGTATTTAGACACTGTACATTTCCTTTCACTTTTAGTCATAGATTGACAAGAATGTTTAAAAAAAAAAAAAAAAAAAGTGGGAAAACATTGGAAAGACAGATCAAATTATCTGTTCCTAATAACTGATTAAACCTTACAGTTTTGCTAACATAAGAAGTCGTCTGTAGTTGCACTTCCAAGATTCTCAAAATTCTCTTCCAAAATAATCCCTGTAGCACATATCACTCCATCAATTAAACTACAACATTATCCTAGGCACTGCTTTACAGGAACTTCTGAAACCATTCTTAATCCTTCCAATTCTGAATTATGTTTTGAGGAAATGCTTATACATTAAGAAATTAAATTTCAGTCTGTACTTCTTCGATACAGACAACCAGTTTTGCTCCGAATAGGTCAACAAGACACCTCAAAAAACCTGAGAAAGCAAAAGGCAAAAACTTCCAAAAAAGAAAAGATCCATTTTTCAAGTAAAAATCCTGCCTTGATCGTCTTTGACTGATCAAAAACACTTTTAAAACTTCCTTTGAAAGAAACTACTAGTACTACTATTGGACGATTTCTACTCTCAAGTTCCCAACACTTGGACAACGACTACTTCTGAAACTTGGCTAAAATTTTTAGATTACCAAAATGTTTAATTCTAACATTCTTGTGGTCAAGGAAAAGGAGCGTCCTTCTGTCACTTTGGACAATTTGCCATTGTCAGTCAGTCAAAGCCCTTCAAAAAGTATTTTTGCTCATTATTTTGGTTAGCTAAAATATTCTTAAACTATTACAGTGTGCTTATTTCCAAGTAGCTTAATATCCTCTCCCCCTCCAACAATAAAAAGCTTGTTAGTGGAAATTTACCTTTAAAAAACAAACAAACCCGATTTATCATTAAGTTTAAATTAATTATGGAAAGAGTTTACAGCATTTGAGGATTTCGTATTACCTACTAGTCAGAATTTTGTCATCGTTTCCCCTAATCTCAAATAATTATAATACCCAAGTTATAAAATCATTGATAATATTCAGTTTCAATTATCAAAATAAATACTAGTATTTAATTTAAAGTTAACACACAACTCTAGAAAATAAAAACACCAAATGCCTATTTGTGCCTGGGGAGTCACTTTCCTCGTCTTGGCTGTGTCTTTCATGTTCAGTGGTCCACCAGAAGAGACCATCGTATCCTATGTGACCAATCTTTGAGAAGACACCAATCTATGTACAAAATTACATGTGGATTGGATGGGCATTGAATTCAAAGTAGCAGCTATGCAAAGCCAGGCAAATTAAAAGTTTTGTTAATAAATCCTGTTCCTTATCTTCCCATTCTTTTAACAGGCGATTTCAAATTTCCAAAAACTTAATAAATTGCTTAACTTATTAAACAAACGCAGCAAATTTTATTTTTAAAAAAAATATCAATAAGGATGTACCAAAAGATAATTATTTTTAATTTATTTTTTTCTTTTCAAAGCGATTTATCTTTTTTTAACTTTTCCCCAATAAAAATGAAAAAAGTATATATACAACTATATATATAAGTTTTACAAACTAAGTAATACTAGGTAAAAGTTAGTTAATCTATTTCTAATATCAATTCAAAGAGATACCAGAAATCTACATTCATTAACGAAAAGTTGCGGGATGCAAGTACATAAACAAATACTGCCTCCCCTTTGAAAATCGATTTTAATTTACTTTGGCTAAATTTTGAAAGCCACAATTTTTTTTTTTTTCGGGAAAAAAAAATAAATAATCGTAAAAACAAAAAAACCAAATCTTCATTTTTTTTTTTCACAAAGAAAGGGAATTTTTTTATTATTATTATTTAAGACAGTAATTTACAGTTGAGGAATAACAGGTCCAAGTATTTAAAAATACAACAGTTGGAGGGATTTTGCACTTTGTTATTTTTGGTGAAAAGATTTTTATTTTCTGTTACGAGAGAAAAGTTAAAATGGAAAAGAAGTAGAAAATAAATAAAAATAAAATGCAAAAAAACGTGGTCAATAAATTATATGTATATTTAAAAATAATATCAACAAAATGAAGAGTGAAAAATAATAACAGATTTCTGGCATCACTAAAACATGATGAGTATTAAAAATATAAAATTATATAAAAAAAAAATTAATAAAATCCACCACCTATTTAGTAATTGCAAATTAAAAAAAATAAAAATAAAAAAAAAATGAACAAAACAAAACAAAACACTTCTCTTTCAAAAACAGAAATTGTGTTATTTGCAGTTTTAGTCTAGTGTTAAGATCAGATCACAATACTTTTCCACAGTGTATTTCAATAGCATTACAAATTTTATTCCTGGTGATAAAAACTTTTCGGATCTGAAGTATTAATGTTTTATTTTTAATAGTGAAAATAAAATAAATTAACGGATCTGCATATTTCATTCTGGAGTTTACCTGTTAACAAATAAGACATTAATATTTTCTTAGATGTAACGTGAACCGAACATTTTTCTTTTGCTTCGCGTAAAGACCATTAAAACACGAGGTCTTTATTTTAATACGAAGCCAATATTAATATCAAAGAGACGAATACTTACAGATCAGAATGTTGAAAATTTTTTTTAAAAAAATACAAAACAAAAACAAAAATACCGTGATCCAACCCTATTACACTAATTGTGGTTATTCTTTTAATTCTAAATTCCAAAAAATAAAAAAAAATAAAAAACACAGATCATTTTTTTTTTTTCGTGTTAAAGATAATCTGATAAATTTTCATTAAATACCTTCCAACTGCTTCTGGCCACTTGAATCTGTTGAAAAAATTTAATTGTACGAATATCAAACAACGTTCCATGTGACCAAAAATGATTGAAACGTTAATTTTTTATTTTTTTACAAGTGGAAATTTTTTATTGTAAATTTCGTTTTAAATTGAAACCTTTCTTTATGAAAACTTTTTTTTTTTTTTTTTTTTTTTAAATATAAAAATAATAATAAAAAAACTGAAGGTAGACAAATAATATATAAAAAAGCAAAACAAAGTTGTTTTTATTAAAAAAAAAAAAAAATGTGAAAGTGAAAGAAATTAAACAATTCAACTTAATAAAAACAATACCTTCACTATGCAAACAATCCTCTTAAAATGTGAAAAAATATAAAAACAAAAAATGAATAATAAAATCATTGAAGAAAAATAAAACATAACTCAAGCAAAACATTAGAAAGAAAAAAAATAATAATAAAATTGTTGAGAGAATGACAGGTAGAACTAAATGTTACGGACTAAATGGCTAAGTGAAGAAATTGTGAAGTTGATTTCAGCTTGCCAATAGACTTAATACTATGAAGACGGAAATTTTATTTAACATATTTGTTTTTCAAACTAATACAGATGAATTTGTAACAATATTATGTCCAGTACTTAAAAGCGAACCTACTACTTTTCATATTTTTTTAATTAAGCCCCCACCATCAAAAGAAAATGAACCAAGTGTCAATATTAAAACCAAGCAAAAATCCTCACTTTTTCAGAAACAATTTTTGAATTGGTTGCTTGATAATGACATTGGGCGATATGGAAGTGTTACAACACGATTG
>JAFIDM010001028.1:40976464-41006755 GCA_023159025.1 Thereuonema tuberculata | reverse complement strand
ATGTTATGCAAGGCCAAGTATATATTCTGAATATTTACAAGTGCTTTTTGAATTGAATATTTTAAGAATATTCATTCTTTTCCCATTGGAACATTTTAGAAAAGTAATTAATAATTAAAAAAAGTAAAACTAATTATTCATTAATAATCTGTAGTTTATCTTTTATGGTATCTTCCTCACATAAAAAGAATTTAACATGTAACGATTCTTTTAAAAAAAAATCCGATAATCATAAGAAAGTTTATTAAGACTGATTCTTCAATTCGAAAAAAAGGCTTTTAGAAAATGCTTGACTTTTTTAAATTATGCTTCGAAATTTCTGTGTATCTAGGCCTACTTGAATTCATTTCTTTGCTTTTTCTCTGTGAAACGAAGCCTTTTTCTATGCAGAGATTGCAGCAAATGTAATTTAAAAGCATTTTTCTTTTTGCCATCTGTGGTGAAGCAATGAAATTAAATAATGCATGGCTTCCTGCCATCTTTTATATCGCATTCGCAGAGACTGAGCAAATAAAATGCAATATGTTTTTCTTCTTTTTCTTAAGGAACAACAGACAGCGATAGAAGCTTTCAGATGCTTGTGAAAAGAGGATGGAGATGTCCTTTTCCCTCTTATCTATTTTTTTATTTTTTAGATTCCATTTCTTTTCTCTTTTTTTCCACATAAATCTTTTCCTGGATAAGTCTTCCTTTTTTTAATTCTTTTCAACCTGCGAAGATATTTTTTTTTGTTTATCTTGTGACTTGCAGTTTCTTGATAAGTTTTTCTATAAACTTTCATCATCCAGTAGCAAAAACCGGAAACAGGACTTTGCTTTTTTCTTTCTGCTATTCTAATTGACAATATTTCTTTTTGAAGATATTCTAACTTAAAAAAAAAAGACAATTTTGACTAGTACATTTGAAGAATAGTTTCCTATTGAAGAATAAATTGAATTTGGAGTATTTCACTTATTACTTATCATTTTGTATTGATAGAATTATAAGCATTACAGAAGTGTCATATCAAACTTAATCTACGCCTCTCCACATTACAAATGTCTTTACAGATACTGACAGTGGCGTAGCATGGCAAAGAGGGTGGGGGCGGCACTTTTTGGGGGCGGCAAAATTTCACAATAAATAATCTGAACCAAAAATTTGAACCATTTCATTTTATATTTTTATTTCACAATTCGGACTGATTAAAATGAGCATGGAACTTTTTATTATTTAATCTGTGACGGAACCGGGGAATCTCCTTTATTTAACTGAGTGTAGTCATCTCGCTCGCTCTAGCGACTGGCAACACCGTCTGTACTAACCGAAATTGACGAACAGAACTTCAAGCTCGAACGAGTTCGACTACGGGCTTTCATAGCTGCCACAGGCGGCGAATTTGGGGGCTGCGAATTTGATCCACGCTACGCCACTGGATACTGATCAATGTTTTTAATTAACTAGTTGACCCGTGCGAATAATTCGCAACAAAAAAACCACCTTTGAGAAATAATAAACAAATCCAACAGCTTGTGTGCATGTTAGTTAAACATATTGTCAATAGATGGCGTCTTCTCAAGTTTTATAAAGAAGTTGAACCGTGCGAATAATTCGCATGGGTGTCTTGATCAGTCACCGAATGGTAATGTCGAAATAAATAAATGAACAGATTGTCAATAGACTGCCTTCTACACTTTTACAAAAAAGATTTTTAAAATAAATTTTTTTAACGAAAACATTAATTTTAAACAATCTGTTTATTTTTCATCATTAGCGGTGAACGTAATCTTGAAAATATCTCAATCATTGATTTTGATGAAGTATTAAGGGAAATAAAAAAAACACCTTTGAGAAATAATATATGAGAAGTTGACTAATTTTTATGTTTCTATTGTAATAAATCGTTTATTTTTATTAAAATATAAATCTTTGTTTGTTTTTTTATCTGTTGTTATTAAATAAACGATGAAATATCATTTAAAGTGCATTTTTATTCAAAAAAGGAAATGGTTGAAGGTTACAACGCTAAAGAATATTTTCGCTTTCGAAAAATAAGGCGCTTCTGTTAAAGCATGTCTACATTTTTATAAAAAGTTTTTAAAAATAAAGTTTTTTAACGAAAATATTAATTTTAAACAATTTTTTTATTTTTCATCATTAGCGGTGAACGTAATCTTCAAAATGATGCCTCAATCATTGATTTTGATGAAGTAGTAAAGGAAATATGGCGTTCCGACAAAAAAAACCCTTTGAGAAATAATATATAATGATTAGAGTTTTTTTTGGCTCCTTCGATAAAGCGATATTTAGATTAAATTTGCCTACTATAACAAGTTAAAGATACAGAATACACTATTGCTAGTCTCAGAGGAGACTATTATATTGTCTATCACTCTTGCTCTGTCTCCAAACAATTTTTTATTTTGTAAATTCTCAATTACTTGGTCAATACAAAAATGTTTTCGTTTTGTTTTTCAGTATTGTTTTTATATCTGAGCAGGCGGTATTTGAAACTTGGCACTCCAGCTATCGTCTCTACATTTAAGTTAAACCGAATATAAAGTTATAGATAAAATAATAGATTTTTTATTGTAAATACGATTTTTTTGTAATTATCTTAACTTTATATAAAATATTAGTGCTTTCAAAAGTTGTACTTGTTATGTATAAAGATAAGATATTCGAATCTATTTTCGGACAAATTTAGTTAACTTCATTCTTCTGCAACGGGAAACGCAAGTGACTTTGATGATGGAACAAAATGGCTTTTGATGGAATTTTAGATTTGGCTTTATTACCATTTATTTAAGTGTCCAGTAAGACAGAATGTGTTGAAATGTTTCGCTGAAATTTTATAACAGAAAATAATTAATGTACTACGATTCTTCTCTCGCTTTATTTCATAGTTTATTTCCAAAGAAGTTCCTTAGATCAATACCTGGAATGATAGAACAAATATATGATTCAGTACAAGGAAGATGGCTGATAAGACAAAGTGAAATCTCTTGGTAAATCAGAAATAGTCACAAAAATAATGATGCCAATTGATACCGATTGATATCAAGAGTGGCAATGGGCTTTCAAAGTACAGTCATCTGGTGGACAAGTTTGAGGAATTGTTGAACGACAGAATGATCAATATTTTTTCTTCTATTTCCATATATTCGTATCTGTTCATATTTCTTCCTTTGGTAATCCTTATGTACTTACTTTCTAAAAATTTTGTGGCTTTTTTCCACTTTTACAATTTTTATCTCATTATTCGTTGTATGGTCTTTCTTAATGGTCTGCTATTTCTGATATTTCTGTTAATTTTCTCCTTGTGTTCCAATACTCGTTCTTTTAATGTTCTTTTACTTTCTCCTAAGTAGGACTTCTCACAGTTACTGCAGTCAATTTTATATATTATTCCCATTTCATTTTTTCTATCACTAATATTAATTTTATTATATAATGCATTTTTAATTTTATTATTGTATTGGAAAATCACTTTAATATCATATTTTTTATAAATTTTAATTAAATTTAGACTATTTATTTTGTTTTTGTACATAAGCAATATCAAAGAAAGAAATATGATCAGATACGAATCTGATTCGTATAATGATTGCAGAAAGCATTTAAATTCCAAGAAATCTGCTGAAAAGTTCAATATTACGTATTCTGTAATTGTGGTTTTTGTTTCCAATTCTCAGAGAAAGACGTCATCAATTTCTAAATAAACTAAGATAGGAGGAATTACTCTACAGGCCTTCTCCAACACAAATATTAAATACGTGCAATATGAAAACATCCACAAACATTCCTGTCTTCGGACCCTTAGAGAAGGCCTTTTGCGTCGATATCATCGTAACAATACAGCTGCAAACCCTAAGGCCTTATTTCAGATATAATATTTCTTATCCATTCTTTATCCTTTAGGTAGGATTCTTTTATTGAACATTGTATACATTTATGTGGAACCGGTAACTCGTAGTATTGGCACTGGACTGCGATACTGGAGGAGTCGGGTTCAATCCCCTTGAATTTACCCATCCTATACAAAGTATGAACCTGGATTCCTTCCCCATTGATTAAAGACAAGTGAGCTTTGGGCTGATCATCCATTCTCAGTTGATTTGTAAGTTCCCAATTTGTTAGAAACGTTTTAATATCTTTTCCAAACGAAGTTCCAAAGGGAAATATCTTTTTGCATTTATACAAATTTCCTTTAAACAAATTGAAAATATCGTAGTTGAAGATTGTACCCAATTTTTTCTCTAATAATTCCAAAATTTATCAATTCTTCACATTATTTGTACTTTAACAGATCAAAATTTTTAATTATCATTTATCACTTTCTTTCTTTTTTTTTTGTTCTTAATTGTAATAGAGAAAGTTAAACAATTCTTCATTTATTTTTTCATCTCAAAGTAACTTATGAACTAGTGTTAGATACTCAAACCCTTGATTACCTAAAATAATTTAAATAACCAAACACTTAGATGAAGAAGTTCGATGGATTTTGGATAAAAAAAAATCCTGAATTCATCTTTTAAATTTTTAAGCATTGTCCTCAAATTCATAAACTAGTATTTTGAATGGATAGCTTTTAAATTTTAGCTATCCATTTAAGCTTAAATTTTAAAAATATCTGCCACAATTTTGAATTTCTGAACGCTTTCCATCTTTCCTAACCCTTGAAAATGGAATGCCTGGTGAATGGTGAACACCAGCAGTTCCTCTAGAATATCCCCAAATTTCAGCTTTTGTCGGTTTTCGAAAAATACGCTAAACCAATTTATTCTTTCCTGCTTTCTCTGAATGGAATTTTTATTTTTATTGCTTAAATATTTTTATTTTTATTGCTATTATAATGTTAGACTTTCTCCAAAAATTCCTAGAAGTACATTTTAATTACTACATTTCTGCATAATATAATTCTAAAATTAAATAATAAGAAAATATAAGATTTTCGTTTTATTTTCACTTGAAATATAAATTAATTACAAAGCTTTTGATTTTTTAATATGTATAATGATATTTAACGTAGAATTTCTTTTCAATAATGAATTAGATGATAGATTATCTTATTTTGTGTGGAGACCTAAAATAATAAAAATTATACAGTTAATCTCTTCCCGCCATTTCGTTTTAAAATTAAACGAAATTATTAGAAATTTAAATTATTTCTAATAGAATAGTTATTTTTTACCATTTTTATTGAAATTGTGTTGCTTTAAATCTTTAATATCGAATGATTTATTTATTTTCTCTTCGCTGAAATCCTTCTTCTATCAATTATGGTATTTCAGAAGTTAAAACGAATTCAATTTCCAATGCAATAATTGGAAACTACGTTTTAGAAGGAGGAAATCAAACTGTTTAATCCGTGGAGTGCACTGCAGCTTCTTGTTCTTGAATGGTTTCCATTCGAACTCTTAAAGGAAGGGAGCGAATTGGGATTGACTTCCCTTTAGGACTTGTCAAGCGGTAATGGAGGTTTCTGCTTACCTTCATTTGTCACAGGCAATGCAAAAGATGGGAAAATGCACTTTCACAGCGACAAAATTAATGGATTTAGGGTGAATGCAGGTATTTCGGTGGGTTTTCGACTACAACACAGAGGAATAAATCACGCGAAAATCGAGCATGGACTTTAGAAAGCATCAGCTATTATTTCTCTCTTGCCTTTGACTTTTACTTCTTTTTTATCAGAATTTAGGAATATAAATCTAGTTATTTTTTTAATCTGTAAAGTAATCAATCAAGAAATAAGACAATATTGAATAGTGATTCCGTTAAAATAGTTTTCTTTATTTCCATCATATTTCTTTTTACTTTTTACGCCTTGTAACAATATTTACCGTAAAGGTCATTAGAAACGAAGTATAGAAATTATGAAAATTTAACTTGCGAGGAAGGTTAATGTCCAAATCCAACGATGTATTTTTCGTCAACTTGCTTTAAAAGCCTTTTCAGTGATGAAACTGTTAATGAAAATGATGAAAGATGCAAAACAGACAATCAAAGAGCTTCAATGATTGTAATAAAAATTTAACTTACAGGGGAAGTGCGTGACCTCGAACGCTGAGAACTTCACGAAAATGTGCTTAGAATATAAATCGCTTACGCCAAAAACAGTATGAGTCATTCTCATGCAAAATTGCACGTCTTACCACGAAAGACATTTGAAGGATTACCTATTCAAAGAGAGTCCAAGAGAGGAACTTTGGTAACGCGAAGAAACAAAATATCGATATAATAGGACCAAAACACACACATTTCAATGTCGTAACTATATTGCTATATTTGCCTCTGCTTAAAATAATTTCGCTATCTGAACAACAAACTTTTCCTACTGACCTGATAGTGTTGCACAGCTATTCAGTCTTCAAAGTGCACTAGCAGAGAACAGCTGAGTTTTGCAATGGAATGACTCATACCACTGTCTTTGGGATGAGCGATTTATATTCTAAGTTCATTTTCGTGCGGTTCTCAGCGTTCGAGGTCACGCATATCCCTTATTAGAAACACACATTACCTAAAAATATTAAAACATTAAAACATTTAAAACCTAGCTGATAGTTTTGACTTTTAAAATTGCAAAAGAAATCATCGTTAGACTGAGAATTCACAATAAGGGCAACACATATAGCTCCAATATTTAGGAAAAGGGATCGTAAACCAACCAATGGAAGCGGGACGAATCTATTAATTGAGATATAATCGGTAAATATGAAAGTGGGGGAGGGGGAAGAGGAAAAGAATATGGGAACAAAACTATCCAAATACGAGCTATATCTGTAAATAACGGCTTTATTGATAGATTCATTATAACAGTCATTGAGTAGAATAGTAATGGGTTCATGGAATTTCCTTAAACAGGAGCCATTTTCAGTTCGAAAAATCATCATATTCTCAATGTTAAGGTTTGGTTGAGTTTATTAGCTACGTTATTGTTGGCATTACATTTGTTGACGGAGTGGACATGTTTCTTGGGTCTAGTGTTCAGCTCTTTTCGATTGTCTTACATGTAAGCAAGAGTGATTATGACAATATATGCCATAGATGGCAATGCAGGTGTTAAATATAGAGGCGGTTGTTGCTCTTGGAATGGGGAGTGAGGACCTTTTGCAGAATTTTTTTGTTGTTGATAGTATGGTACAGCCAGGATACGAATGATATCGAGACATAAGTTGTAGACATAAGTTAGGGGAACGAAATGAAGGAGAATCGAAAAAGATTTGGCCACTCAAAGAACTTGTCCACGCCGTCAGCAAATGTAATGCCAACCAGGACACAGCTTTGCAAAATGAAAACGCTACTAAATTCAACCATACCATTAACATTATCCAAAACCGATCATTTTGGGAACTGAAAATGCGTCCTATTTACGGAAGTTCCGTGAATCCTTCACCATTCTGCTCAATGACTATTATAATAAATAGTTATCTATCAGTGGTAACTTTCTTCATTTACATTTTATAACTTTCTTCATTTACAGAAAAGCTCATATTTCGATAGTTTTGTTTCTATTTCTTTTTTTTTTCCTCTTTCCCTCCTTCCATATTTACCGATTAAACCTGCATTCCCTCAATTAGTAGTTTCATCCTGCCGATTGGTCGGTTTACGATCTCTTTTCCTATATAACGGCAAATATTTTAGAAGTCGAAACTAGTAACTAGGTTTTAAATGTTTTATTATTTTAACTAATGTGTTTCTGAGCTTAATTTTATTACAACTAACTTCTGTGCAATAAACTTCTGATAAATTCTTTTTTTATGAGCTTCAATGATTTCTGAGTGATCAAAACCATGACTAAAAACACTGATCGTGTGATTTAAGCATTAGATAAGTAAAAAGAAAGAGCACTTCTTGAAATCCTCAAAGATATAACTGTGAATTCGATAACATAAACCATAACATACTTACAAAGCAACCACACGACATAAATTAAAAATTAAGTACATTCTAATATGTTTTAATCTATCTTAATATGTCTCCATGTTTCGTAGGTGAAATGTCCACACTTTTATCGACACAGAAATTATGCAAATATTAGAAATTGCAGTTAGTGGCAAATAATATTTTGTGATGTAACTTAATTTGATAAGCTATTCATTTTATAACTTTGTTCATGCGACTACGTTTTCTAAAATTTCCATGGCTTTTTGTTCGAAGGCGGATGTGAAATAGACTTTTTGAACGATAAATAATAGCCCAGACAAAGTTAGTCTCCATTAGCTTATAAACGTCATGAGACTGCTTATTATCTCTATCATTAAGGATCAATTCCTGGTACACGCTCGTGATATGATGCTACTTGGATTACATACAATTGTACGTAGTTTTAAGTTAAATCCCTGGATGAAGTCAAATTAATAACTATAAAAGAAGTATTAAGCATTTTCATAAACATTCAAATACATAACGTTTCTTTCTTTTGATTTAAGCGAATGTGTTTTAAGCATCAAAAGATATATAAAAAAGAAAAGAAATTATGCTATCGATTGTTCTAAAAGGCTTAGAAGATACTTGAAGAATGAAAATAGGATAATCTGTAAACGAAAATAAACAAATCGAAGATAGAGAAAAGATAAACTAAGCCTTATTCTGACGATGAAGTAGGACAGTGATGTTAGGAGTGAATATGGAATTTTTTTTTTAGATGTTTGTATATCACTTGGTAATTTATAAGCTACATCTACTGTAAATGCTAGATTACGAACCTCAGAGGTTATTTCTATTTTAGTTTATGTCTACAATTTTTATTATTAATAATAAGTGATCTTTTACAAGGACATTAGGTGATTTTTTTTTAACATCATTAGTTTAAACAAAAAAATTTGAAGTGCCCAATGAAACATAAATTAACAACCAAAGGAGGCTTATAAGAAACCGAAAAGATGTCGCAGCCTGAGTTATCATCAGTAGCAGTCTGGGGCGGCCATTTCGTCCTCCTTAAGTCTCATCAACTAGACTAACCCCTGGATGATAAGCTCAGAAGGTGCGAAAGGTTAAAGATCTCACTTTCTCTCCCGATAAAAGTGATTTTTTTTTGGTTGTGTTTTTCTTTTGTGGAGTACCACTCTCGGGAGCGAAAGATGGAAACATTTGGTGAAAGATGGATTGAAAATCGAGATCCCGTCCCATGGCCTCCATGATCACCGGATCTTCTTCTGTTGGGGCCATGTAAAGAGTCGCGTATACGACACACCTATCGACACAGTCGATGAATTGCATCAACGAATTGTCCAATCCTACAACACCATCCGTACTACACCTGGTATTTTTGAACGAGTGCGGCAATCAATGATCCGGCGATGCCACTACTGTGTAGAACAAGAGGGGTGTCACTTTGAACATCTTCTATCAACACTCCAAATAGGCAGGTGGCAATCGCCCTTCCATGAATCATTGTCTACCAGCCACAACACTAAAACGACTGTAGCGCCGTATCGGTGCAAGGCCGGACACATTGTTTTCGTACCCTCTGTCTACCATATTCTTCTGTAACATAAGTTCTGAAACACCCTGTATATCTATTATTGTTACAAATTTTAAATGGACTGTAGCAGAACTGCATTGCAGAATAAGACCAAATTAGAAGAATAGTAACAGCAAGAATTTCACAAATAAATTAGGGCATAAAAGATAGATTAGCAACGTAGTAATGAAGCAGTTACAGGAACTTAAAACAAAAACATACAGCGAATAGTACCATAAGAAGGAACATTAATAAAAATAAATTAAATAATGCATAAATGATAGAAACTAACCTCTACAGATCAAATTCCTCCTGTTTCTAGATGCACTTTGTCTGTGTAACTAATGTATCAGGTTTTTTTTTTTTGCTTTTTTTTTATGCTTCGAACAAAGCTCATTGGAGAAAGGATTTTTCGAAGCCTTCTTTCGTGTTTCCATTAATTCACTTCAGTTTGAGTTTGATCTTAATCGTGTTAACAGTCTCATGGAAAACGTCCGCTCACTCTAGACTGGTCCTTTCTTCGTCGTCTTCCTTCTAATTTCCTACGAGAAGCGAATTAAGATATCATCGGAAGATGTGCGAAGCGATGCAGGGCGTCCTCCTTTCTTTCTGTTCTTCTAATCGTCGTTCGAATCGATTTTCCCATTAATAGAAAATATACAAAATGAATTTCGATTTCGCCAATTTAAGGGGGTCGCCTAAAAGAAATTAAGAAAAGAAGAAAACGGAAAAAGAAAATCTCTAATCAGTTTAAGTCGTTCTTCCGATGATCGCTATTAAAGACTTCAAACGAATGAAATTTTATTTTTTTTTTTCTTCCTTTTTTTTATTGTCTCAAAATCTGTTTTTCTCTTCTAATTTGCATCGGTATTTTCTCTTCTTTCGCTGCAAAGAGCCAAATGCTGTTCTTCTTCATTTAAATGTTTTCAGTTAGTTTTTAAACACAACATCAGAAGGTTCTCGTTCGTCAAAGATTTTTTATTTCTGGGCTGTCTTTAAAATTGAAAAAAATAGGTAATTTTAATATTTGAAGAAAAAAAATTAAAAATAGAATTTTAAGTATTGTACAGTTAAATATTAATTTGGCTAAAACGTTCGTGCTGTTTTTTACATAAGTTGGTGTCTTTAACGTCATTCGACACCATTTGGTTAGATTGTATTGTGACAGCTGTCATTTAGCGTGCATTTAAAACACAAAAACTGATCAAAATTGGCGAAGTCGCCAATTTAATATTGAAGATGGAAGAAAATAAGCATGCCAAACCGCAAATTTTTTTGATGACCTGATAAAAACTGTTACAGCTTGGCATGGAAGTTCTGATTCGTCCGCCCTATTCATCCGACATTGCACCTTCGGATTTCCATTGATTTCGGTCTTTACAAAATTCTCTTAATGGAAAAAATCCAATTCCCTGGCAGAAACCAAAGGCACCTGGAGCATTTTTTTGCTCAAAAAGCTAAAAAGTTTCATGAAGATGGAATTATGAAGTTGCTTGAAAGATAGCAGAATATTAAGTGCAACAAACCGTTGAAGACGTTTGTCAATAAAATTATTGGTAACAATGAAAATTTAATTTTTACTTAAAAACCGAACGAACTTGTTGGCCAACCCAATATAAAACTTAATTATAATTGTAAATATGCTAGTTTATTGTAAATATGCATGTTTTTGAAATCTAATGTGTATTTTATAATCTAAATGTGTATCTAATGTCAGGTAATTCAAACCGAAATCTAAAATCTCAACAAACATTCTGGAGGTCTTTAGAAATCAAACAATCCACTTGACCAAAAGGCCAAATCTGTAAAGAAGAGAATTATGATGATACTAAGTAAATAAAAATATACAAATAAAAATACAAAAATTTCTCTCGTACAGTTAATTCACAAGAAAAAAATAAATGTGATTTATATGGAGCCATTGAAAAAAAAACACTAAAACAGAAATTTATATGTTTCAACAGGAATTTGTACAAAAAATTACTATGACATTGCCTTTCAAATGAACAACTATGACTTTTCCACTACGTTGGAGATATGGACGACGAATCTTTTGGTATTCCGAACAATTTCACTTCCTGTCATAACTTGCAACTAGAATCGGAAAGACTCTCCTCACAAAGAATCGGTCGGTCCTTTGGCAAATTTTGCAGCCGGATGGGTGTATCGGAGTGACACGGTCAGCTGTGATGTACCTGAATCTCTGATAATTCTTTTTAGTTTGCAATTCGTTTGTTAGTGAGAGCGAGATTCACATTCATTTTTCCCAAATCTGTTTTAAATTCTGAAAACAATGCATTGCTTGTATGGGGAGCTAACTATGTTTAACAGAACTGAATCACAATTCAATAAAAGTAAAAAGTAAAAAGGTAGACAAATAATTCCTATGGGATTGTTCAGAAATATTCATAGAATACAAAGAGGTTTGTTTAAAAATTTACGGTTATTTGAAACAGATTTAGAAATTCAGCCATTGTTCATTTAACACTTCGCAACAAAATAATGGAGACAGTTCACTTAACAATAGTTTAAAATTTCCGTTCATTTTGCTATTTCTGTTTATCATTTCTGTACTTTCTTCGTTATTATTAATATTTCTATTGCTGGGCCAAATCTATTGTTATCTTCACACAGAGTTTTAAAATCCTCCCAGTTTCAATAAGTTCAAAATTCCCCAAAAATAAGATATTGAATTGGGGTATAAATTTTTAATCTTTGCTGTTAATATTTATGTGCTATGTGATTTTGAGACAATCATCTTGAAATACAATTATTGTAAATTCTAAATTAAGATAACAAAGGATTATAGATTAGAATGCAAGAATTTTTAAAATTTCTTCTGTAAATAAAGAAGCTTTATGCCTATTTTAAGACATGTGGAGAAATTTAAAATAATTGGCTCGGTTTAAAAAGTAACATGAGAAATATTCTTAAAATAAACATCGGGCAGCCATTGATATGTATCCATCCTGGTATTACATAATAGTTATTTCCAAATAACTAATACACTGGATAAATAAACAAAACCATATGGTATGTTCAATCTGATTGGCTGGGCGCCGAAACGCAGTTACTTTAAGGAAGAAAAGAGTTCTATTTAAACTATATACCAATTAAAATACACATACTGATATATCTTAAATAGGCAAATGTCAATTATTTACTCTTTTACAGAATTATTCTGTCTGGAAAAAACTTCATCAAAATATCTATCCAAGTCAAAGATGTCGTAACACTTGATGAATATTTTGTCCTCCAGTCAAATTAATCTGGCGACAGCTAACAAAATACTGTGCTTTAACCATATGTGATTAAAAACGTGCCAGCAGTCGTGGTTAGACGATGAAGCTGAATGATTTTTTTTAAATTTTATAATTAAAGTATACGTTAAATTAAAATTCATCTTAAACCAAGCTTAAACAACAATAATTTGACGTAGAGAGAGAGAGGTGATGTTTGACAACTAACGACGGTCAACTAGGCGAAAGGATATTAAATTCTTTTGTTTAAATGTGTTTCTTATCCTGGATCCACTTCAGTGTATTAAAAAATCCCTGTATAGAGGAAAATGGGACAGGGGATAACACGGTTACAATGTAACGTTTTGAATTTCGTGCGAATTATGTTGACACTTCCCGCCAGTAGACATTGTGAAGTTGAATGGTACGTGTGCAGCACGTTTCTGTTTCTTTGTTTTCTTTCATGTCTCTTGTGATGCTGACTATTTCTTAAGTTATCATTATATTGTAGATATAATATTAAAGTAATTCTCCTTGTGAACACATCGATGTTATTAACACTTACTAAGTAGATTACATATATCTGGAATTTTGATCTAACTGTTGTTAGACCTATGGGGCACAGTGTAACAGTGTTTTCTATTTTTTAACTTGCAATGCAATATTTTTAACTTAAGATCCGAACACAGACATAATACAACATATATTAAATAAGTTGAATCAACAAATAAGATTTAAATATTGTGAAATCCCTTTACAGCATAAAGAAAATATATCATCTTTTTCTTAGATGTGTCTAAAGACGACGATTTTCTTAGCAGTGCTGTGACAGGTCGTCCAAAAGATCAAAATGAAATGCTGGCAATTGATAAATCAGGAGAAGGTAATATCAACGAAAGTCAATTGTGGTAGGAGATAGTGAGATAGAAAACAAACAGACTGATCAGATATATACACAGTCCGTCAGCCGGAAATGTTTTGTGGATATCAGAAGGCAGAAAAATAGAAAACCTGGCAACAAAAGGAAAAGGGCAAGAAGTTGCATACCAATAAATGTAACTGTAAAGGACAACGTGTACAACAAGGTGGTAAAGAAAGCATTAAAAATTGTTTTATATGGGAAAATAATAAAACAGAAAGATGAGGATGAGATCAGCTCATCTCAGAAAATCAGAGAAAGATCCCAACAAGTTCATGTTTCCAGTTGAGCCAGATACAGCATCTGTAGCAGAGATAGATACAACGAGGATATTACCACAACCCCTAATTGCAGACCAAACGAAAATATTAAAATCGTATCTTCATTTTGGCGTTAATCTGGATAATCTAAACGTCCTTTAATTAGAAGAGAATGGACATTGCAGTAAGATCTACCTTTAAAAATAAATTTCTGATTGTGTAAAACAAATGGATTGTTCTAGAATAAATACAAGTATGTATACTTAACTCTAATTCCAGTATTTTTACTTTCAGTTATGTGTTATACTGTACTCCCTACTGGTACGGGGTACAGTCTAACAGACTACAGTCTGACATGTATATCTGTAATTACAGAGAAAGATAATGTGCTAATGAAAACAATGGACATCTCTACGTATCTATAACCAACGAGTAATAACATGTTTTAAAAAAAGAACCATTTCATTTATTACATAAACATGGGAGATAATCTAAAATTAATCTACTCTACTCGAATTAGGTCTTCTATTCGTTTTTCTGAGTTTATTAAAATGTACTCACTTAAAAAAAAAAAACAAGATGCTAGAAAACTGTTAGGAGTCAGATAACTAATCATGACAGTAGAACCATGAATAGAGTTAATAAAATACGTTACTAACTATGTGAACATTTAAGAGAATAATAATCAATAATAATTAAATAAGAGGACTTTCATTATGAATCATTATCTTATTTAAGATATTTCTAAAAAATTGGAAATTTTGTAAAGCTGCAAATTTACGTCAATATCATATTTCATCCATATAAGATTACTTTTTCTTTTTTTCAGAAGTTTGAATAGCTTTTAAGCTAATTACTTAGTTATAATTAAATATTTGATCCTTTATAAGGAGGCATCCTCAGGGATTGATGTTAGAAGACTTCAAAGACAAAATAGGACGAGTCTTTCTTTTAATCAATATCGTAATATACGGTTTTCGGAGGGTTTAAGTATTAATTAAATAGTTTTGTCAATTAAACATTCATCCTCAAATACGCTCTCTCCTGTGTTTTGATTGCATAAGCTGATTATGAAAAATCTTTGTTTAATAGTAAAAACAACAAATATTAAAAAAAAATGCTAGGTAACAAAACATCTGAATGCAATACAGTTTGAATATAATTAAACGTATATTTCGATATTAAAATCGTATACCAAAATTGGAAATTGGAATGCTAATATTTTAAAACGACCTCACAGTTACAAATATGACTTTCCAGATTTTAATTTTTGTTTGCCAGAATTTATAGAATTAAAATGAAAAGCTCGGCGTTCTTTAATTCAAAAGAGTGTTTTGAAATTATTTTAATAAAAGCTATTATTTCTGTCATGGAAGAATAGAAAAAAAAATATAAGGTTATGCATTTCTATATATCATGACAGTGGTTCCCTCTGGTGTCATAAACTGCAAACGTCATTTCTGTTGGTGCTCGGTGTTGCCTTATCGCTACCAAGACTTATGAAAGCAGCGGTTTATTTCTACACAGACGATGTCGAAGGGTCTCTGGGCGACGTGTTGCCAAGCAACATAGTTTCTTTGTAAAAGAATTGCAGATAGCAACTCCGACCACCAGGAATTCGACACTTTAAACGAAAATAATGATAAAAAAATCGTATCTGTTGGTATGAATAACACAGCTCTACATTTCTTTTATTAAAATTTAATATTATCTTTTAGAATAAATAAAAGTGTTTCAGATAGAATGACAGGGAGCATAAATTTATAAAAGTTAAAAACCTAATTTTTAAGGACAATATATCAGCTTAAATTACATTATCCTGCTTCTTAAGAAAAGTAAGGCTTATAAGATTATTATGTCTGTGTTTCCGTACATATATATATGTATAAACTTAATAATTTGCATAGCCTGTACCTAATTACTTTTGAACCAGTGATTGAATCTTAGCATTCATATTTAGAGACAAGAGACAATCTACCTTATGGATTTGGGTCTCTGTCGAGACAGTTGCACATTAAGTCATAGGAAACCGTTAGGAACGAAACAGTGAATTTCTTTCAAAGGCTAACAATGTTATTATTTTGTTTTTAGCAAACAAAAACCTGCTAAAATTTCTATTACGAATATATTAAAATACAACAATTCTTGAAGGCTTTTCTTCAGTTTTGTCTTCATTAGACTTTTAATAAAAGAAAGTCCAACATTTTGAAGAAAGTAGACTTTAACTTCTTTCAGGAACTTCTTGTTTTTATCAAAAGAACGATTTAAAGACAGTGACCATTAATACGAACTCATAATTTTTAAACATTGTTTGTATTAAAAGTGATATATGCCAGACCACATTGAAATTTGAAAATTAAACTTAAGATAAATAAACTAAATATATAGTATGTAAAAGATTTTTGTATATTTTTCTAAACTTATTAATCTTAATTACCTTACTTCTTAGAAAAATTTGATTATCAAATTAAAATGTGAGGATTAACATATAGTGATTAGACAAATCTCCAAACCAGATAAGTTGGTTTATTGAAGGTAAATTGAAGTTAAATGTCATCAGTTTTGGTGGAACAGTGCAAATCTAAAAACTTAATTTCTTCAGAAACCTATCCAATGAGATCTAATGTTACAAGGACGTAGAATGAAAGTATATTTTTTGACTTTTATATTAGTACTTTCTTCATTTGGCAAAGATCCAAAGCCAAGAGTTTTTTTTTTTTCTTTACTGTATCTTTTAAGTTACTAACTCCAAATCTGTGTCTTAACTTTAAGATCAAGTCATCACAGATGTTCGTAAAAACATCTCTGTATATCTTCAAATTCATTAAGATTGATAATAAATTAAAAGAAAAAACGGTTGTTCTAAGTTTCTGTAGAAACTTTAATATTGTATTTTGTTGTAAAACCAGCAAAGTGCTTTTGAGTTATTATCAATATCTATTAAACTGTAAATCCCATGTTTAAAACACAGTATTAGAAGCTAGGCCATATTTGAGAAGGGGGGAAGACAATGCCGGGGCTCTTACCTGAAAGGGACCCCAAGTTTACAAGAACTTCCAATGGAGATTTTCCCCTTATTTTATTTTGTAAAAGTAGAATCCCCGCGACAATTCCCCATTCGATGACCAACACATGAGATAGATTACAAAGTATTAGGAGACACGTCTCACATAATGCACTGATCCGGCAATTAAGAAAAACAGAGAAAATCATGATCTTTTTTTATTTGTTGTTAAGTACTGCAGATATCGTTATACTTTTTCGTTTTAATATATCTAATTAACAATAGATTAAAGAAATTCACCAAGTCACAAAACCAGAATTTGCATTGTTTACATTATTGGAATGTTAATTTGTTTTTGTTTTTTTCTTATTTGCTTCTTGGATGCACCAATTCCAAGAAGATAAAATTATTACTGCGTAAAATTGCTGTAAAGGATGTAACATGTAATGGTACATTTATTGTAGTGAGATTCCTACCATTACTAATATAACTAGTGTAGACTTAATAGAGTAATTACCATTAGCAAATTGTCAATCTTTCTATTCTATATATACTATGTATATTCTATATATAAAGTACAAAACTAAATCTTTGACATTGCCAGTGTTTTTATTGTTTCAGCTTTCCAGTATCACTGCGAGCTATTTAAGTTATTTTTTTTGTTATTCAGAATAATGTTGAGGTCTTCTTCCTTCATCGTCCTTAGCAATAGTCTAGAGTGGTGCAGTTGTCTCGAGACAATGCCTTGCTCTTTCTTTTTTCGTTCTTCCTTATCTCAAGTCGCTAAGATTTCTCTTCCTTTCCATTTCACTGTTTCTTATATTTGTCTCCTGAGGCTGTTCCTCTCCTTTAGTCTTCTTTTTTTCCTGCCCATCAAGTTCCATTTTTTTTCCGACAGCCTCGTCCTCTCTTCTTTTGTGGCGAAAAGGACAGAATGTCTACGACGAAGGTTATGACGTTTCATTGACAAAAGAACACTTTCTAGTTAAATTGAAAAAGAGTTTTTAATTCAGATCCTACCTTAATGTAACGAAAAACGAATGGCATTTTGCTATTCTTTGCCAACCTGAGAAATAGAACATATAAAAATTTACAACAATTCTAATGTTGTGGACATTTTCATGTATTAATGTTTTGAAACATTATTATTGTAAATGATAATGATGATAAGAGGCTACGGATTTTTTTTTTTTTTGCATCTCTATTCGAATCCGTTGAGGGACATCTTAAAAAACATGACCAATATTTAAAATCGACTTAATTTAATAAAAATGGAAAGGATAAAACATTGCTTAAAATTAAGACGTTTGTCTTATGAATGGCACGATTAGGAAAATATTGGAAATATTTATTGGCTCTTTGTAAAAAAAATATTCTTAATGCAATTGTTAAAATAAACATTGATTTCAAAATTGATTTTTTTTAAAAGATTTAAATCATCTTTAAAAAAAGCTTTCAAAAAACTTTTAAATTATTCAACTATACAATCATTCAACTACCGGTCTACAAGAAGTTCTATTACTTCTTTATCTAACACATTATTAAATGAGTATTTCGTAAAAGCCTTTCCAATGCTGAAATATTTTTTTTCTTGGTTTTTCAATTCTGTTTAAAATGTAGAAAGAAAATAAATTAAAAAAAACTTGTTGTTTGTTTACTTTAGTAAATCCGTAGTAGTATATTCCTGAATTATAGATAATTTACTTTATAGACAGGTTTTTTTAATGTATATATATATTTAATTTATACTCTCACTGCAGTTTACGTAAGTAGCAGCTAAAGAAAAAATACATAAATTAATTTAGACTAATGTTCATTCATTGGAATCTGGCCATTGTTAAACCTTGGTTATTTTATTTTTAATAAGTAACCTTAATTTGTCCAAATGTGGAACAAACTTAAAATTCTGAAAGTGACAAATGTTTTTATAATAAGCTTCTTCAGTTTTCTTTAAAAAGAAATACATTATTTATTTCTGCTTATATTCTTTACCAATCACGGTGATTTTTTTGGCATATAAAATTAGGTTAAAAGTTAGAATACTTTTAAGATCCTAAATCAAGATGTAAAATATCAATCACAAAAAAAACAAAAACAAAAAACCTTTCCCAATGTTTCTACTTAACAAGTACTGATACTATTAAATACACCGGGCTAAATCAACAAATTTTGTTTGAAATATTAACGCAATGTAAACTCATTGTTAATTTCAGTATTAATACCAATTTGATTTACTAAATGGTAAATCACAATTATTATTTAGCACTAGAGATATAATATAGTACTTATTTTGTTTAAGATTTTTCATAAGACCTAAAAATTTTGGAAAATTTTTTCGACAACCATGCACTTGAGCGCTCAATCAGTAGTATTGCTTCAATTAACAATAAAAGTTACATTGGGCAAATCGTGGGTTTTTTCTTTGTCCGAGACATTTAAAGTTTTATTATTTAATCGTGCATTGATTTATGGGAGAAGGTAACCATTACAGTTTTGATGTTAGAGTTTCTTTAATTAAAATATTACTTAATTATAAATTCGCGTCGAAGAGATAAAAAAGAAAATTAAAAGCGTCTTCTTCAACTCAAATAAGATTAAAGTTCCTTTTCCAAATAAAATCTTCGAACTGCCTCTGTGTTTATTAAAGAAATACAGTAAAAACTGGTTACTGTATGTAGTTGTATGTAGCCCTGGTTTGTGCCTAATTGTTTGTAGGTCCTGGCGAAAATTGTATTTAATTGCCATATAAATTATTTCTGAGATATATGTAACCAAGTTACAAGTAATTCGCCTTTATACGTAGTATATTTTGGAAAACAAGATTGAATTGTATGTATTTTCAACTATAGATTTTTCCCAGGTGGACCGATATACATAGTGTAGGGAAATTAGACAAAAAAGTGGCCGAACCCGGACATTTGAAATATCAAGCTGAAAATTGGTAGAAATGTTGAGAATAGTGTTCTGATTGATATCCCAAAATTCCCAAAAAATCCATCTTGGGGAAAATCTGCCATTTTGAAAAAACCGCCCCCATTGTGGATTTATCGAGTTTTAAGCAAAGCGACTGAACCGAGTGTCTGATTGTATTCGTTTTTGCACCAAATTACTTAATTCAGGCTGCGCTCTCATCCAAAACACTAAAATGAATAATTATAGACCAATTTTGGTGCTTAAGAAAAAATAATATTTATTTAAATGCGACAAACGAAAATTGGTCTAAATTTATAATACATATTATCGTAACATATAAAAAAATGAATCAAAGAAGTCTTCATAACACAAGGCGTGAAGTACAGGCAAAAGCAGCAATACAAATACATTATGAAGGGTAAAAGTTAGGTAGCTTATTTCGTGTTGTCACTGAAGCTCGACTGGCTGTTCACTCACTGGCGAAAATCTTTCACTCACTGGTAATGCATGATCTGAAAAATTGTAACCTACATTAGCGTCGATTTAATAACAGTAAAAAGTAGTCTTTAAATTTTGCAGTTATTTACCGTTACTATGACAACACGTCGGCCAAAGGTTCAACGTCATCATCGCTATCCGAATCATCGTAGTCCATACGATGTGTGCAGCCATGTCCTGCGCAGTAGCCGCACATGCTTGTGCAAAGAAAACCGTGTCTTCTTCACCCGCATCTCTTCTCGCAACCACAGTTACAGTTGCAGGATATGATGTTCGGTATCCACTCCGGTGCTGGTTCTTCTTTAGTTGGAATGGGTGTCAGCTGACTTGCATGATTCATCCATCCCCACTCTGCTTCCGGCAGGCGATTCCCCATCCAAACCTAGAATTATTAGTGACGACCGACACTGTCTCCCTTAAACAAGCTTGAACTTCTTGAAAGATCCCTTTGTGCCTTTTCAGAACGGAGCAGAAGTGGTATTACATCCACTGATTTTCCTCGTACTTCACATACTGGAGACAGATGTGGCTGAAATTCCCTGGACGCGCCCACACAACCTGGTGCAGGAGGAACTGTAAACTCTGCGTTCACTGGAAAGTTTGTCTTGGACGGCGCTATCTCTTCTAAAACGTTGATCAATCCAGACATAGTGCCTTTCCGCATCAACATCCCGTCAAACACCGCTGGAGGCCTTGCTGCAAGTTCATATGTCAGGTACTTCTCGAGGTCAACATCGTCACGCACAACACAGCAATCGGTGAAAAAGTTGGTTAGGGTTGATTTCGACGACAGTCTCTTTGATCTTGGCCGTTTTAGATGCAATGGCAAAAGTCGTGACTTTGTTGTTTCGTTTAAAGTGGACTTTACTGAATCGTTGACCTGTGATTGATTTCCTTGCTTGCAAACCACGGGAGAGAGCCTCATCAGTTAACTGTATCGTCGGCTACTATACCGGTAGACAAGAACATTAGAAGGTTCGTTGAGTCGTTAAAAGGATTGTGGGACTGGAGCCAGTCTACCATATTGCGAACGTCTGCCTTATCTCTCACTTGCGAAGACTCTCTTAGCTCCACATGTTGGTCGGAGGTTTCGGCGAAGACTCCACAAAATCTTTCAGTGGCGTCGATTACATGTGCAGATGAAGGCATTGCACAAACCCATCGAGCAATGACATTATCCGTCAATCCACGTCCATGTGTGAGCCCACCCGCCGTCTTCATGTTTCTCATCAACACTTGCTCTATAGTCATATCGGTCCATATGCCTGACCAGAACTTTGCAGATCTCCTGACAGTGAAGCAGCCTTCCTTTACAAATTGCCGGAACTCCAAGGGAGTCATAACATCCTCGAGCTGAGATGTCCCGCAGAGTGGAAATACGAAATCATTCTTTGGACACACAGCAAGTGAAGAACCCAAACTCCAGAACGTTCAGCTCTGACAAACAGACGCATGATGCCAACCATCTTAAAAGAATCGCACCCACAGCTTCGCAGTGAGCCGTCGAGATGAAAAGAGGCCTTTCAGCTTTGCTTCGAACAACTCTGCTGGCTGAACGATGTACTCTGACGACAAAACGTCATCTACCGAAGTCGTTCCAGAGTGTGGTCTGAGTGTGTTCGTTTCAAGCGATCGCTGAGAAGAGAGTCTGCGTCTTGTATATCCTGAATATCGCCAACGACAGCTGCATCAGAAGATGTGCGCGGACAGCTAGAGCGTAGGCATGGCCGTTTACCATCTCGGTCACTGTGTTCTTTGCGTACACCGTCTCCCACAATTCTTCCAAGCAGGAGAACTACGTGATAGCCAAACACTGCGCGAGTTGAGCCATGCGCAAACTCGGCTAATTTAAAACTTGCTCATTGGAGCATCTTTTTTTTTTTTGTTTTAAAACTGCAGTTAGGAGGGTTTTTATCAACAACGACAGCTTTTTAAACAGGCTGTTCAATGTTTAATTTGTTTCATTCTATGTTCCAGTTTGGATGGGGAATCGCCTACCGGAAGCAGAGTGGGGATGGATGGCTCATGCAGTTCAGCTGACACCCATTCCAACTAAAGAAGAACCAGTACCGGTGCGGGTACTGAATATCATATTCGGCAACTGTAACTGTGGTTGCGAGAAGAGATGCAGGTGCAGAATAAACGGTTTTCCTTGGGCATGTATGTGCGGCTACTGCCCAGGACAAGGCTGCACAAAACGCATGGGCTGCTCTAACTCGGATAGCGATGACGATGTTGAACCTTTGGCAGACATGTTGTCGTAGAAACGTTAAATACCTACAAAATTTAAAGAACACTGTTTTACTTGTCTTAAATTGACGCTAATATAGGTTATATTTCTTCAGATCTTGCATTACCGTCAAAGATTTTGGCCAGGCAGATTAGTGAACAGGCAGTCGAGCTCCAGTGATAACACGAAACAAGCTACCTAACTTTTACCTTTAATAATGTATTTCTATTGCTGCTTATGCCTATATTTCACGCCTTGTGATATGAAGTCTTCTTTGATTATTTTTTTATGTTATAATAACATTTATTATTTATTATTTTCGTTTGTCGCATTTTCATAATTATTATTATTTCTCAAGAACCACAATTGGTCTATAATTATTAATTTTTAGTGTTTCGGAATGTAATGCAGCCTGAATTACGTAATTTGACGCAAAAACGAATACATTCAGACGCTCGGTTCAGTCGCTATGCTTCAAACTCGAAATATCCACGATGGGGGCGGTTTTTTTAAAATGGCGGATTTTCCCTAAGATGGATTTTTTTGGAATTTTGGGATATCAATCAGAACACTATTCTCAACATTTCTACCAATTTTCAGCTTGATATTTCAAATGTCCGGGTCAATGTCTAATTTCCCTGGACTAACAGCTCGGCGTTCAGTATCGATATACAATCGTCGCATTCATGAGGTTTCTGGGCGGCTTTTAATAAGAGGACGGTCAGAGATAAAAAATTGAATGAATTTTCGTATTGATGAAACATGTGTTCCCTTCATTTACTTCTGTCTCTCTCTTGCAGCCATGGGTAATAGATAGAATAAAAGTTACTCTTTAGAGAAAAAAGTGAGATTTATTCGGGAAGTGAAAGACAACCGGCAAAAAACAAAAGCAGAAATAGCGAGTAGCTTAAATATAAGTTATAGTACATTATTTGCAGTCATTATTAAGAAGGAGTCAATTTTAGAAGAATGTTGAAAATTAGGTTCAAAATCTGTAAAGCGCAGCCGTCAATAAAAGGGAAAATTTGCAGATATGGAAAAATGAGTAACAATGTGATGAAAAATTAGTGAAAATTTGATGAGTCTTTGCTTTTCATTTAACTTAGAACTGTAATTGTGTAATGGGTAAACAGTATTTTATTCAATCCCTTAAAGTTTCTTAAAACACGAAATCAGAAAACCTCTATGAACATGAATACATTATTTCGAAATTGACAGTTACAGGTGTAACAGGTGTAACAAGTGTAGTCTTAAAAATTGACAGTTTAACAGTTATGCATATCAAATGTTGAAAATATGTACCTAATACACAAATGTTTATTACGAGTGTCCTTATTTAAGTTTATTAAAAATAAAGTTAAATTTTAAATTACGCATAACTGAGAATTATTTACAACTATTGCCCCTTGAAATACGTATAAACCAGTTTTTACTGTATTGTAAAATTAATAAGAAATCGCTGCTTATAATTATATCCTAGCAAATCTAAGGGTTTGCTACATAAAGGGTTAACCTTTGTAAAGTCTTACAATGTATCTAAACATTATTCTCCGTAAAGTTAGCTCGTGCGATTCTAATTGTCATTTGATTATGCTTTATGAACATTTTTTATTTCCTTTACATTATTACTTTCCCCTCACTCGTGGAGAAATAGCAATTCCCATAGTCCCTCATGTTTTAAGATGAAAACTTAAGAAACCGCGAAAGAAATCGCCCTTTGGAGGTGATAAGGAGGAGGAGATAGGTGCTGAATGACACCCATAAATTCCCTCTCACTTTCTACGAAGCGGATTTTACGAGGCTGCCTTACATAGGGGCCAAAATTTCTTCCACCCCCTCAGCGATACAGATCTTGCTCCATTGTCAAGGCTCTTTTCTCCATCTCCAATTCCTCCTCATTGCCTCTCAGAACAACTTAAGTTGGTTTCAGTCCAAGTTCTGCACTTTCTAATGGTTATTTTCGGTTTTTTCGAATGATTTATGAACTCTTTGAAAACCATTAGTTATTTTTCCTTTTCAAGAAAGCCTTATAATGAGAAGCAGCTTTGTCATTTTCACTTTGTTTATGTCCGAGACCTTTTGATCTTCTAACTTAAATCTGAAAATTAAAATTGTGAGAAAGGAGATCGAACATCTTCATGAAAAATTTAGTAAGAACTGAACATTTTGAATTTAATGCAGCAGGCATTGATTCAACATTAGATTTATACTAATTTTCTTACCGTACTACCTTTGTACTTAAGTCATACAGAAACCATTTTAAATATCTCTACGTTAGTTTAATGAATCCGAAATACTAAATAATAAACACTGTTTATTATTCTCAAAAATATTCTAAAACAATGTTGGCAAAAATGATTATTACAGAAGGGATAACAAGATATGGTGTCACCTGTGACATGAATGTCAGTAGAATTCGGTCAATTGATAATAGTAGGAGCTTAATTTACAGTATGGCTGGGGAAGTTCCTGTACTCCTTAATTCGTAGTTATATTTTAAGAAAATATTTAAACATTTAGTGTCCAATGCGTCTGTGTGTTCCCCATCATGCTATATACACAAGTTCATATGCCACTACGTCCTACTTGACATTTTTTGGAGCATGTCCGGATGATGAAAGGTGTCCTCAACTGCATTGCGCAATTCTTCATTTGTAGCATAACCACGTTCAAACACATAGGCCTTGATGATTCCCCACAATGAGTTGTCAGTCGTCGTGAGGTCAGGACTTCGTGGTGGCCATTTCAGTGGAGCTGGCGATGCTGGAGTACCGCGACCGTAAGAGCTAAGTGAGCAGGTGTCCCGTCCTGCTGTAGCCATACGCGTTCTATGATATCCGCGTCTTCAAGCTATAGGATTAACTATGTTTGTAATATGTGTAAATATATTCTAGTGTCAACAATAGAAATAATATTCAATACTAAATATTTACATTTATTACTATATAAAAGGTGGTACGGGAATTTCCCGGCCACACTGTGCATTAATGTTTAGTCGCCGTCGTAACTGTACAGATAGTGAATTTTCTGAATAAAGTGTTTCCCAATAATTTTAGAGTCGCAACTCCCTTTTCTAATAGCCAAATAATCTGCAACCCCCCGCTATAATTGCGTAAAAACGCATTTTTAATAGGGTAAATAAAACACAGGAAAGTATGGATTAGACGGCCCGTCGCGGACATTATTGAATTAACTTACATCATTGCAAAACATACAATCTTCCAATACATTGAGAGAGCAAATCATCTGTATTCGACAGTCTGTAACTCAAACATCGAGATACCCATACCTTGATATTGAATTTTGCATCAATGTAAATTTTTTTTCAGTTTTCTCTTTGTAATAAAATTGTATTCTAATTGTATCACAGCAGTGTATATTTTATTTATAGGAAGTGAATCAAAATTTCGCCCAGCGGAAATATAAAAAAAAATTAAAGGCCCGCCGTAACTAATTATTAAAATAAGTGTTAAAAACTTTCGAGGTGAAATTTCCTCAAAAAAAATAATTCAACTAAAAATAACCGGGGCGACCCCCTAGAAAGGATTGCGATATATTGTCAGAGAATAAAGTGATTCGCCATTCAATTGCTCACTAAGTCATTTCTAATCTATCCATTTGCATCATTACGTTGCATTTCATACAATAAGGTGTTGCTCCTTAGCTGGTTCATTTACTTTTAAGAACATCAAATACTCAAGTAGATTTATTTACATAAGCATCTTTCATATAACTTGTAAAATAATTACTCCTTGAAAATCCTATTAATATTACAATACTCTTATAATCCCTCAATATTTCGTCCTTAGCGAATTAATCCTTGTGAAATGTAGAGGAAATAGTTTCTTGTCCTCTGGTACCACCAGAAGAAATCCTTCGCTAAGAAGGATGAAATATTGTGGAATTTTAAGAGTATTATAATATTAATAAGATTGTCAAGGAATAATTAGATTTATTTATGTTATAGTATTTCAATTCCAAAGCAAAATTTGAAACGCAGAGCTCAGGCTTGCTTTTTTAATTTTTTTTGTACGTTTAAGGGTTTGGTTTAACATTTAACATTTACTATAGTAACTTCTCTGTATGACACGGATGTATGAGAGAAGCCCAAAGCATAGATTTCGGTAGATTTATTTACAAAGGTGTGTTTTGAATGAAAAATTGAATTTTTACATTGCTCAGAACCTAATGATCAACATTTGCTTCTGTGATAGTGAACTTCTTGTGAAACTACATTTCTCCTGTATTTTGTAAAAATGCTGTGATCGTATTTTATGTTCTCAATTGAGAAATCAAACTTAGAATATTGGTTACTTGAACTTAAGCTCACTTCTGACAATAACAAGGAATTTATGAACTCTGAACTTTCAGTAAAGTTGTCAATATTTGGGTCAGAAATTGTCAGCAGTGGTTGTATGATGGTAGTCTGCCAACTGATAGATTTGAATCTGAGTATAAACATGGATCATATTCGTGTGTCTCTTTTTGTGTCGCCCTTTCATTCCGACAGCAAAAGAATTTTCCATACATTTTTCGCGATTTGTGCCATTAAAAAAAATTGAACACTGTTATTCTTTTGTCAGGCTTTCGAGTTTATGTAAAACTATTTTTATTGACTGCCATTCAATTCACATTTAGGCTTAGAAAGATGGGTTATCTGCAATGGGATGTGAACACAGTACCTTAATTATCTTATCTTTCTGTAGTATTGATAAAATATTTTTAACTTTTTTTTTTAAATTGTTGTCCGATCAAACAAACAAACAATCAAATGCTATTTACAGCATTGCACACAAGTTAGATACACATCATATAAAATCTTGATACAAATTTACTTCGGTCCTATACTAATGTTTATTATATTTTAATACATAATATTTCAACTGTATTGTGTCCCAGTCTTCCTCAGTCTTCTTCCTAAATTGTAATTTAGCCCTTGTCCGTTGCTGACGAGAAAGCAAGCAAAAGATAGAAAATTTAAGAGAACAACATACAGCAAAGTAAGAAATAACATTAGTAGAGGAATTATTTTAAAGAATAGTGATGTTAATGCTTAAGCAATCAATAACTTCATGATTAAATAATCAATAGAATTTTCATTTTTCTGGGTACCATGTTGTGTATCTAGACAACTTATGCTCTGTTTATCTATCTCGTTTTAAAAATTTGGTCGCTGTTCCTAATTCATCACTGCGCATGTCCGTTGAACTAATTAACATGTCCACTGAACTGGGGGATCGTGTTGTCTGTGGGTCACCAACTTACATCGTAGTGAATTTCATTAATATCTACTCAGCACCAAATCGATAGAACGAATTGATTGAAATGATTTTTATCTCGATGAGTTGTATCCAAAGTCTAAATTTTGCTAATCCCTGCCACTGTCTTCTGCTGTTTCTGTACTAACAGGGTATTTTTTTTTAGCTCTTTTGCAAGAATGAACTGTTAATCTGTAGCTGTACATGGATTTGTTTGGAAATTAGTAACATTACTCGATAAATATAAAGCGTTTTTGATGACATAGCTGCAATTGGAAATAAAGCAGGGAAAACAAAGACTATTTGTCGACGTAAACCTTTAAGTCAGTTCCTTCTTATTCTTAGAATGCTTAGGGTAAAGAAATGACTTCTATTCCTCCAACATAAACTGTTTTCCATGATGACTTCTTAATCTTTGAACAAGAAAATGCGAAAGATGAATGCAAGATCATAGAAGATGGCGTAGAAGTTAGGGATCCCTATTAGTTTTTACGACAACGTGGAGCGAAATAACGACACATTTTTGCTGACTTTGCTAAAAACTCACACATTTAAAGATTCACTGAAGGAACCTCGAAACAGTCTGTCTTGGCTTCCCGGTACGAAAATTTCCAAAAGTAGCTCGGTGAATATTTAAATGTGTGCGCTTTTATGCTTGTATCTCTTGTTATAAAGTGGGTTTTTCTAATCATTGCCAACAATTTACTTCTTTAATTAGAAATCTCTTTGAAGTGATTGCAAACTGTTAGTCTTGTAATTATATACCAAGTTTAATCAAAATCGGTTGAGTCGTTCTCAGGAAAGTCAAACACAACATCTTTTCATTGTATTATATGTAAAGGAATTACGCTCATCTACTTCAATAATATATCAGATGTCGCAGAAAATGATGTACAAAATTATGTTGTTATTGTGTTTTTTTAAGATAAAAGGTTATTCTTCAAAAAAAAAAAAACTTTGCTGTTTCATAATGAATGCACACTATGTCTATTAATCTGGTAGATGAACTGCGGTAGATGCAAGTTTTTCGTGGTTCTCCTGTTATTTTTTTGTGTTTTTACTTGGTTGCAATCGATATTTAAGGCATCAACCTATCAAGATTAAAAACTTGCATGTGCAGATATCCCAAGTTCTCAACACTAATGGGTTTATGTTTTAACATCAAATAACCCACTTAAAAAAAAAGTACATTCTTGAGGTCCGGAATTGTTTAAAATTTCTAAGGTACAGACTTGAAATTTCTTTGCACCAAATCTTGAAACATGAATGAATTGGATAGATCGTAATTGTTACAGCGATTTTTGATGTAATCTTAATTGGAGAAGGCAAAATTTTGTTTTTCTGTAGAACAGAAAACTTCCCTGCTTTGCTTCAAAATCAATGGGAAGTCAATGGGAATTTAAAAATAAAAAATTAAACATACATTCTAATGTTTTTAATTTCACGATTTAATACTTCATCAAAATAAAAATGTATTTATCAATAATTCATCAGTATTTGTTTTCTTTCGCAAAATTAAATAAATGTGTATTACATTGCTACCAATGAAGCTTTTTGAAGATCGAGAGCAAAGACCTATTTTTGAAATACTAAATAACTTTAAAAACATACATGGTATCCTTAATTACTACTCTTCAACAATAATTTAATGTAAGGAGTTTTTTTTTAGTTTCAAAAATAGAAAACGATGGGAATGAGTGTTTATGCTTATTCTGAATTTATTACTTCAATTCATCTTTATAACTTTCCTAATTTTTTTAATTAAAGAAAAGGTCTTCTGCAAGAGACATTTGCCCCAACAATCTGTTTTAAATTTGACATTTTTACGTTCCATTGGCTTGTGTTTACTTTCTCCCGTTTTAATTACAGTAATTCTACAATATGGTTACAATTAAAGGATGTTTTTATGCTTTTCAGAGCAATAAGGAAGAGTTATGAAACTGCAGGACTATTAGCAATAGCAAACAAAATCCCCTATGCCATCATTCGTTATCTTTGGATCTTTTAATTTCTTCTCTTCTTTCTTAACTACTTCCTCCCCCGCAACTCCTTACGGCCCATTCGTCACGGTAACCAAAGACAGGCTGACCGTAAAATTGAGGCACGTGGGACACAGTTAATTTGGATCCAGTCCTGATCGATCTCCTGAACCTTCAGACGAAGCAAAGAATGGGTAGTGGATGGATTGATGGGTGAGTGGGTGGAAAAATGTTCTGACTCAACATAAGGTAGAAGATTGTGGACATGAATCGCAGAGATCATTCTGGTCAAATATCAGTTCATTCTGAAATACTGAATACTGAAATTGTTTTAACCTCTAAGTATTTTTTACGCAAGATATTGTTTTTTATAATCTGTCTAAAATAAGCATTTGTCGATTAGATTTTATTCTTCTTTCAACTATTAAATTGTTCCGTTGTATTCGATAAACGAAATGGCGGAAATTAATAAATGGAAGCGCAATAATATTGAGAGCTACGCTTTTGACCAGGTAATAGAATCGATATTTTTCCGGTTTCCAC
>JAFIDM010001028.1:40940328-40969467 GCA_023159025.1 Thereuonema tuberculata | reverse complement strand
TTATTTTGATTATTTTTTTCCCTATTGACATTATAAATATTATTCATAATTATTTTATAAATAATTTTTTCTTTAATAGTATCTTAATTTTTTTAAAAATAAAATATTTTAGTTTTATATTTAACAAAAAAATAGAATTGGGTAACTTTTTGGAGGAAAACGTGCCAATTCTTTATTTATTTTAAATAATGTGTTTTAGCATAAAGTAGGTGGGAAAATATAATCAATCAGAAAGGAACAGTCACTTTATTCAATATTTTCGAAGTTATTTCAGTTTTTTCTGAAAATTGCCTCCAGGGGACTGACGAAAAAATACGTTTTATTGAAAATAGAAATGCTTTTTTTGTGAATTGTACTGAAAATCATTAAAATCCTGACATTCATTAAAACAACATCATAATCAAATAATTTTTGGTACATAAAATAACTTTGTCTCTTACATATTTTAAAAAAAAAAAAGAGTTTAAAAACAATCCCGTAAAGTTCATCAGAACAATTACAAATATACAAATTAAGAACAATGGCATTTGCACTTGTACTAAAAGATTAAAAATAGAATTAGATTGACAATAGTAACAATAATAATAATAATAACTGCATGAATTCCAACTGCAAGCTTTGATATAATGGAAATTATGTTACCGAAAAATAAAGAATACCTGTCCTATAGGTGCTGATAGATTAATTTATAATTATTAACTGTAGATTAATTAACTTTGTTAATTATCTAATTCAAAAGAAACTTAACATATGTTAAAAGTTAAAAATTTAGAGTAACATTCTCATCAATTATGTCAGCGATTAATAAAGTTTTAAGCTTTTTAATACTTCTTAGTGTTTCAGAATTATATTTTTCCCCAATTAATTTGACTGAATAATTTATATTTTATATAGTTTTCTAATCTTAGACCAAAATTATTATTCAATTTATTGATTTGAAAGATTTTTAACCAATTGTTTCTAGTTATTTTTTCATTATTTTGATAGCCGTCAGTCCCCTGTCGCCTTTCTAGGCAGAGGACTGACGAACTCAGTGAAAAATAAATATATCTTTCAAACGATTACAGATATCAGCTTTATTGCTTGCCACATTAGAACATTTCACGATAATATTTTAGGCATAAAAATATTAAAAAAAAAATTAGTTGTAAATAATCGTGAAATTACTTGCCAGTGGACTGATATTTTGACAGGCTCCGAAACGCGTTCACCCCACAATCACGCCGCTCTCACTGATTCCAAAAGGGCTGCCCTGTAGCAAGCAGTTTAATAGTTAATTTCACAGGTAATGTTTAAAAACAGATTGGTCTCAACTTTGAAGTGCTATTAAATACTCCGATTTTTTGAATTTCAATAACGACAGGGGACTGACGAGCGAAACTGAGCACGCGGGTTTAAGTAAAGATTATGAATGTTTTTTACTTATTTTCACTAATCATTTCATTTAGTAATATTTTAAAAGTATCTTATAACTTATTTAAAGATAATAAAGTATGTTATTTTAGATAATTTCGAAAATATAAACGTCGCTGTCCTGATTTTTGTAGTGGCCTCACGCCAGGGGACTGACGTTTTACGTAGAAAGTGGAGATTTTGACAATATTATTTTATAAGAAACTATTTTTAACTTATATAATCAAAAAGAAAGGACAGTTATCTTTCATTTCAATTTAATGATGAATAACTTACAATGTCAGTTTTTAGATTAGTTATGGCTAAGCTTCAGCAAGTTACCCAATTTTTGTAGAACCGCCCATATATTATATATATATGAAATTTATTACAACATATTTTATAAAATATATAACATTAAATAAAAATAATAACACTTAATTTATAGTATTACTATAGTATTACTAATCTTATTTTATTAATTTTAATGTATTTATTACTGACTAAAGAAACAAAATTCTTTTTCCTCTATAATTCCGTATCATCTGTTTCCATAATCTGGATTGAAATTGGAAATCAGAAGTGACCTGGACCTTAACTTGGATTTCCCCCAAACCTCCAGGCCATAGGGAGTCCAACAAAGCATGACTCACGGGGCTCCAACTATCGGTGTGGGCTGTGGAGGACGTAACACATATACACACATATATACTGACAAGGGAATTCTAATAGCTAATCCCTACGGGCTCGGTGAAATTTACGCAAAATGAAGGTCGGGTGTGCGGGGCAGCCCTATAGAGCGTATCACGAGAAGCAAGCAACCAATGATTGCTTTATTTTTTTATTTTATTTTGTATTGAAATCTACTTAATGTGATATTTCATTAAAATTAAATAAAAGAAGAAATGAATTCAGCACAAATTTAACCAAACTGCCTTTCTGGTTCGATGATAGGGAAGGAATCGGGAACGGCCGTTTCGTCCTACATGGGACTCATCAGCCCATGTAGGACGAAACGGGCTGATGATTCCCATTTAGGACGAAACGACCGTTCCCGATTCCTTCGCGATAATCGAACCAGAAAGGCAATTTGGTTAAATTTGTGCTGAATTCATTTCTTGTTTTATTTAATTTTAATTATTTTGTGGCATGTTAAACTCTTTTAACTTAAGTGATATTTCATTCTAAACACATTTAAAAAATTCAGATTTTCTTTTAGAGAATATGAATAAAAGTTTACGATAATATCGTTACGAAAAAGTTTTTATTTCGAACTAACTTTTAGAGATGATGGAAGTTTCTTAGCTTCTATTTGGCCTCTTTTGCACAAAGGCCTTATCATGTATAAAAGGTAAATTGTTATTATTATTTTAGGAGAAGAATCCACACCTTTTCAGCTACTTGATAAGCTTCCCAGGGAGAGGTTATTATTTATTCAATCTCTCGTATTTTTAGCATTGGAATAATAAGGTAACCTCCCTTCTACTCAAATTAATTGAAAGGTTTGTATGTAGGCCTTAGTTCATCTATCAAACCCCACCAAATTCGCTTCCATGACGTGTCTTGCATATTACTGCACGTTCTCATGCACGAAGGGAGGGTCTACGAAGCTGTCACACACTGGGCTTGAAATCTTGGCGCTCCTCCTGTCATCTACGTTACCAACCTTACTTCTAACTGTCACTCAACGCACAGAAACCCCCTGTTATTGCAAACTAAGTATCCACTGCTTGGCTCTAATTGTTTGTGAGCTTTCACGCGAATTAAATGTGATTGCACCGTTAATTTTTTTCCTTGTTCCAGATCTGTACTTTGCTTCACATGGGTAATTTGTGTAAAAATGGGAGCCAATTCCTTTTTCTTTTTTTCGTTGGCAGCATAGGGAAGATTCTATTTACGATTGTAATAAATAAACGAGATTCTGAAGTACTTAAATAAAAATAATAATTAAGATATTGCATCTTTTATAATGTATTTATATAAGACTTTACATATTTGAGTATATATTTAGCGATATATATGAGCTACTTTATATGAGACATAAGTAACCAAGTTATGTTTAATTCTGAAAATACAGAATTAAGAAAATATAGTTTGCGTGCGAACTTTCGAACACCACAGATAAAATCCTAAAAAAAAAAAATAATCAAAAAGGAAAAAAAAATAGTAAATAAATAAATAAAAAGTTGCTCAGTGACAGAGAAGAAATTTAAAAACATAGGAAATAAGAAGAAGCTGTTTAGAGGCTACCAGAAACTGAGAAGAAAGCAAAAGTAAATACAGTAGTTCAAAGATCAACTGAGAAGTGAAGAATGTATTGTAGGGTACTGAACTTTGGTTTTATTTTGATGAGATATCGTAGTATTGGAATAGCACAATATTTTGGCTCATAGATTCTTAATCATTGGTCCAATAAGTACAAAAATGAATAGGAACCCTCCCTGAAAACATCTAAACCTTAAAGTTTCAGGATCGTAGGACAAATAGTTTTTGGATTATCACAGAAAACGAATTTTAACTTTAAAAAAATTCATTTTTAATTTTAAATTTAATTTTAATTTTGGTTCCATCCGCTTTGTTTTGTTGTTTTTTTTTTTTGTTTTCTGTCTTAGATGCATTATTAAAGTATGTTGTAAACATTATAATCAAAAGTACAAAACCTGTACGTTGCTAGATACTATGCGATTATAAAAATAGAAGCTTTGTTTTCTAGAATTTATTATAGATTTTCATTATGTTTCCATAGCACTTTTCGTATTTCATATAGACAGGCAAAAAAAAAAAAAAAAAAAAAACCCGAATCGTATGAAATGAGAATGAAACAGATAATGGTAAAAAAACAAAACAAAATAGACAAAAAACAAATAAATAAAAGGAAAATGAAGCTTCTGTCCGCCTGGAAAGCCTAGCTTACAAACGGTATATCTTTCTTGTAACATTTGTAAACACCAGTTAACATGTATATGAACAAAAAAATTACAATGCAGTTTTTATTCAGAATTAGTATTTCAATCCATTTTTTTACGACCAAGAAAATTCAGTACTTGGAATGCTGAAACTTTATGGTAAGTTCAGGCTTCTAGGAGGAAGATCCTTATTAATTTTTGTTCATATCTGGTTTACTAATAAGAAAATAGAGGGAAAATAAGTATAAAAATATGACGGTTGAGCAATACGAATACACACACATTAGGACATTTAGCGACGGGAGCGCCATCTGACGGCGTAACCGACAGTTGTATAATGGATTTTCATCTCTTTTTTATATAAGTTATGTAGCATAACATTCTCTCGTGTGTTATAAAACGTAAACAGTATGACAAAGTGAAACCTTTAAGAAATTTATTTACTTATTTATTTATTTATTTATCTATTTATTTATTTATTTATTTATCCCTAAGTTAAAAATAAAGTACCGTATATGCTCCAATAAACGCCGAGGCTCTTATTGTCGCCGGTCTCTAATAAGCGCCGGGCTGCAGAGGGGACACGGCCAAATAGTAGCCGGTCTCTAACAGTAGCCGGGTCTTTGATATTTGCCTACCGGTACTAGTGTAAGCGTCCGTATCTTTATAGTCGTGCGTAATACCTTACGGTACATTGCCTTACAATATGCCGCCGAAACGGTCATTTGACATTGCCTTTAAGATTCACGCTGTGGAATACGTGAAAGAAACTTCCGGTGAGGCGGCCGTCCGTCATTGCGGATTCGGACGACGAATAGCAGCGAAAGGTACAGAAAGACATTGTCATTTATCTTTAACAGTCTTATGTAGCATGTGAAATTCAAATAAAATAGCTGTTTGTAATATTAGCCGGTATTTATGTATAAAAATATTGCGTTCTGAAGGTTTTTGTTAATAATAGCCGCCCTCTAATAGCAGCCTCTATTAAGCGCCGGGAGCCGAGGCTAGTTTTGCAAATAAACGCCGGGGGCCTCTATTGGAGCATATACGGTACTCCACTACTAGAATATGTGGCCTTCGGGTCGCGAGAAGTAAAGTTCCCGGTGTTTCTGGATCAGTGCGACTAAATTGAGGTAGGGTGGTCTGTCCGACGCCCACCCGCCTTTAGCCCCCATGAAATAATCCCGATACTCATTTTTACAGAAGGCTGTGTAGACCCTAGAGGATCCAGGTATTTATCTCTGAGTACATATTTAGTTATCTTTCTATCGAACACATTCTCAATTCACACAATTCTCATCTTTTATCGAATTCAAGTGACTCCTAATTTGAAAAAAAATAATAATATCCATATTTGGGGTTATGAAAATTTTCTCTTCAGGAAAACAGAATAGATTGGATAAATATAGCAGATAGTAAATAGGATACTGGAAGAGCTAAATAATTTGATATTGCTTCTAGAATCATAAGGTAGTACATATGGTTAAATTTAAATATCTTAAATTATGTCTTAAAATATTGTTAGTAACAGTTTTACAAAAACATAAGAAATATGCTAAAATTCATAAATTTTATTATAAATAATAAGATCATTTGCAAAAAATAAAAAGAAATTTTTATCTAGTAGGATTGAATTTGTTGCAAATATTAATATTTTAAAAATTATATACATATAATTTATGTTTATAATTATTAAGTTAAGTTAAAGTATCCCATTACGTGGCCCTTGGGTCACGGGAGGAAAGGCTCCCGGCGTTTCTCATCAAAGGTACGAAGCACCTTATATATATATATAAAGCCGGACAGTGATGTGGAATTTGAAAAGGCAGCTGGAAGGAATCATATAATTGTCATTCTCAATGTTGAAAAATGTTAACCTTTAATTGCATATTGGGAAAACCAAAGCCAGAAAGTATTTTACTCAGAAGTATTAATTTGGTATTCGTGCGGAGCGTTATTTATTATCCAGAGCCTATTAATTATTCTTGACATTTCTTTTATCTTTAAAACAAAACCACCTTGGCGAACCTTTGCTTGGTTTTTGGCCATGATTCCTATTCCTTACCGAAAACGTCTGATATGATAAGAATTCGTTTTATTGTTCTTGACTTCCAAGTACGTCAGGAGCTTCACTGAAGTATTTTATGTTTTTCAAAATGAATTAAATAAATCTTATGCCGCGAAATCTACTTGTAAATCAGAGAAAGCATAGCTAACTCCCGAATTTATACGCGTTTCGATCAAATGGGATTTTCTGTTCCACCCAAGCGTGTTTTCTAATTTCATGTGTTTAATGTTAAGGTTAATGTTTTACATATTTCGTTCGTTCTTTTCCTCCTTTCTTGAATAATTCGGTTGCTTCGGTTCAGGCCACTCACATTCAACTAATTCTACAGAACAGGCCTATAAAGAATATTATATCCGTTTTTGCAACGAATTTTCACTAGTAAACTTAGTAATAAATTTAGAAATAGTCGGTTTCTGTAGTGCAGAACAATATATAGGCCTATTACTAAAATCTTTTATTTCTCTGTCTGTCTGTCCGGCGCAATTGTTAATTGTTTCCCTTTGCTGAGAAAGTCAGATTATAAAATTTTCTTTTTTTTTTTCTTTTTTTTTTTTTCGCCTTGCAAGGGATTTGAACTGAGGACCTTCGTCCTCGCAGTCAGGTACGCTAACTATTGGACTACTGCTGATCTCCCAATATCCAATCCTACTTTTATTGTATTTGTTCGCGCGCTGTCAAATAATGAGTTCATTCAAAAAGGAATAAAATATCATTTTTTGCCATAACCGCTTGGAATCGATTCTTTTTGGATTATTTTTTCATACTTACCAGGGGAAGACAGGGGGATGGCCTAGTTATTATGAATATTGTTATTAAGAGTGCATAGTCATTTTTATGCTACTTTCATTGAAAAGTGAACTTATCAGATCCCTCAGTCTGTGCGTTTATGTGTGTGTGTATGTCCACTCCCAATACTTTTGAACCGCTTCTTGAAACTTGGTATGCATATTTAAGGACTAGAAAAGATCTAACTATTATATTTGAAATCATTGTCGAGTGGATCCTCTTAAAGAAATTAGAGAGAGAAGTACCTAACTACACCTAACCCCCGAAGAACACGATTAATTGGTTCTGTGTTCTTTGAAACCGTGTTGTTCGAGACTACTAAAAACGGGATTCAATTTCAAGTGTGAAAATAAAAAATTATCAAAATAATGAAAAAAGAACTAGATACAATTGGTTAAAAATCTTTCAAGCAGTGCAATGTATATATTGAGGTTTACTTACATATGTGAATATTATTATTTCTTATGCTGTACAGTATATTTGACTTCTCTTCTATCATTATCGACATTCGCTCATATTGACTTGCGACCTCAGTGCCGGAACGTAATCCGGAAGTAAGTCGATGGACAGCCGTACTTAGAAATTTGGAATTATTTTGTGTAGAGAAGGGTATCTCAACCTTTTTTTTACCCATGGACCACTTTCCCCTTCTTTTTTTTTTTTTTTTTTTGTGGACCCCCATAGCTATTCGATAAAAGAAAAAGTAAAGGAATTATATTAATAATCAGCAAAATAGCAAATGATTATGCTTTATTTTGAATGAAAGCTAATTTAATGCAAATAAATAATTCTACAGTTAAATTCAATGGAGCATTTATGCACACTGGTAAATACTTATAATAAACCATTTTAAAATACCCGGTAAGTGTGATTCAATCAGATCCCTGTGGACCCCGGTTGAGAACCACTGGTTTAGAGCATTGTAAACTAATAAAGCCTTTTACTCTATCGGGAAAAAATCATCTATAGCCAGAATACATTGATTGATTGATTGATTGATTTTTTTTTGAAATGATAGTAAATTAATTACTTTGGTGAAATTATAGTTTCGCATTCTTTGATTTTTTCGAAGTGTACAGAACCGGAAATGACAACCAGATTGCTATTTTTTTTTGTAGACTTAGCGTTGTATCATTTAAGTAGTTGGATGAATAGAGTTAATTAAATCCAAAATGACGAGTGAGCTGTCACACGAAATTACCCTTCTTGCTGCGATATGTCACACTTATTTTAGAATACCTGCAGTAAACAAGAAAGGGCTTTGTTCACGGTGTCAGAATAACGAATGTAGATTTGTAATGGTCCTTTGCAGTGCAAAACCGCCCCACTGCACATGAAATCCAGTTCATCTTTTACCATTAGGATACATCATCGGCTTCCTTCCACGAGCTACCCAGATCTTTTCTGGATATTCAGATTTCTTTCTTATTTTATTTTTGGTATCCAACATGTTTCCTGGGGTAGATCACACTCGAATGTTCGGACAAATAGGTGAGTAGAAATACGATAGTTTGTTTCAAGTATTCGAGTTAAAATCAAATTTTGACCATTTCTTGATTGATCAGAATTGCTTGTCACAATTCTGCTACTACATAAAACAGCACTGTCAAGTCCTGTCTTAAAATTTTGCGTATTCCATTTTTCTTTGTTTTTTTTAGTATCATAGTTATTAAAGACTATGTGGGATCTAGAAAATAAGGTTCCATTTGTTTCCCACTTTTTTTTTTTGGTACGAAAGTACGCCCATGTTGAAAGAATAAAAGGTAGGACCTCAAGCCTTCCGGCGCCAAAAAACTTCATTACACCACTGTCTCCGTTTTATATAAATTATCAGACCGAATTAAAACTTAATGTCTAACAGATGGATGTTGACGATCCCGTATTTTCGTGATTTCACGTAATTTACGCGAGAATAGTCTCTATCCATGTCTTCTCACAAAATATTGAAATATTTAAATGAATTATAATACGGGGAAATGCATGAGACTTTTATTACATTTTAATATAGTTTTAATAAATTGAAAACAGTCAATAAACAAACAATAAATTCATTATATAGCATTTTCCTAGTGACAGACATTCAAAATACTAAATTCCTAGAGACCTGCTGAAGAGGCTAATGGCGAGATCTCGTGTTTTTCGTAATTCTCACGCAAACGTGATCGTCAATACCATCTGTTAGACATTAGCTCCAAATTTTCCAAGTATTAAAAGCTGATTAAATCCAAAAATCTTAAATCTTATTAATTTTATTCAAATCAAGCACTCGGAAGTTTAAAATGATTATGCTGCATTGTTGGAAATCTACTAAAAAAAATACAATGAGAGTCATTATATCAATTCCACTGCTTTTGTAGGGAATTTTTTATCACCTTCACGCGCACATTTCTCCAAAAGGAAATTCACGAAAAAATCTTCAAATATAAAAGTTAGACCGTCTTGTCTGTAAATGTGCGTACAAAGTTTCAAGAAGATTCGTAAACGTATTGACGGGGCAGGGATTAAGCAAGGCTTAACTAAAATTAAAATATTTTCATAACTTACGAAGTTTCATTTTATCACTCTTTTTATTAACATGAATTAACAATAACTATAGATAATTCCTGATCTTGCGGTAGATGTAGATTGTTGCACCGTTATAATAAAATAGTAATATGTAAAAGTTGTTATAATGTACAGCGTTCATTATGTGTATACAGTCCTGAAAAACAATAATTTAAAGTTACTGGAAAGTTAGTAAAGCTATTTTTTTTATATACTTTACCAAAATAAATTATAAAAACAAATTAAAAAAAAAAGATTTATTATCCCCTATTTGTTTTATAATCATTGATATTATTAACGTTAAATTACAATTCATCATCAATTTCTAACATAAATTCTTTTCCCATTTTGTTGGAAATTTCTTCAGGCTATTTTCTTTTTTTTTTAAATATTAGAAAAACTTACTTTAAATAGTTGAACGTAGATATATCTCTTTAAACTGCAGTAAATAAACCCTTTATAATAAGAATGAGGTCGTCGAATCCAGGAGTACTATCTGAAATCTGTTGAAAACTAATGAAGAAAATTGGTCCTTTTGTTTTAGTAAAAATAATAAAAATAATAATTAAATTTTAATATTAATTATCCATATTTAATATCTATTAAGAACGCTGCTTTTTTGAGAGGCACAGTAATTATTGTTTTGGACAGAAGAAGGACAAGACTTCAAGAAAAGATCTTAAAGCACAGTCTAATTCGTCTAAGTTGGACGACTGCCAGTTATTTGTGTTCGCTCGTGTCATTGTTTGGCACTTCTATTCAGAGAGCGCTACACGTGCTTAAATTGACCTTTAAGGTCACGACGTACACGTTAACGCACTATATTCCACATTTTTAAATTTTTATTTTGTTATTTATTTGGTTGGTTAGTCAGATTTTTATTTTTTAAATTTTACTGTATTTAAATTAATATCATCATTATGAAGAAAATTCTACTTTTTTTCACTTAAAATAATTAAAAATATCGCATTCAACTTACGATTGGTGAAAGTATAGTAAAAGTGTATTAGTCAGACGGAAAAATAAGCCTATAGGCGAGATTTAAACAAAACCGGCGAAATGTATGACATATCACGATTAAACATTCAGAGGCCTCAACAAAATATTGTAATTGCTTTTTAACAACCCCGTACAGGAAAATTGTAAAGTAGGGAAGCTATTTTGTTCATTCTGTACAGCCCAATTTCAGAGCCCAGTTACTAAATAAGGAACGGGTCCCCTTCCTAAATTATAGTCATAGATTCTAAGCCAAAAATTTCGCGAAAACACCATATGATTTCGTATTTCTCCTTTTTAAACAATGCCACCCACAGCTATTAGCATTATTTTTAGAGTAAATTAATTTAACACCAACATTTACTTTTTGGTAAGGATTTGGAATCATTTCATTCCAAAATCACCCAAATTTGTGTTATTTTCCACTGGTTCTGTGCCCTACACAATTAGACCTTTTCTTAAAAGGTAGAAATGCAGCCTAAATTGATTCTGGGAAAGCTAATTACAATATTAAATTAACCATATTTATTATTTTTTTCTTTCGATTTATCTAATTTCTTTAAAAATTTGAATGTTAAATGTTCAATTATAAAATGACATAAAGAAGCAAGTGCTTAGGTTCAGTTATAATGGAAGCTTAAGTGTAATGTGATCCATAAGAAAATGGTGAATAAGACGTTATGTTGCACACAACCGTGAACATGATATCCTTTGTTGAACACATGTAAGTAGGACTGCTCTAGGCAAACATCGTAATGCAGAACAGCTCTATGCAGACAGTTAAAGCAGAAAAGTAGTTGGTATAAAATGTAGACGTGATTATAAAACAAAAAAAGCCTAGAAGTGTTAGGCTAATTCTTATATTTTTTTTCGGTTAAGACCTCACCCCGGGCCCCTTTGACGGATGGGCTCCGGTGCTGAATAACCAACTAACCCTCCTTCTCCTCTGGTGGGGGCTCTGTTGGTACCCTTATCACTTGCAGAAATAAGGAAAAATATGAGTTTCGGGCTGCGGCCACAGGAAGTGGTCGAGAATGTAACATATACTGGAGAGCTATGATTTTATGTATACTAGTATGAAACAAGTTCTTTTGTTATTACCAGCAAAAAAAAAATCATACGCAATACATTCATTTATATAAGATATTAACATAGAGAATTATTAAGATACCAATAAAAATTGAATTAAAAAATAATATTTATATGGCTAAATGTAAATACTGTAAAAATGTATCTACATTTCAACGTATCAAATAATTTTTTTTCAAAGTGAATTTGAAGGAATTGTTTGTTGAAGAAGATGATGTTTCGATTGATCAGCTAGATAGAGAGTTAAAGAAATAATAATTTTTGTAAAATAATTCATTAAATTACAAGGTAAAAATCGAATCATTTTTTACTTTTTAAGTGTAGGAATATATAACCATGATCGTGGTTATTGACATTTTGAGGAAAAATATTAGGAATTGACTGAGTTTTCACAAGATGATTATATGATGGCTTCTCTTTCATATAAATGGAGCCTTAATTACACTAATAACGTTACTAACTAACAACGTTAAAAAAAAAAAAAAGAACGATGTCGTTAAAAAAATTGATATAACTATAAAAAAATAAATTACCATCGAAGAATCTCATCAATTGTTTTATTAGCAACTGCCAGAAAAGATGCACTCCAAAGAAAAACATATATGTAGAAAGATGAATTATCAGATGAAAGGTCTAGATGGAAATAAGAAACTTTTTAGCCAAAAAAAACAACAACAACAAAAAAAAGCAAACAACCAAGTCCTTGTTCTTTTGTTATGCATAGTGACAAGATTTTAGCCATCACGTTTTTTCAGAAATCAAACCTGTTACAAGGAAGAATTTTTCAGTGGTTTTATATCAAAGTCACAGAATTATAAGACAGAATTCAAGGAAGCCAAATGAACTGCTCTCGAGGCAATTTCTCAGTTATTTATGAAAAAACAAAACAAAACCAACAATAGCAAGAAAGAGATATGCATTGAATGGTATCTGGAAATTGAATCCAGACCCAATAAATCTATTCAATAGGCAGACCAACGTCCCAAAAGAAAATATATAAGGAAGACAACTGCAACGTTTGTTAAGTTTATATTATTGCTATATAGAAAATATATAAAAGAAAATGCCAATATTAAAGTTGGGTCCTTAAATATGCATTTAAAGTTTCATGAAGATTCATCGAGCAGTTCAAATTTATTAGGGAAACACATATGCACAGACAGACAGACAGACAGTGATTTGATAAGCCTCACTTTCCTAGAAAACCAGGCTAAAAAAATAATAGCATCCCATTTCCATTTCTTTGTCAAAATTCATTTTTATCCGTTAACTCTGTTTTACACTTTTTCTAAAATTTCTTTCATAAAAGATAAACGAGATTAAGGGCAACTGTGGAAATTACAATTAAATTTAACAATTTCTTTTTCTTTCTAAATCGAAACTCTCGCACAACTTTCTCTTCAGTTTTTTTTTAGCTTCTTTTTTTTTTGAAAAACAATTGTTATTAAATTCCTTTCACGTTGAGAAATTTGAAATTATTGTAATAAGATTGCGAAAAGATTCAGTATATTTTTTTTTGCCATTGGCTTAGCTAAAGGAGTAATAATTAATGCGAAAATTCCTTTTGGAATTGTTTTATCGTTCTCTTACCTTAATTGCTACAAATTGGAAAAATACAAGGACTGTTTTAGTTAAGGAAGAAGCGGAAAACAACATTTCCGGAGAAGTTAAGTTTAATTGTCACTTTTAACCTACTTTCCGAGGGAAGTGAGTCTGTTTGTGTCATCTAATAACTTTTGAACGGCTGGATGGATTTTCTTGAAATTTGGCGATTTTATTTAAGGTCAGTAGACGATTTAACTTTCATATTTGAAATTTTTTCGGTGTAGGTCCTTGTTGAGTTATCAGCTCGTGAAGGTGACAAAAAATCCCCACAGAAAAGAATGAGAAACGAGGCGGTATTTTCTACCATGGATATTAAGCATCTCCTAAATGGATTCTGTCACTTTGATTAATCCACTAATTTACGCGCGCTTTGATTTGATAAGAATTGAACGCAGCTATATAGGACATAATGAGGATTTCATTAGCTTCAGGAAATGGAAATATCTAATTAGACAGATATTATTAAAATCAATGTAAACTTTTTGTATCGATTTCATGTCTTTATTTAATAGAAAAAAAATAAGGAAAGAAAAGAAATTGTAAGGAAGAATGTTTTACTGAAGAGTACGCTTGAAAGTAGGAACTTCTAGCTCATAGTTCTTTCACTAACTTCTTGTTTTCTATCGTTTTCTTTAGGAATTATTTCATAAAGGCGCGTAATAACTGCAAAATTAGATGTGTAAGTCTGTTTATATCGATTATTAGTGGTATAAACGCAATTAGTGAAGACGTTGTCTAATAACAGGTCGTTTTATTTTAGCGGACGGGTAGGTCCAGTTTCACTAACAAAGAGATCGGCCTATATATTTAGGTGCTTGAAATTCTAAAAGAAATCAACCTAAATTTTTAAAAAACATAATAAAGATAAAAATAACATACTAATAGATGGGTCTTTAAGTGTTAATATAATTTGATTACTTTTAGTGATTTTTTTTTGCTGATACAAAATTTCATGATATTGTTTTGTAGTTGCGTGTCCTTTGAGTATTAACTGATAAAAACGGAAAAAAACGGGATTCTCGATTTTAAAAAGAAAGATCTAAAGTTTTCACATTTTTGAGACACTTCAAAATATCTATGTAGAGAATCTCTAACTGTTGTCAAGTACTTTAAAAATATCAAAGCCGCATTTTCAGCAGCAATATCAAAGCTGCTGATAATACAAACTGGCTTTAGAAATTTAGAAATCTTATGTAAATGTTATGCAACTCCTATAAGGCAATTGCAGTTGTTTTGTCTGCAAGGAAAGCATTTACACCGGGTGATTCATAAAATTCTGGAAAGTACTGATGGTTTTCACCGCCCCATATCTTTTAAACTTCTGCTCATAAAAATCTGAAACTTTTTTATATAAAATCGTCAAACATATAAGAGTTATATTTTCATGTTATTATTTATTCATTATTATTGAAATTCAATTTATTTGCATTCAAACACCCACAATATATCGTATACAGTATTTAAATAACTGTTGTGATGTTGTTTAAACTCTGAAAGTCTGGATCCAATATTCAAATGATACAGAAACCTAATTAGGAAAATGTATTCTAAACACTTTTGTCATTAATTCCTTTGTTTAATTAAAAAAAAAACTGTATTTTTTTGAAAATGCATTCTGACAAATGACTTTTTTGGGAGGCATTCGAATAATTTTTTTGGATAATAATTTCGATATATTGGGGGTGTTTGAACGCAAATAATATGAATTTCAATAATAATGAATAAATAATAACATGAAAATATAACTCTTACATGTTTAACAATTTTATATAAAAAGTTTCAGATTTTAATGAGCAGTAGTTTAAAAGATATGGGGTGGTGAAAACCACCAGTACTTTCCAGTACTTTATGAATCACCCGGTGTATGACGTTATAGAAATGCGAATAACAAATATAAGCTTATATCAATTGTATAACATTCGTCAAGCAATTCTGAGGATATGATCTTTTCTTTAAGTTAAAAGAATTTAAAGCACAATTTAAAGAAAAATCGTGTAGTTGCGATCATGGGAATCCGCAAGTATTTGAATATGAACTCTTTTATTCTTTACAATGAACTCTTTACTCAATGATGATCGCAAGAAGTTAAAGGCTACTTAAAAAAAATGATTATGACTTAAATCGGCGTTACTAGGTTGTGCAATACTTGAATCCAATTAATATTGATACAGTGTTACCTCCGAATAACGGACAGTCACGGGACCGGAAGTTTCGTCCGTTATTGGGAGGTGTCCACTATTGGGGAGGATTATCTTTTTTTCATTTTTTAGCTTATAGCGTGTCATTTAATGAAAAATTACGTACAATCTTAATTAAATTTCTACAATTACCATTGCGATATGAGAGAATATGAACAATTGCAAATTATTTACTATATTCCTTTTTAAATGAATGCTAACCGTTTGTTTTACTTAAAATAATGATAAAATTAATTACAACATATAGAAAATTAATTTCTAGCCATACATTTGATGCCTTAAACGTGTGCAATCCTAAAGTTTGACCGAATTCTCTGGCTTTTTCTTGAAGCAAAAACCGCTTATAGGAATGTTCTTTGCATGAGCAGAAGCGGAACCATTTTATCACCATTTCGTCGATTTTGCTTGTTTCAGTTTTACGAAACTTCAAATTTTTCGAATTTTCGTTTGAATCCACATTTTTCTAATCTCATCTTTGTCCTTCAAAAGTTCACTTATCTGAGTTTTTCCAACTTTAAAACGTTCAGCAAGACAACACACACTCAGCTTCTCTTTTTCAGCAACTTCAAGAACATCAATTTTTTTCTTTCAGTGCCAATCTCTTCCTTTTTGACGCCATTTTAATTCGCACTAAATTTAATCAACACGTTTATAGGATAGCTTTACGAGGGATTGACATTTACAAAGCAACTGCAGTGAAAAAAAAAGGGCAGATTCGTGCATTGAATCATAGGACACAGATACAATGTATCAATGTATAGGGGAGGGGGGTGCACCGATACAATGTATCAAGATATGGGACACCGATGTAAATACAACCATGATGCGTTTGTCGAAATGTTAATCGAAAAAAAAAAAAATTTCACAGTTAAAATAACTGTCCGCTATTCGGAGTGGATAACATGGAATGTCCTATTGTAAGGGACTGGGACCCGCAATAATTAGAGGTGTCCGCTGTTCAGGGTGTCCGTTAAAGGAGGTAACATTGTATATCAAAACTAGCCCAAATGACAATGGCTAATAAATGGAGTATTATACATTGCTAAATGTCTACAGAAATTAATTGTTTCTAAAAGCTTTTGTAAGGAAATTTTTTTTGTCATCTTTGCCTGCAGATGTCGCTTCAGGCACGGAAAAAAAAATCAAAATTTAGAAATTAGACCATCTTTTAATCCGTTACTTGAATGCCGTGTTTCAAAAAGATTCATTCATAGGTTTAAAGCGTGGACATATATTCATATATAAGACTGTTTTCCTATGGAAATTAGGCTCAAAATTAATTAATAATATTGATATAATAAAAGTAAATATTTACTTGAAAGAACAAAAGATGATGAAATAAAACTTGAAACAATTTATGTTATTCAATTCCCGTTATTTAAAAGTTAAAAACATTTTTTTTTAGTACTAGATGAATGCTCTTCGCTTCTCTCCGGAAGGCTCGCATGAAAACATTTTATTTATTCAAAAGCAAATTACATCAAGTAAACTAAAAACTGCCGTGCCGGCATGGCCGAGCGGTCTGGGCGGCGGTCTGCCGTGCGGCCGTGTGTCGGCATCAGTGTTCGATTTCCGGACGTGGCTTGGCTGTTTCAATTTCCTTTCCTGTGTTTGTCAGCCTCTTCTTCCCTTTCTCTTCGGTCTGAAGTCATTCCTTAATGATTTCTTGAGGAAGGCAACGGGAAACCACCTCAGTATCTTTCCCTAGTCCGTCTACGGGTTCTTCTAGGGGAGCGCCCTGTTGGACGCCTAGAGTTCCGTAGATCGCTTACCTTCGGCTACCGAAAATCGCACAGTGAGAGAAACAGAAACTAAAACCAAAAAATTAAACTAAAATTTCACTTGTAAAGAATACATGCAATATAATATTGAAATCCATTAGTAACTGCGGAAATGTGCGCAGTTGAGTTCACCATGCAACAATACACCTGTTGTCTGGCAACGCGAGTGCGAGCTTCAATTGTTGCGGACGCAGGCACACAACCTGATTTTTTAATAATATAGATTATTAGGTTATTAATATGATTATTATTAACACAGTTTTGGCTTAAATAATATTTTGTTTATGGAACCAAACTGTAGATGTTAATGAAAGATTACGATTTGTAAATCTTACTTATTATATGAAAAGTGTAAACAAATATTCTTTTCCACTATCTTGTTTTCTGCAAAAGAAAACGAAATATTGTTAATAAAGGAAGATAGTGGAAAAGAATGTGTTTACGATTTTGAAAGATTATGATTCTTTATATTACTCAAAACTTAATCTTGTTCCAATGTGTTTTTTTCATTGCTGTTGCGTAATCTTATGTATCGCACTGTAAAACCTGCCTCGGTCGTTGAGTGTTTTTGCAAGCGGTGCGTGGGCCATTGCCCAATGAGTAACTGACTAAAACCGACGGTAATGAAACCCAAACCAATTCTAATCGAGTCCAAACTGATGCCTGAAGCACAAATTTAATTAAGCGTTTTTTCTTGAAGTAAATTGAGTCCTTTCTCAAATAATAGCATCAATTGCAGCTGTTTCTGACGAGTAATATATTCTGAAGATATGAGGTAGTTCCCAATCAATAAAAATGGGAAAGTGACTGCTTATTTGATAAGCGAAATCAAATGCAGTACCACGAGATCAAGGGTTTGTTTCCAATATCAGAAAGGAATCAAAAGTCTTCGAATAATTGATTTTCCAAAGCGCCAATAGATTTACATACGTTTAAATTCTGCCTTGTAAATTAATCAAGGTCTGTCTGATGATTCCAAGGTGCCGTTAGATAATTATTGAAATTAAAGTTAATTTCCCAAGGAAGTCTGTAAAGTGAATCCTGATACAGTAGATTACATCTAACTTTTATCCTTTCTGGTAGATTTCATTATTATTATTACAAGCTTTTCCTGGAAGAACTTGAAGTCTACTTACCTTGAAATGTGAGCCTTTTTAGGTATTTATTTTTTTTTGTTTTTTTTTTAAGAACTGTTTTGAAAATAATAAAGTACGCTGCCCAAATAACGCCACTTCAACATTTAAATTATTGTAAGTCTGGAAATAAGGTGTATCGAAACACGAAAATTATGACCAAGAAAGTTTAATCTTCTGTTTGAAGCATACCATAATGAAACATATGATAATTTTTACTGGAGATGTATGAGAACTCAAATAAAAAAACTTTGCAAACTAGCGTTATTAGGAACACCTGTTCCAATTATCGCCACCTACTTTCTAGTAACTTAACTTATTTAAAATTAAGAATTATTCCATCGTTGTAAACATTATTTGTACAAAATTACAGTAAAAAGCAACTAAATTTGACTTGTAAAAAATAATAAAAACTCATTTGAAATTAACACAGTCTTTCTAATCTGTAGCTAAACCAAAAGAGGAAATAAAAAAATTAATTTGAATATCCCCTCCTTTTAAATGAAATGAGACAGTAAGACAAAATACCACAAAAAACAATATTTTTCAGTTAACTCAAAAAGCTTTAGAGAAGTAAGCTTACAAAAAAATAAAAAGTTTATTAGTGGCGTTAAAGTGGCGTTAAAGCGCTACTGAGCACATGGATCACATGATACACTTGTTTGTCTACAATTTCCGAATTTTAAAAATAACTATCTTATCTACATAGAAGAATATTCAAGAATCAAGAAATATATAGTTTTATATAGTTAATCTTTGCTGAACATTAAAAAAATCTATATTTTATCTTACCTTGATAAAATAGCAGCCTTTCAGAACCAGTCCTCGACACGAAATAGTCGAAATGTAATTTCACTCGAAAATGTTGGCGGTCTGCTAATAACTCACTTCAACACTAGATGGCATGTCAATGCAAACTACTTTAGTGCAGTACCGCCATCTCTTATGTTTATGAAGAATTAGATAGGTGGCGTTAAAGGTATACATGGCGTTATATGGCTGAAGTACCATAGGTCTCTGTTGATTTTAGGCTACTGATACAAGTATCAGAAGTCTTATAATCCTTGTTTGTCTGTCCGTCTGTGGACAGGTATCATTAGCAACAATCAAAACAATCACAATAATCGCAACAATTGCGCCTTTTGCATTCGCAGCAATCACATTTATAATAATAAGGAAATTAAAGCAATAATTCAACATAAATTAAACAAAATGACAAAATGAACAAGTTCTGGAATAAATTCTTATACGTATCAGAAGCCGTTGCGAAGCATTGTGATTACTAATCGCTATCTCTACCTTGTTTAAATTATAATATCTGCTGAATGCAACAATGCAAATTTCCCATTTTCTAGGAAAAAAATTAAATTCCCATTAATTATTTAAGTTATTTAAATTAATTTTAATCAGATAATTTTATATCATACCCTAATCACATATCAACTCATGCAACTTAGTGGATTATTAAGTGAATTAATATAAATTAAGACGCCGAGAGAATTTCATCATTCCGGACTTAATGCTTTTCTACTGGAATTTTTCTCATCGTCACCTATTAATTTCTACCCAACGACACACACGTTACAATTTTTAAAGTACAAAATCAGATCGTCTCTTATCCGTAAATTTGCAAGCCAAGTTTCAAGAATATCCATCCAGTGATTCAGAAGTTATTAGGGCAAGAGACACACACACAAACAGATTGGGTGATTTGATATTAGCCTAGAAAAGAAGGCTAATGATTTGCAAATATATTCTTAAATATTTTTTACGAATAAGAAGTAGTAGTTTCAATTTATGAAAAAGTTGATAAAGAGCTGTAACATTTCGAATTCCTTTCTTGGAACAATTGGAGCTAGATGACTTCAATAATTCAAAGAACTTTGTACTTTCTCAAATTTCCGGTCCTGTGATTGGCGGAATACAAATTCAAAGTTCTATTATGTAATTACAAGTAAATTGGCATCCAGTAGTTAATAAAGATGTAAACAAAACAATCTAGACATAAATCCACATATAACAGCTCTTACTACAAACATTTCGATTTAGGCTAATACGACATTATATAAATGTTGAAGTCGTACAAGCACTTCTCGTAAAACTAAATATAGACTAATTTTTGAGATTAAGCTATATAAATTAAAAAAAAAGTGGGGAATTCCCTGCAGTTAGGAAAAAAGATATAATAATACATTAATTTCAGTATTTAAGAAAAAGCTCAGACTTGTTAGATGGTTATTTTTTTTTAGGGACAAAAGAAAAGGTACTAAGAAAATATATATATATGTGTGTGTGTGTGTGTGTGTGTGTGTGTGTATTTAAGCGTTAACTCTGGAGCTGTGAAAATGACAGTGAAGAAACAGTGAAATGACACAAAATTATAGTTCCTTCCTGACGATGCACATTTACAACGCTTTCTTTCAACTAATGGAAATATTGAAAAGGTATAGACCGGCGATAAATAGCGATGGCGGGGAGGCAGTTTATGGGAAAATGTAGCCAATATTCCTTGCGTGCTTATCAATCTTCCTTATTTTCATCGGTGAAGAAGGTGATTTATGGCGCAATTTATGTATTAACAAAATCACAGACAACTTAGTTGGAGGGTTCTTCATCAAGTGGAATGAAGCGATTTGATTGGTCCGTCCAGATGAGCCAATTATTCATTTGGTATTGGTTCTGCTTATTTCCTTACATTGACACTTAAGGCCTGACGGATTGCTTTTCTTTTCCTTCCCTCCCCAGGATGTATTTTTTTTTTATTTTTATTTTGCGGGGGTGGTATTGGTTTTTCCCTGGTTTTTAATCTGGGGCTTGAGTGACTGACAGGTACAGCATGACAAACGAAAAAGGGGTGGAGAATAGAAAACGGTATCGCGTTTCAGTCTCAAATCGATGGCCGATATCTTTTATTGGAAAATAACATTCAACATCATCTTAGTTTCCTTAAAAAAAAATAAAAAAATTAAGGAATATTTTCGTCCTGCCCACATTATCTCCTGCAGTTTCAGATTTCGCGGTGAGACATTTTTTATGCAACCTCTTTATCCATCTAAATTAATGTAATAAAGACATAATATTCAAATAAATGGGTATTTTTTTTCATCCTTCCTTTATCAAATTAAGAGATTCAAATTAACAAGAAGTTCTTGAAAGAGCTTAAAGCCTACTTTCCTTAAATGCTTGCACTTAATTTTTTTTTTAAATCGTGAAAATAATACAGATTTATATATAATATAAAATTAAATATAATTTTGCAGTATCTAACTAATATAAACAGTAGAAATTTTCCATTTCCGAAAAAAGGATTAAACTCGCATTATTTACTTAACCGTTTTTAAAATCCGGTTAATTTTAATAATATCAAAGCGCACGGAATTAATGGATTACTAAAGAGTTAATACATCGTTACATACATCGTTGTTTCGGTTCTAATGTTTTTCTGTGGAAATTTTGTCGCCTTCAGCACTGATTTCTCCACAAAGAATCACAGAAAGATAAAATCACAAATATAAAAGTTACTTCGTCTTTCGTATTTAAATAGGCATGCCAATTTTCAAGAAGGCCCACCCCGCAGTGGAAAAATTATTGGAAGCAAACATACACAAAAGCGCACCTTAACACTGAAGTCCACAAAAGTCAGTAACATCTCATTCCGACCCATACACTGAAATATGTAAGTTTTAGAACACTAGCGTAAGGCATTTTGGATATTTTTTTTAAAAAAATTGTTAGTCCTGTGATGCAAACAAAATGATTAAAACATCACGCCGTACTTCAAAGAAAGAAGACAATATAGGAGGTCAACTATATATACTTTTCTGCGACCGTCAGCTAATAGTACGAAATGCAGGTCGCATCTAGTCTGAATAAATCTAACACTAAAATCACTTTCAAGCTAATGTATTGTTTTTTTCACTTACTTTCGCCAATTTATTTTTTATGGCAAATGAAGTATTTAAAAGCCAAGATATGCAAATGAAAAAATAAATACGATTTTTTTCAGAAATACATTACTGAATTGACTAGCCACCTAAAACTATTTATTAATCAATGACTACTTTACGCTTGTCATTGAAGTAATATCTTTACGCCATTGTTTGTCAATGGCGAGAAGATTGCTGTCTATAGGATTACCATCAACAGTTCAGATTGCTGTTCGTGTATACTGGCAACTTGATGTCAGAATTCTTCGGCCTTTCTCAGGTATAAAGTTTTGAAGAATAGTGGAAGATATTACGGAAGCACCTAAAACGAGGGTTTTTAAAGCTTTCTATTTATTGGTGATTTATTCAACGACTGCTATTTGAATGGCAGGAAATTGTTTTACTTGTAAAACGACCTTAAAACAAAGACTTAATAGAACCAGTATTAGGTAATTACTTAACATATATTTTTATGTTAAAAGAAACAACAACTATTTTTACAGCAAACTCCATTATTCTTATTTTTTTTAAATATCACTTACATGAATTTGTTTTAATTCCTAATAGTTTAAGGATTCGGATTTCCGTAAAAAATAACACAACAGAAATAAATAAATAACTTATATTTTAAGCTATTGTCAGAAAAGAAGCATTGTCTGTCTTTGACTCCAAAAAAGCTGTCGTTGTTGTATGATTCGGAACTTACATGCAAAGACCTAGGTTTCTTGGCATAATAATACTTGGCTGAATGCCTTCCGGAAGATTCTTGAGTAAATGTGGAGGAACTGCAGAAAAATGCCGTTGTCTCTTTTTGAATGATCGGGTCTTATTTTCAGTTGAGGGAAAATTCCGTGATTACCTTAATTCTTTTCTTATCTATTGAAGTCAATGAAATAAAAGGCAAGATGGCAAGTCCATTACATCTTTGAAAGTCGCTGCGCAGTTGGGGCTTAATGAAGCTCCAATGCGCAGCCACCTATAAGAGAATTCTCCCGAAGGAAATTTTCCAGTCACTGACTGAACGGGAGTTTTAAAAGCAACTCCACTCTTTCTCAACGCTTCCATTCGAAGAAACAATGGAAATTCCGTCCCGAAAAGAATCTCTCTCTCTCCCCCCCTCCTCCTCTTCCCTCGCCTCCCCTCTGAAGTGGGAGCCCCAGTGCTTTGGAGTCTAACTGACAGACTCTGGGTGGGTGGGTGGTAAAACGTCGTTGCCATGCATGAGGTGTGACCACCTTGATGGCTTGGGATCACAATCGGCCTCTCCCGACCAGGATGAACCAGTTCCAGATTATAATGAGAGCTGCTCTTTGGAATACCAATGCCGTAAACACACACATCGACTTACCACACCAACAGATTTTCTCGTGCCTGCTTTTCTCTCTCTCTCTCTCCAATTGCGTCTTAGAAAATATTATTATTTTCTTGTTATAATGCCATTTTTTTTCTCCTCTTGAAAGATGGTTCTTCCGGCTTAGAAGCAGTGGAATTTTGAGTAAAAAGAATCTTTAGTTATAAAGTAAATCAAGAAAAGATTTATTATTATTATTATTATTATTTATAAATGGCTTTTTGCAAAGTATTTTTTACATTATCAATGTCCTTTTTACAAAGAATTTAAGAACTTTCGTATCATGTAGCTCGATATCATTTAAATATTTACCAAAATGTTTCTGATTGCTTTGATAATCTTTCAATTTTCTGTTATTTAATATTGTTGAATACGAAAGCAAATATAGTGAATTGTTGAAAATATTTCAAACAATTCACTATATTTGCTTTTATAAACTACTGAAACCGTTCCGGCATGGCCGAGCGGTCTTCCGTGCGAACGTTGTGTCGGAATCTGGGTTCGAATCTCGGGCGGGGCTTGGTTGTTTCAATTTCCTTTCCTGTGTTTGTTAGCCTCTTCTTCACTTTCTTTTCGGGTCTGAAGCCATTCCATAATGGCTGCCTAGGAAGGCCACGGGAACCCACCTCAGTTTCTTTCCCCACATGCTTCTACGGGAATTCTTGAATTCCATAGGAATGTTGACCTGTCTCCGAACAGAATTACTATGGATGGAAACTACTGGAATAAAGAATAATATTATTCTTTTACTTTATGTATTTTCATTGGAGTAATGGACGTACTTTATAGGTGATGATGGTAAAATACTAGCTTTCTGTCTTAAGTTTCAATTAAGATCAACTTCTCGCGGGATACCAGTACAGAACTCCTATACTTTATTTACTACATTTTCTATATATTTCTTATATTTCTTAGGTTACTTGTGATGTAAGTTACTACTTCTTGTAGCTTGTGTAAATTTCAAATCTCTGCAAATATTATCTTTTTTAATTACAAGAAGTTCCTGTAAGGACTTAAGTCTGAAAATGTTATTTATTTCTTTTAAAGTCGTAAACGCAAAGAAAAAGTCTCTTAGTTTTTGGAAATTAAAACATCTGCAGAATGCAAAGTGTCTTGATTTTTTTTTCTGAAAATTAATTAATCAACGTTGTTTACTATAGTTGCCTAAGTCCCATTAATTACATAAAAGAAATGCAAATTCTCAATTATTAAATGAATTAATATGCATTGTTAGATATGATGTTTTCTTTTTTTACAATACTACTTACAGGAATTTTGTCACCTTTACTCGAAAATTTTTCGACAAGGACTAATCGCTGAAAAATTTTTAAGCATAGAAGTTACACTGTCCCTTGTCTATGTAAACAATTTTCAAGAAGATTCAAAAACGCCTTTAAAATATTAATCAGAACTGATGCCTACACAAATACATACTACAGCAGGCTCAGCATCCTTCCCTATAGTTCTTAATCGAACTAGAATACAGCTATAGTAGTTTTCAAAAAAGAAGGGTTTGCCATATATGGTCGTTTTGTATCGATCGATTTTGTCTGGAACAAATGTCACTAGTCATGACGTCATAAACTTGAATTCCGAGCAGTCAGTCTAAGATGGCGTCGTTTTGTGATCGCTTAAGCGTGACCAAGAAAGGACAACCTTTAATTAGCCAAGCAAGGGGAATAGTGTGGAACGTTTGTAATTATTTCAATTTTAATTATTATTGTATATTCGTGACTGTAGAAAATACAAAAACCAGAATGCTTTCGTAATGTTTATAAGATTCAGTTACGGATTTTAGAAATTGAGGGAGCTGTTACGTCCTGGGAACATCAATCTATAAGGAATTTACGTCATCAAAAGCTCTTCTTTCATGAACTGAACTGTAGAACTAGAAACTATCCGATTTCACTAACCAACATTGAGACACAGAAGTCCTCGGACATTAGGGACATAGAACAACCAAAATATAAAAATCAACACAAATTTATTTAATTTATACAAAGATAGCGGAAAGCACCACAGAAAACATTTAGGCTTATAGCGATTCTATTCCTATTAACGGATGAAACGAATTATTAGATTTAGGATTAGTTCTTAAGGACCTTTTTAAATCCATTTTCATTATTTCGCTATGTCTTATCTGGTTTTCTTTAATCGCACAAATCTCTCGAAGGGAAATTAATTAAAATCTTGTCATTCTTCTTTATTTATTATTAACGGAGTTAAGGAATTAAAAATAAACGCACAGCTCTTTAAAAAGGAACATTTCGAAGGAAATAAACGAGGTCATTAGGAAGCTGGTTTCCTTTAATCTTCCATAACACTCGTAAATTATTACGAAATGAATAAAGTAATTCCTCGAAATTCCTCTAAAACCAAAGTCTTTTCCAATATCTTGAAGATTGTTTAATTAACGAAAGTTTTGAAGAATAGTGGTTGACCCAGGCGCTACCATAAAAGAAAAATTGAAACTCTTCCTACTTTTATTTCTTTTTTGGATCGGCTTATTTTCCCATTGAAATGCAAATCTCTTCACAATACTAACCAAATTTGATGTTTAGTTACTGAATTCAAGGCTGTTATTTCGACATGTAGGGATGCGCCATTGATATTTAGTGTCTCAATTAAATGATGGTCTGTTGAGCTATTACTGCACATTATTAATTAGAGATGGGCAAAGTCGTTCTTTTTACTGAACTAGTTCTTTTGAGATAGTTCTTTTTATTGAACTAGTTCAATAAACTAGTTCAAATGAACTAAGTCGTTCTTTTTACCGTAACAACCAAAAAAAAAAAAAAAAAAGTTCTCAAAATACTTAAAATAAAACGAAATAAACCAATTCCAATAGCCAATAGTGGAGTGGTAAAAGAACGAACTAGTTCAATGAACTAGTTCGTTCACGAACTACCCATCTTTATTATTAATAGAGAAGCTTCGAGAACATAAAGATACTGAGTGTTTACTTAGACATTGCCGCGGGTTACTTTACTGAAATACGATTTCAGAACTAAATTAAAAATAAGAAATACTCACAAAATTTTGACAATTGAAGAAAAATATATATATAAAGTGATTCTAAAAAGTATTTTTTATTATAGAAATAAAAAAAAAATATAGTAATACTGGAATTTTAACTAGAAATAACTGGTTAAGAATTTTTAATATTCCCCAATCAAATAATTTTGGTTTACGAAATGAAAATAATGTGAATTTTAAATTAATTAGTCAATTAAATTGGAATAACTGTAATGGTAATAGTATAAATAAAATTAAAAAACAACTTATTTTGATATAATTTATAAAAAAATAAGATAAAAATTTTAATTACAAATTTACAGTTTATTTCATTAAAATTTACTTTTTTCTTTACTTTTTATTATAATAATATATTAACTAAATAATCACAATTCAATTATTCCAGCACCTATAATGGAGTGATATGTATATTACACCTAATAGGACTGATTACATTAAAAAAAAAAAAAACTAATAGTTTTTCTGGGGAGGGGTGTAAAACAAAATGGTACTACAGTGTTACCTCCGAATAACGGACAGCCATGGGACCGGAAGTTTCGCCCGTTATTGGGAGGTGTCCGCTATTGGGGAGGACTATCTTTTTTTTCATTTTTTAGCTTACAGCATGTCATTTAATGAAAAATTACGTACAATCTTAATTAAATTTCTATAATTACCATTGCGATATGAGAGAATATGAACAATTGCAAATTATTTACTATATTTCTTTTTAAATGAGTGCTAACCGTTTGTTTTACTTGAAATAATGACAAAATTAAATACAGTATATAGAAAATTAATTTCTAGCCATCCATTTCATGCCTTAAACATGTCCAATCCTAAAGTTTTACCGAATTCTCTGGCTTTTTCTTGAAGCAAAAAACCGCTTATAGGAATGTTCTTTGTATGAGCAGAGCGGAACCATTTTATGACCATTTCGTCGATTTTTCTTGTTTCAGTTTTACGAAACTTCAAATTCTTCGAATTTTCGTTTCAATTCGCCATCCGCATTTTTCTAATCTCATCTTTGTCCTTCAAAAGTTCACTTATCTGAGTTTTTCCAACTTTAAAACGTTCAGCAAGACAACACACACTCAGCTTCTCTTTTTCAGCAACTTCAAGAACATCAATTTTTTGTTTCAGTACCAATCTCTTCCTTTTTGACGCCATTTTAATTCGCACCAAAATTTAAACAACACGTTTATAGGATAGCTTTACGAGGGATTGATATTTACAAAGTAACTACAGTGAAAAAAAGGGCCTCAGATTCGTGCATTGAATCATGGCGACACCGATACAATGTATCAAGGTGTTGGGGGGGGGGGGGAACCGAAACAATGTATAAAGGTATTGGGGGGTGGGGGGGCACCGATACAATGTATCAAGATATGGGACACCGATGTAAAAACAATCATAATGTGTTTGTGGAAATGTTAATCGAAAAAAAAATAAAAATTTTTATAGTTAAAATATCTGTCTGCTATTCAGAGTGTCCGTTATTCGGAGTGGATAACATGGAATGTCCTATTGTAAGGGACTGGAACCCGCAATAATGTCCGCTAATTAGAGGTGTCCGCTATTCAGGGTGTCCGTTAAAAGAGGTAACACTGTATATAGAAATCTGTAAAGTGTAGAAATGTCTAAGCCTTTGCGTGTTTTTTTGTTTTGTTCTTTTGCAGTCTCAACTAAATTTAGACTTTATATAAAATTAAGGTTTATTACTTAAATAAAATATAAAGTTATTAAAAAAAATACATGAGTAATTTTTAAATTGAGAAAATCAAGGAAGTTGTTTCTTCCCCCACTCCTTCTCCCTCTGGGCGCCCATCATAAGGATTTTTGAATATTTAGAAAAATACCATTCTCAGGAATCAGGGAAAACAAGACAGAGAAGACAGCAGAGAAAGCGGAGATGTTCTTGTTCTATTTATTTCAGCCAATATTCCGTACTTGCATTTTTATGCTTTCCGTTTTTTTGAAAGTATTGTCTTCTCTGCCATCATTTCCTGAATCTGTACATGATTTAATATTATGTAAAAAAAAGTAAACAGACAAACCTTTGAACATAAAGTTATCTGAATTAATAAAACATTATTTTCCCAAAAAGATAAATGGGTTTTGATGAACAAAGTCCCCTCCCTATCAATAAAAGTTTTTATAGTAAAGTATTCAAGTTAAAATAAAGCAGGAATGTAAACCCCAACATTGGCAAGATTTTCTAGAATTTATTTATTCGCAGGATCACATTTTCATCAGTTAAATTTAGTATTGGGAAGCACAAAAAAATCATATTAAGATTATTTATTTATTTATTTATTTATTTATTTATTTATTTATTTATTTATTTAT
>JAFIDM010001028.1:40913265-40940318 GCA_023159025.1 Thereuonema tuberculata | reverse complement strand
TATTTATTTATTTATTTATTTATTTATTTATTTATTTATTTATTTATCCTTTAATTCGTAACTACGATCTTAAAAAAAAGTCTTATCTACGTAACTCTTAATTTGTGATTTGTTTTTGGAGGAAATCCGTCTTTTCTGTTACTTTTAAATTGCCTTCTCGTAAAAGTTTTCAAGATTTTTGCTCCAATGATCTGAAAAGTCAAGATTTCATGGTTAGTTGCTTGTAATAACTGTATAGTAAAGCATTAACAAGTTCAATACATTCACGTTCGATCAATATAACAAATTTCAATTGCAGACTAGTGGTCAGTTCATTGGTCACTAGATGGCGTAAAATTAAATTTGCAATGAAATCATCAACGCCATTAGATTCAGCCACCTCAATTAAGCTGTCTATCTAGCTTCATCAAAATCTTCCTGATCTAGCCAAGAGATTTGCTTTTCACCATTAAAGAGTTTGGTCTATTTATAATATTTGATACAATTTTAGAAAAAGCCACGTAGCTCTACGTTTTCACTTTTATTATGCAGGATGGCCGGGAAGTTCCCGTACCCCCTCTTATATTATTATCACATTAAGGGGTACGAGAAATTCTCGGCCACCCTGTATGTAGTAATATAACGAACGTTCTTCATTTATTAGCTTACTAATGAAGATATATTAACATTCCTAAGTACCTAAATTCGCTGCCTAAAAATATCCTAAATTATAGTATATTGTAAACCAGTGCTGGTCAACCTTTTACATTCTATGCTGCAATTTTTTTACTTATGAGTTCAGATGCGTCGTGCGTCTTATCGAAAAAACGAAATATTATGAGTGATTAAAGTTTTGGTTGAATATTACTAAGATGAGAAGATCAAATAAGTATCAATTGTGCATTGAACAGTTACGGAACGAATGAAGAAAAAAAAGTATTTCTTTCCTAGTTTGAGTCATTAAATTTGAATTCCTGTTAAATATTTTTTTTTCTGAGAACTTACATATAAATTTTGGTTATTACTTCATGTATAATAAGGCTTACTTTTTTTATTATTACAGTATTATCACTCGGGTTCTATGTGTCACTTCTAATCATCCACTGTGCCACTTTTGTGCATGTACCTTAGGTTGTCCATCCCTATTTTAAACTACACTACAGTATTTTTCGATTTTTCTTTAAATCCTTAGATGACCAACAGTGAAATTCACGTATGCTTTTTTTTTCTAATAAGTTGCTGCAGTAATTAATAATGCTAAATAATAATATTAAATTCATTATTGCAGCGACCTAATAAAAAGAAAACACGTCAGTGACATTGTTAGTCATCTATCGAAGGTCTATAGAAATCTGAGATGACTGTACCTTGCTTTAAGTTTTAACACCTTTGAAAGATTTTAGTTGTTCAAGTATTTGTCTAAACGTAAGAAAAGAAAAGAAAATGAGTGTATAAATATCGACGGAAATCTGAAGTCATTAGTACCTTACCTAATAATATGAATCAGAATAATATCTAGAATCTAGAAAATCATCAGTAACTGTTCTACGATTCTCATGTGGGTTTCGTGATGGTGGACGATCCGCGCTGGGCAGGTTTTCTCGGGGTTCTCCCATTTCCCCTGCACTTCTCCCACCATACTTTCTCAGTCTTTCTCTCCATCTGTCCTTCTTTCCGTGGGTTAGTACAATAGCACTTCCGGTTGCAGTGCTTGGCTTCTCTGCCACCCACATTCACTACATAAACATAAACATAACTGTTCTACGATGGTTAATGAGTTTGACAATAATTGAATGTGACTGCAAGTTATTAAGTCTTCAAGCAAGAAAGGGAAATCATTAAGGAGTTTTAGTCGTATATTCATAAGAAAACTAATCGTAATACCGCCTGGAAAAAAAATTCAACTCTTCCTAGGATGTGGAATTTCCTTTTTTGCTTGTTTTGCACTTTTTTTACTCAATCTGATAAGCAAAGTTTTATAAATCATAACTTTTGGTCATTTTTTAAATGGGGGCTTCAGAAATTTCGAATTTCTTAAAATTCTGCAGGACTTTTCCCAATCTCCTGTCGGAATGCCGCTGGCTTTTCTTGACATTTCCCTGAACTCCTAAATTTAGCGGCATATACAATTTTAGGATATTAAAAAAAAAATCGAAATTATTATTTATGAAAATAGGACGATATTTAATTACCTTATTTTTTTGGGAAAATTTTACTGATCTTTTCTGGGTCATGTCGACGCCGGATGTTGCGTGAAGTTTGGCGACTATAATGACATAAAGTAAAAACATTCTCGTGTCAAAAGTTTTAGATTTTTACAAACCTCAGTAGCTATTAAGATGCAGTCAGTGATTTTCTTGAAATTATCCTTTTTATTAATAACAAAAATTGAGAGAACGCTGTTGGTATCATGATCGATCAAATGAAATATACAGGGAAATGTCTGATAACACTGAAATAAACAATCCCGGAAAGTTTTGTTTTGTCTTTCCGGGAGCCAAGGCTAACTAATTTGCTAATGGAGGCCAAAGTCTTTTCTAAAGAAAGACAATTCATATCGTCAAAAGGATCTGCAAAGATTTTCCTCAAAAATATTCACTGATTCTAACTAAGCGCTACTTCCGGTCTAACTTAAAATTAAATAAACATAACAACAAGTAATTCAAAGAATATCTGCTTGAAGCACTAAGGACTTGGACCCGTTTCATATAGAATTCAGATGTAAATGTTAGATCGTTTGTAATCAAGTTTCAAGAAGATTCATCCAGCAGTTCATAAGTTATTTGGGGGAGGTATAGACATATAGTGAGATCAGGCCTACAGCCAGAATTTTCTTTCGGAGGGGGGCTCATATAAAAAGTGAAGTGCGGTAATCGGCCATAGTAAGAATATCAACTCCCGTGGATGTCGTAATAGTCATTGATATGACTAGTTCCTTTGATTTCAACTCTTAGAGAGATTTTTCTTTGTTTACATTTCGGGAGGTACTTCAGCTCCCCGCCCCCCCCACGTAAATTTGTCGTAAATTTCGTAATTCATAATTCGTAAATTTGTCTTCTATGATGTTCATTAAATTTCCTGTAAATAAAAATCAACCATTCAATTGTTTCTTTTTCGTAAATGCGTGTAAAAAGGCAAACTATACTTTCCCAATTCTTCTTCTTCTTCCAAAGCACTACAGCCCGATGTGGGCCAGGGCTGCCTTCACGATCTGCCTCCATTCCTCTCTTCTCTCAGCCTTCTCCCACCATCCGGTAACTTTCATCTTCTTCAGGTCATCCAAAACATCTTGGATCCAACTTTTCTTGGGCCTGCCACGTTTTCTAACACCCAGAATATTGCCTTTTAAATGTTTTTAGGCATTCTTTCCACTCCCATTCTCTGCACATGTCCCAACCAAGAAATTCTACGAGATTTTATAAATCTAACTATTACTTTCCCAATTGTAGTGATCAATTATCACATTTTCGTAGAGTTGCAGCTATAGAGCGAAAGAAATTATTTTACAAAATTCTCTATTTTTGAGTAAACTTTCATTATATTTGGATAAGCCTTTCGTCCACTTAAACAATTGATTGTTTAATCACTATGTTTAAGTACAATTTTAAAGTATAAATAATCCACTCAAAATTTAGGAAAAATTCTCTCGGAAAGAAAACCTTGGTCATGTGTTAATGTTTTAACTTTTTTAATTTGTAAATTTTTATGTGATTTTTTAAGCAGAACTTTTAGTTAAGTGTACAGGCGTTAAAGAAATTATAAAACTTCACAGTACACTAAAGCCTATTATGAAATTGAAACTATTACTAATTGTTTTTTCGTCGTAAACAAAGATTTAATGATATATCAGTCATTATTTAACTCAATATTTGTTTGCCAGAAGTTTGCTTTTTGGCAATGTTTATCTGTATTGCCGGGAAAGCGTATATTTTTGAAGTGCCAACTCTTGTTTCCAACGAAAGTTCTAAATCAAAATTGAGCTACTAATATATAAAATTCATATAAAATTTCAAAAAAATGGAAGTAAAATAGAATTTTTGCCAAGACGAAGGTTTTCATCTTATTTTCGTAACCCCAGAAAATCTGGAGTTGATTTACACTCTGTTTCAATACAACGTTGATACCTTAAACAAAAAGTAAAAGATCAGATCCATCTTTTTTTCAATCTCCAATTAAGATATTCTTGGTAATTCTTTTCACCTAACACTTCCGTAAATACAAGAACAAACTGAAGACTTGATAAGTAGCCTTACCATTGTTGAATCGATGAATTCGTTGCTTCGAAAAATAAGCTCTTTATGTTGATAAAAACAACATAAGAAAAAGAAGAAGAAAGTTTTCCTTATTTTTCTGATTTAAATAATAAAAATAGTTCAGCTTTCTTAGTGCTAGCGTGCGTTCATTTCTTGACTTCTCAGAAATATTTCAGACATTAGCTAACTAGTATTGCAAAGCTTTCGTTTAAAAACTTTCAATAATTCCTGAACTTTCCTTCTAAGCAAATACTGTATCTGTGATACAATGATAATCTTAAATTCCAGAGTGGGATATCATGAAATTCCTGACAACTTTTTCTAGCTTCAGCTATCCTGTACCTACTGTTGTACAGCTGAAATTTTTCTGCTAATTGTAATTACAATTTGGTGAATTTGATGGAAAAATTTGATGAATTTGTGATCATTTTCGTACAAATCTTTTACTGAATTAGCTTTCTTTCGGCTTGTTAATGAAAATGCAAGAACACATGTCTTGTGTTTAGAATGGAAATGACGCTTGAACTTGTTAATAATAGGCACTAAACATAGCCCATTAAAGTCATATACATTGTACCGTCTCGATGTTACGATTTTCGTAAATCCTAGTAAATATCTTCTTAGGATATTTAGATTTTGATTATTTTGATTATAATGTGTGTACTTCGATTTAAACTTTGAATTACCCAACTTAAATTTTTGTTCTCTTTTCTCTCCGATGTCTCTTAAGAAGCGTTACAAACATTAGACCAAATCTGTAAAACTGTGGTAAGTAGTTACCATCAGGATATAAAAAATTCGTTTGTTAATTTGTTAGATGATTTTTAGGTGGGATAATTGTAAACTGTCTTCTATTAATGTAAAATTTCATTAACACCTATTTTAGGTTCTGTTTTATTGGTTCCCTAATTAAGAGAAAAAAATACATTCTTCACCTACACATTTTTTCAATAATTTACCTCAATCCTTCAAGGATAATACGACAGAAAATGTAAGAAAACTCTGTGCTTAATCTTAGAGATGTGTTAGAAAGAGGGATATTTTTGACTCTTCCTCAAAAACAAATCCAACAAAAATAAGTTCTGCAAATCTCAGCTTTATAGAGAAAGTGCAGAAAATTTTTGGCATGGGTTCAATTTTTGCGACGTGGTTAAATTTCTGTTGTTTTTGTGAGAGTGGGTCATTTTGTTATGATCTCCTTAAGCGTTGCCATTATCATATTGTGAGGCTTTTAAATATTTCAGATAATAATTTTATAGCTTGTGCACTGCAAAGACGTGCGTTATTATCTACTCGTAAACAAACTCCTTGATGTTGGTCTTTTATGACTCCCTACGACCTGCGAGGGAAATTAAGCTCTGCCCCCAAACAATGCAAGGGCTATTCAACAATGACATCACATCCTTATCCTAAAATGACGTGCAGAAAAAGGTGAAAGAGAGAGAAAAAGTTCGGAAAAGCTAATTGAAAAATACACTTATTCTTTCATTCAAATCTTAATGCATATAAAAGTGAATGTCTGGTTGCTTGTCTGTTTGTTCCGCAGACATTCCCACGCCCTTTGACTTATTGTTACCAAATTTTGCACAGTAATTGCCTAAGATCCTACAAGTGTTGTAGGATATACGTAAATTAGAGGATGAAATGTTTAATTTTATATATTGATTTTTTTTATTTGTTTATTGGGTGTTTTTTTTATCTATTTCTCCTTCATTCTCAATTTTTATAAGGTGTTTTGTATCTACGGATTAATACAGAGGACTCACCATAAGGCTAGTTATTTTACATGTCTTCATCATCGGTCACATTTGGTTTTGAGTCGAGAAGGAAGTTGAGACAATCTTCGCAATGTCGCAATGTGGGAAAATGGTGAGAAAGTTTCAAAAAGTACGGAAAAACTTGTTCAGACATTTAAAAATTTTACAAGGCACCAAACTCTGCACATCCGATCATTAGATTCAGCGGAAGATCGAGATAAGGTGATCATCGAAAGAAAGTGGGGAAAGGAATCGAACTCATATTTCACAAAAGCGAGTGGATAAATACACGAATTTTTAAACTTTTACATGACACTCTTTTAAAATATTGTAGGTAAAAATGTTCTCTCGTTAACATTGAAGGAAAGAGAGGGGAAGTATAATGGACAAAAAAATGAATTTTCCCGATCAGTACCGGGTTTTAGCGACCGATTTTAAATAAAATACTAACTTCCTCTTACCAAGTTTTTAGATCTAAACTCGAAAATCATTTACTATAATCTATTGCATAATCATCTAAAGTATTCAGCCTTTTTCAGTGGATAGATTTCGTTGCTTTTTCTTAGTCAACGGCTACTATAATTTCACAATATTCCATCATCAGTCCTTTGTTTTTTCTCCCCCCAACCTTACTACGTGTTTAATCTTATAGTCCAAGAGAATTTAATCAAAATTCTTATGTAGTTATTCTGCTGTTTTGCATATTTTTACTTAATCTTATCTTTCCGTATTCCATATAAGACTCTTCCATAACTCTGTATATTGTATTTATAAATATACTTTCCACTGGATCTAGCCGCGCTGGTGTGGTCGAGCGGTCTCAGGCGTCGTCGTGAGATCAATGTGCCAGCGCCCGGGTTCAAATCCCGGTAGCGAGCATGGATGTTTCAAAACTTTCCTTTCCTGTGTTGTAGCCTCTTCTTCACTTTCTCTTCGGTCTGACGTCATTCCTTAATGGCGTCCTGGGGAAGGCCACGGGAAACCACCCCAGTATCTTTCCCTTGTAATTCTAGGGAGTCTGCTAGGGGTTCGCCGTCTTGGGAACACTAGCGCTCCCTGGAGCACGGATGCTTCGGCAACGAAGCTCGCACTTCGGTGCGAACCGACCACACACACACACTGGATCTAAGGATCTAATATGCAGAGTTTGGTGCTTTGCAAAGTTTTAAAAGTCTGAAAAGTTTTTCCATACTTTTTTGAAACTTTCTCAAGTAAATAAATATATTCTAATTTGCACTTCTTGTCTATTTCTTATTCCACCTCCCTCTTCTAGATGGACCAGTCTTTAAGATTATGGGTGCAGTACACAAATCATCTCAGCTCTATAATTTTATTAAAACGAAGAAATTGTAATTATTAATCATTTTATTATCTTCAACTATCGGAGGATTAAAATAGAAAATATTTCAGAATTTCTTTTCTTAAAGACGACGATCTGTGGAATGTCCACCCTTTCTTAACTATTCTGAAGATGTCTTTCCAGTTTCTTTACCCTACTCTTTCTTTGCTCCAACCAATTGACTGTAATTAAAAGTTTCTTCTTGTTGAAGAAGAGCGAGAGAGAAGGTGGAAGAGACACCTTCTTTCTCTCCCTATATCTGTCTAGGGGGTTAGGGGGTTGGGGATAATGCACCCCCACCCCTATGAGGACGGAGGCGTTGAACTAATGACGACTTCCGATCCGAGAAGATTGGTCTGGAAGGAATCGTCCTCACTTGTCTTGCTTTTTCCTTTCTTTCTTTTTCTTTTTTTTTTTTACTTGAAGCTTCAACTTCTAGACGAAAAAGAAGAAAAAAAATGGAGGGTAAGTCCACCCACACCATCCCCCCACTGCTTACGAATTCCGGACCCATAGGCCTGTAGACCCCTTGCGAGTCGGCCACAATAGCTGCCTGGAAATGCCAAAAGAAAAAAGTCAGTCAGTTGCAGAATAATGCAATCGGAATGAGGAACACGTACAGGACGACTCAAAATTACGCACTCCGAAGGCGGATGGGCGCAGGCGTGGTAGCTTTTTTGCGACCGGAATTCGCTGCTTCCAATACTTGATTCGCAAGACGAATCGCTTATTAATTCACACGGTAGATCCATTGGATCCAATAGCTCTGAACACCAGCGCCCATATTTTTTGTATGACTATTGAATGTCTAACCTTGCAAATGAAAATTCTTGAAAAGTATTTTCAATATTAAAAAATATATAAATAAAAAGGAACAAGAACTAAAGTTTAAAATTTAATTAATTTCATTTGAAAGTTGCTTTGCAATCTATATAACTAGTTCTAGTTTAGTCAAAGATAAAATTTTGGTCTTCATGCTTTTCTTGCTTACTAGAATCTTCTAAGGTAAAATAATGTTTAATTCTAAAGATAACTTCTTTTGCAATTCATTGTTGTCCTGTTCAGAACTTCGCTTTGTATTTCTGGTGGATGGTGACTCGCGAAAAAGTTGTGCTTTTAGATATAATACAATGTCAGTGAATAAAGAAGCTGAATTCTTCCTGAACCTGTGATTGCAATAAAATCCAGATTTTTCAATAAATTTTGAATGCTCATTTAATTCAGCATTTTATATTTTAAATATGCATATTTCAAATGTTTGTGAAAGAGAGAATAAAAGAAAAATATGTCAACGGCTTAATTTACGGACTATTCAGAATTTAGGAATCCCTCAAATAATGCATTCCAAAAAATAGTTTTACCAGTAAGATTTTGTTATTAATTTGTAAAGCTAATTCTTTGCTGGCTATCTTCCTATATTGTAATTTAGTAATGTGAGAACAGTTGAGTTAAGACGTTGACTACGCTCCTCGTTTTTCTCTGCGATTTCAGAAACTATTCCCACGATTACACCTTATGAATTATATATAATTATTTATATTTATTGCTGGTATGAGTGCTGTTTTGATTTTAATTAGTATTTATGTTATTTTAATACTTGTAATTTAAAATAAGCAAAATAATGTCGCTGACTTAATGACAGGGCCACAGCTGTCTAAATATGTTTCCATCAGTTGAAGCTTGAAAACCAAAATTTGAATAATAACCGAAAGTCTCATGTCATTTCAAATACGTTGATAAGAATTATGAGATTCAAGTTAAAATGAATCTCATAAAAATATTGTTTTTGATTAGATTTAAGAAAATCTGAATTTAAACTTAGAATGCTTATCTTCAGCACATATTAATTTTGAAAAAACTTGAAAATTTCGTTTTTTTTTCAAAATTAATATGCGCTGAAGATAAGAATCATAAGTTTAAATTCAGATTTTCCTAATCTAAAACCTGAGCATAAAACAAGAAAAATAAATGAATTCTTCGTTTATTGTTCTCGTTTTATGCTCAGGTTTTAGATATTTTCAAAATTTGACCTCAAAGAATGGAGAGAGAAAACCTACATGAAGCAGCTGTACCAGGAGACGCTTTTTATTCTAACTTACTAAAACTATTACGATAATTTTGGCAAATTTGAAATTTTGATGTTGCACAGGATGTTGGTCCATTGCAAGTAGCCAGAGGCACAACCTTTTGATGTTAAAGATACAAACAATCAGACATTACCAAGTTCTCCTAATCAAAACAGAATTACTAATCTATTTCAATTGCTTTCTCAGTAAGCAAAAATAAAAAATTAAAATGAATTTGGAAAAAAAAATACATTAGCGAAACTTTGGATGGAATTTCTTTTTGGCTTTGTTTGTGTCTTTTCGCTGATTAACGAAAGGATATCGGATGAATGGATTAAGTTTAACTGGACGGATTCCAACTATTTCCGTCCAAACAACTGTTCCATTTGATTACCGTATGATCGCACAGTTCTTTGTTTTGGAATTTTGTTGATCAGCATTCACTGAGTTTAAAGTAAGGATTTAGTCAACATGCAATTTGATTTCTCCAATCTTGGGAGATTTTTGCAAAGCATGATTGCCTTCAACTTCTTAACTCAAAAGACATAATAAATGATGTAAATAGGGCATTGAAATAAATAGCAGTGTTTTTTTACTACAGTTGGAAAACTTCGAATTAAAAAGCGAAAAATAAAAACGAATAATTATCAACAAATATGAAAAGATGAACAAAGTAAACTATGTTTGAAAATTCAATTTTAACGTGTGCAGATTATAACTTAAAAATGAAGACAATGACACACTGAACTAAAAATTAAAAGAACATATATTACAGATTAAAAGGACCGATTTCGCTACATATACAATAACATTCTCAACTACTAGTTGAGAATGCTATTGTGTATGTAGCGAAACCGGTCCTTTTATTGTGTAATATACTATGTTTGTTAATCTTTTAGTTCAGTGTGTCTTTAGTGTCTTCATTTTAAAACTATGTTTGACTTATCAAAAATATTTCTTCTTTTTTTTTCTTCTTCTTTGTTATATTATTATTATTAATTAATTTAGTTTTCCTGTAAAATTAATTTTATAAAATTTATGACTTTTGCTAAGATGGTTTTCAAAGGTTGTTTTTAATCATTTTTCATGATTGAAATGTTTGTGTCCACAAGTGATGATTTTTTAACAAGAAATTCAGAATTTAAATATATTTAAAACAGTAAATTGTGATCTAAGGACTAAGAAATTAGTTGATCAGATTTTTTTTTGTTTACTTGTCCTCTTATTTTTATTGGTAGATCGTAGTGTGAATTTCGTTCATCGCTATCTGTCACGGTTTCGCCACCGTCGAGCTTGGAAAACTGACATTACAACAGCAATATCAGCATCCTTTGATGAAAATCTAAAAAAAAGAAACAAAGAAAAAGTTTAACTTGGTTAGGGAAATAAGACTAAAGGAACATCAAAAGAATTTGATATTATATATATGATGTTCTACTCTACAAGAAGACAATTTTATCGTGAATTACTGTTCGGTTATTCATTAAGCGTGGAAAATTCCGTTTGTCATAATTGCATAAAAAGAACACATGTATTTAAAAAGTAAAAACTTTAAAAAATTGAAAAGGAATTAATTAAAAAGTTAAAAAATAGACAATTTCGACCTATTTCTTTTTATATAATTATGACAAGATGAGGATGACTATGCTGTGAAGCAGATCGAAACTATCTGTCTGTATTTTTTAAAGTTTTTACTTTTTAGATATGTGTGTTCGTGTTATGTAATTATCGTTTATCCTTACTTCCCTACCAAATTCCTTGTCTCGAAAATTCAATGTTTGTTTTTTTTTTTCCAGGCAATTTAAACATATCAAATAAGATAATTGATATGTATACAATGCCTAGAAAAATCAAACCGTATAATTTGGAAATACAGAGAATTGGATCTTAAAAGAAACGAAATTATTTAAATTATTATATACTCATCAAGTGAATCTTTCTGTCTCTATGACATGTATACCGTAAAGGTCAGTATCAACCGTAAATATTCGACTGTAAAAGAATAAATATTAATGAGAAAATTGATAATTGATTTGCCTAATTGTCAAAAAAAAAAGCAAAAAACGATAACGATTGGTAATGATAACTGCTTTATCTAATTGAAAACGGTAATGCATCTATAACTTCGATTATCAATAGAGGCTATTAATTGGTAATTGACAACAACGGAAAGCAAGAATTTACAGACTGTTTTCCTTAAATGTTGTACTTAATGAAAATTTAAGTACAACATTTTTGTTTTCTTTTTTTTAAACTTATGAATGACAACATAACATTTACCGTTATTTTAAAATTGTAATATCTACAATTTTAACAGTAGATATTTTATATTTTCTGAAAAAAAAATCCCCATTTACTTAGTTAATCCGATTTACTATCTAAATCCGATGCTTTTAATCATACCAAAGAACGCGGAAACATAGAGTCCGTATGTTGTTAGATATCATTGTTTCAGGTTAGATATCATTGTGTGCAGATTTTTTTTTTCTCATCTTCATGCATCAACCATTACCCAGAAACAATTTTAAATGTAAATGTTGGATTGTCTCATGCTCTTAAATAAGCAATCCAAGTTTCAAGAAGATCGACCTAGCGGTTCATTATGGAGACACACACACACACACACACATACACACACTGGGGATTTGATGAGCTTCTTTTTCTTAGCAAAAAAGTGATAGCAGGAATAAAATAACGTGTCCACGAATATTCATGAAATATCCAAGAAAATTTAATAGTGCATTTTTTCTTTGTTCTTTACAAAAAATTGTGTGGGTCAGTATTCTTCTGAGATACGCTGTATGCTACTTTTAAACAAAAAGTTTTATCTTTATGAGAAAATTACGTAAACTAACATAATTTAGATTAAAAAGTTCAAGTAATTTAAAAGTAATAAACACAACCGCTTTGATAATACTTACTAATTTTAATAACAAAATTACCTAATAAAATTGCAGCCACGGTTTTTAGATAGTTCTGTTTAGCATATTTATTACATTTCATTAAAAAAGTAAAACAAACTAATGAAGGAAAAAATACTAATTTTTTGAGATAAAAGAAACCAATGAGTCCGGAAAAGAATTTATAGCATACTTTTATTAAAATATTATTACTTAATTTTTTGAAGTCGTCAAAACGACAAAATCACGAAATGCTACATTTATTTTCAAATTATAATATCTGATAAATACACACAGTATAAATTTTCCATTTCTCAAAAAAATAAATAAATAACTCCATATTATTTATCTAAAACCAAGTAATTTTAATCCTATCAAACCATATGAAGAAGATCCATCCACAGAATACGAAGTTATTAGAGGGGCCCACACACTGAATGATTTCATTCTTATAGGATAGTAGGATAAAAACTTAGAGAATAAGTTTACGGATAAGAAAATCCTATTAAAACAGCTTCAAAGAACTCATACAAAAAAATGAAAAGTCCGAAGTGCAGCTATCATCATATCTTTAACCAGCAGTGCAGAAACTTCGTACATTTCAAGTTCATTTCTTAAATAAAAGAATGTAACAAAAACTCTTCAGCAAACGCTAGTATAACAACGACGTCTTAGATCTGACCGTTCTTGCAACTACAAATACCATCAAAAGACTTATTTTTTTTTTTTAATCTTTTTATTTCTTTCTCACAAAATTCCTTATCTAATTAAAAGAGAAGAAATTGAGTTATCACTGTTGCTTCGGAAACTGCCTTAATTAAAATGATAGGCGACTACTGTATGTGAATATTTATGCCAATATTACACTTTTTTTTAACAGTCTTTTTTTAGTCGATTTCTCCACTCTTACTTAAAGAAATTCAAACCATCTTTAATTATCACTTTAGAGAAGAGGCTCATTATCAATACCCCACGGGTGTATATCATTACAGATACAAAAAAAAGGGGGTGGTGGAAAGAGAATGAGTTCCATCTTCTTTGTCTGAATATCAAATCAGGATCGAAGAAACTTGAACGCATCATTAATGTTTATATAAATTATTCATTAGAGTCCAGAATTTGTTCGCTGTTTTTCTTTTTTTGCTTAACTGAATGAAATTTTATGAATATCAGTTAACATTTCTTTCTTGTATCGTTTTTCGTTCTATCAAGGAAAAAAAAACACTTTGAAATTGATGAGAAGAGATGAAATTAAAAGGATACTGAAAACTTGGAAGTTATGGATACTCATGACTGCCTTCGGAATGTTATTTTGTGTTGTAATTTAGAAGTTGATTAAATACATAGATAATACTCTATGGGTCCTTACATGAAAGTGGAATCCTGGAATCAAACCAAACTTAAAATAAAAGTGCATCATAGGGAATCTAAGTGTGCGAAATATGAGTCCTGGGTTCCACCCCTTTCTATAGATATGTGGTTACAAAGATAACATATGAAAACAATCGAAAATAAGTGTAATCCAAACCAACTGCAATTTAGCTAAAAGAGACGGCGCATAGGTAACTGTATGATGAAGTGATCATAACAGAAAGGTTGTTCGCAGTGGGCACAATTCATAAAAGCTCGAGTGGTACAACGACCATCTGCTGTGATTGTGTACAAGTGCCATCCACGGTGTCAAAGCAGTGCTGAACCGAAGTGTGGAAAGGAGATGTATCTCTGCTCGTCCCTCAAACTGGGACCTCCAACATTCTTCTAGCACAATATTTTCTTCTAGTTTATTCCGTACAAAGCGGTAACTTTTCGGGAAGCCGGATAATTACACAAACCGCCGCGCCGGGAGAGGATAGTACAATAATTGTACTGATTCGCTATTGTTGGGAAAATCTGAATCACTTACGAATAGGCATTCGATATTTTTTGAAGTAACCGTCGATTCATATTGAGTTTCAAGGCAGTTCTGCGCTCACTTCACGATGGTGATTGCATAATGCTTTCATAATTTGAAAGCACATTCATGATTGTCATTGGTGTCCACTGTTTTTAGACAAGACTCTTCCTTTAGTATAGCGCTTCCAAACTTGACTTAACGCCCAGTGCAACAGAATTAATGGGTGCTCGTCTACCGAAACGTCCTGCTGAAACCGTAAACTTGGACCATTTTGCCTTCCTCTTCCAATATGAGCGGAAACAATGCTCCACTAAAAAGACCTTTTCCTTAGTGAATAACATTACTAATACTCTTTATCGCTGCACAGTGCATGTGGAATATAACATAAGTCAGCACCTACGACAAGACATGTGAGGTGCTTGTATATATAATCACAAAGTGTCCTGCATTTTCAATACTGTAAATTAACAGCCATACCGTATACTCAAGGACAAATGAACAACGGGAAAACATTATCCAGAAACAAGTTTTTTAAATGGAAGAGAAATGGAAGAGTCAAGACAATAATATTTTAAGTTGGTTCATAAATAATAATCGTAACAAATATTTAAAAAGTCGGTCCAGCTGTTTTAGCGTGGTGCATGTAAGAGCGAAGAATTCGAAAAACTGAATATTATGAGTAGTCAATGAAACAGTGAAAAATCTTCGAATTCGTTAATTTTACACTTAAACATAGTACCTAAAAATTAATTTCTGAACTTTAAGAATTCCTAAAGTTAGTCTATTTACCATAAGTAAAAATAGTTAGTATACTTAAACCATTGTACTACCTAGGGAAGTTTTTTGTTATCGTTTCAAACTTTTTTTGTTGCATCCCTACAACCTGTCCCGATAAGTTGGAAGCCAAGTTTTGCTTTGAATCGGTTCTTTAAAATTATCAAGTTTATAAAAACATTGAAGATGGTTCACTTTCTTCTCTTGAATAGTTGTCTTAAAACTGTCTTCTAGCCCAAATCCTCCAATTAAACCAGGATTCAGGCCTTTTCTTACAACTTGGCTTCGGTTGAAGGGAATTACACTGTTTACGTAGGTGTTACCGTGTAGTGAAGTTCATGTATATTCATCGAAGCGAGCAATAAGATGTGAACAGCCCGTTTTGAGCAGCGGGCGATCATCGCGTCAAATAAAACCAACAGGAAATTAAAATATTCGCTCCAAGCCTCACTAGTTCCATTTCGTTACCGGGGCAACATCTGGGCCTCCGAATTCGGCCTTTGGGGAGGGTGGGGTTAAACCGAATTATTGACTCAGAGAAAGAGAAAATATTTGGTAATTTTACCGAGTGGTGTTTGTTTTTTGTTTTTTCCATTTGTTGGATGCTAAGTATGTTTACTTAAGGACACTTATTATTGTTAGCCTACTTTACTAGGACAGTAGGGTTCATCAAATATGTCAGTCAATATATGTGAGTGTGTCCCCGCCCAACAAATTTTGAACCCCACGATTTGATGTGTATGATAAAATTTAATCTAATTCAGCATCTTAAGTAAATAATGGGGGTTTAACTTTTTTTTCAGAAATGAAAATTTCTACTGTTTATAATCATTAGATTTCATACTTAAAAAAGAATAAACGTAGGTCTTTCTTTTATGGCGATTTCACGAATTCTTAAAGAAATAATAAATTTCATTTTAAGGAAAGTTGACTAAGTTCTTGAAAGAACTTCTTTTTAAAAGTATTCGAAACTGATTTCAAGTATTTTCCTTACTACAAATTGTAATGCAATCCATTATTGTGGGCTGTGTTTAATTCAAATATTTTACCTTGTTAATTCGAGAGTTGTAAATAAATTTATCTGTGGATGTGATACGTGCAGAGTTCTAATCTCGGTGAAGTTGTTATGATAACCCAGGTGTTTAGTAGCCTCAGCTCGAAATGCTTTCTAACACTTATGTAGATCGGAATTTCCGCGAGAATACCTCTATAACGTTTATTGACTCTCTCAGGTTTTACTCTTTATTCTAGAGTGGTAATAATTTCGATTTATTCTCCCAAGGGTTACTCTTTGGAAGCTTCCAATTGTAGACTGCAAATGCGTTTCCTTCCACTTATTAAGTCAGTCAGTGGGCCCAAAAACTCAAGTTGTAAAGTGCTTGTCCGCTTCGGTGGAGCCACTTCGGTGGTCGGAAAATTTTCTGTGGTTATTTCTAATCCAAGAAGATAAGGTTATGTTAAATCCATACCAGACTTATTAGATGGTTAAGACGGACGTCCCATTATGCTACAATCGTAGGATATTGTACATGCTATAATGCATTCCCTCACTTCATGATAAGAGCATGATGTTCAAATTAAAGAAAAGAGGCTTCATCAAATGAGTGCTGTATCCTATTCTGTCTTAGATAGTTTTTCAAATTAGGAACAAAAACAAAATTGAGATTTTATTTTGACTCATGAATATGATGTTGAAACTCTTGCCTGTCCAGTAACGAATATAATTTTTCAATACAGAATTTTCTAGTTTACAAATTAACTTATTAAAAAAGCAGATTGGATCTTACAAAAAATCAATACTTGACTACAAGGAAGGGCGAAACCAAGCATGGAAACTACTTGCCTTGTTGCAATGGCTACGGGCTGTTGTGATTTACAAAGTCTCAGGAGTATGTGTCAGTACAATCCCACCAGTTCTGTATTCTAAGCGATATTCCATCCGTCCCTGAAAGTTCGTATTTAGCTATTTGTCGTTTTGTTGACATATTTCAAATATAAGAAAATTTGAGCTATTCATCAGATGGATTACAGCTGACAGATGAGTTGTAATAAAAACTAAACAGCCGTCCCAGATCCCTCTGACACTTGAATACTCAACTTGAATAAGACGAAAAAAAAAAATCAACAACTCCCCCCCCCCCATCTTATTCATAATTTACCATTGTATATTACAAATTTGAAAGCTTTGAATTGTGTTTTATTCTGATATATTTATATTCAGCAACATTTCAAGTTTGATTACGAAGTCTTCATTCTGACTGTAATTATATAATGTTAATTATAATGTCCTTCTAATATTGAAAAGCTTTACAAAAAGAACTTGTATATAAAAGTTAGGCATAAAGTTTAAAATCCTTATATATAAAGCTTAAGCAACTTTAAGCGTAGTCCTTCAAATAATAGCATTTTAATTAATTATCTTTCTAAATTCGATGGAATTTTTAAATAATGCAAGAGCTCAAGATTTCTAATTATAACATATCAGTGGAAAAATTTAAAGCCTCGTTCGTGGCGTAAATTAGACAAGTCCCAATTAACTTTTTTTCTTTAAATTTTCAGTTTCTATATTCGCGAAATACAGCGTTCGCAGAATGCGCAGCTCTCGACGGCAGCGCCCCCAATAGGGTGCATTAAGAGTTGCTGCTGAAGAAAATTCCTGCCGGAATCTGCATGAAACAGTGCGCTGAAGCAAGAAATGCTTCCGCCAAAGTAGCAATGGAGAAAGATAGGAATGCCTGGCAACAACAACTGCACCTCACTGAATCCTAGGAACTTCAATACTATTCTCGCGTGGAATTTTTTTATTCTTCTTCCTACTTTCCCCCACCCACCACCATCACTCTTTTCTCTTTCCCAGTTGATGCTTTTCCGAAAAATTACCCGAATAATTGCGCCTTCGGTTCTAATTAAAGTTAAGTTTCTCGGAATACGATGTCAAATCCCATTGCCTCGAAAAATAAGAAATTGGAAGAAAATGGAAAAGCCATTCATGTTATCGGACAAAAGGCTGAGAAAAACCGGAGGAAAAAGCGGAAGAAAAGAAAAGGACTTCTGCCTGTCTAAGCACCAATTTCACAATGAATTCTTGACTGCATTTCATCGAAGTTGGTTTTAGAAGAGAAAAGAGAAGAAAAAAAATTAAAATAATTACTTCTGTCTGCTTTCTGTGTTCAGTTATTTTTGAAGGGATAAAGAAAAAGGTCGAGTTTCAAGACAACTTTGATTGTGTAGGAAATAACGTCTTTTTTATTAAATTAGAATTCAAGTTCTGCTTGAAGCACAGGCTAGAATCAAAGACATCTTTTCTTTTGAATAAAAACAAAGCTTGTTCAGTCTAATTTTAACAACTGAACAAGTTTCTTTGATGAAATTTGTGATTTGCTTTGATAAAAAGTTATACAGATACATAAACTGTATGGTAAGTTGAAGATTTAAAGATTCCCTGTGGGTTATGGTCGAAAAATTTGGAACATTCATTTCAATTAAATATTTGTTTGTAAAAGACATAAAGAAAGTTTCTGGAAAGTTCTGGATTGCTAGCTCTCTTAACTTGCTGTAAAGAAATGGCGATGCATTGTTTACATCTAAACAGAATAGTGAATATGAATGTGTATCATTCATTGCATCCATTACATAGTTCATTGTTTAATGATAAGCTTTTCAACCTACTTTAATTGAATTTAAATTAAAGAATGTGCCCTTGACTTCAAGTGAAATAGATAACACAGAAAATACATTCTCCTAGTAATTCTTTAGTAAAGAAAATACATTCTTTACTAATCTAATGGACAAGCGCAGCATTCTGGCTCGCTTTGCTCTGGGGAAAAAATCTTTTTACCATTTGACAGACGGTTTGATAAATCTTGAAACAAAGGAAAAATAAGCAGAAAAAAAAATCGGTATTAGGCCGAGAAACCTCCAGCCTTACCGTTGAATTGCAAGATCTCATTGATTGGAATATGTTCAAAATATTTTAGAATGTAGTCTTACTCAAATATCAATAGCTTACCGAGATATTAGCTAATAATTTTCAAGCAGCTGCTTTAGACCTCTCATTTTAGTATGTAGTAAGTTAGTTGCTTATCACATCTTCTCAAAAAGTATAATTCTGCCATGTCTGGCCGTTTAACGAACTTATGTTTCTTTCTTTCCTGTCTGTCATTAATGCAGACTGGTAATGACATCTTGTCAATAAAATAATTCAGGAAAAGTGAAGGATCTAGCCGTTCACTAACAAGACATAATTATGGTCTTTGAGCTTTATATCTCATCAGGATTTCCGTTAAATTGAATCCGAATCACTCTGCTCATTCAGAGATGTATGTTATGTACAGTATGGCCCAAAACAAACGACACTGAACCGTTTTGAACAGAAAACGCTGCAACCGAAAGAAAAATCAACGGTGCTTGTTGACAAATACACGTTCAATGTGATCTTGGCAGTACTCGTAGCGGTTGCGTAGGTTATCCACCATGTCCCGGAAGAGAGGTTGTTCCATTCCCCTAAGAGTTGTCACAATCTTTTGCCGCAGCTCAGCAGTGCTTGCCGGAGGTTGTCCTTGAAAAGCATTTCCTTCAGCATTTCCCAAACGTACGCATCAGATGGAGTTAAATCAGTAGAATGTGAGGGATATGGAATGTTTGTTCCACGGGATATCACGTGATTTCGAAGGTACATGAAGCAGGCTAGATCCATTGCCACGGCCTGTTCCGTATGATCGAAAATAGTGCTCCACAAAAAACACTTTCTCTTCGATAGTTAATTCCATTTTCACAGCAACTCTGATTAATCTCACATCCACAATCATTCCTGTTCCGAATACAACAATCGCCTACGTGTTCATCTCGCAGTGCCACCTTTCATGTGGTCAAATTGTTCAGTGTCGTTTGTTTTCGGCCGTACTGTATTTTAAAGCTGTTGATAATATCTGAGGTAAATATTTATTTCCCCTGTGGATAATAGGTATTCCAGATTACTATTATTCAACTCTTTAATGCATTTTAAATAATATGATAGGGCTGCAGCCAATTTTGGGCTGTTTGAAAGTGTATCCGTGATTCCCTTGTATTAATGGTCTTCATTGTTTCAAATCTTGTAAGTGCGTTTTTTGTGTTATGAAGATTTGACTATTATGAATGGCGACATTCCTTTTCTATTGTAAATGATAAAACTTCAAAGTCTTGTATCTTTTTTACGTAAGTTCGGATTTGACTGCCTATTACTGAAGTTGCTTTCTCAAGTCAATCTCTTTCACGAAGCTTGGGGATTTGTTTTGCTTTTTTATTCGTATTTTGTTCATCTTTATTTAACTTTTCTCGGACAATATATATTTTTAAATATGTTTAATTTTCTTTTCTCTAAATTAATTTCTTTGAATGTTGTAGTCTCTGAAATTTGTTAAATTTCCAAAAAGTGAACAAACTAAGTGGAAAACGACATAATTAGAATGAAACTTTACGGGAGACATAAACAATGGTAAATAAAGTAGAATATACTCGAAAAGGAAATAAAATATTAATATAATCTCTTATTTTTCCTGTTTAATTGATCTCTGTTTCCAGAAGTGCACATGGACAGCCGGTTTGAAGATAAACCATAATTTATTTTCCGCAAGACAGTACTGGTAAATTGATATGAAATTCGATTTGCGGATTGCATAACTACTACATCATCCATTTTAGATTTGGGCGGACGAAGTTCCTTTTATAAGATACTTTCAGCGCAAGAAATTCGCGCATTTAACTTAAAACCTTGGTCACAGATGTTCACCGACGAACACGATTTAACTGTCTATCCGGCCGTGCATCAGTGCAATTTTAATCAAATGATTGCACCACTATCAGTTTGTTATATTTTGACCAATCGAAAATGTTTCTGCAATATTCCCAGTATTCTTTGCAAAAGCCAGTTCTAAATATAAAAATTTTGCTTCAGAATACTAATCATGTCTTCAAATTACTACGATAATAAGTTTGTAGTGTGTGTAATAAAAAACACAACTCAAATATAAGCTGTAAATTTTCGCGGTATTTTTATTTCTGTTCTCATTTTTCAAGCTTTACATTGCATTACCAACACAGGAAGAATTTGTGGCAACTGAAATTTAAATTCGAAATTGTCAAATAGTATTGAGTATCACCCACCATCCATGTTAACAATAGTTAGATTCTTGTTGCTAAAGTAAAAGATAAGACAAATATATATAATTGCAAAGAGTTTAGCGTGTTGGAGAGATTTTTAACAAAACAAAATGAGAAACAAGAACAGCACAAGCTTAAACAACTTGCATTTCTGATTCGATTATCGGGAAGGATGGTTGTGCAAAGTAAGCACAACATTTATTGTTGTTATTTTTGTTCTTCGGCGGTCACTGCCAGGTGAGACGGTGGCCTTCAGATAAGATCTTGCCTTTCTGGGTCTTTTATCGGGGAAGGCGGAGATCGGGCTGATGAGTCCCTGTAGGACGAAACGGCCGTTCCCGATTCCTTCCCGATAATCGAATCAGAAAGGCAGTTTGTTTAAGCTTGTGCTGTTCTTGTTTCTCATTTTGTTTTGTTATACATAATTGCTTATAATTAATATATAATTAATTCTATCGGCCTATCAGTAATTGCTGAATTATTATTTTTTATGTAAAAAATACTCAGTTAATACTATAATAAATACATCAAGTATAAATATATAAAGCTATAGATTTCCGCTTTAGCAGTTTGAGGTGATATCAGCGTAAAGATATCATTCGCAAGATTTACATCATGTTGCGAATAATTCGATGTAGAGACTGCTTTATTACAACAACCATATATTTCTTATTTACTTCCACTTCTTTCATTAGTTGAATGTTGATATCTACGAATAAATTCGTATAGAAATTATATATAAAAAAAACATAAGCATAAGCAGCAAATTAGGACCATTCAGTGCTATTCTGTAGATACAAATACTTCACTCAGTTATGGTTGTGTAATCAATTTATTTCATTTTTAGCCTCTTTCTAATATTTAAAGTAAGACTCATAAAATCAATCTGTGTGTGTACCCTCCCTCCCCAATAACTTTTGAAATACTGGATGGATCTTCTCTAAACTTGGTATACACATTCGAGAACTAGCGACGATCTAAATTTTGTTTTTGAAATCTTTTCCAAAAGTGTCGTTGTCGAGAAATTAGCATGAGAACGAGATAAAAGTTCCCAAAGAAAAGGACTCAAACAATAGATTTCTATCTTATTTCTTTTAATATCTCATTGTCTTAAACAATGAATATTAAGTCCTTAATCCATTCTGAGTGATTAAGATTAATTACACAATTTTTTATTAATTTAGTAAGATTAAAATTAATGTAATGTAGGTAATTTCAGTTAATAATGCTGATTAATTTTTTTTCAGAAATTGCAAAATTTATATTTGTTTGTATTCGGTAGGTATTAGGGTTTGAAAATAAACGTAAGTTTTTCGTTTTTTATTGTTTCACGACTTCAAAAAAAAAAAAAAAAAAAAAAAATGAGGAAAAAAAAAATTAAGAAAAAAACGTTTTATGGAAAGTAAGCTTTAATGTCTTTCGATGTTCTTGTTAAATTTTTACAGTAATTTTTTAAATTTAACTATTATAATTTTCCGATCAAAAATTTACTCAAAGTTTTGTTTTAATAAAACATAGGAAACTTTTCATTTTGAAGCAAGAAAATGTAAACCTAATTTTATCACGTGATGCTTTTGGGTCAATCATAGTCACTTTCTTGCAGTCCTCTTGGCATCAATGGGCCTTGTCTTTCCATGTGTTTTCAGTCACTCGTTTCTCTCTCTATATATATACATATAACGTTTTTTTCTTAGAAGACATTGCGATTCTCTTTCACTAGTAGGGAGGCAGTGGGAGGTACTCACGTGAGAAGAACGACAACTTCATTTAAGATCTCGTGGCGCCTGTAGCAGTTGCTTATCACAAGGAAAAAGTTACAGAGAACACTTGTATTGTTGTCACAGTAGCCGATGGCATCCAGATAAGCGTTACATAAAAGTTTCGGGTCGAATGAAACACATCTAAAGATAGGATGAGAGTGATTCCATTTGGCGTCTCATTTCACACAACCAAATATACCCTTCTCATATCCTTCCACAGGCAAAAACGCTTCACTGAACTGCTAACATACCAAGTAAATAATTGCTTGTAATTTAGAAAAGTAATCTTATAATTTCCTATTAATTTTGAAAATCCTAATAATAACCTTAGTTAGGCTTGATAGTCTCTGTAAAGATGAGATTTAAAGAAGGCGATTTCATTATGTGTGTAGCTAAAAAAAGTTTGCACAGCCTATTTATCGTTCGGGAAACGTTCCAACAATATGAAAGCTGCGCTGCTTAGAATCTTGATAATAGCATATGCTTGAGCTCGATCTGTTGTTTGAGTTGGTTAGAGAAAAGTAGTCCTTTATATATTTTTTCCTTTAAATGCGTTAAATCGCAGCTGCGGAAGCATAACAGAAAGCAATGGGAGTATAGTAATAAAATTTAAAAGAAGTGACCAAATTTGGAATTAATTAAGAAATTGAAATTTCTTCTTACTGAAATTATATTTTTTAAAAAAGGTATAAGAGGTAGATTTTTCAATTCGTTAGAATTTAGAATTAACTCAATGAAGGGTTTTAAGCCATACCAGCCTAACCCTCAAAAAGCAAATTATTGGGGAAATGGTTTGAAATGTTTGGTGGTCGGGTACAAAAAAAAAATACACTTTGCTGCTGTAATTTACATAGCTAATTTTCTTTACTACATAAATTAAAGCAGTAAATTGTATATTGTTTTTTTGTACACTACATCAAAACTTTCAAACCATTTCCCCAATAATTTGCTTTTTGAGGATTAGGCTAGTATGGCTTAAAACCCCTCAAATATACACTTTATTCTGATGTCACTATTCTTAATTAATAATACATAAAAAAAATTTTCGAAAAAAAAAATCAACAGTACTTTTCGATATTTTGCTAAAAAAGGAAAGATATTTTGCTAATTCGTTACCAGATTTTTAATTTCAAGATTTTAGAGTATAAAATTCTTACTCAAAACATTTTCAATATAGGATGTGTAATAAATAACTTTCTACTAATTAAAAATGATTTCATCGATAATTTCAAATATTTTTCAGTTTTTAATTGATTTTAGTTTAAAATTTCAAAGTAATTTTGCACTGAATCCTTTGAATTATATCAGCATTTATTAAAGAATATATATACATATGTCATCCATAACTGCTGAGAGCAGTTGAGAAAATCTCATTTTTTTGTTTGTTAAAATGGCTATCTTTCTTGTTAACCCTACTCGTCAGAAAGTTGTAAGTTTGGATAGCAAGATGGCTGCGCATGCGTACCACGTCTTACAATCCATTACTGACTTTACTCAGCAATCATTGGGACACATCTTTAAAAAACGATGGTGCTCCGTCCTGCATAAGATGATTTAACCGTGAAATTAATGGCTATCTGTGATTTTCCAACTTGGAGGATATCCGTCAGCTCTATGCCTTGTAATAAATGTTCTTTGATTATCTTTGGGATGTCATACCGAGGTCATCTTTGTAACTGGAGGTCATCATATTCTCAGTTACACCTTATACCAGTCAGTAATTCGCTAATTTGAAATAAAAACTAATCAGTTTCAAACTAATCAGCGGCCAATCATGATATGCATTGTTGTTTTCGACATTTTCTTATATATATATATATAGATTGCAATTTTCATCTGAAAGATTTCTAAACTCAAATGAAGTTTCAAAATTCTTGAAAAATTTTGTAAAAAATTAGTCTGATTCCAGGCTTGTTGATTGCGGAACCTTTCATCTTCAGAAAAGGGGGTGATTGTGAATTATTTTGCTAAATAAATCATTGCCTATGGTACTCAGTAGGAGGTAATCTAAGGGTATAACAAAGAAAAAAGAAGAAAGGCAAACATCCAAGCCTGGGCTTCGACAATTCGAACCAAATTCAGGCGTTTCACTTGCATTACACGTGAACTCCTCAACCATTCGGTTCTGCCCGAACGACTGAGCAGTTAAATGAGAGAAATTACTTTCTCGAAATCTTGGATGAACAGGTTTCAAAATTTCCTTCTCATTCTGTTAATAATTTGGTTACTTTTTGTATTCTAAGAAACAGAATTTGAAGACAGATTTGATACATTTATGATGTTTGCATACCAATTACACTCCTCTACCATCGCCGAATTTTGATTAAAATATCCCAAATTTTAATTTCTTCATTTGCTCATCGTAGAATGAGATTCCTCAATATATAATTTTGCAGCGTTCCCAGTATTCTAAGGCGCTAGTCTTCAAGCTGGAAGAGCTGGAAGTTTTTTCTCTTGGGTCTTCTCCTGTAGATGGGTCTAAACTTCCCCCTGCCCCCTGTCAAAAGATACAAATTTCTTTAGATGTTAAGAAGGTAAGCATCGGATTGGCCTCTCGACTTCAGTGTCGTCCTGTTCTTAGGTGGTCGCAGAACCCTTATCTCCTGCACTACGTACCATCTAATGAGAATACGGGCGTGATGATTCAACCTTTAGCCTAACCTTTGTAACCTTTGTTTTAGCTTTTTTACTTCCTGTACCGAAAGGGTTTACCATGATGTAGAGCCCCATCTATTCGTCTGTGACTTCGCATCTATTCATTGCAAGCTACAGCACTTCATTAGATGATCTTAAATCATTGGAACCGCTGTGTAGATGTGCGGGGGTGGGGTGGGTTTAAGACGGCTCAGCCTCCCTACAACTTCTTCCACCAAAGACATACGATCCAATTAGACAGAAAATATTTCCCAATTGAAGATTAAAGAGCTGTCGATAATTGACCAGTGCAGAGTCAACTTCGCGGGTCTAGATAAAAAAAAAAAAAGTTCCCTAGAGAAGCTCTGTCTTCCATCACCCTAGGTGAGATATCATCTACACAGAGCCATTAATCGTTCGAGCAGAAATACCTGGACTCCATCAATACGATTGACTTAACTTAGAAAAGAATGGAAAAAAACTCTTATCCATAGAAGATTTCAAATGTCAAGCCTTGATACAGATTCTGATATGGCTTCGTAAATTCATATGAATACTATTATTAATCATAGCACAATTATCCTTTTTTCCAATCAGATGATGCAGAAAACATAATGTCCCGTTGTAAAAGTTTATATTACTAGAAGCTCTCGATAGATTCAACTTCACCTTTAAACAAAAACGTAAGGAACTAAAAGCTTACTTTCTTAAATGATATTTCTTAAAATTTCCTTATTGTTTTTTCTTTGACTTTATTTATTTTTTATTTGTTTTAAAGTCCTGAAAATTACAAAAATACGTTTATTCTGAAATTATAATTTCTGCTGAATATAAACACTACAGATTATCCATTTTCTGGGAAAAAAAACCTATTTTCACCCATTTTTTACTTAAATTGTTTACAGAGAATTAATTTTAAGCTTAAATCGCATTGTTTAAGATAATGAGCTATTAATAGCAATAGAACAGAAATCCCATTATTGCGACATCAATGCTGTTAGTCTTCTGAAAAGGATCAGAAGACTAATATTCCCGTTTTGTCTGCGGACAAATATCACTAAAATATCATTAGCAACAATGACAACAATCACAACGACAATCGCAACAATTGCGTCTTTTGCATTCGCAACAATCACATTTATAATAAGGAAATTAAAGCAATGTCAATTGTATTTTCTTATACGTATTAGAAGACGTTGCGAAGCATTGTGATTGGTTTACTAAATCACTATCCTTACTTTGTTTCTATTGAAATTATTGTCATTTTGTCGTGCTGCTTTTCTCGACAAGGACCCCTTTGAAAAAGATTTCAAATATGAAAGTTAGATCGTCTATTGTCCTCGAATATGCATACCAAGTTTTAAGAAGATTCATCCAGCGGTTTAAAGGTTTATATGAAAGACACCTATAATGACTTTCTGATATGATGAGTGTTACTTTCCTTTTAGAAAAATAGGCTAATAAAAATACAATTCAATTCAATATTATTTGTATATCAGTTTAATCTTATTTCCGAAAAAAACAAAGTTAAGCTCATAAAATAAGTATATATGTGT
>JAFIDM010001028.1:40871067-40913255 GCA_023159025.1 Thereuonema tuberculata | reverse complement strand
GGAAGAAAAGGTTAAGTACAAGACACGATCTTATCTTTTGTACTTAAAAAAAATTGTTTTCCGTATTTAAAAACAAAAATAATCAAGCTTGAATAAAGGCGATAAAATTCGTATAGTATTACTGAGTATTGAAAATTTATTCTCATTGACAGGCAAACAATAAATTTCTGTTGACATGGGCGGGCTTTGATTTCATTAAAATTAATTGGATTTAGGCTGTTAACGTAGAATTTGTGTCTTTAATGTGAAAATGTGAGAGTGGGATTGTTTGTATTTATCGAGTATTCTAATTTAAGAACACAAAGACTTTTCCATTGTATTTATGTTGTTTTTTTTGTTTTTGTTTTTTTAAATGCATCATTTACATTAAAGAAATAAACCTTTTTCTTTTCTGAAAGAATTTGGGATAAATTTTAATTTAAGCTTAAAATAGCTTCGATTACAGTTTACCATTACTATCCTGTACATTTAGATAGTTTTAATCTGGAATTTATTCAAAGCTTAGTTTTGTAATAAGCTCTGAAGAGACAGCTTCACTATTACTTAACTTTACTGATTTTTATATCAATCTATTGATTTAGTTTAAATTGATATAGAAAATATCAATTGGAAAATGTTTTTTACTGAAAAGTAACGTTTTTATCTTTGCAACTAACAAACAGGACAATATCGGATTTTTTTTTTTAAACCTCCCAAGTGTAAATTCTGCGGAGATAAATTACCTCTTTTTAATCTTTCTTTTTACCAAATCTGCTTTCTAAAACCGAAATTTATATCTACCATCGAGCATATTTTTTTCTTCTCTATTTTTTTTTTGTAACCGTTGATATATGAAACATAAAATGTAACCAGAAAGTTTTGCAAGAAAAAAAAAGAAGTCCTATTTTTATGGCGTTGCAGTCAACCTGAGCACTGAAAATATGGACGTCCTCTTTCTCCGTAGCTTAGAAGATATCACCTCTAAAACCAACACAAGAAATCTTGGTCTTAGCCGAATTGATGACTCATGAAAAAGTCAACTCGTGATTTGGACTCTTAAAAGTGGTCCTGACCTCTTCAGATCTTTCTGTTTGTTTTCCGAGAATGTCATGACCGTTCATGATAAATTAGCCAACATTGCCAATAGATTCTCATTTCTAAAATTTCTAAACTTACCATTTCCAAAATTCAACATTTCCGGAAATTTAATGGAGGTTTTTAAGAATTACTGAGATAACAAATTATTGTTAGTTTTTTTTTCATCAATACTTCATGAATTGCATTTATGCTATGTGAAAAACTTAGCTTAAAATCTCCCCCCCTCCCCTTCAAAAAACTAATAATTGACCAACCAACTTTTGTATACCAGCTTGGTAGGACAGCTAAAAAAACTTGATCAAAAAAACAAAAGAAAATTGATTTTAATTCTAGAGTTAAGCCGTTTTGGAGTGACACTATTAACATATAGATAAACAAAATATTCTTCTTTGCTGAAAACCGTGCTGAATTCAAATTAAAAAATTGCCTATCTTATATACGCACGAGTAAGGTGTGGATCAGAAACAACAAATTAAAACACAACGTTTCTGACCATCTACTACAAAAGGTCCATTTTCAAGTGTATAATAAAAAGCAAGAAACTTAAAAAACCTCGTCCAATACTGGATTCGTTAATATTTAAAAGAAATTTACACTTGAAAATGGACCTTATGTAGTAGATGGTCAGAAACGTTGTTTCTAATCCACACCTTACTCTTGCGTATATAAGGTAGGCAATTTTTTTAAATATTGTTCTTTTTATAAAAATACAGGAAGCGTAATTTCTTACATTATTTCTGAGTAAAATTTGAAGTTTAAGAGATGTAAATAGCTAGAAACAAAGTGGTGAAAGATATTTTTTTTTTTGGATATACGTCTTTCCAACTGAAGAGGTATCGTCAGAGATGAATAATAATTAAAAAAGGAATTATCCGTAAAATCCTTTTGTACTCAAATCTTTAGAATTAGATTAAATGAATTGGACTTTTATGTGACGAGTTACCCAGATATCATATATCCAATAAAGCTCGTGGTATGTCTGGGAAAATGTGCGGTTTTTTATTAAGTTTTCATTTATTTATAGTAATACATTGTGTGTAGACTGTAATATATAAGAGACCATAACACACAAGTCTTATTAAACAAAAATGTACTTCTTTCACATAACATGTTTCGAGAATTTCTCGTCTTCAGATGTGTACATAACTAAAAACATAAAGTAACCAGAACTACATCATAAATTACAAAGAATATTCTTAATATTCTTAATAACATCAAGTTAAACAGTATCATTTTAAATCATATAACAATGCATTCCGGATTGACACTTCTGTGTTATAACATCTATGCGTATTAATTATTAACGATTCGTAAAATTTTCTTAGGTAGCAATCCTTTTCTGTAGCAAGAATTATTGGATTGTCATGCATAATTTCATGCCCTGTTTGTTGATTATGAATTGCCGTTAAATATTGCTTATTACGACCTTTCACTGCCGTCTCGTGCTCCTTTATACGCTTGGAGACCCTTCTTTTTGTCTTCCCCACGTATATACACTTATTCCCACCCCCTTTACACCTAATACCATATACAACTCCTGTTTTATTCTTTTTGTTAATTATTTCTCCTTATTAGTAAATTACCCAAAGTGTTGTTGGCTCTATGTGCTAAAAAGAAGTATATTTTTGTTTAATAAGACTTGTGTGTTATGGTCTCTTATATATTTTTCATTTATTTGTAGTCAATTAATCCATGGTTAAATTTCCTGTTAGGCTTAGGCAATTTAACCAGAATTAATTTTCTTTCAGATTCTTTAGAGATATCGATTGATGATTGATGACATGATGTCGAAAGATTACATAATGGTTCTCTCAACAAATATTAATTTTAAGATGTCAAATTTTCTTCTCAGGAGATCAGAATATGAATCTAATGTAGTAACGAAAAGCAAGAATTCTCATTAAATGTTTTAATAATCGTTACTTAATCGTTAGTTCGGAAAGATATTTTTTTGTAACTAGTTTTATAAAGTCTTCAGGACCTCGTCAAAAAACATTACGAAGACCTATAGGGTAAAGGGAGCCATAGACACCAGTGATCCACAGCTGCCGGAATTCAGTGGCGGTGCGGGAAGCCAGCCCATTTCCGGGAAAGAACTCAGTCCCTATTTAACAGGTTGGGTGAATCCTGAGCATACGTAACAGGGAAAATTTTCGAACGTGATTCCTCCAAGCGGACAAGTAATTAAACCACGTCGGCGCTGTTTAACCATTAAAATTCAATTGCTGCTAACTATTAATCTTTCTCAAAAATGTCCACTGACACGAATCATCTTCAAAATAAATAAACAGAATAAAAAGGATCTTCCATCATGTATCTCATTTACGCAATCCTAAAGGGAATAAAAAAATATATTTCGTATATTTCGTTCATATACTGCATATTCAAGAACTGCATTTCAAATATGCATTTCTTTAAAAAAAATACCTTAGTTTAGAATGATTGTCATTTTTCATACCTATCTTCTAGAAAAAAAAAAGTGTCCTCTGGAATTTACGATGCATTAGAGGCCAAGCCGATTACAGCGGAGTTGAAAAATATGAGTTATTTGCCTAAAACATTTAAGACGCCAGAATATACGATATCTGCATTTTGTAATCGGGCCATAAAAATCAAGAAAAATAAATAGAATTTTACAAGCAAGATTTATTCTCAAATTAAACAGAACTTGGGCCACTATATTTTTAGCCCATATAATTTATCTTGAAGACTGAAAAATTTTTAAACTTGTTGTTTAGATTTAAAACGAGAATATCTTCATATTTCGTAAAAAAAAAAATGTAATTGGAATACGATAATTTAATATGATGATCCTTTTGAAAAATTGACTTTATATGTTTTTACAGTTTAAAGATTGCAGATTACATATAAGTAAATTAGCGCTTCTAGCACGTGAGGAGTCGGATTTGAAAGGACTTGAGAATTTCGAATTATTTAAAAAGAACGAAGATGTAACTTGATAACCTACGAATTACAAGCAACATCTGCTGTGAATTCCAGTTCAGAAATGGCATAAGCTTATGAATTATATAGTTTATTTATAAGTTTTGAGGTTTTAGTGCACTTGATTCAAAATTGATTTAAGTTTATTTTTAAAATTAAGATAAATTACCGTAACAAGTTTGGATGGCTTGTTTACAAGTAGGTTTTCACATTCAATGAAAAGGATAAAATAATACGGTTTTGATTTTGTTTTAATGTTTAAACGATATTTTATAAAATTTAAACTTTCCCTTTCTGTATCTGAAGGTCTTTTATTTCCTCGTATATTCACAATATTTCGAATTCCTTATTTTCTATTTTTTTTATTGTTTTCCGTTATATCGAAGCTGATATTGGGAATTAGTGGTATAATTTTGCATGCAGTGCTTGTGATTTCTTCTTGTTTTGTCTTCGAAATTACCTCGCATATATGTAATAACGTACGAGTAACACCCCGCATTCTGAGGCATTGGAAATCAGGCCACTCTAAATCATTACAAGAGCCACATGCAGTTTTTTAAATTACCTCCTGTAATATGGAGTATATGAGTGGTTCTTTTATAATACATTCAACTAGCACCAAATGTTCCTGTGACGGTATCTTCTGAAAACTTTACAAAGGAATATTTTTCTAAGGCATAAGAGCCGTGAAAATCTTAACTTGTAGGGATTTGTGAATTCGAATAAGCTTCTGTTATTTTCCGCTGAATTCAAAGTTGCTTCGTCATGACACGGTAAAATAAAAAGGATTTTGATTATAAACCTCTCGCTCAAACATCGAAAGGAACGACCTCTGCATTATCTGTGCAATTATGAGTCTTTTTCTTCTTCCGACCCAATACTTGGTTCTTCGTCGTGACTTGCACTTTCATCTCCATGATCTTCGTTTTCAGCTGTGTTCCAAGCTGATTTTGATGATGATTTAGTAGGGCATTCACGATCTCAAACATTAGCCAGAAAAACTCAAAGTTTCCATGTATAAAGAAATTTAACAGATGCATAACTCTCTTAGTGTTCTTTAAGAAAAATATAAGTTCAATATCGTTTAATTCCGAAGGAAACACAAAGATTTAGCTAAATATCGTTATTTTAATTTAAAGTTCAAGATACAAAACCATTCTGTAACTAGTGACTTATGATGCCAAAGGTGCAGTGTTTTAAAATTTGTAGCAGTATGTTATTTGTAGCGGCAATGTATTGTAAACAACTTAAAAGATTTTCAGATTCCCAAGTATTAGTAATGTAATGTAAAATCTTCATAGTAAATCCATTTCCTTTATTTCAAGACTTTCCATGTTTAAGATACTATATATACTGCGTTGTAAATTACTATATATAAAATCCCAGCTCTGTCATTCTAAAACGGCGATCAATACTGCTATTCCGTATTAATGCTCTCTATTTTGTCTTGCTTTTTTTTTTTAATTTATGTTATTCAAATACCATCTTACATATTCCGGTTGCTATCCCATCATTTTCGATTGGATAATAACACAAAAAAAATAATGATTATAATGCAAATAACTTGTAATTCATACAGTATTACCCTGTGAGATTCGGTGACGTCGAAATCGGGTAGCAAATCATCTAATTACTATCGCTTTACAGTTGACTGGCTTACATAAACGAAGTAAGCTTACTAAGAAATGAAGTTATGGGATTTTGTCGTCTTCTTGCGCTAACAGGTAGCATTTGAAAAATATTTCAAATACAAAGATTTCCTAGTCCTCGAATATCAAATCTCAAGAAGATCTATCCAGAGATTCAAAAGTTATTATGAGACATAATAAATACACACATAAATGATTTGAAAAGCTTCACTTATCTGGAAAAATAGGCTAAAAAATATTAGTATTAATTTATAATGCAGTAGTGCTTGTGCGCGAGAATTCGATTGTGAAATTAACAAACGAAATATTAGTCTTACCGTTATATCTACGTAGAACTATAGCAACAAATTTTAAACAATATCTTTAAAATATATTTTTAAAAGGTTGAGACCCAGTGTCTTACTAAGTGACATCCTAGGATAGCTACTTCACGCTCATTAGCATTCATCAGCTGGGAATAGTCACCAGTAAAACAACAAGGTCTCAATACAGAGGTAAATAGAATTATAGCTAAAAGGAATGTGAAACCTCTAAAAATTAAGCTAATAAAAAATTCATACAAAAATTCATGTGCTGGCCAATTTTAGTCTCGATGAATTCTTCTACGCGCAATTAAATAGAAGCGCCTAAAAAATATAATCTGTTGATATATATTTTTAGGGGAGTTTTCTTTATTTTATTTTTAATGTGTATTTTTTGTTTTTAGTTTAATTTTTGGAAGTACTATTTTAGCAATATATATCTTGTTATCACACCACATCAACTAACTTATGAGCTAAAGGTACTTTGCTCGATAGCAACATTTTATTTTTCTCACCCACTAGAATCATGTGATTTTTATAATGACAGTTCTTTTTTTTTAATTTATAATTCCAAGAATAGAGAGAAAAACTTAGCGAGTTCAGTAGCTACTGATGAGAATATTGTTGCAGCAATAAAAATTTGTAAACCGCAAATCTAAATTTCCGAGTGCGCACATTAATGTACTTTAATTCTCTGATTACACCACTGTTTTCTAAATTTGACGCTAAACTTATTAATAGTTTATTAGTTTATTAATATATTTTCTCTTAGTTCTTGCGTTATTCATAAATTCGAGAATCTAACGTCCATCCGTGATAAAACTTGGAAACCAACGTGGGATTATTAGCGAAATCGATTCAATTTCTGCCTCAGCTGTTGGAAAGGGCAGCCGTTAGGTTATATTTTTAGGCTAAATTCTTATTAAAATGCATATTCTGATTGGAGGAGTGAATTATGCATTGCATCTACTATTTATGATCCCAATCAAATTCTTTCCGTAAATTTTTATCTTGCAAATGAGCAGGTGTTAGCAGATAAGATATACAATGACAAGGGCGCATTCATTAAGGCTCTCCTTCGATGGTAATTACAATGGAACCTTCGTTAAATTTCTATAACTTTGAGTTATTCGTGTGTTTCATTAGCTGTACGTGGCCAATAAGCAATGCGCTGCAATTAGCCAACCTAAAATTAATGGCATTGATTGGTGCATCATTTACAGGTAGTTTTCATAATAAGACGGGAATTGCGGACTTAATATTATCATGAAATTTTGAAAGCTAAATGTATAAGTCTGTCTCAGGATTCTGTGGACCGTTTTTAGGTGGCTAACAATGACAATGACGTATGCTTTCTTTCTAATAGGCCATGATAATAGCATCACTGTTATAGTGATCTAAAAGAATAAAAGGTATCAATCAATACATTGTTCTAAGCCATCTAATAGCAGTCTAATGAGCTGGGAGACAAACAATAGTTTCGCACAATAGCACAGCTATTTTTTAGTAGAAATTGGTTCCGTAGGAAATTCGACGTACAATATCTTCTTTTTTTATTATTTTCTTTACTATACATCTTTTTTATAGGAATATGGCAGCGAGTATAAGCCACATGCCGAGGGTTTCGACCTAATATACAAACCCTATATGCTATAGACAGCGAAAGCAGAAAGAGAAGAAAAAGCAGACAAACATAGCAAAGAAAAGCAATATCCATACCGGTAGCGTGATCGAACCGAGGTTCAGACGTTTCAGCCTCATGATAAGCCACCTTCATGATAAGGCTGTGCCTGAATAACTTCATATCTTCATAAAGTTCAATAACAACTGTAAACAATCTACACAGAAAATTTGAAAGTTTAGTTGTGTAATTTTAAACTATCGTTGTTTATATGAAGTAGTTTACCAAGTTTCGAAATTAGAGAAATCACAATAGAACTCGGAAAAATGGCCTGATACCTATTAACAGCCCTTTTGACTTTCTTTTTTACCTGTATTTCCGCTATCCTCGCAATAACGGCTATTTTTAGACGGCGCTCAGTAATCCGGCATTTTCGTTAATCAGGCACTGCCGAAGTCCTGAACGTGCCGGATTAGCGAGTGTCTACTGTACTACTTAAAAATGTTACCTAACCTAAAGATATTCTTGGGAATTAATTAACTGCAATTGGCCTGTAGTGGGATAACTGTCTTAACTAAAATTCTTGCCCCCATATTTTCTTCCTAGGATTCTACAATAAATCGAACGATGTTCATAAGTCAAGTTACAATGAGTGGGAGGAGCTTTCAGAGTATTTAATTCGATTGTTAGTTGGATAATCAGAGAACTAAAACTAACGACTGACTATACATTAACGAATTCCAGTAAGAACTCAACACTTGTCCGGTGCTGACAGCGCATTCCCTGTAGAGATATCGCAGGGCAACTTAAATTAATAACAATGAAATTGAACTGCAAGGAACCATGAAAAGTATTTAAGGACAATGTATGCGTTCCAGTTTTGGGCTAATCTGCGTCCATTTGGAGTATTTTGATAACGTTTGCTATTTAAAGAGCAGACCCGTCCATTGTTTTTCGTTTGGTGTGGGTATGTGTGTCAATTGTTGCTATCAGTGATGAGTTGTTCTTCTCCCTCTTCCACCCCCGTCCTTTACAGTCCCACCCTCACAGAAGTGGACAGAATCGAGTTTTGTTGTTATCGAACTCTCCCAATCCCACCCTCTCTTTCTCATTTCCCTTCGAGGTGGCGAAAGATTGCAGTGGCCGTCGAAAAGTGCCACTGAAAATTGCTTTTGGTTGCACTGCATTTATATAAATGAGCCGCCCCCGCATTGCGACGAGTTACGGCCTCCGTGATTTTTCAAAAGGCAAAAGCTCCGAATAAATCGCATACGTGCAGTTAGGCTGGTATTTTATTATTCGGCCGTTTATTTATGGGCTAGAGGAAGGCAACGCCTTGATACATTAGGCCCGAGTCACGCCGTAATTCTGTTTAAAATTTAAATAGTACATTCTTGGAGTAACTCGTTTAGTGGCAATTCTAACTACAGCAATCACCATCTTGAGCAATGCGCTGGCCTCTAGTGAATGTCTGTACTAAGTGTATTTGCCAAAGTGCTTGCACACGAACCTCATTGAGAGCTCGTTCTTTCTTATCCACTGTCCATTCACTATTCTCGATATTGCTTTTAAAAGTGGCCTTAAGGAAACAAGATGAAGTTGGTGTGCCAGCTTTCAAGTTCCAAAGAATCAATTACTTGAATCAACAAAGAACGATTGTAAATATTAAATTTAATCATTTCGATATATTTACCATATTAACAGCATTTTTCGGAGGCTTGTAATTTGCAGGCCCTACAGGTTTAATTTCTGTGAAAATTAGAAGGTAGATCACACTTTGTAATACTTATATATTATTAAAATTTCAGATTTGAAAAATATATAATTTTAAGTTGTAGCGAGAATTGCAACAGTTTAGGACTTGTCCAGAAGAGGAAAACCCTGGGAAAAATTCCGGATGAGCCGGGATTGAAGTCTGCTTCTTCAGCTCGCTGACCAACGGACCACGACGACTTCAGATACTCTATCTAAGATACCTTCAGATATTCCTTAAGCTGTTATGGAATCAGCATAGTGCGATAAAGCGCATATCCACCTACGATCAGGCAAAAGAAATTAATACTGATATAGAATATTTAGTAACTTTTAGTTATATAGCTTTTAGTATAGGAAATGTCCTTAGAGTGACGTCAGTTTTTTTCTTAGGATAAGTTACAGCACAAAAATTAAAGGAAGTAATTTCATTTGAAAAACAAGGGACTTCAAAATAAAGTAATAATATCTAGTAACATTTGAATCAGTGAATGTATCTTTTTGACACTTGACATTTATATTTTGGGACAAGAGATAATAATTTTCGAATTTGAAATTTTTGCGTCTGGATTTCTGGCGCGAAATTTGAGATTGGATAAAATTTCCAAAGAAGTTTATTCGATATCTGTTTTATCTGTTATCTGTTTGAAAAAAAAACCAGATAAAATAAAAAGGGATTAAGGAAAATAGGTTTTAAGTTCTTTCAGAAATTTCTTATTTAACACAATTTTGATTTCTTTATCAACATGTCTTGCCTCGTTGTAGTATGTTATGAGTATATTGTTGAGATATCACAATACATCAACTACTTTTACCCATGCGTTCCGTATAAAAGATGTCTGAAAAGTCTGGAAGCTGAACTAAAAATCTAATTTCAGAGAATGTCCTCCACTTTGCATTTGTTTATATTCTCGTTAAATTTATTAATTTTAAAATCAAAATTAAAATTAGTGAATTGAGCACACAAATACTAATAAATCATTGTTCGTAAAACTTAATGAAGGATTTCAAGAGGCTATAGGAAGAAGAATTCTGATACATGGTGTTTTGAAATTGTAGTTCGCCTCTGATTTCTCAGGAACATTATTTGACTGTTAACAATGACTTTGACATGTGCTGTTAGATCACCGTAACAATGACTTGGTTTTTGTAAGATATCAGTTAACTTTAGTTAATCCTTAATAATGTCTAACAGATGGATGTTGACGATCCCGTATTTTCGTGATTTCACGTAATTTACGCGAGAATAGTCTCTATCCATGTCTTCTCACAAAATATTGAAATATTTAAATGAATTATAATATGGGGAAATGCATGAGACTTTTACTACATTTTAATATAGTTTTAATAAATTGAAAACAGTCAATAAACAAACAATAAATTTATTATGTAGCATTTTTCTAGTGACAGACATTAAAAATACTAAATTCCTTGAGACCTGCTGAAGAGGCTAATGGCGAGATCTCGTGTTTTTCGTGATTCTCGCGCAAACGTGATCGTCAACATCCATCTGTTAGACCTTATCTACATTAACATTTATTTACATTTATTTAAAATACTTTGTGAAATTGCATTGTCCTACCATAATGCAAGTCAAGCGGGACAGTGCAGAATCGTCGCAGTTTCTCTGGCAATGTTATTTTGATACGTTTTTTTATTTATTTGCAATATTATGTTTTAATGTTTTGCTGAGGAGATAGCGTTACTGCTCAGTGGGTTCTAGGTAGATTTAGGCCAATGATCATTGCAGAGTAATAATCAAAATAGCGGTTTATATTAAAAGAATGATTAATAAGAATAATATAATGGCAAGTTTATAACATTTTGAAGGGATAGAATTATTAACTTCAACGGCTATTTGAAGTCTGCTTTAGTTTTTTCGAATAAAAGATAAAGTTGCAGTTTCTGTATTTATTTATTTCAAATTTAATCCCTTGAATTGCAGAAATATACTTTGTAGCGAAATGTATAAGACTTCTCGTTGATACTTAGGCATAACCCAAGATTGTTTTTTTTTTCCTTTAATTTATATTAAATACTTCTTTAACTCTATAATATATTAAATGAAGAAACTGTTGATGAATATATTGACATAGATCAAAATACATATCGCTTCTCATAATGATCTTTGTAAGAGAAGTTTTAGTGCGTAAGTCGCAGTTTCCATCGCTATTTCGGAAAATTCACTAATGCTTTGTTTACTAAATTTGTTTTATATACAAGGTGGCCCAAAATTAGATTGACACTTTTCTTTACGATTTTTCTTTAAAGTGTCAACCATTTTTTGGGCCACCCTGCATATTACTCTCGTGAGTTATCGAGAATAAGAAATTTTCTATTTCAAGTCCGTGATTAAATGATACCTCTTGAATGAAAAAAAAAAAATCAAAATGGCACTTATCGTGTGACACTCTAAGCAATTATTATTCCAATAAGTCCAAAGGTGTGGGACAAATAGGGAACATAATATGGATGTGGGAAATTATAGGAAACAATCAGATATTCACAGTAGTTTTATATATATAAAAAAGATTTTGGCGCAAGATCGATTTCTATTTTAGTTAATTTTATTTGTTAGTCTTATTGAATATTTAAATATCTAACAATAAACTTTAACGTGTGTCGAAAATAATTTTTTAAAAATTTCCCAACGAACACACCAATTAAAATCGTAAATTAGTCTAAAATCTAAAGTCTAAAATAAAAACAAAAGTGTTTGAAAAAGTTCGTTGAAAAACGAACGAAACTAGTTTATATTGTTTTTATTGTAGACTTTAATTTACGGTTTTAATTGGTATATTCGTTGAGAATTTTTTTAATCTATCTGTCTATCTATCTATCTAGGTAGAGGGAAAAAGATTATTCTTCTTATTATTTAAATATTATACATTACATATTTATACCTAAAATCTTGCTTTCTTGTAAGATAAGCAAATTACCAAATAATTTAGGTTACAAAAAAAAAGGGGGATAATAAAATTGCATTTTTTAATGAGAAGTAATTCAGAAGGAATCTGTTAAAAGTCATTTCTGTTCAGCACTAATAGCAGAAATCTTTATTTTTGATTCAAGTTGAATTATGCTGGAGTTTCGAAATATATTATTTGAAGACTTTAATATGTAACATTTTTAATTTATAGGAAGAAAAAAAAACGAAATTGCGCTGAAATATTATTTCCTCCAATATTTCTAGAAGTAAATTAATTGTTCAGCTATTTAACTACACAATTAACGAAGTTAAGTGTTTAATCTAATACAGATCTACGACCTCCTGGGCTGTACCTGACCTCTCCTTTTACCAACCTTATTTAGAGATTAAATGCTTTAATTTTTTTTTTAACTTCCCAGCCCTGTATAGGAATAGGAAAAAAAAAATTACCTGTACAAATTTGTTGCTTATTTAAAAAAGTAAGTATAAATCCTTGTTGAAAACTCGGCTCTTTCAGATCCCTGCGAAGAGCAAATCTTCTTCCATGTTCCTGGTTAATTTAGCTAATGGCTGCTAATAGGCAATTTACCCTTAATTATTTCAAAGAGACTTTGAATATATTTTGTGAATTGTTGGTTTCCTTTTGCTCCAAGAGTTGGAAGGTCACGATCAAATTTCCTGCTTCTCTGTCTTCAGCCAAGAAATCAAGATTTAATTCCGCGTTCGTTTGGCGTCGCAGTGGGGGAGGCTACCAGTCGCTGTTGGCAATAGCTTCCAAACCCGTCAATGATTGCTTCGGGGCCATGGCCTGAGAATAATCAGTTTCAATCAACCTGCTAGCTTTAGATTTTTTTCTCTTCCTTTTGTTTGTATGACCGCCTCCATACTAAAACTTCAGCCACATTGGTCCAACCTGAAAGTAACATACTTTTTTGTTACAGGATGGGAAAATGTATAGGTTAAAAAATTAAGAAATGAGCAAGAACTAAGTTATTATAGTTCACTCGTATATCCAAGTATGGATGTAGTCTTTATTCATGAGGAAAGGACTTATGGTTGTTTCTTTGCAAGAAATGGAAAACACACTCGAATTTAAATTGATAAAAAAAAAAATACAGATAAATCTAGAATTTGTCGGATCGTCTTCATCTATTCACGTACAGCTGATGCTGAATCTTGAATATTAAAAATTCGTCATTTTCTAATTTTTTTTTATCAGTTTTAATTCACATATAATCCATTTCCTCCCTGAACTTTTAAATCTACATATTTAAACTTTCATATTAATTCTAGTTTTACCAAAAATTAACTTCATTGATCTACCCAAAAAGACAAACAAATTCGTTTATTATTATAAGGTGCATATTATTAATAGTATTATTGTTAAAGATGAATCTGTAAAGATATTCTGTGTTACTTATATGAGGAACTTTGTATCAGGATCAGATCTAGAAGAATAAGACACCAGGCTAGTCTTGGAGAAGGAAAAGCAGGTCCTAAAAGGAATATTTTAAGATTCAGTTAAGATAGTAGTAGTTCATCAAATAATTCTATTCTAAGTATTATTATTCATCAAAAAAGTATACTTCTTTGCTTTTAGATTTTTTAAAGTATTTTTAACTATTTCTGCCTCATAAGTAACTGAGAATGTCATTACCTAATGGATGGCTACATAATCTTTTATTTTTGATGTGTTATTTGTCATCACAAAGGCGACGATTTGAATGTTTGGTTAGCTGTTTCCGCTTCTATTGACAGGGACTCGAATAGATCTCATACTTTCATACTGTAGGAATATTATTTTGGGAGAAAATAATCTTAATGTTGTTGATGAAGAATACAGATTGTAGTTCTAAAACCTATTTAACAAAAAAAAAAGAGTAAAAATGTGAAAGATTGGATAAAATCCTTTTTTGAAATTGTAAGTAAGGGCAGTTCATCATAATTACAGTGACGAACTGTGAAACAAGTGGTTCAGTGGTATTGGTCCACCTTCAGCCCTCAGGAGGTGCGAGGTTCACAGGTCAAGGATTTTACCCAGGTTGCTTCTCTTCCTAGGATTCACCGATTCCTCAAAATGGGATTTGTTTCCATGAATTTAATGGCATGCGAACATTAGATTGGCCGTTTAATTTTCCCGCTTGGCGATTGTTCCTTTTTTTCTATTGAAACGTTAAAGTCAATACCTCCGGTGCTCTAGATATAACTTACATACAACTTACAGTGTTAAATGCGAAATTTGCGGAATTCCAACGACAATTTTTCATTAATAAATGTTACTATATAAATGTTAAACTATCAAGACTTATATCGCAATTTGCAAATTCTCTTATTTTTTTTTTCAATTCTTCTCCTAAATAAAGTTGCCGATAAGCAAAAAATACGACAATAAAAACACGTAAAAAAGGGAATTTCTTTAACATCAGCTACTGATGGCTGAATCAAAATCAAACTTCTAACACCGTAATTAAATAATAGATAAATTATTAAAACCATAGTTAAACCATTCACTATTTTACATCTGTCCTACTTTAAAAGAAATATTTGAATAAATCTAACATGATTCTGGGTTTTTTTTCGTTTATTTTTTAAAAATTTCTTTGAGAATTATGATGATATGATGGCATCGGCGGTATAGAAATCATATGTCTCTGTAATAATTAACAAGTACATGGAAAATTTTTTCCACCATAGAATTACATTGTTTACATATATAAATATAACAAAAATGTCATATTAACTTAATTTTAGACGAAGAGAATTCTAACACAGGAATCAAAGATAGCTTTAATTCGATTCTACGGTTCACAATCATATTAAAACTCAAATATTTGTTTTGAATTTAATTCTCTTGGTTTGAGAGAGAAAAATTCAGACTCTGCAAACAACAGCTTCATTATGCAAACATTTCATTAAATAATTAACGTATTTTCCATCTTCTGAATAGCTTCATTGTAGAAATGTTGATGAAGATCTACTCTTTGCTTTTTCGTATTTAAAAAAATAAATAATGATTACATTTAGAAAGATAATAGTATTTCGTATTTATAATTCAGTTTTCTTCCGCTTACGTAATCAGATATTTTAATTAATATATTTTTTACTGAGCCCAATGGTGACGAAAGCAAAACAATCAAGAGCTGTAGAAAACCTGAAACTATCAGAGTGCAAGATACAGATGATGGCTCCCTGTTTGAGCTTCAGTGGATGACAAATAAATAAATAAAAATAAATAAATTATAACTTAAGGCTTTACTACTATATTTTAACAGGCAAGAACAATTCACAAAAATGCGGTTTTTGAATTACGTATTGCTATTATAATTATAATAGATTTCTGAAATAATACAAAAAAATGTTTGCTCAAGCATCAAGTCCACCTACACCATTTTTCCTACTTTTCTTAGTCAACTGCCTTTGGGATGTGGGTTTTTAGCGATCCATTTGGGAGCTATTGGGATAGCGATCAAAATCGACAGCTACTGCGTTTGTCCTGTCCGTCCGTCCGTGTCTGTCCATCCTAAAGGGCAAAACGCACTTCTCCGACTTCCGTTATGTTTCCGTAACGTAATTGCATTAGTGACGTAGTTACGTATTCAGGGTCACCAGAATTGAGCCTCGCAAGACGTAATGGAGATCTTCAAATCGACGAACATATGTTATATAAATATAATGGCTATGTTCGTCGATTTCAAGATCTCCGCTACGTCTTACGAGACTCAATTCTGGTGACCCTGAATATGTAATTATGTCACTAAAGCAATTACGTTACGGAAACATAACGGAAGACGGAGAAGTGCATTTAGCCCTTAACAACTCCTGAACGGAAGGTCGGATCGACAAACGGATTTCACTGTCGTGTTCAGAGGCACGATGGGATATTTACAAGGGCTAGCGCCCTCCCCCCCCCCCCCCTGTTCGAGATATTTGGCATTATTGTCATTGTACTTTCTTAACAACTTCCGAACGGAAGGTTGGATCGACAAATGGATTTTATTATCGTAATCACAGGCATAGTGTCCAAACAACAAAGAAATAGGGTATTTTAAGGGGCTAACTCCCTCCCCATGTTCGAGATATTTGGCATTGTTTTCATTGCATTTCCGCTATTAGCTTAACATTAGCAACTATCTCATTTCAGTTGTCGGCTGTAGCGTGATCGGAAAGTTCTCGGGCACAAACGCTAAAGATCGTCGGCTCGAATCTGTGCATCTGCTGTTTCTTTTTTCTTCTCTTAATTTTTTTTTCTCAATGTCCGCGTAAATTTTTTTTTCTTTTTTTCCTAACGTTCTTTTTACTTTTTTCCTACTTTTTTTTATTTTTCCTTTCGTTAATAAAAAATATTTCTTTTATTATTATTTTAAAATTTTGTTATTATGGGTCCCCCTTAAATTTACGCTTTAGCACAAAATTATATTCACTTGTCTTTTTTTCAAATGCCAAGCTGTCTATTTTAGTGGTAAACATCTAATTTCTTTTAAGAAGCATTGCTCAGTCTGTAACTAGCCAGTAGAAGAAAAGAAGAGGATAGATTGTCAGTGGACTATTCCTTTAGAGTTAATGCATCAATCACAGCTATTTTTTTCGCCTTCATTCCTTTACCTCAGTACACTACAGCAAATTAAAATTTTTCTGCGTTCTTACCCAAGAAACACTTCAGTTCAGTTCATAAAGAAAAGCTTTTGATGACGTAATTTCCTTAAAGATTGATGTTTCCAGGGCGTAATAGCGCCATCTATTGCTAAAATCCTTAACTGAATCTTAGAAACATAACGAAAACATTCTGGTTTTTATATTTTCTATAGTTACAAATTCATAATAATAATTAAAATTGAAATAATTACAAACGTTCCACACTATTCCCCTTGCTTGGCTATGCAAAGTTTGTCTTTTCTTGGTCACGCTTATGCGATCACAAAACGACGCCATCTTGGACTGACTGCTCGGAGATCAAGTTGATGACGTCATGACTGGTGACGTTTGTTCCAGACAAAATCGATCGTTACGTAATGACCATATATGGCAAACCCTTTTTTGTTGAAAACTACTATAGATGCTTAAGATCTTAAAAGCAACCATGACAAGATCTATTTCTTACATCTTTCGTCAGCTGTGAAGATCTGAAACTCTCTCACTGGTTCATTTGTGACTTGAGTCGTTATTCTTTATATTTGAAAACCTGGTATTTGATAAATTTCGAATTAAAAAGTAATTGCACTTTGATTATCCTTAAACATTGAAAGAAATTAAATAGGAAAGGAGAAAACTCCAGTATTGGAAACTGCATTTCGTTGTTGCTGCTATACACCAAGCGCCAACTCCATTATCTCGGCGCTACGTTTGTCGTCGAGCATCAGTCCACTTCGACCTCTGTTTTCCGCTGCGTTCATCTTTTTATAACGAAAGCTAAACTCCTGACGTTCAAGAAGATACAGAATAAAGAAAAAAAAGGCGCGATTTAAAAACCACGATTTACGACCGAAGCGAAACGCGAAGCAGAAGCCGGCAAGAGGGACGCGTAGAGTGTGTTTAACCCATTGGACTCTCTAGAAATAGATGACCCACTTCAAATGGCGCTCGCTCTTATTTTAACTTTCTACGCAAAATGAGTTGCGTAGCGGGATTTCTTCGCCTTGCCTCTCATCTTTTCCCGAAGGGACATCCATCTCTGTCGTCGTAAAGTAACCTACCGGAAAGGAACTCGGTGTCCCGTCATCCGACGTCCCACGCACCTTCGCAGCTCTTGTGACAAGCAAAAGCTGATAGCAAAAACCGAAACTGAAAACAGAGCCAGGGTTATTTGACGCTACAACCAAGAGCTGAATCTGATCAGCACGTGGGTGATGACAGACAGAAAAAAACAACATGTGAAGTGTTTTATTTCTTTTTTATTTTCGTTAAGAGAGAAATAGTAGTTAGTTACTAAAACAAAGTACTTTCTAACTTATATTCCTCTACTCGTATAATCAAGACAGAATTCAAAATAAAACAAGTTCCTGCAAAGATACTTTTTTTTTACATGTTCCGATATTTAATTTCCTTTGATTTTAAAGTAGAGACAGTAATACAAAAAAAAAAAAAAAAAAATCTCCTGGTCAATTGTAATGTCGGTCGAATACAACGACTATCTTCAAATTTTAGTTTTCTGAATTAAGTTTCTAAATCCAATAAATCTCAAAATCACGTGCATCTCACACATGTGATAGTGGATTAATAAGCGGATTAATATCAATTGTCAGAAATTAATAGAAATTAATTGTTTTGCTTTTAAAGCTTTTATGTGGCATTTTTACCATCTTCATGCGCAAATTTCTCGACAGGAAGATTATGTTAAAATTATAAAAATTAAAATTTAGATTGCTTCTTAACAGCAAAAATGTCTGTAAAGTTTCAAGAAGATTCCTTCGCCATACACACACACACACACACACACACACACACACACAGATGAATTCACAAGCATATCCTTGGGAAAGTGAGTTAAAAAAAAGTTGTTCACTGACTTCTGAGGGAATTTAAATGCGAATAGTTTTAATAGTATAACAGCATATTGAAAAGTTCATTAATCTTCTCAGGATAATGTTCGTTATTTTAATACTATTAGATTTTGTATCAAAAAGTGATTTTTTTTTTTATATTCTTAGTTACTGCTTCCTCAATTTATTTTGCTTCCTCATTTGTTGCATTTCTTCTTATTAGAGGAACTGAGTATAATAAAAGTAAAAAATATCCTCAACTCCATTATGAATCTTAGAAAATTTGATTTTAATTATCTTTCAAAACAAAAGAAATTCAAGCAAATCAGTAATAACGACAGAGCTTCTATTTTTAAAGTTATAATAAAAATAAAATAATATAGGCCTATAATGTAATATACAATACAATAAGACGTACATGCCCGGAGGCAGAATGTTTTTCATCTTTCTGCAACGATTGATGCTAAGACGAAAAACTTTCTGCGGGTGCGGGCGTTTCAAAAAACGTTCATTCTATATCAGGGGTGGGAGACTTTTGTAAGGTAAGGGCTACCTCAAGTATACTGCAAGTAAACAAAAAAAAAAACGGAATCTCCAAATCGACAACAAAAAAAAAAAAGGGGGAATCTCAAATTCGATACGATATCTTTCAGCAGCCCTCATTTTCGTTCTGCGACAATGTCGCGCCATCGCTTGATATTCTGCTTCTGGGCGTACATGTATAAAATATGTATATATACGGTAGAAGGTTAGTTAATGGGCGAGCGTCAGACTGGGTTTTCGATTTCCATTTCGTGTCCATTCCGAGGACTACTTTGATCTCTTCTCTGCCCTCTTAGACCCTTCCGTAAATTTATCATTATACCTCCTTTGTTACGATTAGCTGAAATCTGTATGTACCTTTGCTACAAAAATGTTTAGATAGGGTGTAAAATGTAAAATTAATTTAATTTTGCATGTCGATACACTTCATTTCCATTTAAGGATTCTTTTGATAAATAATGATCAATCGTTAATGTTTTCCATGCTATTCTGTATTAGATCGAATAAAAAAATAGCATGGAAAACATTAACGGTTGAAACTTCTATTAGATTGAATAGAAAGTCCAGTTACATATCTACGTCCAGCCAATGTCGTTCTATCTATCGATGTAACATTCTTGAACAGGAGACCTCTCTAAAAAATTCTGATTAATCTTTTCGAAATGACTTTGATGCCTTCCAATTTCATGAAATCGTCCAGAAATCTTTGATATCGGGCTCAGCCTGCCAAAGCAGGACCACAGATGAATGCAGAATTACGAACGAGTGCAGAAGACTGATTTGTGGCAAGAAGTTGAAATTTATGGACGGCTATTGTCATTAGTACTCGGATGGATCTGAGATCTTTTGTGACTTTTTTTTTTCCTGCAGACTTCTGGAAGTTTGTCGTTGTTCTGCCAAGTAACAGGAGAACTATGTTAGAATAATAAATTCAAAACCTGATTTTCTAATCGTTTATTAGAACGATCTTTTTTTAGGATGACAGAATGTCATAAACTGTGACGTTTTGTGTCTGAAATATAGAAAAGTCCTGAATTATCTTTACAACTTCGAAATAAAATCGAATGTAATCTTAAAGACGCTGAAAGACATAAGGTGAAACTTTTGATACACGAATTCTCTGATAAGCATTTTTCATCTTTACAACAATCGTAATTCAAGAGTTAATTTATTTTTTGGCATAAACGAAATTATTGTTCTCATCTCGCAGTTTGTTTTATCTTCATTATAAAGTGAAAACTATAACATACTTTAATGATTGAATTGGAGCAATTGGATTGGATACGATTAAAAGTAACCCGACTTCTGTGCATCTCTACATAAAAAAATTATTAAAAAAAAAAAAAACTCAAATAAATATTTTCTTTTAAAAATAGTAGAGATAATGCTGTATATTAACGTGTGTGAAAATGTTGAACGTTAAATGTAAACGACAACACACTTACGTTACTTTGTATCCAGATCCGATGATGAGCGATGGAAGTACTGCTGAAACAAGTAACCTTTTAATGTTTTAATTTTTAAATATCGAAAGAACGATATTTAAAAATTAAAACATTAAAAGGTTACATGTTTCAGCAGTACTTCCATCGCTCATCATCGGATCTGGATACAAAGTAACGTAACAAAGAGATGACAACAACCCACAACTCCTTAAACAAACAGCGCAAGCGTAGTAAAACCAAACAAAGCCACAAAAGGTAGACATACTCAAAACTTAAAAAAATATATATAATAAATAAAAAAGAAAAAATATATAAAAACATATAAACTTAAAAATAAATTTAAAATTAAAAATAATTAACAAATTTTCAAAAATTAAAAAAAATAATGACTAGCAAAAAATTAAAAATTAATAGAGGTAATTCCAAAAATTCCAAATGATCTGTTTTTCAAAATTCCTCATAAATTCCTCAAAATTCCTCTTCTTAAAAATTTTTATCTTTTATTAATTAATTTAGGTCTCAATATAAAATATGTTTTAATTTCCAAGATAGTCCAAAATTGTTTTATTTATGATAATTAATGAAAAATTTTGACATCTAATAATGAAAGCCTTTGATTAGTTTGTTATTTTACAGTGAAACTATTAATAGTTAACACTGAGTTGTATATCACAGGCTATAAATCTATGGCTTCCGAAAATGGATAATCATAAATTGTTTTCATCTCTCGGGAGAGAACGGAGAAAGATAGTAGATGGTAATTTATATGTAACTGTACGTTAGCGCTGCAGAAGAGTAGGTGGCTGCTAATGATTAACTAACGTCATAAACTTTTACTCTTGTGAAATTTTAAAAAATCTATCAGGGACAATTCACTGGAAAGTTCGGATATCATGAACATGTCAAACGCTGTCACAATCACATGACATTGATTTATTCATTAATTTTCAATCGCAAGCCTTTGCTTTGGTTAACTCAACTAATGAGCATGACAGTATTCAAAAGAGAGCTCAAGCTAAGAGCGATAATTATTTATTTTAATTTGGTTATTTTCTATTTTGTAATTCAAATATCTTTAAATCAGTGTTTCGCAACCAGTGGGACCTGAAAGCCTTCTAGATGGGACTTGTTATACACAGGAAGCCGGTTGATAAAAAAATTATTCTATTGATTTTTATTAATTTATTCGACTGATTGTAAAAAAATAGAAATTTTCCAGTTTCTAAAAACAAACAATAAAAAAAACCTAAAAAAAACAAACTCTAAATAATCCTCATTATTTTCTTAAGTTGTTTAAATCCGCTTAATTTTAATCATATCAAAATAGGCGGAATTAGTGGATTAGTTAAAATATTTAATACCATTGTCAGGCATCAGTTGTTTTGTTATTATTATCTTCGTGCGCCCACATAGAAAAATTTGAAATGTACAAGGTGGATCGCTCTAAATATGCATGCCAAATTTGAAGAACATCCTTCCTGCAGCTGAAAAATTATTATGGGACTACACACTTTGAATAGTTGGCTGAGTTTTATTTTCCTCGGAAAGTAAGCTAAAGAATGACAGAAAGTTACTTACAAGCAATGACAAGACTAATATCCAAAATACCTCATTGAAAAGAACAGAAAAGGAGAAGAACAATTCTATCGTTACTGATGAAATATTCTCTGTCTCTTTAAAAAGTAGTCTCATTTTTTTCTCTGTTAAGTAACGTTAATAACATAAGGTCTTGTAGTTAGTCTTGTAATGAAGTGGCTCGTAAACGTAATTTCTTTTTGAATCATTTGTCTCTGCGGCCTGGAATGCGCAGCGCCAGCACTCGAAGCCTAACTGCAACTGGAAGACTCTGCATTTTGTTCCAAACCTTTATGAATTCATTTAGTAATTTTAGAAAGGTTGGTCCACATCCCACTCTGTTTGGACATCAAATGTGACTTAACATGTAGATATTGGAGACGATTAAGTTTGCGGTACATGTCAACAAAAATATTTAGACAAGATCGAGCATAACTCTACGATGAATCCACGGTTCTCTTGTTCTTTTATGCGGTGTATTGGCTCCGCTACGCATTCTACGCACTTTATGAAGGAAAACGGGTCACTTGATGATGATAAATAGCCGGCAAAGTCGAATTTTGATCCTCTTGTGATAGTTGCCAAAACCTCATTGTGTTTATGGACCATTTTATTTGCGCTAACTACAACGGGGCACTATTGTTGGCAGCCTAACAGACCCCCATTTTATAGAGCGATTAAGTCTTCGATTTACAGACTTCGAAGATGGTAGGGGGAGACAATATCCGCGGATGACACTTAAGTCATGCACTGTGATCTGTTACCCATCGCCACAAATATAATAGACTCACTGTCTTCTCCCTTCAATTTTTTACCAGCGCAATTGAGTTGTTCTAAATAAAAAGACACGATGTTTTTATGCAGACGCGTCTCGCAAATATGCGGACGAGAAATTTGTCTTGACTGAATATGGACAGCTTTACTGTTTTCATTAAATTGAAGATGTGTTAACGAAAGGACGCGTTTTTTGTCGCAGAGAAACCGTTCTTTGACAAATCTCCTCTGGTAAGTTTTTGATCCAGTAAGTTTAAAAGTTATAAATAAGAAGCAAGTACTTTCCATTGATTAATTCATTTTTCTTTGTTGAAGGTGAATTGCTTGAATAACTTTCCAACAATTATAAAAATAACTGATTTTTTATAGAGATAAACATTTACTAATTGGCATGCGAAAGTTAATATTCCATGGAAACAGTTTTCTTCTCTGTTTGTCTTTTTGTCTGTTTGTATGTGCATCACGTTAAAACGACCAGGCGGATTTTCATAAAATATGAATTGCAGTTATTTAGAGCTGCAAGTTGAAACATAGGCTCATTTATTTTAGGCTCCTTCTTCCCGTCTCTCAAAAAACGACCCGAAATCCCTCTATAGGACGACTGAATTGGTTTTATTTCAAATTTGCTCATTTGTGGGCCAATTTAAAATATGAGCACGATTACTAAGCTCTCCGCTCTTTCGTCCTGAAAATTGGATGCAGTTATGCAATATGGAACCAACTATCATTTTGCGGATTTCTGTATTTGTATTGCAAAACGTGCCTGAATGGGTGTAAAAACTGCCGATACCTTTTGCATTACTCTGAAAGAACAATACAGAATGTTTATAATCCAACTATTACTTGTGGTCTCATGTAAAAGTAGAATTTTATTTTTAATGCTTTGTCAAAACAGCTCTAGACGAAAAATTCAAATTTGGAGTTCATTCCATATTGCATAACTGCATCCATTTGATACTCCAACATTTTAGTTCGAGTGTAAGGCATTTGTCTACTGTCTCCGGTATAATTTTCCCTATAATTTTTCCTTCAGATGTGTTCAAAGATGTACTCAAGCTTTTATCAAAAGGATACCGGGTTCTTTCCCGAGGGTTAGTTTGCGATAGAGTTGAGATTGACCCCCTCCGACTGCAACTTAACTGGTGAACGGAGGAATCTGTATTTATTTACTCCAACATACGACGAGTAAAACCTTGAAATACTACAATTCTCAGGCACCAATAACGCTTAAAACAAAACACTTCTGGATAGAGTTGTCAGAAAAAAAACAAAAAAACAACAATAACGAATTACTGAAAGCTACATGAAACAGGAATTTCAGATGTCAATATATTAGGGTAAATAAAATCTTAAGAAAATTGACATTAAAGCCAATGATATTTTATCAGCTTTAATTCCATTCTTCTGCTCTTTTCTATTTGTTCTGTTTCACGTTTAAACTAAAAAAAAAAAGTAATAATAAAATGTCGCCTGAGGAGCATCTTCGTAAACGGGAACTGTTTTACTCCTCAATGGTTTTCAATATTTTTGAAACATTATTACACTATCTATCATTTATCTTTAGGATCAATTTTAGCTTCTAATAACTTTATCTTTTTTTTTTTTTGTCTTCTTTTTTCTTTCTATCCTCCTAAGAAATAATTTGAATGAAAAACGTACGTAGAGCATAAAATTTAATCAGTCAGTCAGAGTTGTGCGGAGAAGACTTCAATCATAGCTCCATTACAGTCTCATAAAATTATCCGTTGTTACGCATTTGTTCAGCGAACGGTGAGCGGAGCCAGTCCTTACAAGTCCCTTTATAATACGACCAAAAAGAAAATAGCTCATTAATTTTTCTCCCGCATTTCATCCCTGTTTTATTTTCTCTTCCTTCAAAAGTTTTTTCTTACGTAGATAAAAGAAAATTATCTTTCTTTACAGGAGGCATTCTTTTGAGAAGAAAGAGAGAGCTCTTTAGTTACAGGCAGTCTTGTTAGAACTTGTTAAGGCTAATATAATTGACAAAGAACATTCTACGTGGATTTAAATAAGAATTGATTCTATTGTGTAACTATCTTGACTGGAACTTTCAAAGAAATTTATTTTTATTTTTTTATTATTAATTCTTCCTACTAGAATTCAATCCTTCCATAAAAATCACTAAGGAAATAAAAAAAAAAAGTAAAAAGCTGATTCTGTAATAGTTTGATGCCCATCTCAAGGCGGAGAATCCATTTTATGGAGTTAATGATAGCTTCAGGCAATTTCTTGTTTAAAAATAAATTCAATCTACTGTCCTCCAAATGAAAGTTGGCCGGCGGAAGTTTGAACTGCAGCCCTTCCGGTAGCTGATCAATTATGTTTTCCTGTCACAATGGACTATAGCGTCTGTTTTCACTGAGAAAGACATGTTGATAACGCCAAATTAAAACTTCTCTCGACTCTTTAGCGTTATTTCAATACCAGTTGCTAACAATAAGTATTTATATAAATAGATAAATATATATTATTTATAAATACAATGCTCTTTTGCAAAGTAACAAGCGATTACCGTAATGGCGGCGTCCTGTCATAAAATCAGACGGAAGTGCCTGACCAGACTAATCGATCATACATGCGCAGATCTCACAAAAATAGGGCGGTCATCTCTCATTTGGAGGACAATAGCTTTTGTTAAAAAAAAATTATTAAAAAAAAACAGACAAATTTTATATTTTAATAATGAGATATCTCTGTATCTTTTGACAATCTCAAAAGTGCCTCATACTTTTTACTCTCCTGGCATTACTTCTTTATGACCGCTTCTGCTTTTACGCTGCCAATGTGCTGCACACAGTTAACACATCCTTCGAAAAGGCCACACTCCTTTTTTTATTTATTAACAAAACGACATATTACATTGGTTTTTTTTTTTCTTTTGCATTTTTCTGTTATTTTTTATGCATAAGTTTATATACTGAAGTAGCAATTTACGTGTACTGCGTATTATTGAACACATTAATAGAGCCATACACCTGAATATATGAGAAAAAACTTTATACATGCAATGGTAAAATACACATGAATGAAAATTTCAGCAGTGAAATTCACTTCTACCAATCAGCCTTGCCGAGCAGATTCTGATGACGTTTTGCCGGAAGACATGCGCAAACCACTGCTGTAATTTTTGTTTAATATTATGTATAACTTGGCTCTTGTTCATGTTATCTTCACTTGAAAAGGCTGTCTCTCGGCGGCGAAACGGTCGTGTGTATTTTACCATTGCATGTATAAAGTTTTATCTCATATATTCAGGTGTATGGCTCTATTAATGTGTTCAATAACATATTTCGTGGTGTTGATCTGACCTGTTGGGTACCTAACAGAATTGATGAGATTGTTTGATGGGTCTTCAAAGATAACCATCGGTATCATCATTTAACACTTCTCTTACTTTATCGGAAAAAAAAAGGTCTAGCAAATCCATCCTTTTTCTCTTTTGCTTGAGATTATCCCAGATAATATTCATAATTTTCACCTTAATTAATTTTATGACATAAAATTCCATATATAATCTTTCCAAAAGATTCCTGTCTTAGATTCCAAGAACTTGTGCATTCTAATCTAAGAACCCAGTTAAGTACTTAAGAGACTTTATCAACATTAAGGGAGATAATCACATCTCAATCATAGATAAAATGTAATCTGTTTTTTGATGTTTGAATTTTCAATGTTGCTTAATCATCACCTTTAATTTTCATTATTATCATTTTTAACGATATCATTAAAAAAACTACTAGATCATCATTCGGCTTAGAGTTAAGTTTAACTCCTACATAATTAAGCAAATTTCACAAATTCTCTTTGACTTCATCGTAGTGTTCTCCTATTTTTAATCATACTTGAGATTATAAAAGGACTTAATTCCTTTTTATATTTCTTAAACTCCATTTCGCTTTGGCGAAGATATTATTATCGAAGATCATTTGGATTATAACCAGCGATTTAGCTTCAATGCTTATCAATAAAGTACTGGTACTCTGGCCAAATTAATAAAAATTCACCTTCTCAAGTTGAACTTCAAAAGTTTACCTCAAACTTCTCGCGATGGCAAGCTAGAAACTATGAAGAATAAGAATAAGAGGAGAAATAAAAGTCGGTCGTAATTACGGAATGATTGCGCATTCGGAGAGTTTTATTTAATTTGTATTGGTCCCCATGGAATTGGAGCTGGCTCTGCCTCTTCCTAAGACAAGGATCCGATAGAGGGATTAACGCTTGAGTAGGTAGCAATCTTTAAAACAGAAATGTGCTATTAAGTTGCCTTAGCTTCGCGGACTGGAAATAAATACCGATAATAAATGCGTTTCATCTTTTTCGCTAACAATACATATAAATTTCAGGGTTTCCGCTGACTAGAGAAGGATTTAGGAGAAACTGACGCGAAGGAAATTGGAAACATGTTTCGGGTGGAAGAAAAGAAATGAAAAGAAAAAGTATTCGAGGATTTGGAAGCTTGCCTTCACGAAATATAAATGAAATGGTTGTTATTTTTATCGTTTTTGGTAAATTAAAATATATAAATACGAAATCTGAAATTTTGTATGTAAGCTGATGTTTTGATAATACATTTTAGCGTAGATACGGGCTGCATTTCTGTAGTGATTAAAATGTAATTTACCATTAACGAGACCAGGAATTTTCAATGGCTGCTGATTTACGAATATTAGAATATTGAAATCATTACCACCTCAAAGGAATTCTGGTAATAAAGGCTTTCCAGAAACTAAACCCAGGATATTATACTGTGGTAATGGTTCAACAGTACTCAAGAATTGGTTGAGTTTTATAGAAAGCCGAAAGTGAAGGTGAGACTACAGAAATTACAGTAGTGTTTCTTTTGAATCTATATTAATTGTCGTCTTCTGTACTCCAAGCTTTACTCGAATCCTTTTTTTTTTCTTTTAGTAGTTATCTTTTGTTTTTATTACTTACGGATTGCCCTACAATGATACAACATTCTTTTACATGTTTAAAGTCCTTACTATTACACACCATTCATACAGTTCTCTAAGCCTTAAAATATCATCACTGCAAGCGTGGGAATAAATACCGGAATGTCAAATAGTTACATTGATATAAGCCTAATTAATTATAAGCAACATTTGAAGGTTCTTACTGAGCACTGTCCTACAATCAGGACTGTCGTTGATTGGCCCCGAGCAAATGTAATTATCAAGGTCCTTGGTTACGTTTATATGCTTAAGAAGAAGCTACACTCAAATGTATTGTAATTCGTATTTTTCTAAAAAAAAAAAAATTGTTTTAAATTATTTTTATTTTAACTAAAATGCTGAGATGTTATATTGAAATATAATTATTCAGTTTTACATAACTTTGATTATATAGAATGGTCCCCACCAATAGGGAACCTTCGTTCACCACGCCAACGGGAGAGATTGCCTACAATGATATCTGAACGCTGAAACATTTGCAACAATTTCAACTTAATAAATGAAAAAAAAACAAAACAAAAAAGGTCACTTGAGTTGATAGTGACCTCAATTAATAGCCACTCGGATAATCAAGATTCAGCTGTAGATATTAAATTTTTATGTGCAGGAGATGATTTTTGGAGATAATAAAGGGACATTATAGAGGCAATTTTAGTAATCCACAGAATGATATAGTGCTGAAGATGCGAAATTTCATGTTGTGCAAGATAACTTTAACTTATGATTCAGATATGTAAATCAGATAATATTTATTTAAAGTATCTTATCATTTCGAAATTTCGTAATGAAACTTCACATCTTTAAAACAATATTAATATAATTCTCATTGTTATTAAACATATTCATATTGTTTTATGTTATGCAATATTATAGTATTTATTTTGGACGGTTTTCAAAATATTTCAGATTGGAAGTAATGAATTACATAACGAATTAAATAGAGATGAGTTGGAAGTTATGTTTAATTTCAATTTCATTCACTGTTTCTTATTGCCAACGCTATCATCATTGTTTTTTCATTTTTTTGCTTTTCCTAATTAAAGAGGATCGTATAATTTTACAATTTGTAATATGTGTACTTATTATTTTTTTTTTTGAAATTTACTGTTATATTAAAATGCAAAATGGCTCTCTATTTTGAGGTACTTGCACATTATACGTTTTTTTTAATCATTTCCATTTACAACATTCGATTCCTTATGTATTATAACTTGCTTTTCCTCTAAATTTCCGTATTATAATGATTGGTATCGAGACATAACAAACACTGTACAAGTATACCTTTAAGTTTTTATCCGTTCATCGGCCGTTGATTTCGAATTATTAATGGTAAAGTAGATTTGATTAACTCTTTTAATAAATCAAGTCGAACAAAACAGTCATTTCTTGAATAGTTTAAGAGTTAAATCATTACTTTTCTTGAAACAAAAGCACAAAAATAAATATATCATTTAGTGAAAGGCAGTATTTCTCAAATGAGGGGGAGGGGGGGCTTGAAACTTGCCAATTAATTTGGTATTCCTGTCAGTTACCTTGAGAGTTATTATCTCTAAAACTGAACAAGGAAAATATTTGAGGAAAACAGTTTAAAAACACATTCCTGAGACCGATAATTGTTGAAATACATCTATTGGGAAAAAAAGTGAAGTTTTCTTTAAAAATACTAAAGTTGGGATTCAAATAGGAAAAAAAAAAAAAAGGAGAATCATTGATATGAAGTACGATAAAACTTTAGCTTTATTTTTCTTCAGATCGTCAATCAAACCCCATTTTAGACCATTTTTACAAATACAAAATAAACAAACAAACAAACAAGCAAATAAATAAATAAATAAATAAATAAAATTATGTATTAACTTGAAAACTTAACACTTTTGAACTTACTTCTCCTGAGGTAAGTTCAATTAAAAAGTTGAAGTAAAATCTTATTTGGAAGTTTGTGGTAATGAAATTGCTTTCAATCTTAGAGCTTTATCGTAAAGGTTCCTCCTTATAAATTCCTTCTTCGGAGCAAGACTGAAAGAAGATAGAAGGTAGGAAGTTCGATTATTGAAATATTACAAGCATTGGTTTAGCGAGGGGGGAAGTGTTGAAACCCCCTTTGCATCTGAAAGTAGAAGAAATCTAGGGTTTTGGATCTGTTTTCTTTGGTTGGATCATCGCTTTGTTTGTCACCCCTTCCCGATAGACAAAGGATACGACTTTTTTTTTTTTTTTTGTTGAACGATTACGGCCATCATAGCACTTCCCATTTCAAAATCCTGGTTATGCCTATGCCTACAGGATCTGAGTTCAGATTTTTATGAATTAGATTGAATTGTCACAGTCACAAATCGTTGTTAAAAATAATGTATTATTATTAAACTTTGTGAAACGCTAATCGCGATACTTTAATTTGCATTTTCAATTCTGAACTGAGAATTACAACAGATTCTGAGTTTAGTTATTGTAATCTGTGCTTTGAAATTAAATATTATATTAAATATAGAAGATGTTTCCTTTCTTCCTTATAAATTAAATATTAAAAGCCCACACTAAGTCCTCGGGATGTATAGGCTCCCACGAGTCGCGACCATCCGAATGAAGTTTATGATCGAGATTCAGTTAGACAGGCTTGCTTAACCTAAGCAGTTTCGTTTCTTTCGATTTTCATTACATTATTTATATCTGAACCAGAAAATAAAATGAAAATAGACAGATACAGCCTGACTCTTAGTAATTAACAAAAATTCACAAATTAAGGTGATTTTGGAGATAATTTTTACTGGTTACCTAACGATGCTACAATATTTTACAATTAACAGTGTTTTCCATTCCCTTCACCTGATTTTCAGAATAATTCTCCCAGCTTTTCCGACTGACTTCTCTTCGACTTTCGGTTTTTTTAATACTTTATTTTCAGCATAATGGTTTTTTTTCTTCTTTACACGAATTTTATTTCTTATTTGGGATGAAAATAAGAAGAAATTTTGTAGGCATTCCTTTTTTATTTTATTTTTTATTCTTCATTTATCATCCATTAAATCAAATATCTATCAATGGCCAGTAATAGATTAACAAATTAAGTTTCATAAAAATTCTACCGTGTTCAATTCTCTTAAACATCTTCCTTTGCCAATATAACAAATGGATTATTTCCAAATAAAATTGATTTGTAGTTCATTTCTTAATGAAATGCATTAAAAATACAAAATTAAAATGCATTAATTAAAAATGTCTAGTATTAACAAAAAATCAGTCTCAAGTTTCTTTAGATGTTTACTTTATATAAGATCTCTACAACAATGAATTTTGTACATCACCATTCATTGCAGTTCTGGTCTCAGACCACTGCTAGATGACTAACAGTGATATAGATATATGTTAAAACATTATGTTAGTGACAATTAAATTTCATAGGAAAGAAGGCATCAGTGTCATCGTTACCACCTAAAAAGATATGTAGAATTTTAAGCTAGATTTTTTAGTCGCCATGAATACAACTCAATGTCAAAGAAACAATGATCCTACTTCTTACATACCTAAGCATTTTTACAGTGTCTGCATTAATCTATCTCCACTTATTCTTACATTGTAGGGATTAATATTTTAGTATATTTTGTAAAGTTAGTCCAATGAATTTCGATATTTTAATTACCTTTTAGAATTTTACTCAAACTTTGCAAGCCGAATTGAAATTTTCTATATTGAAATTTATAATTTTTTTTTGAATACCAATTTTTAAGGAATATCATTCCAAATATTTAAATGGTGTTCTTTTAATTAAAAAACATCAAAATAAATTCACATTTTTATTTTTAATTATTATTTTTAAGAAATTTACTGTTTAGAGGAGAAGTTAGAAAGTAAAACGAAAAAAGTTTATTTTTATTCTTAATTTATATGTTATTTCTCATAAATTTATTATGAGAAATGGGCTTACCTAACGGGTACTTTAAAACTAATCTTTTCATAAATTTGTCATTGCATAATTGCATTTTTATCCCAATCTAAAAACTACCGTACAATTCACAGGTAAAGATAGAATATTATTATGCCTGAAAGCACGAGGATTTTCCTGCTGCCGACCCATTCTCTCGAGAAATTAATGGTCCAATCGGGAGAAAATCGCTCTCCAAGCCGAAATAAAACGTCCCACGACGTGTTTTGCTTTACTTTTAATTCCACTTTAGCCAAAAGAAAAAAAAAATGACCGAAAATTTCGGTTGAGACAGCAAATTTCTGCGAAGGGAACCCGGTCCAGCGCCAGAGACTGTGCAAGGACATCAATTGTACATTTAGAAGCCTGAAAGAGAAGAGGAGGAATTGTCGGCCGATTCTCCAATGCCATTCAGCAGTACGAAGAACGGTTCTCTTGTCGGGAAATTATTCTTAATTCAAGGGGGCGTTGCTGCTGTTGCTTAGGCCGCAATTTACAAGACGTCAAGGCGGGATTGAAAGAAAAATAATTGCGGTGCCTCAGCCCGATAGCAAGAACCTGAATCCGTCAGCCTGTAAGAATCTTAAGCTCTTTATTCTCCAGCGTGGATAAGTTTGAGTCGACGAAAAAGTTTTTCGATTAGTTTCGGACAGATCGCGGGCGTTTTAGCAATTTTTTACCACCCCTCCCCACCTCCCTTTCCCCACATCCGTTAATATTCTGTTTTATCTTTGAAGATTAATGGACAAAAATGATTGCTTTTCGTTCAGGAGAAATAGAAGATTTTCGGGCATTGGAACAGTAACGGAATGTAATCGAATACACTATGAAAGGATGTATAATTCACGAATCCTATTGCGTAAATGAATTAGGCTACGTAGAAAACTGTAGTTTTCTGAAATTAAGTATCTGGAAGATACAAAATTAAATTACGTATGTTGACACAAATATAATCACGATGGTCGGTTTTATTAACTTACCTTCGTTATTAACTTACTGAAATTATCTCCAAGATTGTTCAGAGGACGAGGATTTCGGTCCAAGACCACAAAAAATAAGTAAAGGATATAGAAAATAAAAAGAAAGTAAATATATAAGGGAAAGACAAAGTAATATAGCCAATATTAAATTAGTTTGTTAGTCCAAAATCTGAAAGACAAATTTAAGTATTGCTCTTATAATTAAAATAATGGATCTAACAGGCTTTGTCGTGTTAGATTAATACTTTCTAACTGTATTAGTAAGTAGTAATTAGAAAGTTATCAGTGTTCTGTTTCACTAAGATAAGGGAAAATTTGTTACATGTAAAGAAAATAAGAAAGCATTCAAATGTTTGCAAATCCATCTACTCTTCATGCGCTATATAAAACTTTTATAAGTTTTCTGATTTATAATTAAAAAATGATTTAATATGTTAAAAATATTTTGCGACTATGATTTCATAACTCAACAATATGAAGTTTATTATAAAGTTTATTATATTATGAAGTATATTTGTAATTTTTCAAAAATAAAAATGTACACTAAGCATCGGAATAAGATTATGGATAGTTAGTTGACTTGTGAGGATGGTCGCGGGAGAAGTAGAGCGACAAAGTCACGATAAATTTGCGTATCTGATGTTGGAATTGTAGGGATAATACCTTTCTAATTTTCACTCGGGGGTAAAAAAAAAAAAAAAAAAAAAATACCAAGCTTTCGGAATATGGTGGATCACAGATGACGTCATCTTGAGATTGAATTCCAAAAATTTCTAGAGTATACTGTAGAGCCCCGAATATCCGCGAGTGCCGCGAAAAATCTTTTTAATTATGAACCTCAAAAAAAACCAATTTTAATCCAAGCCAACAACAGGGAAAGTTAACAATAGGCCCTACAGTGCGAAGGTCGAAAATACAGACAGGTTTATTGTTCATCGTAATCCTATAGCCTTCTCGGAATTTGTGGATGAGTGGCAGGCTCTTGCTCTGCAGAAAGGTTTCTGCTGCACTGTACATATTTTAAAAGTTTTGCTTATTATGTTTTTTGTATAATAAAACGTAGTTTTTATGCTGAGATATTTTTTTCGTGTTTATACCTCCTTTTTTGTCTTTTTTCGGGTTATCCGCGATTTTTACTATCCGCGGTACCCTTGCCACCCAATTCCGCGGATAATCGAGGCTCTACTGTATTAGTATTTATTCAGCATTAACAAACTGTAATAAAAACTCTTGTCCAAATCTTATAAGGACTTTCGAAACATGAATGAAATGCGGCATTGTAGCGATCAAATATGACAAGTCCACCCTTAGGAAAACTCCTGATACTATTTCATGAAAGGCTGTTTGAACCCAATGTAATAAATACAAGAAAAAAAAAGCTCCGACCAGAATCGAACCTGGCCCCTCTAAGAAATTTTTAGCACTTTTGCCATATGATTTAATGCCGCAATTACTCTACACTAAAAATGTAAAAAAAAATTAATTAAAAATTTAATTCGTGCATTTTTCGCTTGTTTTTGCTTTAAATATTATTCTAATATTGTTTTGTTTTAAAAAACAACAATGGATGAGACCAAATTATTCACAAGTGTTTTTGTTTGAAGATTTATAATTTTATTTTTAACTTTCTCTTTTGAAATTCTTTCTTTCTTTCTTTTTTTTAATTTCCTCAACATTAAAAGACAAAGCAACCCTTCTGGGGTTCAAATGGTTAAAAAAATAAAGGAAAAAAAATGACTATTATTGTTCACCGTTAGAAGAACAAATCAATTCGGATGTACTAAAATTACAGTCACCAGAGCTGAAGACGTCAGAGACATCTGGTGATTGATTTTTCAAACTTTTCAAGATATCTGATCCATAAAAATTCTGACGATTTATATAAAAGAAAGAATGAAATTTTAATTGAAGTACAAATTTATAGAATCTTCCGGTATGAGATATTAATAAATATATAAAAGTTATAAAATATATATTTTAGAATGAGCATTACACATACTGAATCTTATTATTCACTTCAATGTATCATTTAAACCTAAGATGATACATGATAAGTACAAGCATTTAAACGTATACTGTTTAGTTTTTTTAAAAGGATGATTTAATTTTAGCAGCTAATAGGTAAAAGATTTGTAAGATTATACAATGGGGTTGTTTTAATTTCATTGGGTTTCTTGTTTGACTTTTTTATTTTATTTTAGGTAATTGCGGAGTTCTTTATAGTACTCTTTGTTTTTCTCATCATTCTCCCGTTTTGTCTGGTCGCTGTCGACCCAGAAAAGGCAAGTTGGTCACGTGAGCAGAGATTGATGCCCTCGTTCAGTTGATTTCAATTACATTAAAATCGATCTCTGTTCTTTCTTTTTTTTTCTTCTTTCATTTTTATTTTCCTTCACGTATTGAAGTTTCCATATCCTTTTGGTTTTTCTTTTTTTTCTCTTCTTCTTTTCCCTTTCCTCGTTCCAAGAGGGGGTCGTCAAAAACCCACACACACACACACACACACATACAAAAAAAAAGAAATGCCTCAATAAATAAGTTTTGGCTTCTTCGTCTTGTAAACCCCACCTCTCAATCTTCCCAACAGAAAACTTGGAAATAAATAAAAAGAAAAAAAGAAGCCAAGTTACAAGAAGGTTGCGACCATTCTTAAGTGTCCATGGCGTCATTTTCTCTGGTTTATTACCGCAGTAGAAGAGGTTTCTTTTATTGACTGAATGAAGCTGGTTTTTCTTTCCACATGACTAAGGAATACGAACCTGTCTGCCTTGCGAACCTAGTGATTCACAGGTTTTGCGAGCGTGGCTTCTAATAATATCACAGCAGGGCACGGTTCCAGGTACCTCCCTCCTTACCGCCTCTTCTATGACTTTTTTTTTAAATTTCAGGTTTTTTTTTTTTATTTGATTTTACTGCCTGGTCTTTCTGCCAAAATATTTGTTCCTTATATACCATTCACTTGTAGCACTGTTTTAAGAAAGCCAACACAATCTCACACATTTTTATTTTGTTGGATTGCATCAAAAACTTTTTCCTTCGTTATTGTTTTCATTTTTTTTTCTCCTAAGAAGAAAACGAATAATTCTTTTTAATATTTAAATGTGAGAAGAAAATGTAAATTTAGAGTTGTTATCGATATCACACTTAATAGGCAAAATGGTTAAAAATAAAGAAATATGCAAAAATAAAATAAAATAAAATAAAAATTTCCCATAGAGAAAAAGACGAAATATCACCGATATGTTATGTTGTAATTCACAGCAATTTAAAGAAGAAATGAATTAGTAATTTTACGGTACTTTAAGGAAAAATATGACATCTTCACATGACATATGAATTTTCTACCGTTTTACCAATTTGAAGTGTAAATAAGCTTTTATTTAATTTTTAGTTTTTTCTTTCTTTAAATTCTAAAATTTTTAATATGTACTTTTGATCTTTTTTTTCAGTTTTTTATCTTTTTATTTTTATGAAAAAATTTGCCTATTGTTAAGATCCAGCATTAATTTCAAAAGTTAATTTATAGATAAGTAATTGTGTAGATTCACTAAAATATAGATTAGACTGTGTAATTTAATCCATGTAAACAAAACAAAAGGCACAGGATTTTACTTCGGGGGAAGGCCAAAATAGCGATCCGATAAGTAACAACAAAAAAAATAAAATTATTTTTTTTTCAAGATTTCAGTTGGGGGGAAGGGGGCAGATGCTCTTCAATCTGCTATTCAACCCGCGCCTCAAAAAAATAAAAACGGGGTGGGAGTGGCAGGGCCCCTCTGCCCTTTATATACGCCTAAGAAACAAATTTCTTTACTTCTAAAAAATCTGTTTATTTGAAAATTAACCAAGAAGGTATAACAAAACTGCGATATTGATATTACTTAATATACGTATGAGAAATGTTTGGCGTACTAATTAAAGACATACAATGCGAATTTATAATTTTATAATATATATACAGTACTTTCAAATAATAATATGTTTAACTTTTATTTCAAATGTTTCATCGAAACTTCAAAATCGCTCCAAAAAAAAAAAACAACTTCTAAAATCGATCTTAAGTTTTCTCTATAAATTTTTTTAATTAAATTTATATATAGTCAGAAAACAGTATTTTTAAATATTAAATACACCTTAAAATTATTACAATGAAAAACAAATTCCTATATTTTTTCCTGTTAATTATCCCAAAACGAAATATAGAAATTAAATAACGATGTATGTGGAATATTTTTCTTTTTGTTTCAAAGCTCATAAATAAACACATAAAACACATAAAGCTCCAGATGTTTGCTTGTATGATTCTCTAACATTATGACTTTATGGATCTGTGACTATCTGTACTAGTTGTAATAGAAAACATAAAATAATCCTCAGATGATACACGTCCTCAAATTATTACACTGTAATATAAATTATTTTGTTAGTAACATGTTACATATTTGTAAAACCCAACACAGTAATCTCCCATAGAAATGGAATTTTTTTATTTCTATAATTATAATATCTACTCAAATTACAGTATCCATGTTCATAATTCACTATTATAAATATATTTTTAATTGAAATTGTAGAATAGAAATGTAGGTGTCAAAATTATTTCTTGTTCAAAAATTAAACGGAGCTTAAAATTGTTAAAAAAAAATAATAATAAAATAAAAGAAGAACTCAGGAATAACAAAAAGTTGGATAGAACTTTAAATTTTCTTTACAGAAAATTATTATTTCTTAATTTTTTTTTTTGTTAAAAAAAATAATTGTTTAAAAAAACAAAGTCGTGAAAATAGCAAAAATGTCAAGCTATATAAATATTGAAACTAAAATATTTTCTGATTATAAAAAGTAAAAATTTTCTATTTTCTGAAAAAACAAAACAAAGAAGTAAATTCGTATTATTTGACTACAGACACACAGACTAACCGATTTGATGAGCCTCACTTTGTTATTTGAATGTATCTAATAGAAAAGAATGTATTAACAGATTAAAAACGGCTTCCTTTGTCAAATGCCCTAAATGACTTCCGAAACTGTAACTTTTTAGCTTGCAATCATTGTTTTTCTTTTTTCTTTTTTTTTAATAATTTCTATAGCACACGTTAAATTTTTTTGAAACAGATGAATGTAACAATTGGGTTGAATCACTCCTGTTCACGAACATGCGAATTCTTGCTGAATTTAATGTTTTATTCGATGAGATTTTTTTCCTACGGTTGTTTCCTTTTGTGAGTTATTGCTGGAAAACCCACGAATACAAATCACAGGCCCAAACCGAGAATTACGATAAATTCATAATTGTAAAGTTATGGGAAATGCTAAGATCTACAGTATCTCGTTATTGAAAATATATACATTTTTTACTATTTTAATTACAAATTAATTTTTGAAGTAAACTAGATCAATTTTAATTTTTAAAATAAATTTGTCTAAAAAATAATATTTTTTTTTTATTATTAGCCTATTTCTTAAAGAAAAGTGAGATAATTAAATCAATCAGTCTGTGTGTATGTGTGTGTGTGTGTGTCCTCCTCAAATAACTTTTGAATCTTCACAGGATGAAGCTTCTTGAAGCTTTTTATGCATATTCGGGGACTGGGGATGATCTAACTTAAACTTATATATATATTTGCGAATGAGCCCATTGGGACTACGCAAAGTACTCAAGAGGCATGTTTTTCCTTTCTTTGTGCCCATACTTCCTTCATTCTTCTGCTGTGGGCTTCTTTTCTCTCTCGAGACCATGTTGTTCCAGTCTTCTTCTTAGGTCTCTCCTCCTGGTCAACTTGCCACTTGTAAATTTTGGACCTGAAAGCTACCCGGTTTGGAATATCCTCTGGTGTAATTCCGGCCAGTTTAAGGTCAGTTTTGATTTCACCAATCCACTTCATTGGGTCTGTTTTCGATTTACTCCTTTGTTCGTAGAATTCAACTATCCATCTAGTAAATCTTTCTGGGTTCATTCTTTTGATGTGTCTATAGAATTTTAATCTGCGTTTTCTAATGTCACTGAGAATATTTGAGTATTGTTTGATTTCTTGATATATTTGTATTATGTATATTTGAAATCTCTTCCAAATGAAACCGACGCGAGAAGGTAACAAACCTCCCATATAAAAAAAGCATTGAAATGTAAACAATAGATTTCTATGCTATTTCTGTTAATAGTCCGTTGTCGTAGACAATTGGAATGGATTACCTTCACTTAATCCATTCCGCGTGGGATTTGATGTGATTGAAGTCCAATTTAAGCATGTTCACAATTTAACGTGTGTAAATTGAATGATGAGAGTAAAAAAAGGCCAGACACACAAATATTTTAAAAACAAACAAACAAAATAAAATATAAATGAGTTTTTACGTGCGTACATAATGTTTAATAAAATTAAAATGTAAAGCCAACGCACAATACATAATTATAAAAATACAAGATATAATAAAAAGCATAACAGCCTTACAACAATCGATTTCGCTATCGTATCAGCTTAGCATCTTCAGGTTGAACAATATAAAATACAAAATACAAAAAATTTCCAGTCTTTATATAGCCGAACGAATGTCTCATTAAATATGCAGCAGTGGGTATGGTCAACTGAAAGCTTGTGTAGAGGGATGCCTTAAGTCTTGAACCAATCATTTCTATTGTCATAAAACATAAAACACGTGTGAATATAAATGTCAGGCATTTCCGGTTCGAAACTGGTCGTGTCATAAACTTTTAATAATTTTTTTTTTTTAAAGTATTTGTGTGTCTGGCCTTTTTTTAATCTCTTCCTGTTTAAGCAATTTCAGTAAATAATGCAGATTTAATTTTTTTTCCTCCTTAAGAAAATTGAAAATTTACAATCTCCGTTTTCAGCTGATGTTATAATTGCAAAAATTTCAATTTCTTTTCGTTTTCAAAGTTAACAATATTTGTTTAAGTTCTTTTGACGTTCTTGACAGTACAATCTGAGATTTCATCTTGTTTGGATGGTTACAAACAGAATTGCTTTCTTTTTGATTTTTTTTTATTTCTCAATATTTTGTGGCACATTATAGTGTAGTTCTTAATAAAATCTGATTAACTTTGTTTATAGATTTTTAAATTATTTTCTTATAAAAAGTGAGGCTTATGAGATAAATCAGTATGTATATGTGTACGTATTTCTTTCCACTCCAATAACTTTGGAACCGCTGCAATAGATCTTCTTATAAGATACTTTTTATAAGAAACATGGAATGCATATTTAAGGGTAAGTTTTGTTCTTGAAAACTTTTTCTTGTGGTTCCTTGCAGAGAAAATAAATGAAGGTAGTTGAGAAGAAATGATGAATCAATATCAATTATATAAGCGGTTAACATCAGAGAAAATTAACATATTGATACAAAATTAAATGTTTTGACAAATTACATCTTGAAATATGACTAAACATTAAATGTATATCAGCTGTGGGTTTTAAGATGCATTTTGTCAATTTAAACTTAGTAAAATTCTGCATTTACTTTACAGCACAGAGACAGTAATTTCACTCGGATATTTTTGGTTTTAGAAGGGTATTACAAGTTTGCAACAATACCTATAGCAATAAAAAAATAATAGGCTATAAAGAAATTAGAATGTAATTTTAAGTCAGTATTAGGAAGCCCACATACTTCAAAATCTATTCCATCTAATTTAAAAGTTTACTGATACAGTCTTCCTCTGCTTGGATATCAAATAGAGAAGGACTGGACATAAGAGTAATCGGGAGAAGCCCGATGGACCACTTTTATTTTTGAAGGGGGAAGAGGAAGCAGTCACTATGTCTTTTTGACACAAGGGATGAAGAGTTTGGCTCCTGCTATCAAATGTGAACTTCGTATACAGTATATATATATAAAACAATGTGTATCACAGCTGCCAGTTCTTTAGCTGGTGTTGGCCTTCAAACGCATCGAATTCTCCCCAAGAATCTAGGATGTCGTAATGTATCGGCGCAAAATATGTGCTGATCAAAGCAGTGCGGCTTTTTGGAGTTGACCGATGGAGATTTTGTCAATATTTAGATCTTGTAAGTGCTTACCAAGGTTTTTTGGTATAGCACCCAGTGTGCCGATAACCACTGGAACCACCACTGCCGGCTTGTGCCATAATCGTTGAACCTCGATTTTTAGGTCTTGATACCGTGTGATTTTTTCCAATTCTTTTTCTTCCACTCTACTATCACCAGGTATGGCTATATCAATTAGCCATATCTGTTTCTTTTCTATCACTGTCAAATCTGGCGTATTGTGTGCTAAGATCTTATCTGTTTGAATTCTGAAATCCCACAGTATTTTCACGATATCATTTTCAATCACATTGTTTACTGTATGTTCCCACCAGTTGTTTGTTGTTGCAATGTGATAATTTTTGCAGATGATTATTATTATTATTATTATTATTATTATTATTATTATTATTATTATTATTTTTTTAATTACAAAATTCAGTGGCCAAAATAAAAACCACAATTTAATTTATCGTTAAAGCTCCGTAATTGAATAACTAAGATGATACCTTAAGTTACCATAGTGGGTGTAAGTTACATAGTAGGTACGTTTAACCCATTGAAACCCACGATGACCCAAGGAGGCGCTGGAGGTAAGGCTCTCAAAGTTCCATAACCTTTGACTAAGTTAAGATTGTTGGTTAACCCAACGATCACCCAATTGCAACCCCAAAAAAATCCATTCTACAATGGTTGTGTAGACGTACCACCCGTCTGAAGAAGAATTCATCTGGGAAAAATCATCATCGCTGTAGAAGATCAAACTCGATTCTTCCCGCCCCAATCTTAAGTTCGTACCATTTGGCTACTGGGCCAGTTAAGTTACCATAGTGGGATGAAAGTACCGGAATACGCCAACTATACTTATTTTTGTGTGTGTGACTACTGAAATTACTTAAACTTCATTACCTTGAAACTGTCGTATTTTCAAGAGCTGAATTTATTAAAAAAAAAGACTACTTATATATATATAAAAAATAGTATAAATGAAATCTGAAAAGAATAACATAGAAAGAAAGAAATGCATCTTAATGCTAGTATGATTACACCGCAAATATGCAAATCACATTTTTAAATATTTTTTTTTAAATAGCATATCTGAAAGTGACAACCAATTTCACTAAGAGAAAATACTGTAGTGGGTGCATTTCCTGTATTGTAGCTAACCAAAAAGCAAGCTAGAATTCACAGGAGGCAGTAGAATACATCCTCTCTTCCTCT
>JAFIDM010001028.1:40810932-40861375 GCA_023159025.1 Thereuonema tuberculata | reverse complement strand
GATTACCGGCCGGCTTTAATGCGCAGCCTGAACCCATATCCAATTAACTGGGAGCCGTCGTCGGCCCAATGCAAGCGGTAAACCCATCCACCCCCTTCAATCCCTTGACCCCCATTCAAACCTCCCGCCGACTATTCTCCTTCGCAAGGATTTAGTCCATACGACGATTCAAGATAATGAAACACCCTCCGTTGGTCCGGCAATAGAGAAATCTTCTGCCCCACTATGACAGTAATCGTCGGTAATTTTACTCGACTTGGTCGATAGTGCAATACCATTATTAGGTACATTAAGCTACTCAGAAGTTATACCGTTATTTGTAAATACAACAAGAGTCGATCAGTCTTTTGCAAGAGATACTTAGTAACCGATTTCTCCTTAGGTATCTGTAAACATCAACACTATTACATTCCTTTTCAGAAAGAGGGCATTATATTTATTTTGAATTCACGGCAATACTGATAACGAGGCTCCTAACGTATAGAACATTGTTTTTCAGTTCACTTACGGTTTACGGACACGAAAAGATATAATTTTGAAGACTGACAAAGCTACGTTTGGAGCGAGAGATCAAAATGTCGTCTATCGTTAAGGCCCAATAATCTTCTTTACCAACCAAAAAAAAAAAAACCACAGAAAAAAGAAAGACCATATTTTCCCGTCCCTTGCATAATAGCAGAGGTTATTTCCCCATCCGGTAACCCTTCCTACAGTTAAGTTCATGAAAAAAGAGCATTTGATGACGTACTTTCCTTATAGATTGATGTTTCCAGGACGTCATAGCGCCATCTATAGCTAAAATCCGTAACTGAATCTTATAAATATTATAAAAAGATTCTGTTTTTTTTGTATTTTCTACAGTTACGAATACATTTTTATGTTATTATTATTATGTTATTAGTGTTTCACACTATTATCCTTGCTTGGCTACGCAAAGTTTGTCCTTTCTTGGTCACGCTTATAGGATCACAAAACGATGCCATCTTGGAGTGACTGCTCGGAGTTCAATTTGATGACGTCATGACTGGTGACGTTTGTTCCAGACACAATCGATCGCTACGGAATGACCGTATATGACAAACACTTCTTTTTTGAGAACTACTATAGCTACACCACTGAATTCCAATCTCATCGTGTGAACTTGAAATGATTACTGCAACAAGCCATTTCCCGGTACATATTATTTCTTAGAAAATGTTATTCTAAATTTAATTAACATTTAATCAATGTTACGTGAATACAGCTCCGCAGAAAAAATAATGTTGATGACATGTTGCTCAAAACTATTTCGTGTTCATGGACAGTTACGAATACGTTTCACGCTGTAATTATTCTGTTTTTATTTTAATTTCTTAAACGACTAAGTCTACAACCCATCCAAATTTCAGGTTTTTAATGAAATTTGTATGTAAGCAAATTTTATTTTTTAAACAAGGAAATATATATGTTTTACTGAAAATAACAAGAAAAACTATTGTTTAATAATGAGATATACGCTATCTCCTGAATAGAAGCTAGATCATCTTAAACTGACGGAAAAATTAAAGAAATAATAAAAAATTAAGAAATTGATGCACAGAATTGTGAATTTTAAAATTGCAAATAAAATTTGATCTAGTAACGAAATTACGAAAATTTTATTTCAAAAAAAGATTTTGTTAAAAAAAAATCAAGATTTTGTTAAAAGATTTTATTTGAAATACAAAATAAAATACTGAATAAAAAACTTATCTGCGATCCACTGATAGCTAAACTTTACAACTTGTTATTTCTTTGTCTGGCTTTTGGATTCCATATCCGCAAATCCGCCAATGCCGCTCACATGTAAGGAAAAAAACATAAAGACAATTATCTTTGAATTAACAGTGGTATTTCTACATATTAAGATATCATTGGCTTCATAAATTTGCTGTCTGAAATATGTTTTAATTAGTTTATAGTGCTTTAGCGTTCTGTATTGAGTCTTCTTTATTTAATTTTATTAAAAATATTAATTAAAACTTTTTTATAATAAAGTTACTTAACGTTCAGTGTTAAAAGCAGTATTAAGATACATTTTTTTAAAGATTTTCGATAAAAAAACAATAAATGAAGGGAAAGGAACACTGATAATTAATATGAACATAGGCTATGTTAAGTTATTAATGACCTAATTTAATCGTTTTTTTCTGTCAGTAAGGTCTTTTTTATAAAATAATTTTATTTTATTTTTTTAATTACGGACTGTGAATAGGGAGCTTTTTTTAGCTTTTTATTGGGTGGCTAATACTGCCGTAGAGGTATACTTTCTTTCTGTTAGGTCAAGTGCAATTTTGAAAAACGCTAATTAAGATTCTTTGCTGTGGTGCTGTAATCATAGAAAGAGCATGCATCAATTTTATTGTCATTCACTTAACAAAGAGCCACAGAAAGGCCAATATTCTTTTTTCGGCAATAGCCACTACATTTTGAAGCCATTATATAACTGCAGTTGTTGTCCTGATTTTTATCCTAGTGTAGCCAAAATAAATCCACTTTTTATTGAAAGCTTCATAGAGTGATTATTGCACATAAACTTTTTGCAATTTTTTGCTATCAATTTTAAAGCTCCCTTACAACTTTAACCCGCGAATAGCCTTTGAAAACAGTTTAGAAAAAAACTGGAATTGATTAATTATAAGAGTAGTGTCTCGATTGAGAAGATAATATCGTTCTTCTATTTTAGTACAGAACCACGCTGTTGGTGATTAGTGGGGTTGAGAGCCTTCCAAGAGTCAGATTCATCGTGGTTTTTTATCTCCCACCCAAGCTGCATCTCGAACATTATCGTCCTCTATAATTGCAAACACGTTACTTTAAATAAGAGAAATATTTATTACACAATCAAAGCTAAATGCTTGGAATTACTTTCGCTTCATATTTTAAAGACGCTAGCTCTGAAGATCCAAATGTATTTTCATTGCTTGTTAATTCCTTTTGTGTGGAATGAGTTTGATAGCACATGATGTATATTTAAAAAAAAAATGAATAACAAAATAAGATAATTAATGAGAAAAATAAAGAAAGTTAAATGCATTCATATTTTTACAGTGATTAGCATTTTTGATTAGCATTTTCAGCCTACTTTCCTAGGAATTTAAGGTTCATCGAATGATTCAGTTTGGTGCATGTGTGTGTGTATGTCACTCTAATAAAATTTGAACCTCTTGATGAATCTTCTGGAATCATCATATGTAACAACAAGAGACGACTTAACTTTATACTTAAAATCTTATATCGAAGTGGGTCGGTGTGGAGAAATTATCTCGATAAGGAGATGGAACTAGTTTTGGTCTAAGACAAGAATATTGTAACAGTTTATATGTAAATAGTTTTAGATATCATTTATTTCAATTTTTTTTGTAGAAATTGTCTATCTTCTATCTATCTATCTATCTATCTATCTATCTATCTATCTATCTATCTATCTATCTATCTATCTATCTATCTATCTATATATATATGTATTTTATTCATTTTAATCTTTATCGTTATTTATTTTCAAACATTAGTCTTCTATTTCTTAATTACTGATGTTCTGTTTATTTTTAAATTATTTTCTGTTGCAGTCATTTAATTAGTTAAATAATTTAAGTTCGTTATGTTTTTAGCCAATCGTGATGTATATTTTTAATTAATCTTCCAATCAAATTCTTCAATGTATAATCTATAAAAAAACCCATGTTTTCCATTTAATAAATTAATTAAGTTCAGTTTCAGAACGTGACTCGTTGTCTTTGCTCCTAAAGACTCCCACAAACACCATTTCAATATCTTATTATCTTTAAACTCTTTAATCAATTAAATTGGGTAAAATATAACCATAATACAGTATATTCTCGATATCTCGAAGTCGAAGGGACGCTAAAAAAAATTCGAGATAGCGAGTTTTCGAGATAACAAGGTCATAACCAAAACATAAAAATTCACGTAAAAACACAAGATACGAAATAATATTCTATAAATTAGAGTCTTGATAGATAAGAATAAGTATAAGTATAAATATGTAATGATAGTTGACAATAAGTCTAAATATAGCAATGATAATTTTAATTTTTAAAAGTAGTCGAAAATAATTACATTAAATTGAAAAGAATTAGTAAAATACAACGAACTTACATTGCTAGAATTTCTTAAAAAAGTCCAGTATCGTGGCCTGGCGACATCTCTTTTGAAATTGTTCTTCAACCAATTTTTCTATTTGAAATATAGCGTTAAAGTCATCGTTTTCCACGTTTTCCGAGCATTCCATGAAGCATCGTAGTATGTGGACAGCATCTTTAGCTTGGGATGCAGATAATGAAGGATGTGAGAAATCTTGGAAAAATACCTGTATTTGCTTCGACACAACTGAACGGCGATTTTTCCGGAAAAATTCATTTTTTACTTCGAAAAATAATCGATATAACAAGGTTTTAAGTGAAACTCTTCGACATAAGAATTAAAATTAATATTAGATAAATATGTAATATCAAGGAAAAAAAATTATTTTTCGATATATCAAGGTTTTCGAGATATCGAAGTTCGAGTTATCGAGAGTATACTGTACTATAAAAGCTATTAAATTACAATTAATTGATGACTTAATTGAGAAAAAAATAGATTGGAATTTATAGATTTTGTTTTCTTTTTTTTTTATCTTTAGATTTTAAGATTAATACTTACAACACTTATATCACCGGTATACTATAATATAAAGTACACCTAATAGGACTTATATACATAAAAATAAAAAAATATAAAAAAAAAAATCCCAAAGAAAAAGAATTAGAAACAAAGAATTAGCAAAACAGTGTTATTTAAAAAGAGCATTAATCCGTTTATTTCGTAATAGGATTTCCGTGCAATTTGATAGAAATAATTCCAATTGGATATACTCAGGTTTAATGCAGATTTAGAATTTTTTTTTTTTTTTTTTTTTAGACATTGGAAAATTTCTACTGCTCATGTAGAAGCAGATATAAGTTTTTCAAGTAGACTCTTCGTTTTAAAAAAAGAAAAATAATAATGACATTTTAAGGAAAAACATTTGAATGAAAGTACGCTGTAAGTATTTTCAGGAATTTGTTGTATGTAGATAACAATGGAACTTCTGTAATTTAGCATAGTTAAATGGAAATAGTTGTTTCTGAAAACTTTCTACTAATATAAAATCCTAATAATCCGTTACCGTTAAAAAATTATAATGCTTTAATTGTGGTAAAATTGAAGTAACTTTTGAAGTCAATTGACTGCTTTTGACAAAGGAAACTTTTTCTATAAAAACTTTTTTATAGATAACCATTAAATTTAGAATCGATTGAGTCTCTAAGAGAAATTACTTCTTAACTAAAAATTTCTGTATTATTCGTAAATAATTAGCGGAAAATCAGACAAAAATGTATAAATTTTGAATACTAAATAAATGTTGAGAAAAAGCCCAAATTTTATAAATACTTAGAATTGATAAAACATGCTTTAATTTTCTTCTTCTTTTCTTATCTATCTCGTATATATGTTCTGTACTTCATCACAATAGATTGAACCTAAATTTAAATAGAAAATATATAGAAAACACATCTTTTTACTATTCTACCTGAAAAAACTACTGTCCTATATGTTATCATAATAATGTTAGTAAGGAGTAATTTTCATAAACTTTCTTTGCTTTACATTATCTACGGGGATTACAGCTTGAGAACTTTTTAAAGCTTGAGAACTTTTTAATTCCAATTAAATAATATTTGTATCCTTAGAAATTAATGCTATGCCAATAAAAAATTAAATTTTATTCTGTATTGCTTTTATGTAATTATTAAACCAGGAATTTATTAACATTAGAACTCACTTTTTGTTTGGTGAGAGATTTTTATGGAATTTTTTTAGTGAATTACGCTTCGTTTACTTTGTATGTAATTTGAATTTTTCGAATTTTTTGCTCAAATCTAGATAATTATATCTTGATTATGAAGCCTTAAAATATAAAAACAAAATAAAAAGAAAACGGAGAAAACACTTACTTTTCAATTAGCGCCGTAGGCAGTCGCCTAAATGGTTAAATCGAATGAACATTTACATGAAAAAAAAATAATTGTCATATATTTTTTCGTAATAATGTGTAGTAATGTGTAATTTTTGTAAAAAAAATCCGTTGCTTTACATTAACCACGTGAATTACAGCTTGAGTACTTTTAATTTTAATTAGTGTTAACGTTAATGGGGAAGCTTCATCCACTTCATGTTTCACTCGCCAACTCCTCTCCCAAAGTAGTAACTTGATTGTACAAAATCATTGATCAGAAATAACAAGTTTTTATTTGTTTACACTTAGTTAGTAGTAGTATATTTCTTCTTTTTTTGTCTTTTTCAGTTACGTACGTGCTTTGAACATGTATATACTATTACTATCTGGAAGACCTAGCTTTGCTCGGTAAAATCAAACGAAAATAAAGTAAGGACACTGTAGACAATCACCTGGTTATTTAACCCCCCCTTTCGGGGAAATGGATAGCTCCGCAGCGAACACGCGCGACATTGAGAGGAAAAAGTTTTAAAAATTATTTTTTAAGTAAAATTATTATTTTATTACACGAAAAACACATTTAAGAATACACGAATTTATTAAGAATAAAAATAAAACAAAAATAAGGTAAGAACACTGTAGACAATGACATGGCACCCAGGTCAATCATTTATCTTCTAAACGAGTTTTCCCGAAGTCGAGACCTAGCTAAATAGCTTTGTCGCATCCGAAAAACGATAGGTTCATCCCATTTCATCCAAATGTCTTAAGCCCGTTTCCAAGATAAGATTTGCTCGCTTTATTTGATTTGATATCATAACATTATCTTTATTACAACATCATTATTATTATATTTTAAAAACAAAAATTATAACAAGAAGTTCGAAAGAACTTAAAGCATACTTTCCTTGAAATTTCTCTTGTTAGTTTTTTAAGTTGTGAAAACGACAAAACCGAAAAGCCTACATTTATATTCAAATTATAATGGTAATGAATATAAAACAGTAGAAATTTTCATTTTATGAAAAAAATGAATTAAATCCACATTATTTACTGAAATTGCCTAAATCGGACGAATTTTAATCACAAATAAACTATGCGCAATGGTTGGCTGTAAGGATTAATTCTCAATGTTAAAGATAATGAAATACGAATAGAAATCCGATAGGAATCCATTGTTTTGATTCCAATGATTTTCTATGGGAATTTTTGTTGCCTTCTCCGCTAATTCCTGGACAACGACCATTTTGGCAAAGATTTGATGTTTTTGTTTAATAAAAGTCAGATTGTCCGTAGTCCTTAAGTATTCCAAGTTTTAAGACGATCTCTATAGCCATTCAAAATGATTAGGAACAAACACACATACAGACTAAGTGATCCGATGAGTCTCACTTTCCTATTATGCTAATAATAAAATCGTATTTCAGATTCCCATGAATCGATTATTATAATAATGTCATTGACGTATGCTTTCGTTCTCTTAGGCCTTCGTTACAATGAATTGTGATAATTAAAGTTTATTGATATGGGTTGATCTAATAGCAAGCCACTGTTGCGCAAATAAAAGTGGTTTACAAAATTTTGAAGTGGAATGTTTAAGGTTCTTTGGCAAATACTAAAATAGTACCGAAATTTTCAAGTGGAATGTATGACGTTCTTTGGCAAATACGAAATAGTGCGCTCATTATATCTTATGATTGACACAAATCTAAGTAAAATTGAAATCCACTCTTTTCTTAAAGTAAATTATCTGTGTTTTCAGTAATTCCAGAAATTAATTACTCTTTCGTGTTGATGATACTAATTCACAGATGTCCACTTGTCGTCAACAAGCGTTGCTTGTAAAAGTGTACTTTGATCGAAATTAATAACTGAAAGTCCGAAAGGAGATCTCCATAGTTCCACTTTTATTCTGCCTCTCAATCGGAAAATACTTTCGGTTCAGTTGGCCCCAGCAGTGCTGGAAACGCTTTGTAGTTTTGGGATCTTTTGTCCAAGTTGGATGTAAACAAGTGAACAATAAAAGAGCCTTGATTTCCCCTCAAATAAAAGGATAAACTTTGTGTTTACCATTCTGGGGATGACAACGGGAACCAATATGAACTTTACAATTCTTAAAAAATACAGAATCAGTTATTTTCATGTTATGCTGATAAGCAACTTCTGATTTTAGATTAAGATGAATTAACTATCAGAGGTTAAGAAAATAACAAAAAAAGCCAAACTATTAAAATTAGCTTAGTGTTAGGTATTATTTAATGTTTGATAGCCTATTTCCATAGGCTAACAAAATAGTCATCAAATCAGTCAGTCTGTTTATGTGTTTGGGTCTGTTTTCTTTGTTGGTGCCCTTGCTCCAAAAATCGATATGAGTCTTTTTGAAGCTTGGTCTGCATATTTAAGGACTACAGATGATCTAACTTCTATACTAGAAAATCTTTTCCAAGCGGGTCCTTGGCGAGTGAGAAGAAGACAAAAATTCCATTAGAAAAGTTTTTTGAATCAATTATCAAAAATATAAAAATTCGTAGAAAGGCCAACTATTAAGACACTTATTTACAATTAAAAATTAAAAATTAAAATATTAAAAACCCAAGAATAAAACTACGTTTCGAGACCTCGAGCTTTCAGGTTTCTTTTCAAGTTTCTCCCCCCTCCATATCTTATAAAAAACATCCTCCTTTGAGCAATGTTCGCCCTGCTGACGAACCCTGCTCAAAGGAGGATGTTTTTTTAAGGTAGGGAGGGAGGAGAAACTGGAAAAAGAAACCTGAAAGATCGAGGTCTCGAAACGTAGTTTTATTCTTGGGTTTTTAATTTTTTAATTTTTAATTTTTAATTGTAAATAAGTGTCTTAATGGTTGGCCTTTCCCACTAGACTAGACTAGACCTACTAATTTTACACGACACGTTAAATTGTATTAATATAAGATAAAAATTCTTTTAAAAATAATATCTTTTAATAATTTTTATTTTCAAATTTTACTTATTACTTTTTTAATAAAAATATGTTTTTAATAAAAAGTGAATTCCTGGACTCGATGTACTATTGGCAGAGTGACTTCTAGTGATGTTTGCATGTGGAATCGTGTCTCTTTCAATGAAAATGTTTGGCCTCCAATGTTGGTGCAATTATATGTTTAGTGAAGCGTCTTTTCTCGTCTTGGAGAGGGTGTTTCTGCTGCCAAGGCCCGTTGCCAAAGCGGCCGCAGTTGGTGCCCGTGAAAGCAGCATTAACCCACCATCGAATAGCAAACACTCTTCTAATCCACGACTCTCAGCAGCAATCGCAGCCTTTGTTTGCTCGCGTGGGTCGACTTATATTTTATTCCTTTTGAAGAAGCTTTACGGCTATGGAATATACAAGTCACGGCAGTTTCCCTGTATTAAAAGTGACTGGTAATCTTGGCCAGCGGCATCTTGAAAGACACGAAAGGTCATTCTAAACATTACTTAAAAGAAAAAACAAATATATGTATACAGATATAGGATTTATAATTTTAACTGATTGTAAGAATTCTTTTTCATTAAAATCTTTTCTAGATATCTACTTTTGAATCAGGTTCGATTTCAGATTATTCAATGTATTTTTTTTATAGGAAAAGTATAACTATAGCTATTTTCCTAATGAGGAACGTGAGGTTTATGAATGAAGTCTGTCTGTGTGTGTGTGTGTCTCCACCCTCTCCAAATGTTTAAATGGATGTATCTTCTTGAAATTTGGTATTCGAGGACTAGGAACGATGTGACTTTGATATCTGAAATCTTTTCAAATTTGTCCTTATCGAGAACTTAGTACAAGGAGACGGCAAATAGAGAAGCACTGAATCAAACAATGGATTTTTATGCTGTTTCTATTAATATTTCTTTATCTCAAATATTGGATTGTATTTAATCCTTAATCTATTGCACGTTTAGGAAAAGATTATAATTAATCCAATTTAAGGAACTTAATACGAATTTAATTATTTTTTTCTCAGATATGAAAAATTTGTACTAAAGGTTTTTCGTTTTTGGCGTTTACATGATTTTAAGTTCTTTCGATGATCCTGTTAAACTTTTAATATAAATTTTTTTGACGTTAAGGCAGATGACGAATGGGAGTGGTTGTCCGATCGCCATTTCCCGTTTGATTACTTTGCTTCCTAACCTCTTTGCAAGATAGGGGCACGATGGTTCATTCTTTAATAGAAACATTATTGAAAAGTGAACTAAAATTGAACTTTAATAAGACGATATAAATTGAATTACAATTTAGGAAAAAAAATACGAAATGGATTAAGCAAATAGCAAATGTTTTATGTTTGTGTTTTTATTTTCCTTGGAAAATAATTTAAAGTTAAAGTATCCCAATGTAGAACGATGCAGGGTCCGATTTAAGGCTCCCAGCACTTCTTGACCACCGGGACGAAGCTGAGGTCGGGTGGTCAGCCCGACGCCCGCCCGTTTCCTTGGACAATCCAAGAATAAATTAACGCAGGAATTATTTAGCTACATTCAAACCAATATCTAAAGCAAGAATGTATTAATGGAAGTTCTGGAGATTGCTTTGACAATTCTCTCCTTCCTCAGTCTATAGTTTTTCCTGAAATTCTAGGATTTGTTCAATAGGCCGAAGTTCGCGATACCAGCGAGATATAACCGTGGCCCGGTTGCATCTTTTGCATCTTACTTCAGAACTTAACTTCTTATTGAAACGCCACTTTTTTTTTATTTCCTTTACAGTTAAAAAAAACAAACATGTCTACTCAACGAAAACTTAACCCTTAGGATAAACACAGATAAACATTGAAAAACTTTTCAAAAGTTGCAGCTGAAAAATTTGAAAAAAAAATTAAATAATCTACTTTAATTACAAATTTAGTAAATAGAAACATAGATCAAAATGATTAAGTAAAAACTTTTGAGGCCAAAGCTCAGTAATCATTACATATTTCAGAAATGATAATCTTTAAATCCTTCAACCTGTTCCAATATTGCTATTCTCTGTATGATTATTTAGTGTTTGTGAAGTATTTACTTATCTCTTAGGTATTGTACTAAAGAAAAATGATCTACAGCTCAAAGAAAGATAAAGAATTTTGTGAAAATTATAAGGCCTCAAAAATGACTCGACTAACCAAAACTCTTTGTTAACGAAATGACACGTGAATTTCGTAATATGTCCTCGAATTCGAAATTCATTATCATCAACGTAATTTTTAACCATTTTCAATCTAATTTTTTTCCTTTTTTCTTTTTGGTCAAAAAACTTTTCTTTTCCGCTCCAATTAAAACTAAAATTTTTTAGTTAAATCATCTTGTGGACTTTTTCTTCGGCTCCTCCCGATCCTCGGAATCCAGTTTTTCAAATAATCCTTCTGGTAAAAATCCCAATAAAAATTTAAAAAATCTAAAATTACCAAAGGTAATTGTCGTCATTTAAAAACATATGTGCAGGATGTTTCAATCTGCATGCAGATTGTTTTCAACTGTGTGTTGGTTTGGAAGGGTTGTGTTTAAATAGCCTCTGATGACGTGATTAGTTTTTCTAATAGTCTCCATTTATGATCATTTCATAGAATTCCCACATAAAAAGCAGTTTGTATCATAACAATAAATTTCTGTCCTCTTTCTATAAATACTACGTTGTTTGAAACAATGAATTGTAATCTCCTTTTACGTAATCCATTAATTAGAGTGCGGCATTAATTGCTTTAAGGTAATCCGGTTTGGAGAAGTTCAGAAAGTGAAGTGAATTTTTCTTTTGTTTATCAGACAATGCAAAATACCGCTTATTATTCAGCACATATTAGAATAATATATATTAAGAGAATAAGGTGTAAAGTTTTGGTTTTTGTTCTTTTCTCGACTCTTAAAAACAAAAAAAGAAAAAAATAATTAACAAATCACATTACAAGGAAAGTGACCTTTCAGTTCTTGTATTTTCATGTCTATTTTAATGTTGTAGGGTAGTTTTTTTTATTTTTTTTAAAATTAGTAGTGAAATTTAATACTGTTTCCGAAAGTTAGTAAAGAAAAAGATAGTCCCATACATACAATTTATCTGTGAAAATATTCTCTTGGGTTTCTCTCCGATGAGTGCTATTTGATCCTTTGCCAGCCACGTCGACAAAGTTCTACCTCGAAAACCACTTTTCTTTCCTCCCAAAATCCATCGGAAATATCAGCTCGATTTGTGACGTAATTAGCCGTGTTCACTGAAACCACAAAAGATGCCCACGATCCTAGTTTGTGCCTAGAAATTCTTGGCTCGTTATATGTCAGTAGCATTTGTATTAATTATCGTACGAAGTGCTTCTTTATCATTAAGATTTATGCTGCTGAATTCGGAAATAGTAGCCCCGCTCCTCTCCCCACTGGGGATTTGTACGCTACCCTCTTAAGTCACTTTAATCCTTCCTCACGGTGGAGAGGTCATAACGCACATTGCCATTTTTCTTAGGTGTTGAAATGAAGAATGGAATGGATTTGTTAATAAGAACACAGTTTTATTTCTTTTGTGACTATTGGATTAGAATTGTTTGTAAAGTTAAAATTCAGAAAGAAGCTAAAAGCTGGCAAATCAAGTGAAACTTAAAAGAACTATCTAGAATTCTTTGATTTTTAATTAAGAGTTACTTAACAGTAACTGAAACCAAAAATTAAACACAAGAAAGGCATAAATATCACAGGATTTTTAGACCTTTGAGCTCTTTAGCCTAATATACTTCTAAAGTTCAGCTTCCTAGGATAACAGTTTTTAGTTATATTGATTCCAGGAGGATGTACCTGCTTGAACTTAAAATATCACTCTTTAATTATTATTTTGTTCGTAATTTTTTTTTTGTTTTTTTTGCTCTTTTACTTTTTTTCAATAGAAATTGAGGGATTTCAGAACAAATTTACTAAATACCCTTTAATGTAGTAGCTTCGATAGCAGAAAAATAATAAACTTAAAATCTGTATTTAAATCGAAATATTTTTTATAAGAAAAATAAAAATGAAATTGCGCAAAAAATTACAAATTCAAGTTACAAACACACCTGCTTTTTCCGTACATTCATCATCAAATTTTTGTCCTTTAAAAAAAACAAACAAAAACAAAGTAGTATCTCGATATCTATCTATAAAAACTCGATATCTATCTATATTATTAAAAAAACAGATTGTGTGCGTTATCAGTTGAAGAGTACATTCTCTCGTTGTTACGGGAGTATTGGTGCATGGTCAACTCAACTGCTCAAATTTCCGACTGTTACAAATGCATGTCAATGTTGTATTGAATGTATTCTTTAGAATTTAAGCTAGTTATTTTTAGTTTTTAGTTTACTTGATGTAATGTGAGCATTTGAATAAATAAAATTTAGTTTTCCGTTACATACGCAAGGCTTCCTGAGTGAAATGACGGGTAGCCATCTAGTAATTTAATAATATGGGAGCTTGTATTGGCGTAGACCCACTAAGTTATTTGCGAAATATTTTTAAAATTTTGAATATAAATCCACTTATTAAAATAAATATTGCTTTTATAACATCGCTTATACGGAGTAAACAGATTAAAAATTTATAATTTTTCAGTATTAATATATTGAAAAAGTCAAAGTTTTTATTAAGTTGAGATGCAGACTGTCTTTCTGAACAACTATATAGGGATCTTAGATAGGTATTTACAAATTTACATCAACTATATTTTACTTTTTATTGCAGTATCTGGAATTTCTATCTGAACTTGTATTATCATCTACAACCATTTTTAGATAATTTTTCACGAATTTCATAGGTGAAAGTATTTAAGTGATTTTAGATATTACAAATATCAATTTTTTATTTTTTAAACATTTATTTGCTAATTATTTTTTTCCTAACTGTGAAAAAGTACGTATTCTTTTCGCTTGCAAATGCTTGAAAAAAACATAATATTAAAAATCGAATTAAAATTAGTTTTATTTGCTGCTCTCTTTCAATCTTCAGTATTAAATGATAATTCTAGGATTGAGATGGAACTATATTCATAAATTTATTTGGAGCAAAAAAAACCGTGGACTTTCTTTTTATATAAGAATCTAGCTGTCGTAATCTCAGCAGTTTCATTCTCTTAATCCCGTCTATCCTTTATGAAGATTTCCTCTCTTTTGGCCTCCTTTTTGAAGTATTCAAAAACTTTCTTTCCCTATCTTATTAGCTAAGAACTCCTAAGATTACTTTTGAGAATCGTGTTTCCTGACTTGGTGAGTGTTTTGGAAGAGAATTGGTACTTTTCTTTCTTTCTTTCTTTTCGCAGCTATTCTTTCAGGCCTTTCCTTTTGCATTCCACTGGGTTCGTCATCTTAATCCAGGGTTGAATCAGCAGTCAGTCCTGGCGAGGAAATGAGAAGAAACCTCCATTTACGAGAGAAGACCTTCTCGCCTTCGTTAAGCGAGCACTACACCCGCCACAAGTTGATCCTAAGGAGATGGAAGAGGAGAGGGGGAGTTTTCGATTAGAGGCACACGACGCCTGTTTAATAACCCTTTAATGTCCTTTCAATGCCTACCCCGAACATAAAAAAAAAAAAGCAAGATTTTTTTTCTTTCTTGAAACGCCCGAAAAGAAGCGCGCGATGTTTGAGGTCCTCGAAACCGAAGGCATTTGATGATCTTTTTCGTAGCGTTCCACTTTTTTTTTTGTTCAATTTCCGGTGTTCTGCTGAAGCCTTTTCTTCATTTTTTCTCCTCCCTTCCTCTTTTCTTTCTCTTCATTTGATCCATTTACTTAAATATCACAATGTTAAAAAAAAAGAAATGGTTTTCGTTACCGACATGTTCAGTTGAATCAGACATCGAAGTTTTTCACAAACAAATCTGTTTCGATCTACTTCAAAACCGATCTAAAACATATCTAACAAGAAGTTCCTGAAATAACTTAAACTCTACTTTTTTTAAAATGATTTTTTAATTATTATTGTAATTGTGCTTAGTTTCTTTTTCATTTTTTTTTTAAATCATTAAAACAAAAGAAAAATCTCTCTCATATTCCTAAATTATCAAACGCTATCTGTATAATACTACACCATTTTAATCTTCTTCTTTCTATATTCCGGCGATATTTCGCGAAAACATATCGTTTCGCTTTTTGAAGCCTTTTTCAAGTCTTTTTATAATCTAAATAGAACGTAATAAGTTATGTAGTATAAATATTATCTGTAAAAAATTTTAATCAAAATGGATAACTTATTGTAAACTTAACATAAACTTACGCATTACATAAACTTAGCAATTTTGACCACCATTTAGCTATACAGTTTGAATAAATCAATAAAATGTTATTTCTTGTAAGAATATTGTTGTCAGTAATAAATGAATATGTATAAATAAAAAAAACCAAAAAAACCTAATATCAAAGTGCCGATTTTTTTTCGTTTTTTTTAAGATGGCGGCGGGCGCGGAGGGGGGGAATGTGCATTTTGCATTTTAAACACTTACTAACCATCCTAGACAACATATCAAAAAATTAGATCTATCGGACCGTTTGTAAGGTAACCCCCCCCCCTCTTTTGGTCTCTATTTGCTGGACTATTACAAAGATCCGTACAGTTTTTGCCTATTATTAGGATGATTGCTGTATAGTATGACATTTTCGTTTAACATTTAAAAATTGTAAGCAATTCCATTTCATTGTAAGCAATTCCATACTAGACAATTATAAATTATAAAATAATAATAATAAGTAAATTATAAAAAAAAATTAAAAGTAAATTATAAAAAAATATTTACTTACAAAAAATAAAGAAAAACAAACAATGAAAACCTTTTCGAATCGATAATCATGAATTGAATTGGGAAGGGATGGTTTGGAAACTATTAAATTTATTATAAAAAGTCAATTTTTTTTAACACAAGACATCAGATTAACAGTTAAGTGAGCGGATGTTGGGTCCCTTGCGCTAATTTACTCATTAATTAATCAGTGTAAATCTGTTAGTGTAAATATTTACATGACATATATCTACATTTCAGTTTTTCACATACCTAAAAATTACTAGTTTCAATCGATTGCCGAGTTATAACTTTCTTTTGTAAACTACTACGTTTAATTACTCATCCCTAAAGTACATCTTCTAAAGTACTGTTCTTTCTTAATCCTACACAATTAATGCAGTCAGTTAAATACAAGTAAAGTGGGCATACCAATAAATAAGTAAATAAATAAAAACTTACTGAATTTTTGACAGTGGCTTTCGTTTCTTGGCTCAGATGCTGTTTAATGAGATTTCCTACAAACATTATTCTATATCGTATATTCTAAAACACATTTCTCAAACCGAATTCTATTGAGTGGAGGTTGGATTTCTCGAAGCCCTTTAAGCGTAACAGCTGCTACTTCATGGTTTCTCCAATCATATCTAGGAAGACTCCAAAGATTTAAGGAAAAATTCCACTTTTTCAGGAATTCCAGACGACGACATTACAAATAGCAAACTTTCCTGGGATAGGTTATATAAGTTACAGAAAAACATCTCATTAAAACAACACAAAACAAAAAAATTTTCCAGAAAAACTTTTCAGAAAGCTTTTTTTTTGGTTAATTATTTAGTTGTATAAATTAAAATGAGGTTGGAAGGGTAAGGCTTTAAAATTCCTTTAAAGTAAGAGTCTTTGACTTGACTGTTCATTTTGGTTTATTTTTGTCTGGATACTTTTTCAGTTAATCTACTGTTTTGAAACTCTATAAATGGATAAAATAAGAATACAGTGCAATAAATTTCAGCAGAGTATGCTAGAATTAACTTAATTACTCTGGATGAGCCAAAAGTAAAGTGTAATTAATAATTCAGAAATAGTTTACATTTTCAAATTTTATCTTTTTTTTATTATTATAATTCATCTATACATCTTCTTCAATCTTTATATTCTTCTTCTCCTTACCTTCAACTTCTTAATTTTCTATCTCACTGTCACTCTAAGACGTTTCAGCTTTGTACTCTGTCGCCAAAGAAAATAGATCCAATTTAGAAGCATTTGATTGGGTTGAAATGGTTTTAAATTAAAAGCTCTTAAAAATTAATTTTTCATTTTACAAGGGAAATCAGTATTAACTTCTTCATTAAATGAGAATTTGAAATTTGTTCTCAGTCATATGTAGCAATTTTAAATTCTGGCAAAACTGAAACAAGACTGGAAACAAAAAGTACAATTGCTGGAACTTATTATACTACTGTTATAGTTAACAAAAAAGAAATTATCCTTCGGTGCAGATTTTAAGAAACTGAGATGTTAAGAAATGTTTACACTGCCATTGTAATAAAATTGAAGAATTGCATTCTGCACGTGTTCTCTCAGTCACTCATAAATAATGAATCAACTAACGAGTTGAAAGCTATTTAGATTTGTTTTTTCCTAAAAAAAAAAATTATAAAATTCAACTCTTTTTTAAAACTATTTAAGAAACCTTTAACACAAATTGGCAAAGTTAGTTTACAAAATAATAAATGCATAAACATCGATGCCTGTCATGAAATACTCTAATGTTAGAGAGAATGTGACAAGTTTGATGAAGGCAGAAGACATTTCTTAAGATGCAAGAATTTGAGGAGATAGACTTTAGATCCGCTTGTCTCTATTACTTAAAATAATCTGCAAACTTCTAAGAAATTTGTAAGTAGAGTTTACGTCGAAAAATATATAAACAGGAAATACAACGTAGGAAATATATTTATTAAAGCAAATTATCATTGACAATGTTAATTTTTACTTCCAAAGAAAAGTTAAAAAGTCATTTGGCTACTTTTATGTTGAAATCTGTGATGTGAATTATTTGCTTCAATCGACCGGTGATCGCTGAAGCCTTAACCTCCTTTACAGCTATGGGAGGCTTTTGCTGTCGTTTTGCAATGCTTGATTAGTTCGCTTCCTTGCACAACCTCGCGGTGTTGCAGAAAGCATCGTTTAAAAATATATTTAAATAAAAAAATTACATTAATTGGATTCTAACTTAACAAACTTTCTGGTAGGATTATAGCAATTGGCACAAAGCAAAAAAATTGTGTGTGTTCAAAATTTGGAATGGATGAGCTTTGGAAGTGAAGCTCCAATTTATTTTTTAATAGCAATGTATCTTTCTCCTAAATTTGTTCTTATTCCACGAATAATTTTTATATATTCCATGAAATAATGTAGAAAGTATAGGAGATTTGCTGAAACTGTGCAAGCTCGAATGTTACTGTTCCTGCACATTAATCTCCCTTCATTTCGCGAAATGTCATCTGGAAAGTTGATCTTTTTAAATTTCTAAAACTATTACAATAGAATTGCAAGTAATTCTTAACAGAAATGGTTTGAATAATCAAAAATGCGGATAATTGGGTTAAGGGAAAACTTTTTTATCTACAAAAAACAAAAAGAATGGTTTGAAATCATAACGCAAATTCTGATCAGAACTATTACTACTGCTAAGAACAAACTGAAATGGACTGAATTGAAAATCACGTGACCACATGCAGAGTATAGGGGAGGCTTATCTCAAACATTAATTTAAATTCTTTGGTTATGAAGATTATTATTTCCAATAATCATGGTCGATAAAAGAAATAGTAAGCTATTTAAAATTCTTTAACTAACTTAAAAAGAGATATTGTAAATATCAAGTAAAAATCAAAAATAAATAAATATAAAAGTAAATAAATAAATATATATCTTTGTAAATTCTTATTACATATTTATAGTTATTTGTTTTCTATAGCTCTTTATCAGTATGAAAATAGTTGGAAACAAATGCATACATGTATTAAGTATATATTCATGTAAATGTTTGTTTTTGATTCTACTATCTGTTCATTCGATACTTTTATTAAATGTCTACTACATACAGGGTGAGACGAAGGTCCATTAATATCCCCTATAAAATGGAAAGAAGGAGTTTCGGGTAAAACTGTTTATGATAGAAACATGTTAGGCCTAGGGGAAACCATATTGGTGTGTGTCAACCGGGCAGCCGCCATGTTGTTGGTCGCTATCTTGGATTCAACTCAAAAATTTTGAATGGGAATGGGATCATGCGATACATCAAATTCGGCTAGAATTTCACGAGAATGGTGACATTTTTTCAACCTATGTTTAACCGTTAAACAGTTATGCAGGAATGAATCTAATCAATGTCTCCTCTTCCAGGTGTGAGAAAAGAAAGTTGGATGCCTCCAATGCGTGATGAATGACTACAGATCAACATGATGTCTGCGGAGAGAAGCTCATGTGACATTACGAATTAATTCAGATACGAACGATTGATCGTTGACTGACGCCGCATTCTTGTGATAATTGGCGTGTGCTACGGTGTGGGGACTTTGTAAATGAAGCAAGTTCTGTTTCTTCGTCGGTTGCAGTTCTGGGGCGTCCAAATCATGGCTTATCGTCGACTGACGCTGTGTCTCGGAACTTTTGCAGAAGTTCCGCAACTGCCACTTGTATCACAGGGTTATTCTCAATAGGAATGTCATTGATTAAAATCATGTGCAATGTCACGTGAACTTCTCTCCCCAGACATCAAGATGATCTGGATTTGTTCCTCACTCGTTACAGACATTCCAACGTTCTGTTCTCATACCTGGAAGAGGTGATATTGGCTAGCTTCATTCCTGCATAACTTTTCAACGGTTAAAAATAGGTTGAAAAAATTTCATTTCTGTAGCAATTCTAATTTAATTTGATCTATAGCATGACCCCATTTCCAATTAAGATTTTTGAGTTGAATCCAAGATGGCGGCCGTCCGGTTGATGCAGACCAATATGGTTCCCCGTATCCTAAAATGTTTCTATCATGAACATTTTTACCAGAACAACTCCTTTCCATTTTAAAGGGGGTGTTAAACCACTCTTGCCTCACCCTGTGTATTTGTGTGCGTTGCATTCCTTTAAATATATAGCTTTTAACATTACTCAAGTGTTAAAGAACATTGTTGATGGAAAGAAAGAGGGATGATGGAAAAAGGACAAAAAAAAAAAGGAACACGACAAATATGAAACTAAGCTATATTCGGAACTTCTGTCATCTACTACTTCTACTAACTTTACCATCTCCATTTATTGTTCTTTACTTAATACAAGCGATGAACTTACCATTTTGCTGAAATGCCAGTAAAACTGCGGAATAAGAATGATACTTCAAATTTCTTTTGTTGATTTTCAATATTTTTTTTCGCCCCTAGATCCTTTACGGGCGATTAATAAACACTGCAATTAATAAACACCAATTGATTGAATTTTATAAAGAATGTTTCAGAAATGTTGTTAAGTCTTTATTTTCACAGCTTAAAGTTTTGTTATCATTTAAATATAGAATATTCTAAATTTCTTTAAACAAAATTGGTTGCGTTTTTATCGTATAATAATATCTTTAATCTGAAAGGAATTTTTATAATACAGATACAGATTGTAAAGACATATTTCTTATTTAATTGAATTGATGCTCTTCAACTTTTCGATTTCTTTTTTTTTTCTAGCAATTGTTAGTTTTAGTTTGTAAAGTAAATTTTTACAATATCTTTCTTTCTTTTTTTTAGGTAAGATGCATTCTACTTGTTAATCTACTTAGGAAAGTGAGACAGGATCTAAAGTCTCTGTGCACAGCTTCTTGGATCGTACCACTGACTATCCTAGTGAACCCAATGACAGAGTGAGAAATCTGAATCTCAGAATCACATTTATTTAGGATCACGACTTATGGACAAGTCTTGGGAGATCTACTTGCCTATTAAATCTCCAGTCGTTAGGTATTGTACTTCTTGAAATTGACAAAATTAGAACAATATGATTTAGTAATAAGTTGTCTGCGGTACAGCTAAATGATTAAAAGCCTAAAAATCAGCATTTTCTCAAAATCAGTCGTAACTTTAAGTTCGAAGATAATAAGAAATTAATTGACAATTTACAGAATAGGTAAAATTATATTTTCAGTTTAAGTATTGCTGAAATATAGATAGTCATAAAACTGAATGCGGTTCAAAAATATAAAGATTTTAAATGAATTAAATAAAATTGGGGCCTGAAGCACATTGTCACGACGCACATAACTATTTCACTTTTAAATTATCAACGAAGTTTCAGGGTTCAAGACACGAACCCTGTCCTCAGATTTTAAAACATTTGAAGTCTGTAATGGCAGGTTCAAGATATTTTTGGCATTTGACAGCTGTAATGGCATTTTTAGTGTAAGATATTCTTCTAATAATCAATACAAATAATGAATATTTAAATAATATTCACAAAAGCCTTTTACAAAAACTGAAGACGAACTTTGATCTATGCTAGACAGTGAATGCACTTTTCTAAACGTATTATTTGAAACTTTGATTTGTGCATAAACTTGACTCAGACAAAATATTTTCTAAAATCTTTTAGATTTGGAATTTGTGATGAAATTTGAAATTTATATATATCAGAAAATGCAATTATATAATATACATTTAGTAAGTATTTTTTTTTTAATGGGAATAACGGCATCGGCCTCTACATGATATGTAATTAACTTTTTATGAACAATGCTTTCAGGATTTCTAAGTTATATAAGTTCCTAGTTGCTCTTCGAATGATTGAATTGTTCTCGTTGATTTTATTTTAAATTTCGAAAACAAATTTTGTCTTTAAATATGTTTGCCATGTTTTTAAGATAAACAAAAAAAATTACAGTAATCATTTTATTTTCAAAAGGAAATTTAGAGTATTCTGATCTCTACTATAGAAACTAAAAATGAAAAAAAAAAAAATATTACGAGTAATGTGGCGTTGGCATATTGTTTAAATGTTGCTATAAAATTTAACATTTTTTTATAAAGATTAGATATGAATAAAAATTTACTTCTAGTTAATTTTTAGGATCTTAATTAAAGAGATAACGCTATCTCTTATGTAGTTTTCCAAATCTATCTGATCTGTGTGTAACGTAACGCACTCCCCTGTGTTAAAGGAGGAGAACTGCCCTGTAACGCTCACTTGTGCGACAGAGCAGATCTATCTGTGTGAGCCCGCATCGCAATTGTGGGACATTTTTTTATGTGAGGCGGTATTTTCTCATGGCCAGCTTTAAGTTGCATTGTAGCGTTCACGAAACAGAGACAACATCAAAGTACTCATCAAAAAATAAAAAAACAAACAAACAAAAAAACAAAAAAAACCGACTAAATTTGATGAATTTGCTAAATGATGCTAGAATTTTCACACGCAATGTGACTTATAATCAAGTCTTCCAATAAACAAATTCATTTATGTTCCTAGCAATGCATTCATTTTAGTTTTCTGTCAGTCTGAAAGACAAATATTCTATCTAAACTAAAAGCCGTCGCATTCTTATCCCGGAATTGTTGACGGGGCGTATATGCTAATTTTACATAAGATGTTATTATCCATTCTAAGTCAAGCTCACTTACCACAACTGGTCATTGTTAACATACCAAAAAATAGCTGTTATTATCACCAAAATACAAAGTAATACACAAGTCTGCCAGTCAATGTCTTAAATTTTACATAATTTAGGTGTTCCGGAAATTAAATGTTTTATTCACTGAAATTAAAAGAAATGTTTTTATACGTATGATTGTGGAGTATAAACAATTATGTTTATTTTTTCAATTTTTTCTATTTATTTCTTCTGTTATTTTATCTATTCTTGTCTTATTTTTAAGTTTTGCTTAAGAGATAAGATGAGTCTATGTTAAAAATGTGTTTATATTCTGTTTATATTTTTCAATGGTAGTGATTTTGAAAGATTTAATACTAAGCTTTCATAAGATGCTTACTGAATATACTGACTGTATAGTGGCGATATCAAAAATTGACAGCTCAATTGACAGCTTTGTCTCGATTTAATAATTTAAAATATTTGAGCCTCGAGTACCAGGATTCTCATGTGGATATCGTGGTGGGCAGGTTTTCTCGGGGTTCTCCCATTTTCCCTGCACTATATCTCTCTCTGTTTCTCTAGCTTAAACGATAAAAAAGGGACGCAAAGCCTCACTAATAACTAGCCGTGCCTCCGGGATATTTATCCAACGACAGCAGATTCTTCACCTATCATTGGAGGGCATCTCCATGCCTAGTGATCCAAGATGGATCCAGGGATAAGACGCGCAAATACAAACCAAATATTTGAGAATATTGGTCGCAGAAAGCATTCAAATATCATTTATAATTTGCAACAAAAAAGACAGTTGATTTAAGAACCTAATTATTCTAAACATGTTTTCATTTGATGGTTCCTGAGATCTTAGAACTGGCTTAAATGTTAATTTTGAATATTTCTTTAGGATTCCAAATTTTTAAATGAAGTTTGTTAAATGTACCAAGTTACTTCGCTACTAAAAGTTAAGTAGGAAAGTCATTCTTTTTTTTCTTCTTTTTTATTGTTAGATGTAGATCTCATAAACTTTATTTTTTTTTTTCATTTTTTACATTTATCTATTAAATAAATTAAATAAAGAAAGCCTATTAGAAATAAATCTGTACCTAAAAATTCTAATATCCATCGTAGAATGTTTTTTTTTTAGCCTTTTTTCTTATAAAAGTGAGACTCATAAAATCAATAATGTTCGTGTATTGCCCCTTAATACATTTTGAACCAGTACGTGGATCTTCTTGGAACTTAGTATGCATTTTACAAGAAAGGATCTACTTTTGGCGGATGAGCCTCTGTAGATTCGAAAGAGTGGATTTATACCGATATCTAACGACGATTATTAATCTGCTTTCTTAATCCTTTTGTGCGCGCGTGCTAGTATTAAGGATTTTAATGAACTTTTCAGAAAATGAGAAATTTGAAGATACTGTTCTGAAAATAAGACATTTGCTAGATATTACAGAATCTTGGAAAATTTCTATTTCTCTTTTCATTAAAACACAAAGAAAAAAAAAACATAGAAAAAAACAAGACGAATAGTTAAGAAAAGTGGGCTTCAAGTTTAATCAGAACTGTTTGTAATGTTCCATTGGAAGCTTTCTATGTGAGTTGAAAGTCAACTTAACAAAGGAATTACTTTGAAAGTTTGTTGAATGCAGGATGTTAGATGTATTAGGAGCAGAAGATTAAGTCATTTTATGTCCTACTGAATATGTAAAGAATATTGAGAAGAAACTATTCAATACTCACTCTTTAAGTTGCTGAACATTCATTCAAAGGAGGTTTTGAAGTTTCTCGGTGCTTTTTTCATTGCCAGAAGGCCAGGGTTTTTCTTAAAAAAAATAGAAGAAAACAAGACCAGAAATAACTTCGAGAACCGACGAAAACGGAAATATTTCAGATTTAGTTTTCCTCCTCTTATTCAGAATCGACTTGTAGTTCTCTGCCATTCTGGGGTTCCGACCCGTTTCTTTTTAACTCCTTCGGGATGTTTACGCACCAATGACGCAATTTGCGAACGTCCTCCGAGTTCCGATTGGCGGCCTGTCAGTCAGTCTGTCGTTGGTGCTGTCGACAAAATTGGCTCGGTGTTGAGCTGTTCTCCGTCTGGAGCTGTTCCTGTGGCCCCGGGGAATCCGGGCCGAGTCTCGGCGGTTCACAGACAGTCTTCGATGGGATGATATTCTATCGCTCAAGTCATAGGATTTTTTTATTTTGCTTCTTGAACTTTGCTGTAGGAAAAGAACTGTGATGAACTCTTACCCTTTGAGTTCCATCACATCATTTTTGTAACTAATATTGAACTTAAAGAAAAACTTACAGTATGTTATAGAGTTTCGATAATTTAGCATAAAAAAAGAATGCTATTTAGGAAAAGTAATTATTAAGAGAAAATTCTTGTTTTAGTAGAATTGATATTCATTTTAAGAAAACGGCTCATGTTCTACTCATCTTTTATTACTGTTGCTAAAAAGTCTTATTCAAAAGAAAAAAAAGTCAGCATGTCTAATTAAATTACTAATAACATCTTCTAACGGAGTAGGTTTTTAAGATACAGATTACTGATGTCCTGATTTTTAATAATAAAATTCAAATAAACCTGTTGTGAAGTTATTCTCCTAAAATTTTTGTTAATTATTTTGATTTGCTAACTTTCACTTAAGACCATTTTGAACTAAATATATGAGATGCTTTTACTAATCTTACTGAGATACTCGCAGATTTTTTACTAATAAATGTATTCTTGTACAACATTTTTAAAATTGCATGTGTTGTCAAATCAAAATAAAAATGTAATCGAATATTCACTTATTAACAGATTAATACCCGTTGAAATCTTTACTAACTTGGTCTAATTATTTAATATTCAAATGTTTATTGCAAATAGAAGTCAATATATTTAGTGTGAGTCAATTTCCCTTTGTTCCCTGAGAATACTTCAACTTTCGCCAAGCTTTTTGCAGATTTCTGCAGGACATTTAGTTAGTCACTTGATAAGCAGTATTTCAATTCACTCCATGGGTATTCAACAGGGTTTAATTCGTGATTCTGCAACAACCATTACAAATTTTTCTTTAAAGCAACATTCACGAGCCGTTGTATAACATCATTAGTGAGAATCTATTCCTTACGGGACTATATTCTTTTGAAGTAAGTATGGGTCTATAAGTAAGGTAAGTAAGTCTACAATACTTACGAAATACGAAATACGAAATTATCCAAAAGGCTAACGTAAACGTTTTAGTATCTCGTACAATTGCAAGTTAGGCTCTACGAAGAAGGATTGCACTTGACTATGACCTTTAAGAAAAGCAATAACGAAAACACTAGTAAAAAACAACAGTTGAAATTCAGTAATTTGTTAACATTGTTTAAATAAAAATTAACTTTAAATAAGTTAGTCATATTCAACTATTCTACAAATGGTTTGTTTTTTATAACGGTCATTAATCAAGAAAATTATTCTTGTTCATCAATATTTTGCTAACGTGTTTTTGTTTTATTAACGTGTTTTGATTATTATTACATTACGTTATAGATAATTTATTATGTGTTTTTGTTTTGATAACGACATGAAGACGATAATGCTTAATATTACTAATCTATCTTATCTTTTCTAGTTTCTTTATTCATATGATCGGATCTGTTCTTGTGATGTTTTGAGGAAACAACTTACTTAATTTTTATTTTTAAATGAAGCACAACTTTTTGAAAAGATTTAAAAAATTTTTAAAAATTTAAGAAATTTTTGGATTTCTAATGGTTCCCAATTTCTATGACTTGAGGAAATATCTTCTTTTTATGCTTACACAATATACAATAGATGGGTTTTTAGTTAAAAATATATTTCAGAAGATAAATTATTTGGAAACGTTTATTAGCAAAAAGTCTTTTAGATTCAAAGAAATTATGAAATAAAAAATATTAGATTTAATATGCTATCATTTCTTAAACCGAAAATATTAGATTTAATATGCTATCATTTCTTAAACCCATCATCAAATAAATGATAAAACGGTCATAACATATAAAAACTTTTGAACATTCAAGACTGTGGGATGGTTTGTAGACTAAAATATGCAGTATTTTATTAAAGAAGTTTTATAGCTAAGGTGTGTTTTTTGCTATTCCGTTATTTTTTTAAGGCGCGCTTTAGGAAATTGAAATTAACCTATATTTAAATCTATGGTATATAATATAGGATGATGCTTAATATACAGGGAAAAAGATCTGAATACGAAATAACAATGTAATCAAATGATATTTAAATAATGTCTTTAAATTATTACTTTTACAATTTCAATTTTCAGTTTTAATTAAAATTATCTCATTATTAGATTTTACTGTACTTTTTTTTGGCAGTATTAAAAATTGCTATTCAGTGTTGTTCCCAAGAGAAAATAATAACATTCTCCGTTACCTCAAAGTTAAAAAGTGAAAATTGAAAGGGTACCATGTATAAATTACAAGTGGATTTATTCCTATTGCCCTGTAGTAAATTTAAGCTTCTTAAAAATATAATATTCCAAATAACATTAATAACAATACCCTGATTAGAATTGGATAGTTCTTCCCCAGTAAGATTTAGATATTCTTTTTTCAATCCCCTTTGCCGTCAAAAAAACAATCAGTAAGGAATGTTTTTCAACCTTGGAATTTTATCAAACCCTCCCTTCCAATTCCAAGTTCACTTTATTCAATTCTGTGGAAGACGATGGTATTCCACTACAGTATTCATCCTTGGAAAGAATGTACATGGAAAGGATGTATATGGATGTACATGGATATACTTAGGTAACTTCCAAAGACGGTATATATGGTATAAATGATACATTAGATGAGTAAATGATTATCTCAAAGAATTTTAATCTTTAAAAATAAAATAGACGTTTTGAAATAGATATTTTTAGTTAAAAGATATTCTTTTATTTGCTATTTTTAATAAATAAAAAGTTTTTCTATTTTAACACTATTTAAAGTTTTCTTATTTAAATGAATTGCATCAATGCCTTCATTTCTTTCCAGTTCTTTTTCGCGAGCATGGGGTTAGTTTTCAAATTTTCATTTTATCCCATTGGATGGTGACTGCAGGATACTTTACCTCCTATCAAATATCACCTCCGCCAAATATCGTGATTTCCATTGAGTTCTTACAGTTACTTAGAAACACAACCGCTGGATTCTTTGTGCTTTCTTTTAAAATTAAATATGATAATTTTAAGAACGATTTTAGATAATTTTTTTGTGATTTAGGTAAAATGAATTGATTCATGTTCGCTTAAAAATCAATTCATTTAATCATTAACTATTTTTATCAGTTATCTGTTGTACAAGAGCCTTGCATTCACTTCTTTTCATGCCGTTTGATTATTTGCGACTTCTTTCTGCTTCGTCTTCCATTTTTACTGATTATGATTAAAGTATTTAAGGTAAATTAACTAAATTGCTGATTCTTAATTCGTTGTTTTTTCTATTTTCAACGGAAACTGCAAATATAGAGAAAAAAAAAATTGCAGAAAAATGTTCATATAAAAATATTAGATGACATTATTATTGTCATCTAATATTTCTATAAGAATACTAGGCCATCCCCCTGTCTCCCCCTGGTAAAAATGAGATAATCCAAGAAGAATCGATTCTAAGCGGTTAGGGCAAAAAGTGATATTTTATTCCTTTTTGAATGAACTCATTATTTGATAGCGCGCGAACAAATAGAATAAAAGTAGGAATGGATATTGGGGACCAGCAGTAGTCCAATGGTTATCGTTCCTGACTGCGAGGACGAAGGTCTTCGGTTCGAATCCCGTATAAGGCAGAAAAAAAAAGGAAATTTTATAATCTGATTTTCTCAGCAAGGAAAAATAACAATTAACAATTGCGCCGGACAGACAGGGAAATAAAAGATTTTAGTAATATAGATTATGTCTAGTATTTTGTGTTATTATTCTACTTTCTCCAAATAGTTAATTTAAACTTTAAAAAAAATCGTTTTCAGTAACCTTCGACCTTTTAATTAAGATTATATATGTCTGCATCTGTTATCATACGTCAGACGTTTCACGAAGTTCTACATCTTTATTTTCTACCATACTCTGCCAAAAGCATTTTTTCCCTCTTATTTTAATCCATTAACGCCACACTTTGTTATTATTTTATTAAAATACTCCACGTAAATAAGAGGCAGCAGAGGGCCGATACCAGTTCGAAATGTTATGAATGGAATCCAAGTAAGTTCCAAAAGGGCAACCCGACCACAAATGTGATTTTAATAGTAGTTTTTTTTTTTTCTCCATCTTTTTTTTCTCATTCCTTAGTGTTTAGGAACAGCGAAGTGAAAATAGAGGTAACGGCGATACACTTTCGGAATCTGCTGGTATTTACAGGGCTGTCATCCGTCGCTGGCAACTCCCGTGGAATGTGTCCAGCGCCGGGTGCCAGAGAAGAAGCCGTCTTCGTTTCATCCCCGCTGAGAAAGTTCGGTCTCCCTCGCCTCGCGAGAAGATCCTCAGATGACAATGAGAAGCTCTTGGAAGACTGCCATTGACTTACTAATTGCCACTGCGCTTTGTAGATGGAACGGGCAAAAGCAAACCAATTGGCAACTTCGAGGAGGATCACAGTTACTTGAGTCGCATTAATTAGATGCCAATAGCCCTAGCAGCGGTTATAATTGCCGCTACAAGTACGTCGCCAAGGATAAGACTGGGATTTGGCTTGGAGAGTTTACGGCGAGAGAATTTTAATTCAAATTCACAACAATTAAAACCGCAACAGGAAATTACAAAAAAAAAAAAAGTAAATCCATTACATTCACTAATTATTCGACTTCAGCCATTTTCACTTTTACTGATACAAATTAAAAATTCCCATCAATAATTTTTTATAGATACTTCCAGTAAAAGCAGTATTTGTATCTCTTCAGAAAATCATAATAAGAGTAATTAGTGTCTTAAGGGTTATTAATTGAAAGTAATTTTTAATACAGCAATCCCTTTTCATGATAAAGGAATAACTTAATAAAAATAACAAGAAATTAACATTTTCAAAATAAATAACGTACTCTGTAGGTTTGCATTAACTTTAAGTGTATTAATAAATGATAATATAAAGGAAGTTTCTGAAACAATTCCATATCTCAAACTAACAATGGAACCGTAGAACAGCCGTTTCGTGTTTGTTGATATTCATCATCCAACGTTTTCAGTCTCCGTTAGATTCTACGGTTGGTAAGGATGAAGAAAACATACGAGGAAAATCGTAACCTAAATAAACAATCCTTTGTCCAACTGCTGATTGGCAAGATCATTATTGCTCTAATATAGAATTATAATTAGATCAATATAATAAAGAAATCATAAAGTTAAAAGAAATCTGAAAAGTAAAACAAAATAAATCTTCTTAAATTCTTTTCTTCTGTTCTGTAGATGCAATGCCTTCCTTAACATTAGATGGATACAGATGTTTACCAATCGGCAGATTAAGATATTGTACTTATTGTTTATTCTTTCTGAAAAAAAAAAAACAATATTGTAAACATTACAAGACTTACTTCATATTTCCATAATTTAATTCCTACATTCAAAGTTTAAATTTTATTTCTAAGATTAAATTTCAAATCAGATAAATCACTGCTTATTTTGTTAATCTACAAAAGAATATAATTGATGGACTCTTTAAATAAAATGCCTCATAAGATGGATGTAGAAGCATGAAAGTCTTTCCAGATCTACGCATTACAATTTAATTTTAAAGTGCATTATTCTTTGAATTATTTAAAGTTTCATGTTTAGTCTCACACTAAACATTACTGAACAACAGTCGAATTATTGTTCTAGGTACTAGAAAAACAAAAACAACCTAAATTTCTGTCAAAATCGGAACAGAAATTTTATATAATTATCCTACCATCTTTGACACCAATTTTCAGAATTTGAAATGATTGTGAATAATAATAAAATTTGAATTTGTAAGCCTTGATACTATAAAAAGGGAAAAGTAATAACAGTAATTTTAGCAACTTTTAACACTTTTTGTTAGTTGAAATATTTAGATATCTCATATTTAGATCTTTCCTTTAAACTTAATATTTATCTATTAGATTCGAATGATTATTATTTGAAATCCTACATAATAGTGGACACCCTGACTATATTAAAGCACTGTGAAAAGACTGAAAATGTTGATGATGGCTGTTCATGACCATATTCTCAATTACACTTTCATGGCTTAGTTTCTAATACTAGCTCCTTCACTAGTCAAACTGAAATCCATTCTAATTTCCCTCTGTCAATTGGCTATCGTAATGTGAGCTTTGCAAAACCAGAAATAACACGTTGTCATAACCTCCATGTTGAAAGTTCATTAATATGAATTAATCAAATCCGGACTAATTACAAAAGCCTAATTAGTAGTTGCCACTTAATTACTGAACCTTTGAAGTCGGCTGGGAAAATTCATCACGTTCTTGGAGCCAATCAGAAGTGTGTGAGCTTCGCTGGTGGCCAATCGGATTGCAGGAAAATTCAAACAGGAAATCGATGGTGCAGCCTGTCCATTTTCGTTCTGTTAATTGGATTTAGGTTTTTGGGTAGTAACTCATTCTTTAAGGGCTTGCAGGAACCTTATTAAGTCACGATGAAGAAGTGCTGAACTTAGAGTCCACTTATTTTTATGACGTTATTAAAATATTCTTTCTTTTTTTTTACTTGAAAAATTTAAGTACTTGGGGAATTACAAAAGAACTCTTTTTGAAAGCTAAATTCCTCTCTCCCCTCCAAAACAAACAAACAAACAAACAAACAAACAAACAAACAAACATTTCCTCTTCTCTTTCCATCATACACAAGTACACACACACAATTAAAATTGATATATAGACATATATATATATACATACAGGTAACCCCCGTTGATTGCGACCCAGACGAGTGCGAATTCGTTATAGTAGGAGCTTTTCTTTTTTAACTGTCAACAATATTAATTGTTAAATAAAACATTATTACTATGAAGGGTATATATTTGTTACTTACATGAATTAATATAAGTTATATATAATTACGATTTATCATAATACCGACAAATTTACATAATAAACGTAGATAGACCCAGCAAGAAATACTAGATTCTTTTTTGCAACGCGGAACAAAGTGATTAAATATTTTTTTTTTCAGTTTCTTTTCAATGTTATATTACTTTTATGCTACGTAAAACATTTATTTTCATATTAATAATGTTTATTTTATCAATAAAGTGTTTTTTCATATTCTAAAATGATTTTTTTTTAAATCCCCCGTTGATTGCGACCTTCTCTGGAACGTACCTTCGCAATCAATGGGGGTTACCTGTACATTCGTATAACTAATATAATACGGAAAGGTCGATATATAATAAAGGTCTTATACATAGGTAAGAGATAGATAGATAGATAGATAGATAGATAGATAGATAGATAGATGAGGAAAAAAAAGTTTGAGAAAAGCAGAGAAATTTAATGATACATATTTTTTTCTTTCTTTTCCTTAAAAAAGTAAAGCTTTTGGGCATCTTTGAAATCTGTAAGAAAAGCCGTTGTTTTCTATCTTTCTCTTTCATAAAAATACACTAAGAAATATACACATACATACACACATACTTACAAAAACACATAAACATAGATACACAGAAATACCAATCTGCATCATCTATCTAAAAATACATACATACATAGATTACATATCTACAAAAATACAAAATAATTAAATAATATATATTAGATTTGATTCTTACAAATGTTTAAAAAAATACAAATACACACATAAACAAGATAAAAACAAAAATGCACTAAGAAAAAATCTGGTTGGGTGTATGAATCATTGCTCAAGCAATCTTTCTTCAAAAGTGTGAGTGATGCTACAAACCATTTTTTAAATATGTTTTACTCTTGAGAAGCCTATCGGTTTCACAAAAGGAAAACAAAAAACCAAACAAAACTGAAGATTAAGTTATGTAATTAAACTTTTCATTATCAGTGCGTTGGTTGTTGACCGGAAGCATTTGCTGACCTAATCTGTTTCAAAATCTCGAGAAATCCAAATTGGATCGCTCGAAATGCCATTAAATTTTCAGTTACTTTTAAGTAGTTCTCGAATAAATGAAGAGTCTTGCTTACTTCAATTCACGGTGTAGCTTTACTTCGCATAGTGTAAGTAAAAGTAAATTCCTTAGATACTGTTTATAAAAGTAGAAACATAGAAACAAAATTAAATACATTTTCATGTTCCTTTAAAAACAAGATTACAAGTTTCAAAATGAGTTTTCAAAGTCATCTTACATCAGCAATAACCAGATTTTTGAAAAATCGGGTGGCACACTAAACGTTTTTCCTAATATCCCACGGCACTCCAAGCTTTTTCGTTGCTTTACTAACATATTCCATCCCGTAAACAATTGTGCAAAAGTAAACAAGCACATGAATTTCCTCACTAATGTTCTTTTATTAATGAGTTTTTTATTATTTGCTTTGGAGGCTCCACTGCAATTCGGATGATTAAACAAACCCATATTTCTCATTGAATTTTAAAAATGATGTAATTATTAAAGACAATTTATTTTATTTTATCAAAATAAATGCTAAAAAATCTGCTTCCTTTGATGTCTTTAATTATTAATAATGCTTTTTATATGGATTATTTAGTAATAGAGATCCCTTTGTTATAATGCTGACATGATTCATGTATTGACATAACATTGTAACAACAAATAAGTTTGTTGACTTCTCATGTCTTTACAATTTGTTGGGTTTTCAACCATTTTTGTTTGTTGTTTGTTAAGTAGATTCTATTCCCATTTATTTATGGCTTGAAAAAGGGGAAAAAGGGAGATTTCCCGAAAATTTGCTTCATGTATTTAAAATAAATATTTTTAAATACTCATGGAAGAAAGGTACGAAGTTATTTATATCTTTTCTAATACATTTAAAGATGAAACGGAGTAAGATTATTGAAGAATAGACAGCATTGACTGATGATAGCTAGCGAGCTTGAAACAGCTATTCTGATTCCCATTCAAACTTAGAAATCAGTTGTGATATCAATAAAATAATATAAAAAATATCGTATTTATAATACATCATTATATCACATCAATACCATCATTAAGCGACTTATAAATAATAATAATATTCTTAGAAGAATAAGAACACCGCTGCTTTAGCGTATTTTATATGCATCTAATCTAAAGTTAACACAGTTTTATTTTAAAAATCATTGAGTAATTTTTCAAACTATTTCATTCCATTATCATTTATGATTAAAAGCGTCTTGCATAATCGTCTGTTATAGACGAGATGCTGACGATGGTCGTATGGTTAACCTCGCAGCCTAATTCAGGAGCCTTCGTAACACTGATCAAAAACGTTTATTTTTACCGACATCGGAGCTGCTGCAGGTTTTTGAATGAGTGGTCGTGTATCTGTTTAGATGCGACCGTTCGCTTACAATTCCTATTATAGGAAAACACTTTAAAATGTCCTGTATGTAGATCGAAATTCAATCTCATGTTTTAGACCTGCGGGGTAATATAGGATATTGTAATATTTTACTCTAACGTTTCTCAGTTCTTTGTCCATCTGTGCTTAAGACAAACCAAAAGTATTTATCCTATAAAGAAACTTTAGCAGAATGAATACATTCTTATAAGAAAGATCTCTGAAAGTTCATTAACAATCCAAATACCACTTTCGGTTGTCGTATCTCTGTAATCAGAATAACCGAAAAACTAATTATCCGACAAAGCTTACATTTTAACAGAAGTTTAATAAACTTATAAAACACCCCTATTAATTTTGGTTTCTAAATATTCCTTTTCATTTTGGTGTATACAGGTATTTTTTTTATATTCTTTTTTTTTTATAAATAAATCACTATTTATCTAACAAAATTAACATTTTAATAGAGTATCCTTATAATTAAGATTGAATTGAATAGATATTGGTCTAATGGAAGTTCTGTTTTTCTCCATTTTTTAATTACTTTTTTTCATGCAGGTATTCGGAAGTTGGCACTTCAACTATATAGTTTCTTGTAACAACCATACTTACATTTTCAAATTATTCAACACCTTTAAGCCGTTGAGAAAGAAAGGACCTTTTGTTGAAAGTTTTAGGATCTTATTAGTTGTGTACCTCCATTTGGCGTCTAAAAGCTTGAAACGCTTCACAATTCACCTACGAACGAATTGTTGGTTTTTCAAAAATGGAACGTAAAGAGATTTACGTCGCAGCGCAGCCTGGTGGGACAATTTGTTTTGGGGCCGAAGTTATAAGCCACTAAGAAATGCGGTGTTGGGTAGCTGACAGTGTGTCCCTGGCTGACACTAACGACTCGCGCGCTATTGTTTAGCGGACAGAAGCAGAGGTAGTAGCGCAGTTTAGAGACCCCGGCTGTTTGCGTCACGTGGCCATGAGTTAATGTTGTTGGACGTCTGCCGGTCCACTTCCATTATTGCTTGGCCGAAACAAACGCCGGGAAGGCTCGGGCGCTTCTTTCTGCTGTCTCCCGGTTTCTCTTTTCTTAAATATACGTCGACCGATTTGTAGATGTCGTATATATTTCGGTGTTCTCGCTGAAAAGTGGTAAGTCGCATGCGGTGGCCTGCCGGAGTTAGTGCGCCCCTTCCGGTTCTACGTTACGCAGCCCCGAATTGGTGGAATTGTTTGCATAGTAGTATTTGTTTAACCAACAGCAAAGTTTATGGCCGAAGAAAACGACGGCGGCGCGCCTGCATTCGAGTCACACTTCTCCGATCGGCGAAGAAACAGACAACAAAAATGTCCACTTAAAAGAACAATATACAAACTGCGAAACTAAAGAGAGAAGTAAAAGGAAAAAAAAAACTTGATCGAAACAAGACATGTCCATTTTTCATTGACGCGTAGAACTCTTTTACGTAGGGATTCTAAAAACTCATAAAAACCTCAATAAACCTCATTTCGTTTGAATAATATACAACGTTGTATTAATTTTCAATATGCAGTTATATTATTATAATAATTTCAATTATTTTCTTTTTCTTTACAATTAGTGTGGTTGTATTGCTCGTTAATGCTATGTTTTCTTTGTTAAGTATTCTTATGTTTTATTTTCTGTTTTTGGCATTTTTTATTTTTAATTTTTGGCTTGAGAAAGAAGTCGCCGTTAAGACTTCGAAAATTTGCCTTAGTACTATTACGTGATTTGGTGAAGTAAAGTTATTTTAATTAATATGTATAGCCTATGACAAGGTCTTTATTGTAATTTGTTCTTATTTGACATGAGGAAAGCATTTTACAGAGCTAGTATTCACGGGTAGTTTTCGACCCAGTTTCCATCAAAATCAACAAAATGAGAGCATGTTGATAATGTTTATCTATAATTAAAATTCTAGCATAGTGAGGTCTGTAATATATAACTTATGATGCTTTATCGGTAACGATTTTGAAGTTTTATTTTATTTATTTATTTATTTATTTATTGTTTTTTGCTCTTAGCTCCTTACTAATTGATCGGATATGTATCAAAATCAACAGATATTTTCCTTTTAGCAAATTACATCTACTTCTACTTTTTTTTTTTGCTAATTAAAAGCATCTCTCTCTAAAATTTCAGCCTCTTGGGTTGTGTAGTTGTTGAGTTATCTTGATAAAATGAACTGACCAGAAGGCAAAAATTCGACATAAAATTATATTTTAAGCTTTTCTTATGTATCATTTAAATCTGGACTTAACATTCGCTCATTTTTTGGGAATAAATTAGACACTTTGACAAGGAATTTCTCTGTTTAAAAGAAATAAAATATATCACAGTTCTCAAAAATAGTTCTAATTCTCTGTCTTTTTGCTGCTGTGAAAGTTTTTCTTGACAATATTTTCTTTTCTGAATTCGGAATACATTACCATTCTTTTGTGAACTATTTACTTTTAATTAAATTACAATGAGGATTTCAAATTACTCAAAAATAAATTCAAAAACCCTTACCCAGTTACAGGAAAAGGATCTATATTAAGTTAAAAACATCGGAGAAAATGTTTAAAAATGAAATAAAAGGCAGTGGAATTGAAAAGATTGAAAAATTCTACTAGAAAATAGTTTATTCCAAAATTTTTGCCGCTATTTTAATCTATTTATTTTCTTAGTATTTGTGTTTGTTTTTGTATTTTTATTTGCATGTGTTTATGTTCTTCTAAAAATTTAGAACTAGAGAAGGCATATTCTTGAAATTAGACTTACGTATAGTTAAGGGGCTTTTATTACATAAACTACAGATAATGTTATCAGGGAGAATATAATAAGTTTAAATGTGTGGACATATTGGAGTGTAAAGGTGACAAAAGTTCTCATAAAAAAGCAGTATTTGTAAAACATTTAACTTTTAATGAAATTAAACAATTGACTCCTAAACAGATTAACAATGCATCCTAATCTTTTTTTAATCCAATTTTTAATTTGCGCTTGCTTTGATTTGATTAAAATTAACTGAATTTAGAGACAGGCTAAGTTTTATATGGACTATTGTTAGGCAGTTAACAATAACTTTGACGTATGCTTTCTTTTTATTATGTCGGCGCAACAATGAACAGTGCTAGTTAAATTGATTGTTATAACAGAAAGCATAACTCAGGTCATTGTTAGCCACTTAACAATGGTCATAAGAAATGACCATAAAGCTTATCCATTTGCTGATTTCAACATTTTAGTCTACTGATAAGATTGGCACACTTATAATCCCGTTTTTTCTGTCACGTAGGTTAGAATCGTTAAAATCTAATTAAAATCTCATTAAATCTCATTAAATTATCATTAAGCACAACAATCGCAACAATTGCGTCTTTTACATTCGCAACAATCACATTTATAATGCAGCTCTACAACAATCGCAACAATTGCGCATTTTGCATTCGCAACAATCACATTTATAATAATAAGGAATTTAAAGCAATATCAATGATATTTTCTTATCAGTAGACGTTGCGAAGCATTGTGATTGGTTTTCTAATCGCTTTCCCTCCCTTGTTTTATATCCATTTCGAAAATGGACATTTTGAAATTTCTTTGAAAATGTTGTCATATTAAAAAACTTTTACTTTATATTTTTTCATGACTTTAAAAATATGACGTTTTGAGAAAAGTAGATTTTATGTTCTATAAGAAGCCCTTTGTATCGTAATGAAAATAAAAATTTCTTGGGACTCATTTCAATTTTTATATCTTGATATCTCATTTTTACTTAAATATTTTATTTGACTCTTTATACCACCGATTGGTTACAATTTATATATTTGCCGATGAAATTTTAATGCAGCAAGTACTTTATATGCTTTTGTAATTGCTGTATTAATTTGCCTAAACCATAGATGAATCGTTAGCGATGATTTATCGCATATTTTTGAATTAATTTGCGGGATTTATGCATTTAATATATTGTGAATAACGTAGAGTTCAGATCATAGTATGTTAATAGATATTGCTTTTCTCTTGGTCGTACATAATTCGATGAAGTTGGCTTAATCACATTTTTTTGTGCGAATATAAGCTTGAATTTTGCTTTCTATAATGGAAGTTATTATCCACAAAAAATAAGAGCCAAAAACTGCATTTAATATGATAAAACGAAAGTTGAAACCGAGAAATTAAACCATAATATAATGTTTTCTATGTACATTAGAACCGCAGGAGGAATTGTAGGCCATGTTAATTGAATACACAAATAACTTAAACTTCGATGAGAGATTTCTTACTTCGGATGAATTTCGTCGATATTTCGGCTCGGTCCCTTGAGCCTTCGTCAGGAAGCGTTTGAGAGTTATATTACAAATAAATTCTGTATTCTTATTTTGTCAACGTCAATGTTTTGGTGCGGATGATTTCTTATCCTTCTTGTCCAAGAGACAATGTAAACCACACCGGTGGTTTAAAAAAAATTTGCAACCTAACTCTCCAACATATCCTGACGAAGGTTCAAGGGACCGAGCCGAAATATCGAACGAATTTCACCCGGGGTAAGAAAATCCCTCATCTCGAAGCTTATATTATTTGTATATTTAATTTTTTTAAGTCCTCAATGAATTAGATTATTCACGTTGATTTCACTGCAGCATCTGCAAGGTTTTCACTTCGAGGTTTAGGGTACACTTTCATCATTGGGCAAAGTAGAATAATAGCTTTCCAGATGCTATTCAGAGAAGTTCCCGTGATCTCAGACTTTTTTTCAATTGACTCCAACTAAATCAGACCATATTCAAATCCCAAACAATGCATCGAGCTCAAATATGCGTTTTTTATCATGCAGCTGATTTCTCTAACGTTGTTTAAAAAGCTTTTTAGCTCGAAATGAATCGCGCCCAAAGAAATAAATACACTTTTCCACATATTTCTATGATTTTGTATTCATATTTTTCTTATTTTCTGTTACTCGAATATATTGTATTATAGATTTAGATCGCCTAGTTTGGTCCTGAAGGAGGAGTGAGACATGGTACTGTATAGGTCCTTTTTTTGAGGGATTTCCTCACTCCGGGATGAGATATTTTCTCGATATTTCGGCCCCGTGCCTCGGGCCTTCTTCGGGAGATGTTTTAAAAATCAATCACATGAAGGTGAGCGCATAACGAACGACTTTCGTCGTTAGTTCCTCGGATGAGTTGCTCATGTTGTTTGATTCCGAGCGAAGGGCCACCATTTGCTCGGAATCACATAGTTGTACTAAAATACGGTAAAAGGACATTTTACCGTAATTTAAATAATAATTTAATTTAATTTTATTTTATTTATTACTGGTGAATTGATTTTTTTCTATATGTACAATTTGTGTAAAAAATAATTCTAATAATAACTTACATTCTGAATAGAATTTATTTACCATTGCTAATTCTAAGATTAAAAAATTAATAATTGTAGATAAGCTTTCTAAGATAAAAATAAAAAATAAGATAAAGCGATTGTATGTGCAAACTCAATAGAAATCCTCCTTTTAACAATCTAAACTTAGCTATAACATTTCAGCTTTCTAGAATTCGTAGTTTTGGAGTTATCGTACTTACAAACCGAAATGCGCTTTTTGTCTTTCAAATTGCATTTTGAAACGATTTTGTTCTGACTTTGTGTTTGCAATATTAAGGGATATTACAAAATTTTCACTGTTTTTTCTGTAATTTAATGTAGGGGAGGGCATAAGAAGTAATTTAAACAACGTAGATGAACAATATTAATAGACACAACTTGAATCCCCTGTTTTCAGAACGACATCTGCTGGAAGAGAAGCAAATTCCATTAGTTCTGAACACTTGTTTCCACTTTCAATGATATGCAAGAAAGTCACTCTTCTTGTTTCAGACAGTAATGGAATTGGCACTTAGCGTCTTTTGCTTTCCAAAATAAACTGCCTTTCCAAATCCTTTTTACGGAAATTTTGACAAGCACTGCAAATCTTCCTCCTGTTAACACCGAAATCCAAAGAAACGATAAGGAGAAAACGGAAAAAAAGAAAACGGAATACGAGGCAGAACGATATTTCTTACTGATGCACAAGACCTTCTGACCCTGGTATACAATCCTTCGATTGTTCCTATGTATTTTCTGTTAACTCTGCCAACAGGAGCACCCTAGCAAGGGAATGGGAAAAAAAAAGAAAAAACTGCTCGCCCACATCTCCTTTTCCCTTTCAGCCAGAGGAAAGTTTTTGGCACGGAAAAATCGAGAATCAGATAACAATCCCATTTAATGCAAAACCTGCCAACGAGGGTATTTTGTGAAATAAGGCGACACACGAGCGAATTCTTATCTGAAATCTTCGAAGGAAAAAAAAAATGCTGGCCTCCTAAATCGTAACTTACACCAATATAATAAAAAGGAATTCCATTTGACCCTAGTTCCTCTCAACATTAGAAGGAACTATCTGTTTCTTGGGAATAAACCCGATAGCAGTCACACAACACACACACACATAAAAACCTGCTTTATCAACTAATAGATTTTGTTCCTTGTACCTTAAAATAAATAAATATACCATTAATGAAAAGAAAGATAGTGCTTAGCTCCTATGGGAATCATGCTACAAAAGAATAAGCAAAAACGGGAATAAAGATTCAAGCATTGAACAATAGGTTTTACGGAATATGTAGAATGGATTTACTTGCTTTTATCTATTTACTTTGAATGGAAAGATTTAGAAATAAATCCATGGAATAATAACTCTCTAATTTTTTTTCCTGATAAGGGAGAGAAAGAAAGGATGGTCTAAGATGGTGGGTCTCATACGCCTATGGGTACCCTTAATAGGGGCACTAATGTACGTAGTTGAGTTGGCCCCCGGCCTCAGACTGCAATGTGGAAGACTGTAATATGAGGTCCTGTACTTACTACAGATGTTTTGTTTTTTGGTTACAAGAAAACCTGCTGTATTTTGTTTTGGTTTCTCTGGCATATATCAATCAAATCGAACTCTAATGCCGTGGAGGAGCTTACGTCTGGAATTGCATCCAAAATGGCGGAAATGCAAAAGAGAAAAAATACTTCTTTCATACTGTTCTATTCCTTCAGTAAAATGTGTAACTGACCGATATTCTATCTCGGTTGAAAAAAAAATAACAACCACTGGCTTAAAGAATGCTGTAATGCAACCTTCCCCAAGCATTTCATCGTTTAACCATTTCGTAATTGTGATTAGGTAACCCAATTTCCATGACATCTATTGCCTTACCATGTCACAATTGTACAAATCAAAAAATATAATTATTATCAAAGTAAAATAAATTTGATAAACATATTTTCTTTGGTCACTGTTTCTAATTGTAAGTCTTATGTTTTCTGCACGTACACTTTTTTCCTTGTGAACAAGTTACTAATTGGGTAAATTAGTGATTGTTTCGTTATTTCTGAATTATGAGATTCAGTTTCAATTTGAGTTTTAAACATTTCATGCACAGTTTTTCTAGGATTGATAATTTTCATCCAGATATCAATTGGGGTGAAATATCTTGGGTCCACGGGTGACGTTCAGTGCAACCAGAGGGTTGATCTCAATTATAGAAACGTTAAAAATGGGAAACTTAAGATATTTCAAACTTCACAAACGCAATAGTCCGAAATGATTTACCATATTTACTTTATCAAACTTATATATGTAATCACAGCAACGTTACATGATTAAAATATAATTATTAACAAATTCAAATGACTAAGATTTCTACAGTTCAATAATATTACGACCTTTAGTTGTAAATTTCTCCAATTACGATATTGTAAATCATGATAGAATTATTCAATTAGAAATGTAGTTGTAATAATTACACACATGGTGTGCTTGCAGTGACATTTAGAGCAATTTCTCACTCGTTACAAATGACACCGTTGATCTATATTTGAGCAAATATAATGTTATAATGAGATTACATCGACGGGTACCTAGAACTTGACCACAACAATAACCTGCAATTACGATTCGTCAGACTCGGAAAAGAGTGGTAAAATGTCCAATGTGTACTTATCAGCAGGACTATTTGGCTTTCCCGCTGTTAGCCTGGCTACTAATATTTGTTAGAATGTAATAAGCCAGACGCACTATTTGATCAGCAAGCAAGTTTTATTATCCATTAGGGATTGACTGTACAACAGCCTAGCATCTGCTGTTTCCTAATTCGTATCATTCGTTCAGTATTACGCTGTAAATAGGAAAATAAAGCAACAAATTTGCATTCTCGGTAATTTCAATCTTTATTGGGTTTTTTTTAGTTACTTTGTTTGTATTATTTTTTTTTTTTTTAGTTATTTATAAAGCATATTCTTTTTTTATAAGTATACAGTCCATAGTTATTCTTTATTTCTTCTCTCGTAATATTCATATTAATACAAAAAAAACCAAACGAACATCAATAAATGTATTAATATAAAATATATTTATTAAATCAACAAATTTCCGAGAAGATAATAATTTCTTCCCTTTATCAATCCTAAAAATATTACAAAATTTCGATAATATTTATTGCAAAATTTCGATAGTAATATTAATATATTAAAAGAGAATTATTGCATACCGGTATTCTCTTTTGTTGCACATAAAATAATTGAGATTTCTAAAAACAAAAATATTTTTTTGATAATGGTATCCTGGAAATAAACTTTTGTAAATTTCTTTTTACTCTTAAAATAATTTAGCTAAAATAGTAATGCTAATAAAACTTTTTTTTTTTCTTAATTATATTTTTTTTATAACCGTAAAATGTTTCTTATTTATTAGTTTGTTAAAAGAATTTAACTTTGTTTAAAAGAAATTTAAAGAAAAAATAATTTGCGATATAAATGTTATAGTTATTTTAAGCCTATATACCAGAAAAGATATGTTGTTGTTTGTTGGTATTTTAATGGCGCAAAAGCAGCAGTGGCTAAGCTGCGCCTCCAGAAAAGATAAGCTTATACAATCAGGCAGTCAGTCTGTGTGTCTGTATTTGTACATGTATGTCCCTCTTTTGAACCGCTAGATGAATCTTCTTGAAACTTGTCATGCACACTTAAGGACAAGACACGGTCTAACTTTTATATCTTTATTTTTTCTTTCCGTGTGGTCTTTACTCGAGGTATTAGCGGGAGAAGGAAAGAAAGAATTTCTGTCGATATCTCAAACAATGGATATTCATTCGCTTATAAATCCTCTGACTACCTCAGGAGCTATAATGTAATTGGATTCAGACAACTTAAGAAAGTAATAATGAAGTCCAATAACGCACTCTTTAAACATGAAAAAATTAAGTATTGACATGTTTCAGGTACCCGTTAAAACGGTACCTATCTTCAGAATAAAGCCAAAGGAAATAAACAGTTAACAGTTTTCAAAAGCAAGCAGGAACCAATCACCAATCCCGTAATATAAGACCGTCAGGGTTCAGCCTATCCATGGACCCTGACGGTCTGTATCTTACGGGATTGATGATTGGTTACTGCTTGCTTTTGAAAACTGTTAGCTGTTTATTTCCTTTGTGTTTTTATTCTGCTGATAGGTACTGTATTATTAACGGGTACCTGAAACATGTCAATACTTAATTTTTCTTTAAATTTTTCCGTGTTTAAAGAGTGCGTTATTGGTCTTCATTGTTTGTTTTTATTCTTAGCCGCGCATCAAATTATTTAGTAACTTAGGAAAGTATTTGCGAATGTAATTAATTTTTTCAGCAAACGAAAAAAAAGTATGTAGCATTCAGCAGATATAATTAAAAAAAATTGTAGAGATATTTATATTATTTTCACGACTTTAAAAAAAAGGAATGACGATTTTTAAGAAAAGTAGACTTCACATTCTTTCTGGAATTTCATTATTTATTATAAATGTGCGACCTGTCGTTGAATTATGATTGTTAAGGTAAGTATCGCCACTTTATGTAGCGGTTTGGCAAAGTTTAACTTCATTTTTCTCCTTATTGCGAGATGCTGATCTTAAGACCTTGCGTGGTCTCTTAAGAAATTTGATCAATACAGCTCAAAGAAAATAAAAGAAGGCCTGTATTTTGTCACCCAAATGTTAAATAGAAGATCCCATTCATCTTGAAGTATAAACGAGACAGGCGAACAAGATGAGCTATTCTTTGGTTTAATTGGCCCGCAATCGTCCTGTTCCTTGCTTCCTCTATATCTAGCTTCCAACTCTTTGCTTTCAGTAACCCTTTTCAGTAACCCCCATTCATTTTTGTTGGAGACTAAAGGAATACACGAGCACGACAAACAACGCTTTTGTTTGTGACATCCTTTGCTCTCCTTTCCAATGTGGCATTCCAATACCTCCTCTTTGCGTCGACCACATAGAACATACAATCTAAGGAGAAAACAGCCGGCATTCAATACTACCTATCTCTGCCGCGTGAATATCGCGGTTTGGGATTTGTCACCATTTGGGAATACGAGAGGCAACTTTTCCAACTCGGGCGTGTTACAAAGGCAGGCACTGTTCGGCATGAGGACAATCGCAACGTTCTTTCGCTTGCTGGTAGCGAAACTGTTCGAATTCGTCGGACCGTAAGGCGGTTTAGTCACGCATAACTGGACACTTTCCGAAGAGCCTGCCTGTACACAAACAGACACGGAGATTTGGAAATAAGCGTTCGCCATAGCTCTTTCTGAGTTACGGCGGAATTTCGACCGTCAACCTTAACACGCTGAGTCAGTTTCTGCGGTGGGGATTATTGAATGCGAAGGCCCTTACTGGTTAAAATGCGATGCAAAATTTTCTTGCCGAAGCAACGATTATTTCTCGCTCTATTGGAGACACCAGAAGAGAGGCGCTGAGATTCAATGCAAACCATTTTGAAACGTCAAGAGAGAAATCAAACAACTCATAAACAAAAGAGATAATAGAATTACAGATGGGCTGTTACTGAAGTTCAGAAAATTGGACGCCGTAACTGTAACTTAATAAAGTTTGTTATTATAAGATGAAAGGCAGTCCATGCTTCAGGTTTGTAGGCTGAAGGCAAATAAATCAATATTTTCCATTTTACAACTATAAAGAATTCGTAACAACAATGGAAATATTAATTTAGTGAAATAATATATTAGTTCAAATACATCAATAATCCTTCACTGACAATAAATAAATTACAACGGCAAATTGTTAGGTCTTACCAAGTTTTGCAGGAAATACATATTTTCTTTCCACATCGCAACCGGAAGTTACCAAAATTAGTGTGTTTAGAAAAAAGTTTATTAAATAGCTTTAAAATTATAATTGATAATTATTAATAGAAAGATGAAGGTATAAGTAACATTATAAGGCTAACTTTAATAAATTGTTATTTAAAATGCATGTTTTATTATTATATATCATTATATTTTAATTTTAAACTGTTAAAATTCTTTTTAAATATTTGATACATTACTTATCCACTAAGTAAACCATAACAAAGATATTTAAATTCTCATTTTGGATATTTGGGATATTCCTTTGATAGTAACTATTTAAAAAAAAGGCTCATAAACTTTTTTATATTTTTAACACTCTTTTGAGTCAGTCCTTTTGTTATCAATATGAAAATAGTTGTTTTCCTATTGAAAATTGTTCAATACCTATCAAAAAAGTTTGCATCATGAAGTAAGTTACTTGAAACTTGACAAGCATATTTACAGAAAAGAGATGATTTAACTTTTGCATTAGGAATTTTTTTTTCTATATGAAGAAATTTGGAAAATTTGCCGAAAAAAAATCCATATAAAAAACATTAGAAATGAAACAATGCATTTCTGTTACATCTAGCAATACATATTAATGCATGTCATTTGCTCATGATAAGAAAAAAGAAAAAATAATTTTCGGAAAATCAAAAATTTATATTCTGCAGATATTTTATAATTTATAAAAACATCCTTTACAGTGCTTTTACGGCTTTCAAAACAAAAAAAAAAGTACAATAAGTAAATTAATAAAAGCCTAAAATGAAAAAAAGACATAAGGAGATTGCACATTTCATTCATGCCTTAAACTAACGTCAACGGGAATCTCGGACAGCTGTTTCGTCCTTATTTAGGACTCGTCAGCCAGATTTAGCCATATCGACAGTCCACTCAAAGGCATGAAAGGTTTTCGAGATCGTTCCCTCTCCCGGGAGTGGGACCTTACAAAATTCTTTCAAAGTTCTCAAAATAGGCAGACTAACTGACTAACTAATGAGGAACACCTGCACAACCTCATGTAGTCCGTCTTGAGATTTCTGTACGTTACTGTTAAGCGGAAAACAGAAACACTGATGTACGTTTTCTTTCCATTAGATCAGCGAATTTAACAGTGAATTTCTAACCTGCTCATTGTTGCGCTGATCTAACAGACAAAAAAACAATTTTACGTCATTGCCATTGTTACTCACACAACAATAATCTTCAGCAATCTGAGGCGGGACTATATAAAGAAATGAAAAGTTGAGCCATGAAGATAAGATCGAAAACCAAATGAAAAACGGACCAAGTGTTTGCGAAAGACTTAAACTTGGTTCGTCTATATTTTTATCATGAAGGTCAGCAATAATAGATACTGTCTGGAAACTTAATAAGAAATCATAAGAACGACAGAGAATATTTCATAGGACCATTGTATTGTAACTTTGTATTTACTTTTTATTTTAAAGCTCGGTGTAGAATAAAAGTTTTAAAATAGTTCACTTGATTATCTGAAATACTTCCGATAATTTTGGCTGATATTTGAATATCAGTACATCTTGAATGATGTAGAAGTATCTTGATTAGTGAAAACTAACTCATTATAAATGGATATACTGATTTATTAAAAAATAGCAATTTACATAAAAGTTAATATTTAAAGTAAAATTTACAGAATATTGCAAAAAATTTCTCTGCCGTATATTACGATTTTTAAATTTATTTTCGAATGACGGATTTACCACTAATTACTTTCTAAAAATTCATTTTTTCTTTTGAGTTTAACATAAATTTAACGATTTGACAACAATGCGGAAATTATAAAATACCAATAATTTAGTTTTTTAAGAAACTTTGGATATGATTTACGCTCTAAAGTTCGTACTTCTTTTTTTATGAGAGTTAAAATGTTTCCAGGAGATATCGCTCTCGTACTTGTGCCATCCCGTGACGGAATCGACCAGCCAAAAATGGCTCAGTCTTAAGAAAGTGTCGGTTAAAAAATCGAATGACAACACATTTAAGACAATAAAAATATCGACCTGAAAAACGGAGATGACAGAAAAAACGAAGTGGCCCATATTTCATTCTGCCGCCTTGTATTTCAGTGCTGAAAGAGTTGTGCGGCGGAGGCTCATAAGTTCTGGTCGTTTGCTCTCATTGTCTGACGCCGACTCCCACAGCTATATTAGGAGCCAGGGCTCTGACAAGGGATACGCCCTGTTATGTGGCTTATTTTTGCTCTCCCTGGACGGTAGACTCCTCGGCGTTTAGAACACACCAAGACAGTGACAAGGCCTCCATGTTTAGTCCAAATTTAAGCAAATTTCATATCAGTATCCGAAATAAAATTAATGGACTTATTTAAAAACTTGATCAAAATTTATCAGCTTTTCCAAACAATCTTGCTTATAAGTCGAACTAAGTTACTTTCAAACTTTATTTGTATATGATACTTACAATTTATTATAATTGCAATTAAACTGCATTATAAATAAACGAAGAAACTCCATGTACATAACATAAAAACCTCGATCCCTCCCACGCAACCCTTATTACTAATTTACAAACCCTTATTACTAATTTACAAACTTTCATACAGCTAATCAAATATTTTTATCACTTTATTCATAAAGTTATTAGTCTTGAATTATGCTAAATTAAAATTATTTTACTTCTAATTGTTTTGCTTAATATATAACAATGTTTCTTTTATTCTTCCTGTATAATTCTTTATTATTATTTGTTTATTAAATAATTCTTACCAAATACGTTTTTTATAATGTCCTTCTTTAGTGTTTTGAAGACTAAAATAATTAATGTAAATGAAAGAACATTTTATACTTCAACAAATTTGAATGTGTTTAATAAATAGCAAGATTATATAACCAAAGAAATTTGATATTTACTTTATTTAAATTTAATATTTACAGCATCATAATACTTCATGATTCTAATATGGAATACCCTTGTTTATTATCTAAGAGATATTTAGATTTAAGATCAGTAAATTTTACTGAAAAATTTAAAGTAGGTGTAATTTTATGTAAATTATCATCCAAATTAAACAAAAAACAAGAAGATTTGGTATATTTGCGGTTATCTAAATCGGCGGTTTCAAATGTATTTATACATTAGTTTTTATTAAATTTACGCTTTTTTCGTTGTAGATAAAATTTGCTAAACAGACAATTTTCCAAAATAAGCTTATAATAGAATTACAACATTTCTTAACTAAATTAAGTAAAGTACAATTTTTTATTAAAATGACCAAATTAAAATAAGTCCTTATTTATCAAAATATTCTGTATTTTAATGATCACCATCGGTATTTTGGAAAGTAAAAATAAATTATGCCATACTGACAGTGTTTTACAGTAATTTACAGTGTTTTAACTTATTACCAGAAGAACCTTATAATAGCTTTTTCGAATGAATTTAAGATGAAAATTTGTTAAAATTTGAAAATTTACTAGATCGATTATTATTATTAGATATTTATACAGACATTCCTGAAGATGTTATCAAAACCTCAACTCCCACTAATGAAATAGGAGCTCTTGTTTGGCAGTGGATATAAAACGTAAACTTGTAAACAAGGACATTGAATACTGCAATTTTTTTCTTATTTTGAAATTTCAAAAGTTAAAAGTCTTTTAAATGTCATAATAAAATTTAATTGAGAAATTCCCTAAAATTAGCAGATATTCATGACATCTTTATAAATAATATGAATGGAGACGCTACAGCAAGTAACATTATATATAGAAAACATATTTAATAATTGCAATTTTACAATAAACTTTATTTTGGATCATTAGCTGACTATGTTTATTTATACCGAATAACAGTTAATTTACCTAACAAGCAATTTTGATTTTTTTTTACCCTTTAATTACGAATTAACTTTTACATATGGAGCTCCAACAAATAAAACAAAAGGAGATGGCTTCACGCATTACGACTACCACATGATGAAATCCATTCCGAAAAACGGTGTCGGTACCTCGCAAGCATTCGTCGTCCTTGGCCCGGCGTTCAGCCACATCTCATCAGTGCATCAATCTAGAAATTCCGAGGACGACACACCCCGAAGTCGTGCACACATCGCTTTCGCTCCTTCGATTACAAAGAATTCTCGGGAGGAAAAAAAAAAAAACGAGAAAAGTTGTAACCACCTCCTCCCATCATAGGTTAAGGGAAGTCTACATATTGTTCCCCGGACGTAAACACAGATGATAAGGTCAACAACACTTGGCAGAAATACGTAGGGAGTAGGGTCCTTTTCTTCTTTTCCTGTATTTTTAACCCCTCTTTTTTTCTTCATCCCGAGAAAAAAAACAGTAGGGGATATAAATAAAAACTTAAGGAACACAGGAAAAGAATACTCCTCCAGTTGTCATTATTCGAGATAGGTTAGAATCTTCGTAGAGATTTTAATGTTTGTGTTATTTTCATATAAAACAAAATATGGTTACAAATCCATTATCTGAAATATTCTGAATGAAACATTCTTTAATAATATGATGTAATAATTAAAATTCATAATGTAAGTTATTTGAAGTTTTTGTACATTAGGTTTTGCATTTTTAAGATTTTTGGACTTAGTCCAGTCTTCGGTTATTGTAGTTAATTTTAAATTCACTTACGTCGGATCACATTAATTCGTTTACTATTTATTAAAAGCATTTCACTCTGTATTTAAAATAACATATTAGAAGGTTACATCACAGTATCATATCAGAAGTTAAGAATTTGAGAGAATTTTGCACTAATTGTAATGATTGGTTGTATCTCAATATATAATTAATATTTAGCTTAAGGTTTAGTTTGTGCTATTCAGTAGACTGATTAGGAAATCGTTCACACATGCTCAAATAAACGGTGAGAGATAATATCTTCTCTTCGCCAAAAAAGAAAGGTATCTCTAAGACAGGGGTCGGCAACCTTTTGCTACATATAGCTATTTGTTTGTTTTTTTAAGCTTTCAATAAAATTCAAAGTACTCAGACTCACAGAACCCTCACATTTAATCTATAAAAATAAAAAAGGAAAAGAACAAAAAAAACATAGTAATAATATAAATGAGAGACCATGTATCTATAAGGTATTTGAAGCCATAAATCATCCCCCAAAGAGCCGCAGGTTGTCGATTCTGTTCTAAGAAGTAAATAAGAAAAAAAAATTGGACACATATCCCACTGCAAAAACAATCTAAATTTTTTTTTGGTCCCATTTATGATGGCTCTAAGTGAATTAACGAGATATTTTAAAGTAGTTTATTTTTATACAAAACAATGAATTTGATGTTTATTAAAGAAGAAGTGGGTCATGATAACAGGATATACTCTTCTAATAGGAATTTTCCCACTGCTAGTGAGTTTTACTCAATATTTCGGCTCGTTTCCTTAAGCCTTCTTCAGATGGTAATGAGAA
>JAFIDM010001028.1:40780132-40805932 GCA_023159025.1 Thereuonema tuberculata | reverse complement strand
AGCGCCAGAGAATGCCCATTAATTGGATCTCAGCGACGCATAATTCCGTTTTCGTGTTGCTCGACGTCATTCTGAATTGATGTATCTGTTTGGCAAAAGAAAATTACTCATTTAGGTGGAGATTTTATTTAAAAGATGGTTCTCCTTCCTGATCCCTTAGCCATTAATATTCACTAAGGCCGAAGTCTTTTCATAATTCTTCTCATTTATTTTTATCTATCTCTCTTCCTTTCTGGCTGTCCGCCTTAATCACACGTGTCATAAGACGTTACAGTCCCACAGCAGCTCGTCATACAATGTTGATTTACAATACAGTCGTTTTTTTTTCTCTCTCTCTCTTTGTGTGTGTGTGTGGTTGTGTGTATGACGCTCCTTCTTTCCACAGTGCTATATTGAGATTCGAAATTCCAGAAGGGAGCATAATTTTAGGTTGCCGGGGATTAAATGTCTCCTTCGTAACGCCTTATGATCCGAGAGGCGCTAAGCGGCATCGAAGCAAATAATTGACAAAAAAGGATGGTTAAGAAAAAAAAAAAAAGACATAAAAGGCCCTTAAATTGAAACCGTTTTCTGTCAGCGGATATGCGGATGTCCGTGCTAATTTGATATTTTCAGTTTGCGATACCGGAGGGTAAGGTTAAGTATGGTGGAGAATAGCCTTGAAGCAGAGTCGGAAATCCTTTCTTAACTACAATTATATGACAAGGTAATTTAAGTGTTTGTAAATGACAAAATAAAAAATCGTTTCTAAAATAAAGCTAATTAAGAGAGGAACGTTTCACGTGAATTGAAATAAATTGAATTCTTTTTTAATAAATTTTTATATTATTAAGATAAAATAACAAATTTGTTAAAAGCGAAAATTTTATTTGTGGAAAATATTCATTTAAATAGACTCCATTTTTCACTTTTCAAGTTAGGATATTTTCTGTGTTATACACAATTATATATTTTTATTCATGTATTATATAATTTTAAAAAATTCATTAAGGCCAGTAGCAATTCAAACTTTTAAATTGCTAAACTATTATGTCGAATCCATTATCAATTAAATTATACTTAGTGTACCATTATGTTTGTTATTATTGAAGCAAAATAATTAACTTTAAATCTTAAAGTAAACGGAGTAAATTCTTTACAAATCATTAAATTAACTATAAAAATAAAATTGTTCGATAGACTTCATTATAAATACCTCTGTATTTCCATTTAATAGATTTAACAAAATCCAGTTAAATAAAATGAAGGACTAATAAGAGAAATACACAAACCGAAATTGGAGTTATTATAACAATTTCATTTCAGAAATTCTCCAATTGACTGTATTAAAATAAATGCACGAATGAATATAAATAATAAATAAGTAAAAAAAAAGGTATAAATAAATAATATTTATGCTTATTGCTATAAAGAAATAAGTTAAAAATATAAATAAATAAATAAATAAATAAATAAATAAGAATAATGGATCATAAATTCCGGGCAGTGTAAAGAAAAAAAATGTTGTAAATTAAAAAAGTTACAATAAATTCTTTAGCGGTAATTTTTTTAAAATTTTTGTGATAATAAAAAAAATAAAATTAATAATAAAAAAAAAGTACATTAACGTAAGAAAAAAATATAAAAAAAAAATTAGGAAAAAGTTAGGAAAATAAGAAGAAAAAAAAAAAGCCGAAACCGATATTGAGAAAAAAAAAATTATTAAGAGAAAAAAAAAATAATAAAAAGAAATAGGAAAGTAGATATACCGATAACCCTCAGTGTATGAGTCGGAGAAGTTAAGCATCAAGCTATAACTGACAATTGAAATCAGATGGTTCCAATTCTAACATTTAAGCTAATAGAGGAAATCCAATGAAAACAATGCCAAATATCTCGAACATGGAGGGGGGGGGTTGTCCCTCAAATTACCCCATTCTTACGTTGTTTGGTCCTGTGAACATGATGGTGATATCCGTTTGTCGATCCGACCTTCCATTCGGGAGTTGTTAGGAGTGGATAGATACGGACGGACGGACAGGACGAACGCAATAGCTACTGATTTGGGTCGCTACCACAATAGCTCCCAAATGGGTCACTAAAAATAATTATCATATTAATAAAAAAATTAATTAATTTTAATTTATATTTATACTTTTTTATATTTATTTATTTATTTATTTTATAGTTATATTTATTTAAATTTTAATATTTTTATTACTTATCATTACTAATCATTATCATATTAATAAAAAAATTTTGATAACAGCAATATTAGTAATCTTAAAAATTATTACTATCATGATAATATTATAAAAGCCAGAATAAAATATGAAAATAACAGATACAAGATTGAAATTCAGAAGAATATCTTTTTAACATTCAAATGGAAATCAGTCGTTAGAAATTCAGAAATTTATATATTTATTATAAATATATGAATAAACAAGTAATAAAAATATTAAAATTTAAATAAATATAGCTATAAAAAAAAATAAAAAAATGTAAAAAAGTATAAATATAAATTAAAAATAATTAAATTATTACAAGTATGACTCAATTCCTTTTAAAAAATATCTTAATTAAACAAATTATTTTTATTAAATACAATAATAATAAGTGGAAGCTAGAATCGAATGAACCTATCGTTATTATGAAGAAACGTCATGAAGTACCTTCAAGAAATCAAAAGAGCAAGTAACATTCACATGTAGAGAAAGATATAGTTACTGAACTTTATAACAAGAAATAAAATCTTAATAATGCTATTTACCTTTGTATTGATAGATATGTACCATTACAAAGAAGTAATGGTACATTACTTTCCTCCAAATACATCTATTTTAAATATCATAAAGCTACTATTTTCTAAAGCTACAATGCAAGTAGGCGAAAACTCACGTAGTCATGAGAATCAAATACTAATGTTAAAGCTTAGAAAAAAAAATATCTACTGCAAGTAAGATACTTCAGTAAAGAAATTAGACAGCAAATAACTGTTACCAAATGATTTCAGGAAAAACTGAATGCCAAAAGGAAGATTTCAGTATTGCAAATCTTTAAGCACATCCCAGTCATTGACTAGTGATGCAATCTTGAAGTCGGATGGATAGAGCAACGCTCACCCGCCTATAGCCTCATTTTAAAGATGGCTGAATGGGCCCTAGGACCAGTTGGGGTAAATTTTTGAAATGAGTTGGGAATCTAACTCAGCTATTAGTCCAACTAAACTATGGACGCTTGCTAGGATTATCACTTCTTACTGAAGGATATCTCATTAATAGAATCCTATTAATGAGAATAAGTGATTTGAAAATTAAGTAACAATAGCTTTAGTTATGAAAGCCAGCAGCTAAGTCTAATCGTTTAAACAAGTGTAATTAGTTCTGGAACGCCTCGAGCTTGCATATGGTTATTTGATGTACTTAAAATTGTGTTACAAACGTTTTACAATAAGTCCGAAGACCTTAAAGCCCACTTTCTTTAATATGTGGTTTCTTTATTTTTCTTTTCTATTCTATAATGAAATTCTCTCTCTCTCTCTCTCTCTCTCTCTCTCTATATATATATATATATATATATATATATATATATATTAAATATATATATATTTAAAGTCGTTACAAACAAGAAAAGTTTACTTTTTTTTAAATTTTTAATACACACACACAGTATAAATTTTGCATTTTTCTGAAAAAAAAAAAAATCATAATTAAATCCGCATTACTTTTTAAGTTGTCAAATAGGTTAACTTTAATCATATCAAACCGCGCGTTAATTAATTGATTAGCTAAAAACGATTAAAACTCTTAATAGAAATAGGATAAAAATCCTTTGTATGATTCAAATGTTTTTCTTTAGGAATTTTTGTCATCTACTCGGGCTGTTCAGTTCGACAAGGAACCCCATAGGAAAACATTTCTCATATTAAAGTTAGATCATTTCTAGTCCTTAACACATACACACACAGACTGAGTGATCTGATAAGCCTCCCTTTCGTAGGCTGAAAATGTCCGAAAGGAATTAAACAAAGAATCAATGGGAAAAAAGAACAATAAACAAAATAGAAATTACTTAAATAAACAACGAAGTACGAAGATGCAGTTTTATGTTTGTTTGTTTGTTCTGCAAAACTTTTAATAGAAAAATAAAAAAAAATGATTGGCTTCAATTAAAACAAAAATCTAAAGAATCATTATTTATTTATTTTGGAAAAGATTAAAGAGAAGAGAACATTTCCAGCTAAGAATTGAACCTCTTGTAAATCTTCCACACATGGGATTCTTGCAGTGGAACTGATTTTTATCTTCTCGAAAATCAGCAGTGATTGATAAATCATTAAAGACAAAAATTAAAACATGAGTGTTTCCAACGGGTTTTTAGAACTATGTTTCATATTTATTAGTACTCATAAGACAATCCATTCAATTCGAAGATCTATCAAGAACAACTATCATAAAAATTACATTTTGAAATTCGCTGATCGTGTTTATGATTCTTGCCCTTTCGTTATTACTTGAATTACTTAGCCATATATTTTTCCCCTTTTGTTTTTTTTTAAGAACTACGAGAGGTTAAAATCCTCCTGTAAAATTGCCCTACAACTGTATTTATTCTATTAAATAAAATTATTAAAAAAAAAACGAACAAACAAACAAACAAACAAACAAACATACGAAGTTGTTTATTTTGTCATCTTTTCGAGTCATGATAACAGTTTCTTTCCAAATTAAGAAAAAAATATATAGCAAATAGTTATATAACTGGGGACCCGAAACCTGCTTTGTAGATAGTGGTCTCCTTTGTCTTTTAGTTATGTTAAGACTAAAATTATATAACTATTACTGTATAAGTTTTGCCGCCCAATCCGCATTACGTTCCGAGACCACTGTCCCGAGTCTCTCTCCTTCCTTCCCGACTACGCTTCTACTGGCTTCATGTAAGATTAATTTTCTGCATAACCACATTTTTATCATGATTTACGGAAGAGAATACTGTTTGTGTGATAGGACAGATGAAAATCAAAGGCAGAGTTAGGAGTATATTTTAAAATCTGAAATTCTAGATAATTTGCTATTGGTGAATTTGAATTTCGAGGACAAGATCTGTCTGATTAATAATGGAAGCATTCTAATAAATAAATAAATAAATAAATAAATAAAAATTTAAAAAAAATTGACATTTTACATACCTAACACAATATTTAAAAAAAATAAATTACGGCGTTACTTGGCTTATGCTAGAGACAGTAATATAATGAAATTGTTTGAGAAGATCAATGTTTAGGACATAATAAAAAGCAGACATTTTCCAATATGACATTTTGAAAACTTTTATAATTAACTAATGTAAAAAACTTGAGGAATAACATTATTCAGGAAAGTAAACTTTAAGCTCTTTCAAGAACTTCTTGTTAGTTTAACTTAATGATTTTTCTGGAAAAAAAACAACCCGCTAATTTTCATAAGAAAATCTAATTTTTATTGTTTAGACATCCAGTCGACATACTCCTTTTAATATCTTCTAAAAATACAATATTTCCTTTAAACAGGAAACTTCATCGGGTCCTGAGGAAATATTGTATTTTTAGAAGATATTAAAGGAGTAGGTCGACTGGATGTCTATATAACATTTTCCTTAGAAATATTGTAGAAATTATGAAGTAATTATGAAGTATCTTAAATCTAATTTATATTTAGTAAACTCACACTCACCTCCTCATCACGAAAGAAATAAATACGAAATTCATAAAGCTAAGACAAATTTTCGGAATTTATTCGCTAATTCCTTTTACAAGCCTAATTACTTAAAACTGTGGAAAACAAAGGTGCACGAATACAAAAAACAAAGTAAAGGAACAGATATATCACATAGTAATAATAATGACCAATTCATCAAAAGAAAACATAATTGTTTGAACAATATTACAAGCTTAAATACTTAAAATTGTGGATAACAAAGGATAAGTTAAAATAAATGGGTTTTACGAACTGATTATTCTTGTGTTGGGCCTTGCAGTCATTTCCAAAGGATAAGTTATTTTTACTTTTTTAGTTAATTTTCATTTTGCTGTTTTCGTTAGTGTAAGCCCGATCCAGTATTAAAAAATAAAGTATTTTCTTTCAATACTTTAAATATAAAATAGAAATCAACGTTGTATCAAATAAATCCAATTTGAAAGTATTTGCTATCTTTAGACCTCATAATTGCACTGACTGATTAAAAAAAAAAAAAAAAAAAAAATCCTTATATTTTGCCATAAAGAATATATTTCTTATGAAGTGAATAAATTTCAATAACAAGTTGTTTCCCTTTTAGAACCACTTAACTTCATTTTCGATTTATGAAAAGTATGATTCACTTTTGTTAAGAGTTTGTGGATAACGATCTCCTTTGGATTATTACCCCGCTGTCGCTAAAGCAGCCTCATTTATCACAAGTATATGAAAACTATATAGGCAGTAATGAATTTCAATAATCAATTATCTTTTTCGAAATATCTACCGAAAAGCACCAGCTTCGATCTACGTCGTCGCCTTATTAATGAAGTTGCAAAGTTAGACTTCAACTCGTTGGGAATTCCCGGGGCCAAGTAATACAAGTGACTTTTCTTGACATGTCAGCTGCCGAGTGATTAACTGTCTTCTCGTCCTCCCACCTCCTACGGGTGCGCTCCCTGGAGGGGAGGGGGATCAGCCACGGCAGCAAAAATCTCTCCGACCTTGATTTGTGACACTTCTTTTCGCTGACGCTGCCCTTCGCAATTAGGCGAATTATTTGCAGCCAGAATGCCAAGTTCGTTTCTTTGCCGCCCGCATCAAATTTTATTTCGCTGTTTCCAAAAGGGAATTGAAGCGTGATTTTCGATGTCCGGAATCATTATTACTTTGGGACGGAACCGGTTTCATCAGAAAGTTTTTTTAGTGGCCCGATGATAAATGCTAAAATTTCGTGGAAGGCAGCAAAAAAAGAGAGAGGAACTGTTAAAAGTTCTCGTTCTTCCATTGCCAGTCGAGGTTCGTTCTGGAAATGGATTTAATTGATGAATCCTCTTTGTCGTTCGAGGTTTTCTAATCTCGCATTCAGGAACCTTCTGGAAAGGAGTCAGGAGATTCCTAGTTACGATCTTCCTACTTCGAACCCGACCCCATTTTGAAAGCACTGGCCTTAGATATTACAATATTCCCATTAATATAAGAATCTCACAAAACGACCGAATCGATTGGCAACACTGAATCAATAGAATGAACCCCTCCCTCCGAATCCTATTCGCGGGAAAAAAGAAAAAAAAACTCCACAGACTCCTGAAGAAAGTGCTGAAAATTTTACGGAAACTTTATCAAGACATTTTTTTTTTTAATTTTTTAAAAAGATATTTAATATTTTATGCATAACTTTCTTTTATGCAATAACTTTCATTTCATAGATAATGTGAAACTCTCTTAAGGTTTCCGTTTGTGTAGCAACGTATAATACCTTTCCCATAGTAAATAAGGTTTTAACCACAAGTTGACATTACTTCACTTTAGCAACGAATTGTACGAGTTACAACTAGATTTTGCGGACTAATTACCTTACGCCTTTCAGCAATGTTTCCTGTAATCGTTAGCTATATTTTAAAGGTGCCGTTTGAAATTTTATATAGCTTATTTGAATTATTTAATCACACGTATGTCACATAAATAAATATATTATTCGATAAAGTTTTAGTCATTGTTACTGAATAAATCTATGTGGAACAATATTGGGAAGTTGCTGTGGAATACATTTGAAAATGGGCGGGAAAATGAGGTTTTATATTTTAGTTTTGGTTAGGAAAGTATGTTGCCTTTTTTGTTTTGATTGGAAAATAAGACTTTGAAAATATTTGATAAATCGAAGCCGACTACACTAAGTCTAACTACGCCATCAACTTTTTTCCTGTCGAATCAAAACTAAAGGGCAATGTTCAACTCTAACTAATGAGAGTAACAAGCCTTCGGACACCTGTCCTAGAATTCTATTATAATAAAGAAAAAAAAATAATTAAGAATATCAAGTGGGTGTATTAACAATAAATATTGAATTGATTAGTGAATTAGCAAGTTAGTCAATCCCTTCTAATCTCTTCCATTTAACATTCTAAAAAGCTGACTACATTTATTTTGTATTAAAGTCCCAGATCACTTTGATAAATAGTTTCTGACCAATACATTAAATGAGCTAAAATCTTGTTTTTCATAAGCTAAATCTATTGCTAAACACACATTCCTACAGATGCTCGAATTATTTGGTAAAATCCAAATAAATTGCAGTCATAAAAATCTTTATTATTTAAACCTTTTATACCTCTGCTGGTTAGCGAACAAATCTTACGTCAAACCTGTAAGAGTCTCTGATAATTATATTTTACTAAATGGGTTTAGCATTAAATTGCAGAAACTATTATACACCAATTCCTTTTGCTATGGTATAGGAACTTAAATATTTTAAAAATGGGAAATGATGAAAAATACGGCACTAACTAAAATATCACCAGAGTTTGAACGGCGCAGCTTAACGAAGGTTCTGGAAGTTGATGAATTGGCCAGTTTCAGCATCTCCGTAAAGTCATTCCACACAGGTTTAGGTGATATTTCAGTCACCGGTGGTGGCATTCGCTCGTAACCTCTAAAAGTGATAGTGCACTCAAGCTGAAGAAGAGAATCTTTCAAATAACAAACTTTCAGTGCTTCAGTTGCTTCTGGAAAGTTCTTCTAGTTACATTTCTAGTGGTATTTTATAAGAATATAAAACTTATAATAAATTACCATCTTTTTTTTTCTAGTTATTAAATTTACATTTCTAATGAAATTTCTGCTGTATAAATAATGCAGTGACGGAAAAATAATTACCAAGGAGATGTCAGAAGAGATTTTGGCATTAGTTTTTGTTTCAGCTTAAAGAACTACTACACCATCGCTACCCAATCGCCATGTGCTTATTTTAAATTTCGCATATTCACGCCTTTCACCAGGACTTGTTTTTGTGGTTTGTAATCAGCAATTCGAAAATCCCTTTAGTTTTCATCAGTTTCTGTCAGAGAAGAAAAAAAAAAGCAGCAACAACAACCGAGTTTCTATTGTCTTTAAAAGCACAAGGAAAAATATTAAAATTTGTCAAATGAGAAGTAAACACAGAAAAGTTGGCGGTAATATTAAAAACAGGGATTTAAATAATATATAATTTTAACTGATATCTTTGAGGAATGGCTAGGGTTCTATGAGAATATAAATAGCGTGTTTACGTGTGGGGGAAAAAACCACATGTACACATAAAAAAGAGTTAAATAAATTTATTTTGATATGCTTAAATACAAAATGGAAATTCGACATGCTAAACCTAAGAATTCAAAGGGAAAAAAAGGGAAAATTATTTCACAGATTTATTATTTGATTTTTAAAATGATTTAATTAAAGTTTTCCTTTTGTTAGCACACTTTCTGGGAATTTGAAGCTCATCAAATCACTAAGCTGTAAGTGTAGCGTATTTTATAGATTGACTTTGTACATAAAAAAAATGTGAGAAAATCTCACAAGTAAAATGTGACAAAATCTTATGTGAGGTACCGTAACATTACTCTGGGTTTACAATGTATAAGTTGAACAACATTATAAAATTATTGTTTTTTAAAAAATAGCAAATATTTAAATATAAAACGTTTTTAGCTGGATAGATTTATTAAGATTTTTATTAGAAAAGAATTGATACCACGTTTTCGTTTGCATTCTTAATTGCAAATGGAGTAGCTGTCGTATGAATTTCTATTTTCTTTTTTTCTTTTTTTAAATTTAAGAATAGTTGAAAATTTTGATCCTCCCTCCCCGTCTTCATTTTGTTGCTTTTTCTTTAGTTTGCAGCTTTTCTGGCATCATCATGACAATTCAGATTTGTCACAGTGGACAAAGTTGCTTCGCTAGACCGACATAAAACTCTGATATCAGTATTGACAGCAGTGAAAGGATTATGCCGCATCTAGCATATGTATCAAGAGATTGCAAGAGGGTTTTTGCGAAAAGAAAATTCGATTTCCCCACGAGAGAAGGGTCTCTAATAACCTATTGGTGCATGGTAGGATGCCATTGAGCTCTTCTAGATCGTAGCTCTTACGCGATCGGACTGCATATGTAGGCATTCATGAAAAACTTTTGATTATCAACCAAACACGTGCTGATAAGCGCATGCAAGCACCTCCCTCTCCACCCGCCATCTTCAACATTCATCTAGTGCTCTTTTCTTCTGAACACCCGCCAAAAGAAATTTTTGGAGGGATTTGCGTGTTGGCAGGAGGCCATGCATACGGCTTTGCGGTTGGCGCTCGTACACATACACACACTAACTTCTGTCCGGGCAAAATTCCGCGCCGAGTTAGTTCTGTCTCCAAACTTCGTGACGATGCGAAGTATGAAGCCTGCAGATATTACACAGAGGGATAATCCTCCAGAGACACAATGCTTTATCATTCCCAAAACTTGTTTAGAGAGATAAAAAGAAAAGTAAAATTAATATGGAAGAGAAAGAGGACATAAATTACGTCACCGTTGTGTGTATTTAACATTCTTTAAGAGCAAAGCATTGTTCTAAAATGAAGAAATATTTAATAATTTTTTTTTCAGCACAATTCTAGTAGTTACTACATGAAGTTAAAAATGTAATGACGAAAGAGAACTTGAAGTTCGTCGTAATTAGTTTAAAAATAAACGTTAGTACAGTGGTCTCAAACTTGCAGCCAGCCAAACACATTGTAACTAAGAAATCAGTGGTTATAACTAATTGCTTATTCAGCTCAGAAAATTTTATTGAAATGAAAATGCAGTTACAAAGGAAAAAATAACAATAAATTCTAAACTTATTTTTCTGAATTTACTGTTAATTTAAAACTTAACTAGTCGGCTACCCGTCGCTTCGCTCCGGAAGCCTCGCGTATGTAACGGTAAACAATTGGTTCTTTATTAAAAAAAAACACAGACATAAATTACATCCAAGTAAAATAAAACTAAAATTTTTTTAAAGTTTTTTTTTTTTTTATTTTAATTTTTGATGTCTATATTCTTTCAATCCACGACTGCTTTTAGAATCAGCGTGTGAATCATATATCTATGATATATTTTTATTTTTTATAGAGATTAGAATGTAATCCTTGTGGTCTAATGCCTAAGACGTTTAACTTCGGAGCAGAAGGTTCCATGTTCGATTCCAGTAGATAACTTGTAGAAATTATTTCTATTTTTGTAAATTACAATAATTGCACCAGACAGACAGAGAAATAAAAGATGTGATTTGATGTGATTCTAGCTTGAGTTACAAATAGTGATTTTTCAGTAATCAATCTAATAAAAATAGTGCTTCTTTCTTTCTTGACTCTCTTTTTTTTTTTCAATTGATACTTTTGAGTGGTTGAGTTACAAATAATGATGGTTTTTGAGTTACAAATAATGATTTTTCAGTATTCTACTTAATAGAAATACTGCTTCTTTCTTTCTTGACTTTTTTTTTCAATCCAATTGATACTTTCCAGTGGTTTTTAAGTTACATATAGTGATTTCTCAGTATTCTACCTGAAAGAAGTACTGCTTCTTTCTTTTTTGACTTTCTTTTTTATTACAATTGTTACTTTTCAGACAAAGTCAGTTCAGTTTTGACAGATAAGTCAAAAAAACAATATGAAGAGAGTTGTAGTTCCCACGGCCTAATGGATAAGATGTCTGACTTCGGATCAGAAGGTTGCAGGTTCGATTCCTGTCGCGGATGTTTTATTGTAAAAATTCTTTCTATTTTTCATTCTCACAGAAAACTGCGCCGGACAGACAGACAGACACACAGAGAAATAAAAGATTTTAGTAATATAGATTAACATTAGCATTCTAATCCAAATGATATTTCTGTATTCCAGTTGAATTCAACATATATTTAGAAAAATTAAAATCATTTGAAGATTTTCTTAACCTTTTCGTTTCAGTTTATTGTTGTCTGTGATCGACTCTTTTCATTATCAAAGACCGGTAATTTCTATTTTATTTTGGATTAGTGACTATATCTTGACTTTGCTTACTAACAAATCCATGAACTTTAACCTTTGAATAACTTGTTTTTAATTTTACATTCGTCTGCCTTTGTTATATTTTTGAATAATGGATCCTAAATACTTTTACTCAGTCATAAAATACTCTCCAGGAGTTTTTATAACTTTCTCTTGCCCATTTAGCTTCCTGATCATTTTCTTCTTTCCAGTCTTATTTACGTCTAGTCCGATTTCCTAGGTCTTACTATTCCTATTCTGTTTAGATGTCTCTGGCAAACTTAGCAGTCTGAATTATTAAGTATAAAAGTGAATCAAAAACCTATTTGAGTCAATAAATCAAGTCGAACAGTATCTTGTACTGCGTTTTCCTTCTCAACAGAAACTTTTATTGATGTTATTGTAACAATATCCAATCTGTCATCCTTTCTTGATTTGATAGAATTTATGTAATTCGTAATAAATTTTCAGGATTACTTAAAGGCTGACAAACCAATGACAGATCATCTATAATCTTTTATTTTTTCTTTTATTGAATAAGAAAAACAAGTTTCTTGTTTAGTCAATCATTCAGAGCTTTTATAAGGCCTAACAACTAGTAAGAAATCTCCAGTATTCATTCTTGTCTTTTCTGACTTTTTCTGGAATTCTATCGTATTTTGATCACTTTCTGAACCACATTTATTGACCATTCTTAATTATTTGCATTGATTTGACTCTTTTCCACTGTTTTTATATATCATTTACTTGGTTTTTCAAGTTAACTCAATATCTGCCATATCCATTGCAGAATTACCAACTTATGTTAAGACCGTAGCCGACTCTTAATGTCTATTCTGAAGTAATTACTTTCTAGTATCTTTATTGAATATTTTGCATATTTTTTAAGCTTTCATATTAACTATTAGCCTTCAAAGATCATTGTTATTCATCTTTTTCTCTTCTTCTAAGTAATAATATCCTTAGATAATTTATTTATACATTTCATGTTTTGAAACTATCTTCTGTTTTACATTATGGCGATTCGACAGTGACTTAAACTTCCGTAAGTTTAAGTTTTTTACCACTCATCTAAGTCATATTATTTCTTATTACCAATAACCTGCAATATAGTGAAATGAGTTGCTACTGTAACTTGAAAATAAGTAAAATGCTCTTTTAGATTTATTGCACTAATTACTTTCCGTGATCTACTGTTCCCTTAATTAAATCTTCTTATCAATTACGTATTTGCTTCGTAATTGATAAGAAGATTTAATGAAAAGTAATAACTGAACTGTTTAATTCTTAAGCTGAGAAGCATTTCAGTTTGAATCGACTTAAGAAATTTCAAGAAAAGACTATTTAAATAATTAAGATTATTTCTTATTAATCGAATATCGAATTTGTATATATCACACATGGAACGTATTTTGTTTATTTTTCAAAGAGCAAGTATCTTCTCATCAAGTTATTTCGATTTTTCTAATTTCACTTATTTGGGTAAATCTACAGAAAACCTGCAATTTCAGTCAAAAATTTTTGAGATTTTAAATTACAAGATTTCCTTTTAAAAAAAATTGAGATGATTGCTTTTGACGTTCTTACATCCATGATATATGTGGTTCAGGTTAACGCATTTTGGTTATTTAAAAAAAAAAAAAAATGATTGTAGACTATGTCTACAGAAGTGACTTGTGTTAATAACGATGTCGAATTTTAATATAAATAGTGAATTTACGTGGGAAAAACTATGAAATAAATAAATAGAAGACTAATTCATGAATTAAAAGAGCTTTTATCAAAAGAGTAAATCATGTACAATAAAAATGAATCAGACTGTCAATCTTAAACATCTATAAAAATGTAAATATATAATTACATATATCATTCATTATATTATATATGCATTATACAATTATAAATATCCTTATTGGCATTTAACAAAGACTGGAAGTGAAAGACAAGTCTTCGTGAAAAATATAGTATCCGCTATTGTTGATGATTCTCACTTCCATGGACCCCAAATGTCCACGGAAGTGACGAATACTTATGTTTCTTGACCCATGTGCTCTTCATTTTGAGGTTAGGAACACGTGTCTTTCAGAAAATTAAGTTTACCATATTTCAATTATTAAGCCAAAAAATTAGGTTCTAAACAAGACCACAGAAGTGATGGGATGAGCTGTGCAAATTACGAAAAAGGAATAAAAAGGTAATATTTTCGTGACAAATGTGCGACTCAGACGAATAAAATCACTTCCCAATCCAAAATCACCGTGTAAACTTTTGTTTTTAAGTGAAATGGAAGACAACTAGCGCATCGGGTGGATTTTTTTAGAAAATTTAGGAATGTCCACAAAAGCGATGGCTAAACCTTGTGACAAGGCTTGAGGTTGCAAAAAAATTGTACTGATAATTCGAAAAAAAATTTCACTCAATATTATGTTAAATTTATGTATTTTCTGATTTCACAATATATATATTATTTGAAAAATATTAAAAAAAATAAAGCAGTTTGGAGCTTTAGAAGCTATCTAACTGTAGCTTGTGACAGTCCAAGGAAGTGACGAATCACCTTCTGTGGACAACTTTTTTTTTGGAAATTCCATAAAATTTAAAAAAAAAAATTATACTAAACTATAGCATATTTTGTACTTCAATGTGTGATTTTGAAAAATGACAAATATTTTCAATCATTTTTAATTTATTGCTCTGTGACACGAATTACAGGTTTTCTGTAGATTCACCCATATCATTTCTCAAGCTGTACTAAATAATTACAAGTATATTCATTCATGTGGAAATTTATTTTTCGTTACAGTTTTTCCACTTAAGATCTTCAGAGAATTCTTATATAATTATAAAAGATAAAAGAAAAGTGTTCCTAATCCATTCTCGTAGGTATTTAATATTGATGAACCATAAAAACGGAGACGCCTGTCTAATAACACGTAGATTCTCCTTTTGATTGGATTATTGTAGCAACACGACGCGGAGCATGGATTCTAAGAGCTCTCTGAAGTATTATACTGTGCGCCGGTGGTAGAACTCTGGCACTGATGGCACGTTGAACCGCATTCCCACGTATGTTCTATTAAACTCAAATCTAACGAACAACTGGGAAAACTAATTACGCCAAATTCATAGGAATACTCCTCGAGTCATAAATTTGGTGACTGCGAACCTGTGCGGAGACGCATTACCCTGCATTATGAGTGAATGCATGACATGAACTGCTGCAAATGATCCTCAAGGATGATGACGTAACGAGGTATATCTAACAATACGTCTGCCGGTATATCAGAGGTGCTAATGCATGCCATCTGAAAACATCCCATACCAGCTCTTGCCTTTCTGAACTGTCCCTTGTTGTCATGCGGGATCTGTTGCCTCATTGGGTTTCTCAACGCTCGTAATCGTCCATCTGTCTGAAATAATTGAAACCGCGACTCTTTGGTCCATACGACACGTTTCCAGTCATTTTCTGTTCAGTGGCGGTGTTCACAAGTCCAGGTGAGGCGCAGAGCACTGTGCTGTCGGGTCAGCAATAAGATCCCAGTGGGCCGTCGGCTTCTGTATCTCATAGAAGAAAGAGAACGTTATATTGTCCGAACGCTGATGTTATGTGTGGCCACAGTATTGTAATGATCTGTTTTCTGCTACAATATCGCATACCGGTCAGATGTTACAGTGTGTGCCAGACGACACTCACCAAGAATTATAGAGATTTTCTTGGGGAGCAGCGGTGTAGCACTCCGGCTGTATTCCCTGAAGTTGTATAGTCACTGAATACCCTTGAAATTGCTTCACGCGAAGATCCAAATTTCAAGTTGATTTCAGAGATGGAGTGACCATCTTTCTGGCACCTATGGGTCATGCCTCGTTCACAGTCGCGATCTGCTTACATCTTCACTGCGAACAACGGTTTGCAGAGATGTTAGCTTTTTTCATGTTCTTCAATTGCGGGGACATAATGTCAAGTACTGAAAGTGGAAGCAACTGTCTCAGTTTTTCTGGTATTTCAGTGTACATGATTATCAGGAACACTAAGCAATAGTTATTGTTAGTGAAAAAGTGTTCGTGAGTTTGTGACTTTTTTTTTTAATTTCTTCTTAAAGTTTTGAATTAATGGATTCCGTATTAGAACAACAGAAAAAAAAGTAGATAAAACTTATACAAAGGAGTTATATAAAAATAATTAAAATTATTAAGAATGCTTTTTGGATATGCATTTTTTTATCCCAGTGATGTAATTGTGAAAAAAAAGGGATTTTTTTTTGTAGTTCTTGCATTATCAGTATGCAAAAGCATGCATTTTTTTTAGAAAAAAAAGCCTTTGACAATATGAAAGAAAATAAAAAATTTTTGCCGAAGAAAGGATTTTGCAGAAGAAAGAATAAAGGATTTATAGCGGGGTTTTAATTTGTATACGAAAATATAAAATTAAGTATGGAATAAGAAAATGAAAATAGTTCAAAGCTATAATTACAGAAAGTTCACAAATTCAATCTCATATTATAAAATTTTGAATCATCAGTTCAGTGATGATTCAGAAAGTGTTTAAAATTTATTCTTAACGGAATTACTTGAAAGAGAGATAAAAAATATGTGGTCTATATAAATTGAAAAATGATTATCAAAAATAATGGGCATTATGTAGCATAACTAATGTAACATAAGTAATGTTCTGACTACAAAAATGTAATTTTAAATATATAATGAATTTGGCTTTTGTAATAGCTTTAGAAAAGACTTCTTTATTTAAAAGGATGGTGCAAAACTACCTTAGATATAGGCAAGGTACCTATCTTTGGTATTTTGGTGGCCTAATGACTTTGAATCAATTTGATAGTAAAACAACAACAATAAAAAAAATCCAAAATTTTAGAACATTAACAATAACATTAACAATAACTTCCTTTTTTTTTGTATTGTATGCACGTTGGCGACGTGCGGAAAAACGAAATGCTGATGCAAAGCGAGAAGCTTCAGGCTTGCGTAAAGAATGGTCTCGCTCAAAATTGTGTTTATAAAATTGTGCATATTATGGGGCCGCTTTGCTTTTGACACTGACTAAAAAGCATTAATTACCCTGTTTTTAATGTTATTGCTGAATGCCAATCAAAATTCTCTTGTAGCTTCAGATCATTACGAAATTCTCATGTCTTGACTCATTCCAAGATGGCGGAATTCAATCCCAAAAGTCAATTGGCATTCTGAAATTATCCCTTCACTATTTCACTGTTTAATCTTTGCTGTAATATCATTCCAACCAACTTTTTAAAAAGTGTGTAATCAGAAAGTGCGCGGGCACTCGCTCGTTCTTTACCTTACATTCTCCATATATCACCAATGTCTCTCTTCGCTTTGGCGCGCCTTAGAATTCCTCTCGGCCCGCATTCATACATCAATGCTATCTCTTTCCGAGACCCGCATTTTATGTCATTTTTTTTTTGGAAGAGGAATCTTCTCACACCCCCTCAACCATCAATAAAAATAATATTGTAGGATTTACGTTGCCTCTCCGCCAACCTTCGCGATTGCTTTTAATGAGAGAGCTTTTTTTTTCTGGCTATACCTACTGTCTGGCGAATAAGTGGAATTCACTTGTATGGAACAATGGCCAATAATTTTAGAGTTTTGCAGGCGCTATCTTTCTGGGCCATATTGCAGGCATTGCCTCATTAGAGCTTCACCCATGGACTTAATACTTGGTGCTTTACGCTCTCATTCTCTAATGAATTGCTACTTTCACAGCTTCCACAGTGAGGTAAAGTAAAGCCTGTTTCACAAGCACCGCTTTCCTTTGTGACTTTCCGAGATTTCTAACTTTGAGATATAAAATCGGGATCAACCAAATTATTGTTCGCCTGTTTTTCAAGCGACTTTTTTTCTCCAGTAATCATTTTCAGTCGCTGAAACTCGAAAAATCTATATCTGTTTAGTGAAGGTCGTTTCACTGAAGGATAAAGAAAAGAAAGATTTTCAAAAGAGAAGCGAATATTTATCATAAAATAGTTCTTTATTTCTTTGTTATTTCCAGGCACAATCTTCAAAAAAAGTCTGTATTTGAATTTCAATTTGTTAGTCTGTATTTGAATCAACACTACAGTAACCACAATGGTTATTAGTCCATATAGGTTAAAAATAGGTACATTGCATAAGCTTTTATGTTATTGTACTTTTAAGCTTTTACGTATTATTCCCACACAAATGTGAATTAAATTCTAGGACCCGTCTACACATACACGCTATATCCAAAGAGGAACGTCACTGAATGGCCAAACTGCATTTGTGGGTCAAAGAACTTTCCCGATTAAGATTATTCTTTACTCTTAATTTCCATAGCAAAGGTGTTTCGTTTATTAGCTTTGTCTGTTAAGGCCAGGCTTTATTCTGTCATGTGCTATTGACAATTCGCCAGATTATAGCTAAGTATTAGGATTTGCTAACTGCTTTAGAACAGGTGGGAATTCAGTGAATTTAAGGATTAAGTCATTAGAAACTATTTAATTTCTTTAACTATTTACATTCAAAATAGTTTAATACCTTCATCTTCCACTAATACGAGCAGGTACATCTACTTTTTTTTTAATAACTCGTAGAGGAAAGGTGACCATATTTCGAATGGTGCCTTAATTTCGGATAGCATGATAAATCGAATACCGGTCAGCAGATTGCATTAGTATCTATCATGAGCGGAAGCTCTGGCCACCATATGTAATCTGTCTTGTCGTCGTGAGCCTTTGATCTGCATGTACGCAACAATAAATAATTTAAAAATATTCCAAAAAGTGACTTTTTGAAGATGTCAACTTCGAACACAGCTGGAGCGCAAGTGGTAAGTTCTAATTATTTGTTTTAAAGTGTATAATGAAGTTCGTAAAATGTAGTTTAAGTGACAAGTCGCATCGTTGTGTATGATTTTAAGGTTAGTTTCAAATGTTGATTCAAAAATATTTGTCATAACGTCCTAATGTCGGATAGTCAATGGTGCAACATGAAAATAGGTTTTGTTTTGATTGGAATTTGTGTTTTTATTTGATTTGAAACATCGGTTTAACGTTTTTCAATTTTTTTAAGGTCAAGAAACGTTGACTGTGAGAACGCAGCGAAAAATTACTGGGTCTCCATACAAAGTGGCCCTTGAAGAATCCTTTTAATATTTTTATTTTTGTATTCCTTTCATTATTTTTAATGTATAATGTCGTTAATTTTATTAGAATGTCATAAAGTCATTACTCAAATAAATAACTTACTGTATTTGCATTGTATGTTTCATTTAATTATATTATCATAGTTATTACCCTGAAATTCTTATGTATCCGAAATTAGGACCCTTTTGGCTTCACATCAAAAAAGCAATGTTTTGCAAAAAAAATAATTACACTATCTATTTTTTATAATGGATATTTATCAGTTCGGGATCTAAAATTATGTTATTTATAGAAGAAAACAAAGTAAAATTCTTAACCAAAACTTCAATATTTTAAATTCTTTACATTAAAAACAAAATGGTATCCGAAATATGGTCACCTTCCTCTATGATTGTTTTCTAAATTTTTACGATATTTTTTTTGACAACAGTAGATTTTAAATATATATTACTAGAGCATTAACTTTTGCTTTCATTTAAAAAAAATAGATGAACATAAATGACTGAATTGAGAAGCATTCATCAGAAATTCAGTTTATCTATTGGCTTGGCCAAAATGTTGGTTCGATTTTCAACTACAAATAAAAGACATTCCCACATTTTTCTTTTCACCAATAATTTTATTGAACAACGTCTTCAACGGTTTCAACGGTTTGTTCCACTACCTTCTGCCATCTTTCAAGTAAGTTCATAAGTCCATCTTTCCAAAAGTTTTATCTTTTTGAGCAAAAAAAACTGTTCAGGTGTCTTTGGTGTCTTCCAGGGAATTAATTTTTTCCATTAAGAGAATTTTGTAAAGACCGAAATCAATGGAAATCCGAAGGTGCAATGTCTGGTGAATACGGCGGATGAATCAGAACTCCCCAGCCAAGCTGTAACAGTTTTTGCCTGATCTTGCATGCTTATTTTCTTCCATCTTCAATATTAAATTGGCTACCCAAAATTCACCAATTTTGATCAAAATTCTTCAGTTTTTGTTTGAAATGCATGCTGTTATGACAGCTGTCACAATGCAATCTAACAAAATGGTATCGAATGACGTTAATGACATCTAAGAGCTCCTAGAGCCAACTAACGTAAAGAAAAAACCGAACGAACACTTTGGCCAACCCAATACATAGATGTACGATGATATAAACAAACTCACTACAGTTCAATACAGGCTAAATAAAGAAGATCAGTGAAATTGTTAAGTACAATTTTTATTTTTATTTTTGTGGCTTTACTTTATCATTAATATTTTGCCTGTTAACGTTTCAGCTTGAATATTACTTTACTATAATTATTTAGTAAACGGAGATCGTACACATATCACTTCAGGAAAGTCAGCGTAACACAATAGTGCCTCTCTTAGAAATGTTGTATCTACAATAAATAAATAGAAGGAAAAAACTACTTCAGTGAATTAATACGCGTGCCAGATATACAATAATCAGATTCAAACAAATTATCTGCTTTAACTAGGTTGGTATTTCCCACTTGAGCTTCTTTAACTCTCCCAAGAGTTAAAGATATAGACTTCGATATTGTAGTGACTAGATGAAATTGAATGGTCAGTCCAACGCTCGCTCGTCTATAATCCTGGGAAAAAAAAAACCAACAAAAAAACCCGTTTTACTGGAGGCTAGGTAAATCTTAAGACACTCACCAAAGAGAAATAACCCGCGAATAATCCCATCTCCGCTGGGATTTGAACCCTGTTTTCACAGTCCGCAGATCAGTGCATATAAGTTTAATAAAAATATAGGAAAACTGTTGTTTCCTCATCCATATGGTAAATAATGTCGGGAATACATGAACTAAATTTCTCTTGTTCTGTCAAAATGTCTTGAAAATTTCAAATTGCTAAATAACCTAAGCATTAAACAAGAAATATAATACGAAATTGAGTAGAAAGAACTAATAGTAATAATATTTAAATTATCCATTTTAAATAATACTTTGAGTGCACTGGAGCACTTATTTTTTTATTGTAGTTTGTTTGGTTCGGGGTCACTGTAGGGTGCGAGGATGACTTCACGCCTTTCTGGGTTACCATCGGGGAGGATGGATCGGAGTGATGAGTCCCAACAAGGAAGAAACCGCCGTTTCCGATTTCCTCCGATAACAAACCCAAATGGCATTATTGTTCATTCTTATTCCGCCTTGGTTTTCATTTTTAAATAATACTTAATACATAATTATAACATTTTTATAGTAACTTTCTTAAAAACGACCTTTACGAAAGTTTTCGAATTTTATTGTATAGTTTTCCGCTAGATTCGTCTGAACAATTCCAAGACTTGAAAAAAAAAGAAAAAAAATTAGTGATTAATTATTTAATAAACATCACGAAAATAATGATATTATTATTATTATTATTATTATTATTATTATTATTATTATTATTAAAATACTTTTTGTGCATAAATTTAGTAAAATGCAAAAGTTTGTCTTGAAAGTAAAACGTTTAGTAGAAGTAAATGTTTAATTAATAAAAATATATAGGTTTCAACTTTACTTTTACTTTGAAAGTAAAAAGTATTTTTCTTTTTTTTTCCCTTCTAAGTTAGAACCCATCATATTCCCTGGGAACTCAGTAATGTTATTCACTAATCACCCACAATCCCCTCCTGGGCGTGGTCCTGGAAACACGGATGATTGGCAACTTCACCTTGAATTTTTGTCAGGAGACATCAAACCAATCAGTAACATCTCGTGAAATCACGTAATTTCACTTTCCCGTGACTCCAAGATATCATCCAACGTAGCGAGTTCCATAGAAAGAAAGAAAGAAGGAAAAAAAAAACCTGCCTGCAACGAAATCTCCAACCTGAATCCTATAAAAAATATTCAGGGAACTCATCACACCTAACTTTATCTATTGTAGTTCTTGCACTTTAGTGAATGATTTAACTGGATATTCTAGTTCACAGAAAAAAAAGCTACAAAATGATCTTTATTTTTTTTATTTATTTCTCTTAAAAAATAGCTGAATGAACAGTGCATTAACCAATTGAAATTTCAAAATACCAAAGTTCAACTGATGGTTTTATATGCATTGAGAAACTTGAAATTGTCAGAATCTAGAAATCTATATTTTTTTTTCTAAATGCAGTACATAAGTAAAATTACTTATTCCGAAGCTTTTATTTTATGTATTACTAAGAAGAAACGACAATCAAGAATAATACCTGCGATACAGTACAGTAGAACCTCATTATAACGGACCCTATTATAACGGACGTCGCTTATAACGGACAGCTTTAAAAAAAATTATAATAATAAAATAGGATGCAAATGAAAATGTGTTTGCATATTATGAACACTTACCTCCGTCAGTTATTAACTGAAGAAATAAGCAGCAAACAAACCCAGCAGAAAATAAATTATTTTTTCAAACCAATGAATGTAAGCAATCAACATGAACCAGGATCTTCTTGTTCTAAAGATTAATGCAGTGTTTACGTACACATCTTTTTCAATTCAACCTACTATGTTGAAGGCTGTTTTTTATTTGATATATAAAAAAAAACACTTTTTATAGCTAACTATTGTACTTTCATTGATGTACACCATGCTGCATTACACCGCTATAAGAATTATTTGTTATAAACCGGACTTTCATTAAAACGGACAACCTTCAGCCACTATTAGTCCGTTGTAATGAGGTTCTACTGTAATGTTATTGCTCCAGCCAAAAACATTTAGAAAGTTGAAATTTGGCCTACTTGCTGTGGATGCATTTTCTAGCTTAGTTTATTTTCTTTCTTTCTGTATTATTACCAATTCCGTACTGAAAGTGTAAAGGGAGGGAGCTCTTAAGGAAGTTCTGTCCGATCGTCCGTCCGTGGATCCGTCAGTACCTCTACAGTTCAAACTATAAGTCTGACAGACATGAATAATTATCTTTTTGGTAAGCTTACGACTTCTAGAGATGGGGTAAAACCGACTTGCTGTCACTTTCTGTCAACGAAAATGAAACGTATATGAGCTAGCTATTGTTTCTTATACAAGAGACCCATTTTTTTAATCTTTTTCATTTTTTTGCTATTAAATTCTTTTTACCAAACTTTCTCCTGTAAGAAAATACAGTGAAGTATTAAAGTGTGGAGGATTACAAAATGGCATTTTTAAATTTTTAAAACTAAGTTCCACCAGCATAATGTTAATGTTTATTGAGATCTTTAAAATTTACTAAAGATCTCGAGCAACGCCGGATAATCTGACGAGTACCCAATATCTATTGTTAGTTTATTTGGAAGTATTTATTTTAGGTAATTTCCAATTTTACGTTCGTAAAAATCAAGGGCGTCCGCAAGGCATGTTTACGTTAACGAAATTGATCCAAAATATATTGTAAACAATTTAAACAAATTATAGTAAAAAAAAATAACTTAAACATAATTAAACGTTCGATTTTTAGCTTAGTTAACTTAAGCATGCCTCGAGAACGCTCTTGATTTTACGAACGTGAAATAATAAATTACATTTAATGTAAAAAAAAAAAGGAAAACTAATTCCACTGAATATATTAAATAGAACGAAACGTATTTCAGGGTTTTAAAGCAGAAATTTTTAGCTTATACAAATTTAAAATTTAACCGTGTTGAAATCAGTCAAGGAATTTGAGCTTTTCATTTTATTCGCAATATTCATTTGGGTTACATTTGGACTAAAAGTAAAAGATTCATTTCAATTGAAATAAATCATCTGAACTCTTAAAAAATAAAAGGAAAAAAAGTAAAAAGTTCTTAAAAGGACTTAAAGCTTACTTTCTTTAAGTATTGTCCTTAAAATTTACTTATTTTTTTTCTTTATTTTTTTAAAGAAATATGGAAACGACACAAAATCTCTCCGTTTACTTTTAAATTTAGTATAACACAATTCTAACAGAAATTTTTCACTTTCCCGCAAAGCAATAGATTGCAAAAACAATCTTAATATGCATTGTTGAACATCATTGTTTAAAACTTAGATCGTCTCTTGTCCGTAGACTTGCTTGACAATTTCAAGCAGATCGAATAAGAGATTCAAAAATTGTTGTGAAGAACAAAAAAACAAAAAAAACAAGGTAGGGATAGCGATTAGTAAACCAATCACAATGCTTCGCAACGTCTTCTGATACGTATAAGAAAATATAATTGATATTGCTTTAATTTCCTTATTATTATAAATGTGATTGTTGCGAATGCAAAAGGCGCAATTGTTGCGGTTATTGTGGTTGTTGTGATTAATGATAATTTAATGATATTTTAATGATACTTGTTCACATTCGGACAGAGAAAACGGGAATATTAAAGTGCTCGCGCTGAGAGTTGAAACTCCCATAATGCAAAGCAGATTATAGATTGTCCTTTCCTGGCCGTTCGCTAACATTGAAATAGAAGAGTCGCTTCTCTTCTATTTGAATGTTAGCGAACGGCCAGGAAAGGACAATCTATAATCTGCGTTGCATTCTGGGAGTTTCAACTCTTAGCGCGAGCACTTTAGTCTTCTGATACTTATTAGATCAGAAGACTAAAAAACCAATAAAAAAAAACAAAAAATAAAACAGACATACAGAATGACTGATTTACTAATCGTCGCTTGCCTAATAAATTTATTTCTTAAATATAATAAATATAATTGGTTAGAATATTTAATGCATAAACATCATGCTGTAACATAATTCTGTGGAACCATTCCAAATCCTTTCAGTGAAGCAAATAGTTTAAATAAAATAGAAAATTTTATTTTATTTAATATATTAGCGTACGTTAAAATGTTCCTTAAGCAAATAGTATTTAAACTTTATGTTTAATTTCTTAAAATTGATACTGGAATGAACTAGTGTTTTATGTTGCTTTGGAAGCAAATAATAACAAAACATCTCTGTTTATCTCTATGCAATTTTTATTATTTTTTTATGAAAAAAATATTTGTAAGGATTACAATGGAATTTCTGAAATTCCTCATTTCAGTGAATTTCAATTAAAGCTTTTATACTTTTTTTTTTTAAATCTCAAATGTCAACGGAATATCCCTTTAAAGCACAAATTGTTGCATCTGCCTGGGAGCATCATTAGCCAACTGTGAAGAAGGCAACTAATAAAAACGGAGAATTCTTCTAGGTTTACAAAAGTTTACTTTCAGCCGGAAAAAGAATGTTAAGAAATGGGGGAAAAAGAAACCGGAAAATGGGATTAAAAAGAAACGTGGAGAAGCAGAAAAAAAAACTTAAATTCTTTACCTTTTCTTTTCTATTTTTTTTTTTCCTCTTCTCCATCTGACGTCTTGTAATAAGCACGTCGTAGCAAGAGCTATAATTGCATACAGGACGCTTACGCGGAATTGTCAGTAGAAAAAGAAAAAAAAGTTGGTGTTTTCTTTTTTTTTTCCTTCTCCTTTGGCGATTCACCCATCGCCCCTCCCCCACCAACTTGGATGAAATGTGACAAGGCATCATTGGGATCTAGTATGGGACGAAGAAAGAGCGGTACGGGGGTGGTTGTGGTTACCACGTTAATTCAATAGCGACTCGCCTAACCTGAAGCTCTGCTTGAGCAAAACGAAGTTAACTCTCCATTCCGTTCTTTTCTTGTTTCTTCTTATGTCTGTTGAAAGCCCAAGAAAAGGTCTTAGCTCAAATCCAGAATTTTCCTTTGCATTCGAGACGCAGTGCGCG
>JAFIDM010001028.1:40766319-40780122 GCA_023159025.1 Thereuonema tuberculata | reverse complement strand
CCTATGAAAATAAGCCTATTCCATTTGAATTCCAGAATGGTATATTGGAGGAATGGAGTGCACGGCAACTCATTGGTCGGTTATTATTCGCAGTGACGGTGATTAACAGCCCTCGCAGAAGTGTTTTAATGGAAAGAATTTTCGCACACGGATCATTTGTTGCCGTCTCTCAACCGCGCTCCCACAATGAAGAGTTTAGCCCACCTGTGTGTCTCAATTATTCAGTTGGTAAATTACTGCCAGTGAATTTGGTGTCAAATGTTTCTAAACCCATTCCACAATAGATTTCTTCATCATTAGGTGCGCGCACACTTCGTCGAATCATCCGAATAGTCATTGAAAAGTTTGTATCTAATTGAATATGGTTTGTGAAGCCACTTGTGTCCATTCATAAATCAGACAAGAGAAAACAATGCTGCGTTGCCACTGGTTAGTGTGTTTTCAATAAATCATGTAATTTGCTATTTAATACTGATAATAAATATGCAATTTTATTTCTAGATGAGAAGTGGTAAATAAAGAGACATTCTTCAAAAAGTCAAGAATGCACGGGTTAAATGCTGGCGTTTATGTGGAGATAAAGCTCTGATTTATTTGGTAGGCTATTGATGAATCTAAGATACAGGCTTATGTTAAACTTCAATTAATACCTTACACAATTCATTAAACCCTTCGTTACTCATTGCAAACTCATTTAAAAAATCTAGTACCACACTTCATTTAATGTTTTTTTCGAAGATCTTGACGTTTTTTAGAATCTAGTTATTTCTTTGTTTAAATTTTTACTTAGCTTTGTCCTGGTATAATTGCATCGTACACGTTTTTTAATACAGTGTAACCTCCTTTAACGGACACTCCGAATAGCGGATACCTCTAATTAGCGGACATTATTGCGGGTCCCAGTCCCTTAAAATAGGACATTTCATGTTATCCACTCCGAATAGCGGACACTCTGAATAGCGGACAGTTATTTTAACTTTCCAAATTCTTCTTTCAACTTCTTCCTTTTCATCTTTGTTTATTAATCAAAAAGAAAACACCACATCTCCATAACATGTAGTTTATTTAAAAACTTTTCGGAATTTTCGGGATTATGATACGTCATCCCTTCTTCAAGCGAAATGTAACAATAAATTAGTTTTTTGGAATAACCAACAATGCAAACTAGTGATAAACATGAACACTATGTTGAAATAATTTACCATTGTTTTAACAATATGAAATAGCAGTTATGCTTTTACATTACTTTACAATTTTTGAAAAAACAAATAATCCAAATGAACTAACAACATGACACATAGATACATTAATTCTTGTTTACAATAAGATAACTTAGATATTTTGAATCCTTTAAATTAACTAACAATCCAATAATCAAAAAACATTTCAATAATTAAATTCATCAATATTAACCACTTTTTTTACATCTTTTTTAATTAAGTCCTTTACTAATATAATCGTAGAAGGGTCTACTTTAGCCCCTTCATATCTATTAAAATTAGATCCTTTTGTACATTTTATTACACAACTCTCTAATATTTTTCTTAGACTTAAATCTGTTTCCTTATATAAAATTTTAACATAGTCCTTCATAACATGCCCTTTATTAATACAATGTTCTGCAATATCTGAGACGTCCTTATTGGCATTTTTTAAGGCAGTACCGTGCTCAGACATGCGCTCTACCATAGTTCTTTTAGTCTCCCCTACATAAAATTCCCCACATGTTCTACAATCCACCCTATATACTATTCCCATTTCATATTGCCCATCCCTTTCATTTATTTTTTTACATAACAAATTTTTAATTTTGTATTGGTATTTGAACCCAACATCTATACTAAAAGACTTACAAATATTTCTCAAAATCATGCTATTATTATTCATATATGGAATAAAAACTTTATTTGTAAATTTTCCAATCTCTTTTATTTTAAAAGTATTATAATCATTAATTTGTTTTTTAATGAACCTTTCTGAGTAATCATTTTTCTTTAATAACTTAGTCATATCATCATTTTTTTTCAAATAAGTATCTTGCTTACTTGTATTTCTATCAATTCTCCTTATAAAATTTTCAACCACAACTGTAAAAATTATTTTAACTGTAAAAATTTTTTTAAATTTTTATTATCATTTCGACAAACACATCATGGTTGTATTACATCGGTGTCCCATGCATTGATACATTGTGTCGGTGTCCCCCCCCCCCCCCATACATTGATACATTGTATCTGTGTCCCATGCATTGATACACTGTATCTGTGTCCCATGCATTGATACATTGTATCGGTGTCCCCATACATTGATACATTGTATCTGTGTCTCATGATTCAATGCACGAATCTGAGGCCCTTTTTTTCACTGCAGTTGCTTTATAAATATCAATCCCTCGTAAAGCTATCCTATAAACGTGTTGATTAAATTTAGTGCGAATTAAAATGGCGTCAAAATGGAAAAGATTGGCACTGAAAGAAAAAATTGATCTTCTTGAAGTTGCTGAAAAAGAAAAGCTGAGTGTGCGTTGTCTTGCTGAACGTTTTAAAGTTGGAAAAACTCATATAAGTGAACTTTTAAACGACAAAGATGAGATTAGAAAAATGTGGATGGTGAAGTCAAACGAAAATTCGAAGAATTTGAAGTTTTGTAAAACTGAAACTAAAAGCAAAATCGACGAAATGGTGATAAAATGGTTCCGCTTTGCTCGTGCAAAGAACATTGCTATAAGCGGTGTTTTCCTTCAAGAAAAAGCCAGAGAAGTCGGTCAAACTTTAGGATTGGACACGTTTAAGGCATCAAATGGATGGCTAGAAATTAATTTTGTACTGTAATTAATTTTATCATTATTTTACGTAAGACAAACGGATTAGCACTCATTTAAAAAGGAATATAGTAAATAATTTGCAATTGTTCATATTCTCTCATATCGCAATGATAATTGTAGAAATTTAATTAAGATTGTACGTAATTTTTCATTAAATGACATGCTATAAGCTAAAAAATAAAAAAAAGACAGTCCTCCCCAATAGCGGACACCTCCCAATAACGGACAAAACTTGCGGTCCCGTGACTGTTCGTTATTCGAAGGTAACACTGTATAATATTTAATAATAATTTTAAATATAGACCATAAGTTTGACCAATGTAAACTAAGAAGTTATCGAGGCTCACTAATTTAGAAAACTTCTTTCCATGGAAACTCAGGTTAATTTCTAATAATTTTTTTAATACTATAAATTACAAATTCTTTTATTAGAATTTCAGTAATTTTAAGAATAAATTTATTGTTAATTAAAATCAAGTTATACAGAATGCTGTTCGATTGCTGTGAATATTCAAATTTTAAATTGCAACTGAAGTATGTATTAATCTTGTGGTAATTACAATTTAGGAATACTAAGAAATTAAATTTTAATAGGTGTGGTAATCTGATGTAATCTCCATTGATTGCAATAATAAGTTTTAAACCACAAGTAAGATTTCGTTATTTTGTAGGCTAACTATAATTTGCTCATTGAATTGTTTTAATTAATTGTAAACCGAAGCTTGATCGTATCGGACCTACCTTTGTACCTTAAAACTTTCTACATAATCGTGATTACTTCCACAAAGAAAAATTAGATAAAAAAAAATTGTGCTAAAGCATAAAATTAAGGACGACCCATTACAATCCACGCAGGTATTGAACGTAAACATATCAATTTCAAAGAATAGACAATGAAAAATTATAAACATGGAATCTCCGGAAAAAAAAAAGAAATATATTCAAGGCTGGGATTCGACCTCACAACCTTCTGAATTCGTCACTGTATCAACTATATTACTTCAGTTTCCTTAAAAATAGAGTGATATTCGGCCTATTTAAAAGGAATCTCCGAAATACAAAAAAAAAAGAAAGAAAAAAACTTAACTCAAAAACTTTAAAACTCAAGAATATGGCGAAATTATTGCACGGTGTTTGGGCCTCTGAACACGATGGTGACGTCCGTTTGCCGATCCGACCTTCCGTTCGGGAGTTTTTAGGGGAAGAAAGACACAGACAAACGCAATAGCACGCGTATCCATGGATCGCTAATGAAGCTAGAAAAAATAAAGACTAGGTTGTATTTAAAGCAGAAGTAGTCTTTTTTTCCCGACAAATAATGTTTTCTAAGGAAAAAGGAAGTGTGAATTCAAAAGGACAGTAGTTTGGGGTATTTGAATAGATTGTTCTTCTCTCGCATGCTAGCTAGTTTGCTGATGATGTAGAAAAACAAATAAACAATGACTTTAGATTGTAGTTAGCAACCATCAGAATAATATAACTGATGGCTAATGCCTTTTAGAACAACAATAGCGTTGAATTATGAAGTGAGTGATAAGATGGAGAACAATGATTCTTTTTTTTTTCTTAAGCTGAATTGAAATTTAATATAGTTTAAAAGCCCCTTTCATAAGATTGCACGAATCGTGCAAAAATAGATACAACATTAAACATATCACTCATAAATTATTGCATGGAGTTAAGTTTATATAACAAGGAGCCACAGGACATCATTAAAGAGAACAATGTAATCGTTTAGACAAAATATTAAATTATTCTAGTTTAAACTTATTATAATGGATGGTGTGAAAATATTACAGTTTTAGCTGTTGTGATTTACAATATAGTTACAATTTGACGTTGACAAAAAATAAAAATTGGAATAATTGTCCTGTCTGCAGTAGACAGAGTTTAATAAAAATCACTGATAGATTGAAAATTGTACTTGTACTTACGAAGGAAGCTTAATGTTAGTTAAAACCATTTTTGATACTTAAATGTCTCTCAAACTAAGCTTTTCTGCAATTTGAGGTTTTTCATTACCCAAATAAATTTGCTGTAAATTTATGTTTTAGGCCCTCTCAATCGATCTTATTTTCTATCTTTTACAAATGTGTCCAAATCAATTGTTCTCTTCCTTTTTTTCCTCCACTTTTGAGTGGGAGTAATTGCTTATAAAGCTTTATTTGGCATCTTGTCATGGAATTTGTGAGCAGAAAAGCGATATAGTAATCCAATATTGGACCAAAGGTCGCTGTGAATGGACTTGTACAGTTTTTATTATTTGATGGTCGGATTTTTACATTGTTTTTTTGGTTCATAGAAAACAAATATTCCTAAATACACAAGTAAAAAAACAAAACAAAAAAAAAATAGACCTGTAAATATTTTATATTGTGACTCTCATTTAATTGTGACGCTCATTTAAGCAATTTTATAAAAAAAAATGTAAAAATTAAATTAATCCTCGAAGCAATTTTGAAAATATTTCAATTCAAACCAGCCAACACACTAAAACTAACTACTGTTAAACTAGTATCTTTGCTTTTATACATTGTATTTGCTCATTTGACATATAACAAAATATTAAGGCTTGAGAGATTACACAATATCCAAATATTCTTTGAATTTCAGATATACAGGCACACGCCGAGTTATGGCGCTTCGGACTTAAGGACATTTTGAATTACTACCATTCACCAAAGTTGAGGCGACTGCTTTGGAGGTACAGCTCAAAGAGATCTGATGCTATTGCCAGATTGGCTTCAACAACTGGTGTCGCTGTAGTCAATTTCTTGGTATGATTGATTAATATGCTTTCTGTAAAACAAGGGCTACAGTATTTCTTTTAGTTACAAATATTTCATTTACTTCAACTACAAAGGTATACGACGATTGCAGTGCAGTAGGTGTAACAACAGACAAAAAGAGAAACATTAAAATAAAAAGGATAAGATGAAAGAATAAAGAAATTGCAAAAGGGAATTTTTCGAAATTCCACTAAAATGTCCAACAACAGATTACGTCTACACAAAACATTATACGATACACTTTATTTTCTTCTCTAATAAGCAAAAATAGACGAACGACAACAGATCCCTAAAAAAATACATTTTACAAAATATGAATTTTATGCAGATAATTAAAAATGGAGAAAATTCAGCTTTCTCTTATTTATTTTTTTATTCATTTTGACAAAAAGTAATTTTGACTAGAATTTTTTTTAATATAATATTGTTATATATAAAATATTTAAAAATGTTCTCTTATACTATTCCTGCTTCAATTGAATAATTCAAATATAAAAATTTTACATTTCAAAAATAAAATGTAGTATTACTGAGTTAACGTTTGGGAAATAAGGAATTCTCATCTGCATTTCAATTCACTAGTTCCCAATGAAGATATTAAATTTATGAACTTTATACATCATCATTAGGAAGCCTGAGGACAGAGATATTGTCTATGAACAGCAATAGCTGGGAGATATTGAAAGTGGAATGTAAGCTTACAGTAATTTGCATTTAATTATACGTATGATGCATTAAAGCAAATACATCTAAACTAATGCACATTCTTCTGCAATATTAGTGAAATTCCATTGGAACTGTTGCCAGACGAAGATGGCCGACTTGACGACTGACAGCAGTCATGTTTACGTCATGTTTACTTTGGCCGAAGTTCGTTTCGTCAGAACTGATACTAAAAGACGGCCGACTGTTCTAACTGAGCTAACCTACTCCTTTTTATTTTTGGATGTTTCACTGGGTAAAATTAACAAGGGATCTGAAGTTCTTTTTTGCTTGCTTTTTTCAGAAAAAAGAAAAAGTAGAACAAAGTGGACCAGCATTCAAGCTGTCTTTCATGTGTGAAATGAGATCAAAACGTCTTCAAAGTGATTAAGATAGTTATTTATATCAAGAAGAAATAATAAAATATGATTATTGCTTAGTGGGAGATTTTGCTAACTGTAAATATTTATAATCAAAATACAAATAAAGCTTGCGAGTCGTACATTGTTTTTTAATGTATATATAAAATTAAATGATGCATAACAATTTAAGAATGAAAATCTTGAATTATACTTGGTTCTACGATTTACAAAACTCTTTGCATGTATCGTACGACTTATTAAGTGTTAGAATAAATCTAACTAGGTGCAACTCGTGAAATATTTACGGAAGTAAAACAAATTCCACATTTTTCAAATACCGTGAAATTTTTTAAAAACACAAGATTGAAAAAGATATTCTAAGCTCATTTTTTAAAAGGAATAAAATGTATAAACCCTGCTGCATTCGATCTATTTGCTTTTTCCCTTGCTGAGAAACTCAAATTATCTTTTTTCTTGTTTTTGCCTTGTGTAGAATTCGAATCGAGCACCTCGGTTCTCGCAGTTAGGAACTCTAAACCATTGGACTACTGCTGGTCTTTAAAATATTCTTTCTCCGATTGTCTCCGCTCTCTCCACTGTGATGACAAACAAACATCCATACGTTTTTTGCCATTAATAGTATGAGTAATCTAATTAAGCCAGCAGATGTATATCGAGTATTTTGATCTTTACACGCACTTTTATTTATTTTTTTTATCGTACGTTATTAAATAGCCAGGAGAAGAATGCGATTGTCTGGCTGCCAAAGGTGCTAGGTCTTTAGAATTACCCAGGATGCACCAAGAGCGTGAACTAGCTTTACACCTGCAGAAACAGAGGAAACACAGAAGGAGAAAGTTACATCCTAGCCATTGCCGGGATTCGAACCCAGGTTCCAACACAACTTACTCATGGAAAGCCGTCGCTTTGACCACAAGGCTGTGCCGGAACGGATTTATATACAATGGATACGTTGGATGGCAAGCTTTCAAAATAATTTCTATTACCCTCTTAATACACAAACAAGAAAAATCGAATTATTCTTTGAATTGTTAGTAATTAACTAATTGATCTTTTGAAAAAACTTTCTAAAGGAATTTTTTTGTCACTTTCACGTGCTAATTTCTCGGCAAGGGCCCATCGGGAAAACTTTTCAAATAGAACATGTCACCCATAAATATCCTTGCCAAGTTTGAAGAATATAATGTTCAGTTGCTTAATGTTCACTTGATAATTGTTATCATCTTCGGAGCCTTTCTTTCCCAGGAAAGCAGGCTTAAAATTATAGGTTATTTTACAAAGATCATACGATCTAAAAATGTCAAGATACTAATCAGAAATCTTTATATCTTTTTCGATAATCCTGTGACAACATCGATCTTCTTGATGCTCCTGTGATTCAGATTTATCTTATAACGATAAAAATAGATAATGCTGCATTGTTTGAGTAAAAAGGGGTAATTATTAAGAGTTTTGAAGTTATTTTCTAATATTAGAGAATACGAGTAGTAATGTTTTACTATTTAGTAAAATGATGTTCGTCAAATCAGTGTGTGTTCGCGCCTCTAATAACTTTTGAACCGCTACAAGGATCTTCTTGAAACTTGGTATGCATGTTCGATAAGTAGGGACGACCTAACGTTTATATTCGAAATCTTTTCAAAATGGGCCATTGTTGAGAATTAGCTCGAGAAAACTATAAAAATTCCCATAAAAAAAGCATTGGAATCTAAACAGTGGATTTCTATCCTATTTCTATGAATATCTATTGCCTTAAACAATTAACATTAATTCCTGAATCTATTCTACGCTTGGTATGATTTATATTAAATCCATTACGATAATTTAATTAAATAATGCGGATTTATTTAAGTTTCATCAGAAAATGGAAAATTTCTGCTGTCTGTATTCAGAAGAAACTAGAATTAGATGTAAACGTAGGCTTTTGGTTTTTCAATAACTTAAAAAAAAATTAAAGAAATCTTAAGATATAATGTTTTAAGGCAAGTTTTTTAGGCAAGTTAGTTCATTGGAACTTCTTATTGTAATCCGAGATTACATGAAATCTTCTCTTCTGGAAATTCCATATTATTCAAACTTTAACAATACGGAATTTAAATTCCTTGAATAATCATGATTTTTGGGAATGGCCAAGCTTAAATTCTACAGCTCTCTGATACAGGGAAGAAAGCATTTGACAAAAATCCATAAACAAACCCGGTATTCATTGCTGGCTGATAGTTAATCGGAAATACCTATTCAAGGTAAAATAGGTATAGAAGTAAAATATTCTTGGTAGAGGAAGGTTTTCTTGATGGATTTTCACTTTGCCACCGGACTTTCTTTTCGAATATGTTTTTGATCAGGCTTATCGGATCTCCTGAGCTAATATTTCCTACAGATATCCTTTCCGGAAGAATTAATCTCAGTGAATTTTAGCAACGATAGACAGAAACTGCCAACGCTCTCTCCACGAGGGTTACGATAAAGAACGGGGTCTCGAGATACCTTTAATTGCATTATCTGTGTTGTTGTTGGTTTTTTTTTTATATTTTTTTTCGCTTTCGTTTCGTGCTTTGTAGTTCCTCTTGATTTGTAAGTATTCCCTATTGCCGACATTGTTCCCAATCCCTAGAGGAAGCAACAAGATTAAAACCGAAGCGTAAAGTTTATAATTATATTTCAGATTTTTAAAAATACAAGAGCAACAATTTTGTACCTTGGTCTATCGCTCGAAGGCTCTTCTCTGTTCCCAGTGGTGTCGTATTCAAGATGGAGCGAAGATCTAAAATTTATTTATTAACTTATTTTTATTTTTAAGAAAGTTAACATTGTAAAAAATTTCTTACAATTACAATTTTTAAAATTTATTATTTTTATTTCTTTTTTGCCAATTTTTGCACACACCATATTTTTATGTTTCCAAGATTTCTACATTTGCACATTTTTCCGTTTTTTTTTAATAATTATTTTCTTGTATTTTGAATTTATCTTTGAATTACTTATTTCACGCATTTTAAACTAATTTTTTTCAGAAATTTACAATACAGATCTCAATGTTTCTATGGTATTAAGATTTGTTCGATGTAAACTTCTTTAGAATTAATTTTCTGTTACTTTTCCGGATAAAAGTTTTAACAAATTTTGCTAAAATAAAAAAAATAAAAAAAGAAGTGAGCTTACAGTTTTCACCTTTATTTAACATTATAAATATAATATCTTACATTAATATATCGCTCCAGTGGTTCACGTAATATGGGCCGCAATGGGTTTCCTGTATTAAAACGTATTGTTGTTACATTTTTATAAAACATCATCCTTCAGACCTGACTATTTTGAATAGTGATTTCGAAAATTCATTAGCGATTAGCGATTCATTGTATTGTGCGAAAACTGAATTATTATGGGTTCCGTTAATAAAATATATAAAAAAAAAATATACATGATTATATCTTTATCCGCACGCGCCTCTCGACGAATGAATTCCCGTTGACTACCCGAACATTTTTATAGCTACTTATAAATTCTTTGGGCTAAACATTATTATTTTTTTATATTCATGTAATTTCATTATAAAATCGATTGTGGATATATTTATATAGTTTAATTAAAAAGATGAGTGAAATCGTTTGTCACTTGATTAAAATATAAAAAGTAACTTAAAAGTAACTTAGTAAAAAAAACCGTTGGTGACTTAATTAAATGATTACGCGTTTTTTTTAAAGTGGTTTTGATGATCAAACTTAAATAAAAATTTTCAATGAGCTTAAAAAAAAAAGGCCTTAATTTGTCGTTATCGATTGGAAGGGTTGAGGGGAGAGGGTGGGATTGCGTTGTTGGAATGCTATTACAAATATCTCGAATAGGCTTTTGTAAAGCGGCACACAACCACGTAAAAGCTCTTCAGTAGATATTCGGTATATACATATCAAGTGCAGTGCCGCCCCTGTTTGCCATGTGATGGGGTTGGTCTCCATCCCTCTCCCGCCCTATCCCCGTTTTGCGTGCCGCCCGTTTCATGGTAATGTATCGTTGCTGTGCCCGTGCCCATTGATTTCCTTTAATGAATAGCGAAAGCCCCGAACAAAGCCAACAGCCATTGTAGGCTCATTGGGAGTTGAGACACACAGGACTCGAACCGATTAAAACAGGAATTTATGAGGCATTTATAGAGAAGTCTGAATGTGATAAAGGAATCGATTTGCACTGCAAGCAAATTGATAGTTTATTTTAGTCAAACACCGGCGCTGTTTGCCTTTTGTTGTAGGGGCTCCGGAGTACCTGAAATTCCTGGGACCTAAACACTGCCGTTTTGAACCAATTCCAAATTACCTCATTTACAACATTGTGGCGAAACTGAAGGACGATTCTCCAATGTTTCCCATTCAGGATATAATATCTGGATAAAAAGTGTCTGGCAGGCAACAATGATCCACCTGAAGACTTTCTCTTTTTTTTAAACCAGAAATGAAATTTATTCTCCGTCTCATGTGAATCTACTTCTTTAAACAAGAATTGCCGAAACGCTATCCAAAGTTATTTGAGAAAAAAAAAAGTAATATGTTAAAGTATTTTTTTTTTAAGGAAATGATGCTGATAGAGGTTATCAAACTCACAAGGAATCTCCGGGGGATATTTCAAATTCTAAAGAATGAAATAAAAATATTGTTTTTCTTTAAACTTACGTGTATTATTCTTTTATGCGACTGCCAAGTTGTTAACTAACTGCCTAATAAACGAGCTATCAAGTGTCTCGCAGGCAACTTACGGGCGTCATAAACCGAGAACAATTTAGGAGCCTCTGGTATGAGATAAATCTTAAGTAGGCTATACAAGAATATATATATATATTTTCCGCTCTATATTCACGCTCGTGGGCGCAGTAGCCGAGTGGGTTAGGGCGCTTGGCTGCGGGTTGGAAGTGGCGGGTTCGGTTCCCGGCCTCGGCGGAGCGCGGGAATTTTTCCACGGTCCTTTTTCCTCCTAAGGGTCTACCCAGCCCCTCTAGAATGGGTACTGGGTTTCTTTCCCGGGAGTTAAAATCGGACGGGCGTCGCGCTGATCCCCTCGACCTGAACTTCGTCCTGTTAGGTCGTGAATGCTGGAGCCTACACTCTAGCCACCCCATAGGCCTTTGTAGGCCTGTAAGTGGGATACTTTAACTATATTCACGCTTTCTTGTATATATTTGTTAAAAAAACAAAAAAAAAAACATTCTTTATAATAAATGAAAATAATTTAGGATTGAAACGTGATTGAATACATTAACAATGGGAACATTTTAGTGCAGTAATTTGATGAAGAGGAATCATATACAATAACCCTGCTAACTATTATTAATCAGAAATGAGGAGATTTTTAATTACTGGACATTAAATGAAAGAGAATAAAAAAACCAACATTGTATTTATTTGTAATAAAAATTACATTCTAAATAATTATATATACATATTTTTATTATCATTAAGCCTACAATCATGAGCAATAATTGAATAAAAAAACATCATTATCATCATCTTTTTTTTCCAATTAAAGTCAATTTACTGAAGAATGTATTTAATCTCAAAAAATTTTAAAAATTAAAAAAAAAAATTTCCAGTTGTTTTTTGTCGAAACAGTTGTTTTCTTTCCCAATACATAAATTTATCGATATACATTGTATCATTAAAACTTGTTTTCATTTACCTAAATTATTTACTTACTACCGTTCCTACGACAATATGAATATCCGTGATAAACGCCGAAACTACAAAAGCTATCGAAACATTTTTTGTACATAATTCTGCAACCCACTACCTCTTTAATTGGACATTTAAAAAAAAAATCGAATGTCCCTGAAGAATGAATTTGAAATATTGTTTTTTACTGTTTTAACGTAGGCTTACTGAGAAAAAAAAAAAGATGAATGTCTGGGTAAAACTCAAAAGTAAATCGAATTAAAGTAAAAGAAGTTACATTAGAAAAAAATCTTTATCTTTTTGTAATGTAATTTCTATTATTTCAATGAATGTCTAAGTAAGAATGAATTGAAAATTGATCCTGTCCTGGAGAAATAGTCATTTCAAAATCCTTTAATAACTAAATTCTATGTTTATTTTCACTAAAAGTTAATTATTTCTCACATAATTCTTTAAATTCCTTCACAACAACACACGGAGAAACTTTCAAATACTTTGAGATACAAAGGAAGATCTTCTTTTGTCTTCAAATATGTACGTCAGATTTCAAGAAGATTCACTTGAAAAAGGTGAAGATCTTAGAGATATCTAAACATTCACAAAACAGACAAACAGACATGACGATTTAATGAATGGTAACCATCCTTAGAAAACTACAATCAACTGCAATTTAAAAAGAAGCTGTGAAACGAAGCTTTTGTTTAGTAACTTATCTTCGATCCCTACTTAGACTAAAAAGAAAAATCTATTTCGCTAACAGTTAAAAGTTAAAGTTCCTATCTAATGCAATAAAAACATCTACTTGCTTTTTTTTTTTTGATGAAAGAATTTGCAAACAATTTTCTTGCAAAATTCATTCTAACTTTGAACAAAACAATGTTTTCTGTCATTTCATTTCGGTTTTTTTTCCTTCCCTCTTTCTCCCATTTTCCATTTTCTTTTTCACCCTTGTTTTCACTGTGCTAAAAGTCATTTCTACGTTTCTCTAATGAAGGTAAATTAAGCTGATGGCCGTGCATTAGTAAGAATCAGATGAAAGAAAACGAAAAGTAGTGAAATGTAATTATGTTTTTGAGTGGTGGGCGGTAGAGGGGTCCGGGAAGAAGCTTCGGCATTAAACTCTGATTACATAGCCTTGGCTGAGCAGCATCAATCACCGCACTCGCCCTCTTTTCTTCTTCTTAGAATAAAAAAAAAGGGGGGGGGGGTGCTCTCGCGGTCTAAAAGCCAGCGATCCGTACGGTTACACGCATTATGCAAAATGCCAACTGATTATCTTCTGATTATAAGTCAATTGTGTCGTCGTTCAAGATGCTGAAGGGGCAAAAAAAAAAGAAGAAATTTACATTGAATGACAAAGATATTGCCCGACCACAATGCAATGAAATCTTGCTAACATATGTTAGTTGACAATAAATGATTTATCAAGGGACTACGTTTAATCGTCT
>JAFIDM010001028.1:40747408-40761319 GCA_023159025.1 Thereuonema tuberculata | reverse complement strand
CGGCAATGGAACCGAGTAATATATTTATTACCTAAACAATTTTAATGCTAAAACTGTTATTAAGTTTTAGTATTGAATAATCCAATGAAATTTTTGTTTTTCCCATTAACAGGGGAGTCGCAATAGGCAAAGATGAAATTTAATCATTGGAAAGTTTCATTAAACCCAGGCAGCCGTAATTACAGATTCAAAGAGTGCAATTACAAGGGAAACTGCATTCAAAACGGATCCATAACCAAAATAGGCTTCATTAAGAACAGAAGCGTGGAAAAGAGGGTCCTAGTTTTGCATTTTGCTGGTGATTCCGCTTGAGATTTGTTACGAAGTGGTTTTCCTCCACACACACATATCCAGTAGGTATGACAAACGCGTCGATGGAAAGCTCTCTCTCAATTGGAAGTCATAAACCGTTTTAATAATGTTTGGCCAAGATAATGAAGAGTAAACAATTCTTAATAGGAGTTAGAGACTTTACTATTCTCTCGGTGGTGATAATGAAGATTACAATGACATGATGTAGACTGGCGATTACAGTCCCTCTCTACAAATTGGCCCCAGAAGTAACATCTTAAGAAGGGTTATCGACAGTGTCAATGAATAAACATTAAACATATATTGTAATGCTTATTTCTTGATATAAAGGGGAAATATATTTCAACATTATTTCAATGCTAGAAACTTTATATCAATTTACAAATTAAGAGAACCTGCAATAAAACAACTAAAATTTGAAATTTTATTTGAAAGGCAGTATCATCTTTCTTTGTTTTAACAGGATAACTTTAGGATGTGTTTCCTAATTAAGTATTCCTATAAATTTGTAGGAGTAACTAAAATTTAGCAAATTGAGCGTAAAATTTTGTTTGAAATTTTAACCAAATTTTGATGAAGAAAATTTATATTTGAAAACATAGTTAACCGTAATCTTTTAATCATATTCTCGTTATTTACAAATTTGTATCAATAATAATACTTACTTCACTTCTGCTTTACCCATATTTTTATTGGAAATTAATATTTCGCTCAACCTGCAACGGTTCAATACAGAAGCATTCACAGTCTAATAAAGTATTGCTGTATTATATTTAAAATTCTGTAGTTATTATACAGAATTATTTTGATAATTCAAGGGATTAGGAAAGGCAATTAGGAAGTGATTTACAATTGTAGTTGAATTTGTGATTGTTAAAATGCAATGATAAATACTATTGGGTAATAAATTCTGCAATTTTAATGACAAAGTAGCAATACATTATTAAAAATTTAACGTTGCTATGATACAACTTAATACAAAACAATTAGTAATAAATAGTACTTTTGAGCCAAAAATAAAAGTGAGCCAAAATACTTCAAGAGATTCTTTAATTAAAAAAAACGATTAAAAAGTTGTGCGAATAAATTAAAATTTTAAGTTCAATTTTTTATCGTTTCCTGTAAATTTTGTAGATTTTTAATATATATTTAATATGCAATATAATATTCTAGATCAATGAATTGTTCTATTTTAAAGTGGTAAAATGAATTTAGAAACTTTACTTAAAACCTCGGTTTCACTGAATTTTCTTTAAGCAAAATGTTAAAAGAAAAGTAGAAACCTGGCCTAGGAAATTTCAGTCTCTTTTGATTTACCAAGAGAAACACTAATGTAATAAATTTCGCACCGTGGTTAAATCACCACAATGTATCCTTATCTCGTTATCTGGCGAGAGACAAATAGGATGTAAGGAGGTAAGGCCTGATCATCATCATTTCTCGGTTTAACCCTTTAGTAAAGAATTTGATACTCATTTGACAGATGGATCCGTGGTGAAGTAATAACCGCCGGTGATTGAACCTTGTATCTTCAGACCGTTTATACAATCGCCTTTCACCAAATCTGCTGTTTTATATGAACTGTGAAAGAAACACAGAAAGCCACAATTTGTATTTGGAAAATAAGAATATTTCACTTTTAGCCGCCTAAAATGAAATTGTCCGTTTCTTTAAGGTAGCAATCATAACTTGTGGTTAGAAGCAAACCACGCCTAACTTGTTGGAAAGTATGAAACTATTAAACGTTATTGATGATCTCTCTGAAGAGACGCCTCCTATTCAAGGGGAATTTTCTTTTCTGCTTCTCTTCCCCTTTTTTTCTGACAGAGCGAATGTTTCCATTTACGAATCCACTACTTGAGTAACATATTCTAATGGGTCGAGGGACTTGGAGTCACAAAACCCCTCCCCCGATAAAAGGATGTAGTTTAATTAATTTTCTTACATCTCTTTTGATCCCCTCCCTCTTTTCTTTCCTTTTTCTTTTCTTTCCAGTAAGTGGAAAAATAAGAATTTCATCAGGACGGTGGCTTCTTCCCTGATGGGCCAACGTAATTAGCCCAAGTAAGAAGCTCGCCTAATCACGTGGGCTCTTCTCACCCACAATAGAAGTTAGAAGCCAGAAGACGCTTTGTGTCAAGCTGAGTTGTGATGAAACTGATGATAGGCTTAAACTGCTGACAACTTCTAAACTTTCTAGATCTTACCATCAGTTCAATTATTTTGACAAAACAGAAATGAGAACATTAAGAGAATGCATTTATCATAAATTGACTTACATCTACTCAAAATTTTAAAATAATGTAAAAGACCTATATTTTCTTTGAGGACGATCATCCTCTTTTTCAAAGGTGTTAAAATTTGTAATATTAAAAAAATTAAAATTGAGTTGTGAGAAAGATAATACAGTGAAACCTGCTAAGTTGACCACCCAGTGGTTCCACGTTTTCGTGGTCAACTTAGACAGGTGGTCAACTTACCAAGGGTCAATACTTACTTTTTGATTTTCATATTTTATCATCTACATACTACTACTATACATATACATAGTATAGTACTATAAAATTAAAAAAAATAAATAAATGAAAATGATACAAAATAGGAATAATGTTGCTTATTAGGGTTAAACATTAATTATACGTATGTATTAATTGGAGTGCTCAGAAGCCAGTCAGTGTAAGTCAATAAACCAAAAAATGAAATAGGTTTTTTTAAAATTACGTACCAAAAAATAATAACGTTTGTAAATTTAAAGAATGAATTTTTAATTGAAAGATAACATAACTATACACTTGGAGGAGTGATTTGGGCACTATATCAACCGAAAGTATAAACATTAGAATATGACCTGCAGAAAAAAATTCAATTTAAAAAAAAAATGACTTACACTGATTGGCTTCTGAGCACTCCAATTATTGGATTTTGTCTTAGTTACTACTGTATGTACTTTAGTAGTAAGTTAAATAGAAACAAGTTAATTTAATTATGAAACTCAATTTATTATTACAGTAATATATTTTGCATGGGTATAATAATCTTAGTGTACGTATTAAGGGTTTTGTACTTCACACATACTATACTGGAAAGTATAGTACTTAACACATACTATACTAAAATTCTAGAAGTGGTCAACTTACAAAGGTTTTGAGCTATGCTTTGTGACAAATTCTACTTAATTACTTGGTCAACATACAAGTTAGACAGGTGGTCAACTTATAAAGGGTTCACTCAATGTTAAAGTAATTAAGCCATTCCGTTCCTGGTCAATTAGGTCAACTTAGACAGGTGGTCAACTTATAAAGGTGGTCAACTTGACAGGTTTCACTGTATCTTGAATCTCTTTAAACATAATGTTTTATCTAGATGTTACATCATGGTATATATATATTTTAATCATTTTGCATATCTTCCTCTATAATATTCTTCTATAAAAACATACAAAATAAATAATATTTCGGCTGTATTTAAGATATTTCCGATGACTTCAAGTCTTATTTCATACTCGGAGAGAATAATAACATATTGTAACCATCGTATAACATAAGAAATAACATAACAAATATAACATATAAACAAAGTTTAAAGAAATATAACATATAAACCATCGTGTAACGTATGAAATAATATAACAAATATAATATATAAACAAAGTTTCAACATGCGTAACTTCATGTTCAGAATTGTGCTGAAATTTATTTGTGATTAAGGATGAAAAAGCAAGATTGATATTTGTTATATTAACGTTATACCATTGTTACATTACGTTATTATTCTCGCCGAATATAAATCAAGATTTGAAATCACCAGAAGAAGATACAGAAGCTTAAATACAGTCGAAATATGTGTATTTTGTACGTTTATAGAAGAATATAATAGAGGAAGTTATTATGAAAAGTGAATTTTCTATGTTGAGGTGTATGAAATTATATTAATGTATTTTAACATTGAAAAAAAATACAAAAACAGAAAAAAAATATATGTAACTTAGTAATTTTTAATACTTGAATCTAGTAACTGGTTCATTGACTTCCTTGTCTTTTTTTATTGTTATTTCAATTCCTAACATTGGAAGCCAATATTACCTAGTGATAATCGTTTTCGGCCGTGCTAGCATGGCCGTGCGGTCTGCCAGTGTGCCAGTACCCGGGTTCGAATCCCGGTCGTGGCATGGTTGTTTCTTTCTTCTTCTGTGTTTCGTCTGTTTCTCCGGGTATAGCGTGAGCTGCCTCCTGTGGCGTACCCTGGGCAACGTTTCGTCGGCTAAATGTTCACATTTCTCGCCCCTTGTTGAGGCCAATAGATTTACTTCTGAAAGCCCGGGCGTTGGCGAAAAAAAAAAAAAATAATAATAATCGTTTTCACGCTTTGTGTAGCCACGTTATTTCGGATCTTCAGCGTATTCATACCAAAACCACAAACAAATAACTACTCTTATGAATGACTAAAATTCTATTTTTATTGTCATTTTCTATTATGTTTATTGATGGAGACAAATAGTTAAAGGGATAATAGCATTGTATTATCAAAGTATTGTATTATTCTTGCATGATGTCAGTTATAGAGAAGAAATGTTCAATTTGTTTCTTTCAACATTACTTGAAGGTTAGGTTATTGCGTATCTTCAATTCTTTTATCTCCAAAACATTTTAACATGCAAAGCCAAATGATCCAAAACCATCTGTTTGGATGTTTATATTACTGAAAGGTTAAAAGGTTAATCATTACGCCTTTATTATTAGAGGTTAAGTAGTTACTTGAAGTCGACGGCAAAAAGAGTTGAAGATAAAGTCGGAAGGCCAGTCCGAAGCTCATCCACGCTAAGAAATTGATACGTATTTGACTCAGGCATTGAACTCTTAAGAGAAATAAAGAAAGAACATCCGCAACCTCCCTGGAGATTAAACTCGGCTTCCTCCAACCCACAGAAAAGCATATTTCAACAATTTCCATAAACACAATTAAAAACATTGTTTCAATGAATTTGAAAGGTTACTTCGCTTTTCTTTAGTTTATTGATATTCTGGATCTTCTGACACTTCTTAGAAATTAGAATTACTATCAGAATTGTCCGTCCAAAACAAATTCCCTTTGACTGTTTAGTATTAATTTTTTTAAAGGGAATCTATTGAAATTAATGTTCTTGAAGCCTGCAGCTTTAACAAGTCATAAAAACGAAATTTCAGATTTGTTTACTTCCCTTTAATAGCCCATAGGCAATAGATGGTACCATGGTTCGCAATAAAGTGAGATGTTGTTAACGACCCAGAACAGTCATCAAAAGATGTTATTTTACATTAGAGTTTATCTGTTTGCTATTGAACATCGTATAGACGAACATTTGTAGTTGTTTTACTTTATCACTAGGGTTCCGCTCCTAGCAGCTTCATAGCCTTATTCGCTACCGATTGCTTGGCCCTCTGCGAATCCTGTAGGCTACCTTTGCATACTTAAATTTAATGGCATAATCAAGCATTTCTTTATTTTAAAATCAATAATTGACTTAATATTCTAATCCTTTTAAATATTAACTGAAGATTAATAATGTTGAATGGCAATAAGAATGTTTAAATAAGTTTTATTAAAAATATTACTTAATAGATTTTAGTAGGTTTATGTTTTTCCATTTTTTTTATTGCTATCAGTTCTAATTGATATAAAATATATAAATTACATACATCATATATATATTTAAAGATATATATATCTTTTAATATCAACCATCTCTTTTAAAATCTTCTTCTTCTTTCAACTCGAGGTTTCCCTTCAAAAGTTTTCTTTAGGATTCTATTGACCGGCAACCAAATCTTCAATCCCTAACTATCTTAACGGTTGACTTTTTTATCTCCATTACCCTCGGGCTCCAATAAAAAATCAATATCTCCTTCGTGTTTCTAATTATTCTTGTTTTTTATTCATAATTAATCTTGTGTTTTTTGCACTACCAATTTCTTCACAATCTTCCATTTCCTTAATCTTAAGTAGTTTACTCTGTCTGTTATTTAAAACCAAAAGTTACTCAGGCTTATTGATTCCTCTATGATATGGTTTTCTGTTGCAATAATTTGGACAGCATTTCATTAAAGGCAATAAAGCTTCACTTGCGTCCTCGACAAATTAATATTAAATAGGGTGAACAAACCTAAATATATTCACCAAAGCCTAGATAAAAAAATATAATGTAAACTACGAATAAAGTTAACTAAGAAGTTCCATGGCAGATTAAAATGAAAATCTATTATGCTATTTATTTAAATTTATTATTAACTTTTGCAAAACTATTTAATACTAGTTCTCAATTATTTTGGTTCACTAGGCAGCCATCTTGATCGCTTAGTTACAAAACTTGCTCTGGACCCATGTAAACATAGATATATCAAGCATAAACATTAACCATTCTGGTTTAGATTCGATTTCTGCATTCAGCTTCGAGTCCTTTTTTTTCTATGTTCTATTTTCAATTTGTTCTTTTTAAGCTTGACTATTATCATAGAATTATATTTCTAATTCAATAATGTTATTAAAAATAACAGTAACCAATAATTAAATTGAAATTACTATCTATTTTTCAGCATTAATTATTAATGCTGAAAAATATCTTAATTCACCTTGTTTAATTAACTCACATTAATTATAGGACTTCTTGCTTTCGTAATAAAGCAATGTGTTGTTGAAAGTCTTTTGATTATGTTGCTGGATCAATGAATGACAAAATTAGTCTTTAAAATTTCAAATACTTTCATTATTATTATGTGTTTGTGCACGTAATAATTACAATTTCTTATGACAAGTTCCTTTAGAAGAAAAAGTGAATGAAAAAAATAATTTAGAGCTTTAACTTGAATACTGATTAAGATTTGCTAATTCTAAATTTTTATTACTTTTTTATTAATTATAATCGGCCACTAAACAATGAAAAAAAGTGTAGATCCTGTTGAGCAGGATAAGATTCTTGGCTTTTGGGAAATCATTCCTGTATTTTCTAAAAAACTATCGCTTTTTGAATAGTATATTTAATTTCTTTTTAATGTCAAAGAAGTTGCTGCTTCCTAATTGTGGGAACTTATTATTTTTTTTTCATTGTTTGGTATTTCTTTTCTATTATCACTTTTTTTTATTAGTTTCATTAGTTTTCAATTATTATCCATTTATTACATTTCTATAGAATTAAAAAATTATGATATACTACGTATTGATACTTAATATTTCAAATTTGTCAATAAAGATGGTCATGTTCTTTTAGAACGTTTTCCTTTTCTTTGTTTCTTCTCTAAACAATCTTTTGATGATTTTGTGAACATAAATCCTGCAGATTCTGTGTTAGGCTTCTCTGTAAAGCGTTTGACGAAGGCAGGAAAAGTAACCAGTTAAAATGAATAGTGGTACACCCCTTTCAAATGGAAGAAGAAAAACTAAATAGAAATAACAATACAATAAAAATATATAAGGCTGTTTACAATTTTAATTAGCGACCCATTTGGGAGCTATTGTGATAGCGACCAAAATTTGTAGCTATTGCGTTTGTTCTTGTCCGTCGGTCCGTGTGTGTCCACCCCTAACAACTCTTGAACGGAAGGTCGGATCGACGGATTTCACCATCGTGTTCAGAAGTCTGAAAACTGTAGGAATGGGGTATTTTAAGGGGCCAGCGCTCCCCCCCCCCCCCACCACCATGTTCAAGATATTTGTCATTGGATTTCCGCTATTAGCTTAAATGTTGGAAATGCAACCATCTTATTTCAGTTGCCAGTTATAGCTTTATGGTTAAGGTTTCGGATAATGACGGTCGTAAGTTCGAATCTGTATATATACTTTTTTTTTCTCTTATTTTTTTTTTTCTCATTGTCCGCATAAGTTTCTTTTTGTGTGTTTCTTATTTTCCTAATGTTTTTTTACATTTTTTCCCCTAATTTTTCCTTACATTATTATACTTTCTTTTTTTTATTATTTTCAATTTTTTTTGGGTCATCCTTAAATTTATATTTTAGCACAAAATTATATTCACTTATTTTGATTTTTTTTTTAATTTTTAAAGATTCAAAACAGAAACATTTTAAAAGAATAATTAACAATCTTACGAATAATTTTTTATATTCATTAGCAAATAGAAACAGAACTTACTCTTATCAAAAAAATGAGGTAAGTATATGAAGTGACATCCAAGAATAACTGCTTTATGCTGATCGCGATCGTCAGCAAAAATATTCAGCAGGCAATACCGATATCACAAACATTAAGGAAATTAATTATAAGCTTCAAAGTGGTTTCTCCGTGAACTGAACAAGCAAAGACTGAACAAAAATAGAAAAATATGAACTTCTATTTCAATTATGATCAATTCTGGGATACATCTAGAGCATTTCTTGATAAAATACTCTCTTACTGATTTTTGGGAAAAAAAGTACACTATTTAATCTGGGATCTCCACATTCCTGGTCAATAACTAACTAAAAAAAGGAAGATTACACTAAATAAAATATTCTTTTAAGCTTTCTATTTTGTTATAGTTATACAGCTTTAAACAATTCTGCTTATTTTTGCATTAAGTACCTAATTTTGATTAACCTTTTTTAACTTAACTCTCCAAGGGCAATGTAACTATTAAAACTGAAAAAAAGGTGTTCTTTTCTTAAAACAAAATCCTGCCTGAAATTATCTATTTTTTTGTATTATTATGAATTATTAAATGCTTCATTTGCTGCTTTCTCTATTGAAGAATTTCTTTCTTTTTCTCCTTTATATCTTTTATCTTGTTTTCGCTTAACTTACGACTGACATAAATAATACGTTCTTGGAATGAATCCGTAGTGATTTTTATTTTAATGTCAATATTTGCATATTGATAAGACTTTTCATAATAGTGAAATCTTGCGTAATGAATTTTACCTGGCTTAAATGAGTTTTTGTTACAGGAGTGAAATGAACGAGAAATGAAATTATTTTGAATTATTGCCCAAGTTTGACACGAAACACAATTATTGTAGGACTTCAAGATGTCATGTAATTTATCACGTGAAAAGAAAAATGAAGGAGAAAGAAGGAAAAAAAAAATAAAAGAAACTTCTGAAAAACCACCTGCTTTCTTACATTAAGATATTTTTGCAATTTTATGTTCACCTACGATACATGTCCAAAAGAAAAGGGGAAAAAAAAGAAACTTTTCAGTGAGAAGAGCTTGGAAAAGAGGAAGAGAAAAAGAAGAAAAAGAACGGAAAGGTGATACGTGTTACGCATACGAGTCTGCATAAGTTAGCTGTCATCATAAATATGAAAGCGAGAAGGAGCTAAGAGTGGCAAAAGAATCTCATCATTTTAGTAAAAAAAGAAAGGGGGAGGACGAATCGAAAAAGATGAAAAGGGGTGGGAAGAAGGTTGGGATGTAAAAAAAGTTGCGTGGACGACGATTCATGGGCTAAAAGAAAACGCTGTTTCTTTTTTGAACTTTTGAGATTTTCCACGAATTGTACCAATGTGGACGCGCATGCTCTTTGGGAGTTATGATGAATGCACTGCCTTTCCTCATAGACGTAGGGGTGGGTGGGGCGATGCCGGTTTTGCTGCTTTTCGCGCGCTCCACAGCCATAACTACTTGTAATTGGAGTTTTATAGGGCTGTAAACATGGTCATCCAAAAACCTCCCCATTACATGTGGGAGATGCAAGAGCAACTCACCGCCGAAATTACATTTGGAAAAATATATAAAAAGAAGAAGGAAACGGATAAAAACGAAAGGAATGCAGAGATCTGTATGAGCAGGGAAGGAGTAGTTGTGATTTTTATATGGCACTACAATTTGGTTACTTTTTATTCGACACGACGAGGAAGTTCTCGCTTCAGAATATTCACGCATGTCAGAATCAGTCATGACTTAATAGTTTTATCTGAAAAAGCCAAATATCGAAACATTTGACCTTCGTCGTAACTTAATCAAACATTGAAGTCGCGCCTCCAAATAGTCTGATAGTTAGAACTAATACTTATGTCTTTTTCCCGTTGCTCCTTACGTGCGAACATCTTCAAAACTCTTACATAGAGAGAAGTATATAGTTTTGGAAGTAATAAGCTTAAAAGTTTTTTAGAATCAAATATTTAAAACTACTTAATAATTTCGTAGTTTTAAATAATTAAATCTTAAAACTCTACGTAATTGCCGAATTTGGAGCGCTAACGGCTGTAGTTAGCGAGTCCAATTTCGAATGGTAATCATAAAAAATCATAAAAAATGAAGAACAAAAAAATATGTTCATTGACAAAATTGAAATTGACAGCGTAAGATATCGGAAACCGTTTGGAAATTACCGAGAATTTAAAGGAGAAAATAAACAGTTCAAATATCAATTGAGAAGAGAAGAATAAATTACAGAAAGTAGAATTTTAATTTTTTTGATGTTAATATCGGAATTGTTATATCATGATATCAGAATTGAATGCCAAGTATTTCAGGTATTTCTGGCCCTTAGCCCTTACCTTTGGTCAGTTATCTATCAAAATCAACAGGCATCCCCTTAGATGCCCTTACGCCTTTAATTTCCGGAAAAGAAAACCAGTATCTATTCTAAAGAGCGATGGTGGATCTTCGGATCCGTCTGAAAGAGAATTCAGCGTGTAAAAAAAAACAAAAAAAAACCTAACTTCTGCTGGGAATTGAACCTGGCTCCTCCAACCTTCAGAGAAGAGCTATTGGGTCGGCTATTGTGCAGCTGTAGTTTATATTTTATTTATCTTTTTAAATTTAAAAGTTACATATCAATGTACAGGGTGACCGGGAAGTTCCCGTACCCCCTATTATATTATTATTATTTTAAGGGGTACGGGAATTTCCCGGCCACCCTTCTATTAAAATACTATCAGTAATAGTGAATCTCTTAAATCCTTTATTCTTATCACGAACGACATTTAGATTGAGGCTAAAAGAGAATCCAGATGTAAACAGATGAATTTATCTCTTATTTTGAGTCCAGACGCACTTTCTGATGATGATAGCCTATGTTACAAATGTGGCGATGAAAACTTGTTTTCTCTTAGCTTATGATCTTTACAGACAAATCATTTAAGGATTAAAAACTTATAAGATTTGACGTAAAGAAACTAAGGGAAGCGATTTCTTGGAAGAAAAAGTGGTTCGTGTATGTATTGGATGCTTCCTACCAAGGGTCAAACTTATAAACAGGTCATTTACTATAGAAAGAGAAGCATCATAATGTATCATAATAATAACATAATAAGGGATACAGTAACTTCTCGGCCACCCTGTACAGTTAGCTAGATAGAATGTTTATTACTATGCAAACCTAAGCTATTGAAAATGATTTAACCTTCCGAACTTACCTTATTGTCTTTGGTTTGCATTATTATATGGTTCGTTATGCATCATGATACCATTGACCTTTGGCGATCTACATATAAATGAATTTTATATAAATACAACCATTATTATGTTAATGAAAGCAATGAATATGTAGTGCTAGAGAACTAACTATACTATCATTGAAATATATTAACATATATAATTGTGCTCTAATTATATGTTTATAGGTTTTGATAAGGAGATTATCCAGTTATAATTTACGAAGTTAACAAAAGCCGGTTAAATTTAGAAAGTAGCGACAACATATTACTAACCTGAAGTCCTGTACTTATTCCTTACACAGTCAACACAGTTCATTCAATTTACATTGAAAAGCATCTGAACGCAGCTTATTTATAATGTTTAGCATTTTGTAATGATAACTTATTAAAAACTTTCTATATTATTTTTACTTTGTGTTGTTTTGTGTAAATTTTGCAGACGATATAGACTCTGTTTTTATAGATTTTTGTTAGCGAAAATACCCGAAATACTTTATCACATAACTACTCATTACGTAGTGTGAGTCGTCGTTCTACTTTATGTAAATCGAACTATTTGGAAATACAACATCTTCGTCTCTTTATTATTCAATATTTCGTTCTGTATGTTCCCAAACTTCATCAAGTATTAGGTAGAGGCAGAAAAATGATTTTTTCTTTCCTCCGTACAGAGAATTTGTTACTACATATTCAAAATATTGTAAACAAATGATAAGTGTTGTATACCATTTCAGAAAAGTATACAATTATGTCGCTATCTATTGTTGACATAAAATTTCAGAAAATTTAATTACTATTAAAATAGCATATCATCAATATAATGAGTCCTAGTTCTTAAACATTCTTACAACCAATCAACTACATCTATCTTTGTTATTTAGCACACTTTTAAAACAATCCAAAGTATTTTCATCAATTTTATGCCCTTTTCTTTATTAATACAATCAAAAAACTAATTACACATGCCTCAATAATGAATCCTGTTTTCCTGTCATTTATATGAAATAAAACTTCTACTAATGAACTGGGTTATGATTATGGAACAACCCAGTCTGATATTTTTTTTTTATTATTCCTAAATGCACATTTTTTCCTTAAGGATTCTATCTGCATTGCCCCTGCTATCTATATAGTTTAACTTTTATACCGAACACATTTGAGTCACATTCTGTTTCCTTCTTCATTGTTTTTTGGTATGTTTCGAGAACAAACTCCGACTTTTCTGATATACTATGGATAATTAAGTAATCTTTGCGTAATCCTGCGAAACCCTGCGTAATCTCTTATAGCACCATTTACTTTTACAGTATTAGGCAATTTTATTACCTGTCTGTAATTTTTAGCCTCAGAAGGGTTCACCTTTTTATCCTTATTCAGTAAAAAAAAATCCTTTATACTACAATATTTATAAACTCTATCGGATATTCGTTCATTCACAACTTTTTTTTCATTTCCTTTCTATGGAAAAAGAAAATAACTTTGTTTTCGTATAATTAGAATTCTTTTCGAGATAATTCCTTATAATAGTTTTCTTGGTGTATTCTGATGCGCAGCCTGAAAATTGAGAATATGATTACTTTATAATGTGTTTTCATAATGCTCATGTGACAAAATATTACTTTCATTTTTTATGACTATGTTGTACATATTGTAATGTATTATTCATTTTACTCTATTTTGTAAACTTCATGTATTTATCAGTAGAATTAAATATTTGAAGAATTGTCGAATTATACCTTCCATTTGATCAGTATATCTTCCACATACCTGTAATATTCAAACCTAGCTTTGCATCATTGAAGGATCTTGTCTTATTCTAACTTATTAATATATGTATTACGTAAATGTTCCCGAAATAGGACTACCCACAGGGAAAGCTTTTGTTTGTTTGAACATTTTATCTTTAAACTTAAAATAACAATTATTAGAAATTTGAACTTTAAACTTAAAATAACAATTATTAGAAATTTGAACTAGAATGTTAAAAATCAACATATTTGTAGTGAACCATATTTGCTTAGTTCTCTTTGATTTTTTTTATTGGTACAGATCCTTTGTTATCCTTTACGCTTCATCAATGGGAACTGAAGTGTACATAGAAATAATGTCTAGTGAAAACAACTTAATCTTCATGTTCCATTAATATTTGATTCCTTTAATTTATTAATTAATTGTTTAGTATTCTATACAATTATTTCTTAGCTATGCTTATATAATGGCAACTATTTAAAACAATTATTTTGCTAAATATTT
>JAFIDM010001028.1:40705605-40735875 GCA_023159025.1 Thereuonema tuberculata | reverse complement strand
CTGAGTATCACAAAACCAACACAGAAATTCTAAACTTAACCCAGAACTAACACAGAAACTGAGTATCACCAAAACCAACTTAGAAATTCTAAACTTAACCCAGAATCTAACACAGAAATTCTAAACTTAACCCAGAACCTAACACAGAAACTGAGTATCACAAAACCAACATAGAAATTCTAAACTTAACCCAGAACTAACACAGAAACTGAGTATCACCAAAACCAACTTAGAAATTTTAAACTTAATCCAGAACCTATTTTCTAAAAAAATTGTATTCCTTATTTAAATTGTGTAAATTGGATTAAATTTAATCGTATCAAACTGCGCAGGTTAACGAATTAGCTAAAACGATTATTACTCATTATTTAAGTCAATTATTGAAAATCCTTTATTAAATCCTAAAGAGAATTAGGTTTTTGTAGTACTTTCGTGCTAATTTCTTGACAAGGATCCTTCGGAAAACATTTCAAATGTAAAAATTAGATCATCTAAAGTCCTTAAACATATAAGTCAAGTTTCAAGAAGATCCAACCAGAGGTTCAAAAGTTATACTGGAGGAATACATATCACACACCAACAGATTGAGTGATTTAATGAACCCCTCACTTTTAATAAGAAAACATATTATAACAATTAAGCTGTACAAAGCAAGAATAAAATTACAGTTTATAGCTTTAAAGGAGAAACTTTATTTTTACCAACTTTGTCAGGTTAAAATGAAAAAACAGTTGAAAAATATTTCAAAAGAAATTAATTTATCTGTCAGGATATGATTTTTAATTTTTGATACAATCATAAGTAAAAAGATAAGTACAAAGAACTATATTTCCATTAACAATTGTTTCAAATTGAATTGAAATAAAATATTTTTTTTAAAAAAAAAATATATACTATATGTTATTTGCGATCGTTATCTGCAATTCGAATTAATATTTTTCCTAGTCATTAATTTGGTATCAGGAAAGTTTAAATCCGTAAATTTTCACTCGTTAACATTTTTTACATGCACTTAATTCAAATTAATTAACTAATTCGTTAATGAATAACATGTCGTAACATTAATTTAACGAATTCGAAGCAAGAATCAAAACATGTAACAATAACATTGCATATGGTTTCTGTCTTAGTAACACTTGCATCAGTATTTTAAATGTTAAAATCTTCATGTTGCCTCATGAAGGAAAAGACTTGTCAGCTTAATCAAAACAAAAAAAGAATTAAGAATATAGGAAGTGCTATATCAGGCATTGCGATATGGTAAAGAACAGAACAAGGAGGCATTTTGCTTGCAGAATGTATTTTCTGATAACGGAATTTGTTGGGGGGGGGGGGAATTTGTGTGTATTTTAACCTAAAATTCTTTATTTATTTATCATTTTGAGGCAATTGCTTGATTTTCGTTCTCGATAGTTAATCGCTTTACCCACTCAGCTGCCTCAGTCCTTTGTAACTCCCACTCATTCATCTACTGGTCGACCAATCTACTGTTACTAGTAGAGTAGAAGGATATTTGTCCTTTATTTAATTTATTTATTTTTAGAAATAAAAGGTTTAAACTATAAGAAAAAAGCTTTGAAAATAACAAATTAACTTATTAGTAGAGAGAGATCGCACGGTTAATTTTAGTTTATAAAGAAATGTTAATTTATCATTTTGAATTACCTTTTTTTTTCGAAAATCATTTTATGTTTATTACAGTTTTTTAATAATAACAATCATTTACCTTGCGAAATTTATTGACGCATTCTTTTTCCTAATTCATACATTGAAAAAAAGTAAAATTATCAGAGGATGCTTATAATTGCTCTCAGTCAAGGCTTTCGTATTCCATGTTTCCTTTTCCATGTTTTAAGTTTTCGAATCGAAGTATTTACGTGAAATTTTGAAAGTCTAAATAAAATCAAATATAGTATAAATTTGATTAAACCTCAACAAATTGATAATTACTTATAATAAGGTCTAAAATTATGGCCTTTCTTTTGCGTTATAAGTAATTATAGCTGCTACATCTACTTCAAATTGTTACTTTTGACGTCATAATCTACCCTTTGACTGAATTGGTGCAGACAGGTTTGCAAATGGATCCCATATGGATATCACATGCACTTCCAAAACCTACCATCTCTCCCGATGTTACCAAATAGTAAACTTTTTGATACTGAAAAGAAACAATAATAACTTTTGATCACCGGTGGATCACTTTCTAAGTAAGTTTCCCCTATTTTTAACGAGTCTTTAATAATTACACTCCAGGTTTCTTTGGTGTTGCCGAGTCCTCTTTCACTGGTGGCAACTCTATTTAACAAACTATTTCCGACGCTTACATTTTTCCATCAAAGTGAGGAAAAAGATTCGTGAGACCCCCCAAAGGACCAGTTAAACCTCGGATATAAAATCTGAGACTTCCATTAAGAGAAAGTGTTTCTTATGTAACCACTACTTTTCGGAGAGGTTGGCTCTGGCCTGGATCTGGGCGTTCGCAATTGGGTAAGGATTGAACGGCTTCTTCCTCCCATTCGTTTAACGTTAAGAGCCCGAGAAACGCATTAAAATTCCCCGCCCACCCCGACTTCTTTGATGATGACTTCGTCCCAATGACCCTCAACTTTCACACTTGCCAATCCCCTTTCTTCTTTATTTTCAATTCATAATAAAGTGAGAAAGAAAGGGAAAAAATAATTGTGCAATTGCTGTAAATTCACACCTCATTCGTGAAATACATAAAATTCCAACAGTTCACTTGGAGTTTGCATTGGAGGAAAGAAGCATTATTCCCATCTTATAATTTGTAGGAGTTCATCGTGTCCTGGAATTCCTTTTTTTGCTTAAAATAACCACGATACTATAAATGAAATCTTACTTAAATAAATTTCAAAGAAAGATATTTAGAAAATTGACAATTAATATGATAAACTCATAAAAAAAAGCGAGAATATTTGGTATTAACTCGAAAATGGACTGACCCATTTGGTAATAAATTAAATGTATTTTTATTAAATTAAGTTAAAAAAATAAAAATTACTTATTATAAACTTAGAACTGATATTGTTAAGGTAATAATTTAAGTGTTTGAATCAGTCAAGCGTTATGAAAATACAAATTACTTTATTATAAATTTGAATTTATTAAAGAAAGCTAATAATCATTCTGTTTAAATATAACTTCTTGTATTTTAACTTTCATTTTTTTAAAAAAATCTTATATACGAAACTTTGCTAAAAATAAATAAATGAATACCGTTTCAGTTCGCACCACATCTTTCGCTGCGAGCAGTCTAAATACAGATAATTTAAATTTTTCATATTTTTTTTTCCTAAATTACTTTCCGAAATAAAGGATTTGGTATTGATGCGTATTTTAGTTACCATTATCCATGACAACCTAACAGAAATAAATCATAAGTCAACATCTTTGTTAGCCACCTAACAATGTTCTGAAGAAATAGGTCTATGAGAACATTTTTAGCGTAGGTCTCTGTGTGTGCCCCTCAATAACTGACAGGTTGTTTCGGCGATTCGATCCTCTAACTTCATCTAATTCAGATTCGCTCATCTAATATAGATTTTCACTAATTCTATCAGTACTTTTGTACGGCGCAGAAACGTGGACTATGTTAAAGAGTGATATTAATAGGCTGGAAGTGTTTCAAATGCGCTGTTTACGACGAATACTGGGTATGTCACTACGCAACAAAGTCAGAAATGATACCATCAGAGAATGGTGTTGCAAGCAACCAACTTTAATGGAAGAGATACAAAAACGTAGGATGAGATGGTTTGGACATGTGTGCAGGATGAATACAAACCGCCTACCACACAAACTACTCTGGACACCACGACCCACTGATTGGAAGGTCCAAAATTCTGCACCCAAGAAAACATGGCTTACACATGTGACAGAGGATCTGGCTAAGCATAGACTAGATCTGAAGGATGGAAAAGAACTGGCATTTGACAGAGTAAAGTGGAAAAATGTAACACAAGGTGTTGGACAAGCCATAACACGTACAACAGCGTACTGGCTTCGTAGCAATCCGGATCCAGACGCGTGTTAAACGACTCAAAGAAGAGAAGAAGAAGAATATAGATTTTAATTTTTTTTTTCTGTGGAAATCCTTGTGAGGAATGAACGCGTGATACGTCAAAAAAACACTGAAAAGCATTAAATCTAAGCATTTGAGAGTAACAATGGGTGAGACCAAATTATTTACAAGTGACATTTTGGAACAGCTGTTTCACGCTCGTTGGCGATCATCAGCCAGGAGAAATCACTAGTAAATAACAATGTCTCAGTACTCAGGCATGTATTAAACATTGAGAGGTTAAACATTCTTTTAGCTAATCTACTAAATCCGCAAGCTACGATTTGATTAAAATCAATCAGATTTAAACAGCTTAATAAACAGAACGGATGAATAATTTTAAAAAGCATAAAGAAATGACACTGAAATAAAAATTACTTTGTGGGACGTTAACTCTTGATTGAATAATTTTCTTCTCAGAAAATGGAGAATACTGTTTATTCATTATGAATTCAGTCAATTTTTTTGTGTTGTTCACAATTAAAAAGATAAACAAAGAAAATTAAGAAAAAAAAAAGTTTTAAGAGCAATATTTTAAGGAAAGTAAACATTTCATTCTTTCAAAATCTTCTTGCTCATCTATAATACTGCGGATATAATCTTTACCCTCGCTGAGATTGGTATCCAGTTACTTGGTATCTGATCCCAGATGTCCAATGGGGTCCTGGCAGTAAAGAACATATTTCTTCCTTTCTGCTTATAGTTACAAAGGATGAGAGATAAAAAAAAATCATCGTTAGGGAATTATTACACTGATAACACCATTTTGCTTCAGAGAAACTATTTATATTTTTCAGTTTCACACTTTGGGTAAATACAAAAGTCATATTTAGTTTTGTTTCATCAGGTCCAGTTTTTGAGAAATTATGATTTTACGGAATTTCTTGAAATACTTATTGATGACAAAATTCACTACATATATACGTACATAATTAAACTACAGTTATAATTTTTGGCATTACTGAACTACAAAATATTATAAATATAAAATTTACAATTCATATAATTGCATGTGCCTTTTTTTTTGTACTTAGTACCCAAAACATGTAAAAATAATATATTTTTATTTTGATATTTTAATACTTTAATTAATGACATTATAACTTTTAAAAAGTCCTTTTAGCCCCACTTCATATTAAACTTGGAATCATGAAGCAATTTGTTATCAGTCTTTGCAATGAAAGCAACATAATTCCGCATCTAAAACGGAAATTTCCTAGAAAGACTGAGGCAAAAATTAAAGCTTGTATATTCGAAGGACCACAGATACGCGATCTGATGAAAGATTCAAATTTCCTGACCGTCATGAATGAAACAGAAAAATCTGCATGGTTGTCTTTCAAGTGCGAGACTGAAAACTTCCTAGGAAACAAAAAAGATGAAAATTATGAAGAACTTGTTGATCAAATGTTAACAAACTTCAAAACACTGGATTCCAAAATGAGTGTTTAACTTCATTTTCTACACAGCCACAGTACTTCCCTTGGTGCTATGAGTGAGGAGCATGGTGAAAGGTTTCATCAAGATATCAAAACATTGGAAACGAGATATAAGGGCAAGTGGAATGAATCTACGCTGGCGGATTATTGTTGGTGCACAAAAAGGGAGTCTTCTGAGAGTCACCGTAGAGCATTAAAACGGCGAAAGCTTTCGAGAGACAACTAACAATCTTATAACAGCAGAATAAATATATGTTTTTTTATACTAGTTACTTAAGGTTTTTCACTTCTCTTGACACTTTCATAACTCAGATTATCCCATTAATTATTTTCTGTTTTAGTTATGAAGTTCGCCAAATTTCTTGTTTTTTTGAGTAAGGTGTAAATTACAAAAGAAACTAGACCTGATACAGAAATTCTGAATACAGATTGGGATTCAGGATAGTTGAGTTTACTAAAATCAATTGTTTTTTCTCGAGAAGCAGACTGAAAGGTAATAAACGCATATCAGTGTTATATACTAGACCTGTTCAATCTATTGTAACTATTGTGCTATAATTACAATATCAATGAGCATTACCCATAGAAAGCATACATTAAATAGCAAGCAGTATAAATCAAAAACCAGACTTTCAGATATGGTGCCCGCATATACGGGCAAGAAGGGGCCCTTGCTCCGGCCTTCAATTCCTTGAATTTTTCAAATTTAATGTAATAGCTATAATTTCTTTCAAATCATATATTTTATTTGAGATTAGACTAACCCCTTCTTTTATGGTAATTCATGGGTAAGAATATCAGCCTAAGGACTAATAGATATTTAGCAATGGTAAACATTATTTAACTTATCTTTTTTTTTACTTAATTAATAGAAATTTATAGTATGAAAAAATTGCTAAAATACCCCCCCCCCTCCCCGAAATAAAAATATGGACTCTTTTAGACATGAGAAAGCCTTGGATCTTACCTAATGTTATTCTGGTGGTTGTGGTGAGGTCAGTCATCTAACATTTCACTTAGAGACTCGTCACAAAATCTGGTACTAAAGCCCAGAACTAGATGTGGTAGAAGAGGACTGAGAGATACACTGTTAAAAGCTTCATTTATTTGAGACTGAAATTCCTATTAAGGCTCTTAATTCTTAAGAACTACAAGGCATATGGGCTTAAAATGCTTCTGTTCAGAACTCCAATTATCCTTCATAATCGAAATACCAAACTTTTTTTCTTTTTCCTACTTTTATTTATTCAAAGAGCAACTGCATTAAAATATTTTCACACTATTTCCATGCTTTATGAAGCTGAGAAATTGTCTTATTGTTAATTTCCGTTGCAAATTTATCTGTGCTTCGATTGCGGCTGGTTTGGAAAATTTGTAAATGAAATGTTTTTTTTTAATATAATTTTTGCTCAAAATAATTAAAGGGAAGTAACATTAAATAGAAAAACAAATACTGCAATGCAAAGTATCTTTAGAGTAGCTAAGAAAAATAACGTTTTGTTGAAGGTAATTTGTAAGCCACGATATTTAATATCTTTGGAAAGCTTCGGGTCGTTGAATTTCAGGAAAGCCATTTGCAAGATAGACGTAATTGCCAGATAAATGTGCTTTTGTATGAACGAGCTTTTAATGGCATTAAATTCATTAATCACACAACGATTTAAATAAGTATTGGCATTAATTACGTTTAAAGTTGCGTTGTGCATTAAATAAACATAGTCAACCACTGACTGTTTCAGATAATCACTGCTCTAATTCTACAATGAAAATCCAGTAACTACTGTAGTTAAAAAACTAACGGCATACGGAACCTTTAGAATTTTAAAATTGTAGGTTAATGAACCTGTCCAAGAAACTCTTAGAAGCAGAATGGATTGTTTACAGTAAAAGGATGCTGTAGAGATAGCTGTAGAGATATAGCTAGTGATATTTGAATTCTTATAAAATTACTAACTGTAGGTTTCCTTGGAAATTTAGCATTTGCTACGAACTTCTGGTTCCAAAGTTATGAAAAATCTTTTTTTATTTGGAAACATGCATAAAGCTTGTTTCTTTACGTTCTTTGACTTTTGGTTAACTTATTTTCCAATGAAAATTTAACTTCATAATATCAATATATCTGTAAAAGTGTGTGCATTTTGGTATGTCCCTTCCATCTAATAACTTTAATAGGAGAAACATAGCGTATATATTTTCGGATGAGGATACATATGTCTTTTACTTTGTTTTAGAAGTCTTTACATCACTTTTTGATTTTCTTAGTCGTTCATCTCCCTTAACTGACAAATCGAAAAAAACTTTGTACAGTGAAACATCTTTAATCTTATATCAAAAAAGTTATTCGATTCACGATCATTGAAGTGCCAAATCAGTGCATTAAATTTCTTTAACATTTCATATTACAAATATTTTCAAAAATAAAACAAAAACTTTCAGAACCATGCCTTGAATTGTCAAAAAATTTGATTTTGGGAAAAATGTTTCGTCTTTATTAGAACTAATCGACCCCAAGGGCCTGTTGTGGAACACTTTTACCATATTTAATCACTTATAAATCTGGTAGATGAGTCCTAATAAGCTGATGAAATCCACAACATTTGAGATTCATCACCTAGGTAAACTTAAGGGCCTAAACAGCTATCCAGATAGCTAACTACAACTCAACGTATGATTACGATGATATGTATTTTATGAAACACATACATGAATATACTCATGGTTCGCTAATGCATTTTAATTTCTTTAGATATATTAATACATTTACTATACTATGATATGTATTAAATATATGTAATTAGTACGCGCTGTATTTCGAACGATAATTCTTTCATAAAAATTTGTGAATTTAACGAAAGTAAATATCATTACTGTAGCCAGCTGACCAGGTTGAGATCGGGGATTATTCCATGCTGACTCCCCTTCTAGACGGGTCCTAGGGTCCATTCTCCCCTCTGTAGAATGGGTATCGGATTTTGTTTCCAGGGGGTTAAAGACGGGTGGGCATCGGATGGAGCCCTAACTCCTGCGACCACCAACGACCACACAAGCCTGTTGTAGGGTTACTTTGAGCTTTAAATACCATCACTAAATGAGATCAAAGTGTTCTACAGGTGATAACCCAGTAAAGCCGTTTCACTCTTATTAGCTGGCTTATGGTTGCATTTATTTTTACATGAGTACATCGCATATCTATCTGTTGTAGCAGCTTAAGTTCATCGTCATTCATTCACGATTTGATAAAGATGTTACATAAATTCAAATCATAAATTATGGTTACTTTGAAAATATAAATGGCTTCCTGTGCCCCAATTATAAACATAATGACTTTCATCCGGTAATCATTTCGCTCAAACCATGAATTACCACACTTTTAATTCTAGAAGTTTTGAATCTGTTTTATCTTTAGCAGTGTCTGTATATTAAAATTGCTTATTTTGTTTCCATTATTTATATTTCTTTTACACCTTCCGCATTGCCTTAAAAGTTTTCTCCGCACTAAGGTGGGATTCATGTCCGGGTTTGAATATGCATTCCTCAAGGTGAATCATCGCGACAGTTTATGGCCGCCGTTTCTTTACATCCTCTTTCCCAAAAGTTGTAGCATCATAATCGTGAACACATGCTATAAACAGCACCATTTTGATGGCATAAAAGGTCAGGAGATCCAAAGCACAACCGTTATTCGGACACTGCTCCTTGGGGTGCCATAGCTTACCGAATAAAAGTGACGAGCGATGAGTGAGCAATCTGTACGGGAGATGGTTTGACTCGCTTGACCGCCTCCTATAAACCACCTGGTTAAGGCGCCCGGATGTGGTAGCAGCGGAATTATTACGAAACGACGCTCTGATCTTGAGAAATAATTGCAATAAGCGGAAAAGGGTTCTTAATAATGTTAAGACTCTCCGAAGTGGCTGTAAAAATAATGATTTTATAGAACAGTGTCGAGTGGCCTATTCTCGTATCCTTTAGCAGTTTAACCGTAAATGAAGCGCATTTCATGAAGTTAATGCGTTAAATTACTACAGTCAAATTCTCGTTTGCTAATTTGATTCGTTGTAATGGCCTCAACTATTTAAATTGGATAACTTTTCCTGCTGTTTCATCTTCCATTGGCTTGCTTCGTTCTGTTCTGTCAACTGTTTTATCACTGAATTATTTCAAAATTTACTGAAAATATGTTATAATTACCACACTATATTGCATTCCAAGCCTACTTGATTATTATTTATTAGTTAGAAATTTTTAGACACATAATTAAACAATTAGTGATGTTATTAAATTAAAGTTAAATGTTCAGCGTAAATTTCAACTTGTAAATAGATTAAAGAGACAAAAAAAATCCTCCTAGTTTTCAGAGAAGTAAATAAATAATAATAAAAAAACCTTCACATCTTTTTTTAAAGGTTTTTTTTTCAGGAATATTAGAAAAAATTCAAATGGTTTTACTTTACTTTCAAATAACAGTGAGTAAAGTTTAAGTTATTTAATAAAAATGAACACTTTATAATGCAAATTTTCAAGTTATTAAGGTTACTTTTTTGTCAACTATTTTAATTAGAAAGTATGTTCTGGAAAAGTCATTACAAATACAAGAAAATACATTATGATTGCTTTTTTGAATTATTAACAACACATAATATATATTTCTTACTATTATTTGGCTTAACAAAGAAAACAATGAGAAGAATGGATAAGCATCAATGAAAGCATCAATGAAAGCTGAAGGTTTGCTAAAAATACAGGCCACGGCGCTGATGAGAAAAAATGATTTGATTGTTCATTATTGGTTTTGTTGAAACTTTTGTTGGGATATAGCTGCTGAAAATCTGTTATTAAAATCAGATGATAAATAATTGAAACTAAAATGTATTACGAGTAATACAAGTATGGTCAAAGGCCATCGTGATCAACAATCTTCGGACAACAAGGATGTTGAATTTTTACTATACATTGTTGCGATGGCTTAATACAAAAAAAATACGTCAATGTCATTATTAACCACCGAACAATGAGCTACAGAAATCTAAGGCGGACTTTGAGTTTGTTATTTGTTATATTCCATTTTAACTTTCATGAATCATTATTATTTGTGGTAATAATGATATATGCTTTCTTACATAATAATAATATCATTACGTAATAATAGTAAATGATGATCGTAATAAAGATAATAGATAATATTAAGTACCACTGTGTTCTAATAAAAGTATGTATTACTTTCACTATCTAAATGAAAAGTTCTTAAGAAGTTTAAAATGGACAAAAATTAAAAATGTGTATACTCTACAGTAATTAAAATATTTGAATTAATACCTTGGACTCAATACCTTTTCCATGATTCTGCTTCATGATGAATACTTAAATTTTCATTGTGAATATGACATTTAACGATTCTTTTACACGTAAAGTTTTAAAACAATTCGTTGTTCATTTTCAAGCCTTTTTAGAAGCCATTTTGTCGTAACCAGGCAATCTGAAGTTATTCAAAAGTTTCTTCCACTGCAGGTGAATATCTTGCGTGTTTATCTTTTGCCTTTCTGCTCGCGCAGAATTGTAGGAATAGCATTGCCAAGTTGCCCCAGGGTGAAGCTGCAGGACTAATGCTGATGAAAAGTGCATATTCCTCATATACTATGCAGGTGAGCATAAAGTAATCCATTATTCGGGGTGACAACTTGCTCATTGCACGTGCTGTTCGGAATATCAAGTGACCCCAGAGTCACAATACATCTGCAGCATTTTATTGTAAAATAAGCTTTTCTTTTATTTCTTTTGAGAAGAGGAAAGAAATGTTTGAAATTGTTTCTTACTTTTTTTTTTCTTCTTCTTCTGCAGGTTCTAAGGATTTGCAGGGAGAGCAGGTTAGGGTTAATGAAGGCGTTGCAAAAATACCGTTGCAAAAACATATTTCATTAAAGAAAGTGATCTTTGCAATTAGACCATTTCACTCTCGCTGCTTGCTCAGATAATTATATCTTCTGCCGCTTTTTTGTCTTTATTTCTAACACTGAACTCTTGACACCCTTTCTTCCTCTCTCTACATTCTATAATGAAGAAGATTCATCTTTCAAATATTCTTGCTTCTGTCACGATTGTAGTAATTTTTTTCTTATTTTTAGCATAAATTAAAATCAGTTCTTTATGTAAGTGCATTAAAATCATTGGTTTACAACTACAATTTTTGAAAACTACATAACAATATTGCAGGATACCTTATTTTTGTTATTGCTTTACTAGTCATCACAATTTAAAAGTCTGTAAAATGAAAAAGGTTTTCGAAGAAATTGTAGCAGTCAGTTTAGAAATCTACGTATAACAAAGTTAAAGGGTGATAAAAGTACGGAATGTAATGCTACTTCATCAGAATCTTTACTGGATATTTTTTGGTTTACTAGCTCTCGGACTAAGAAATTGAAAGTATTTTCGTTAATTATTTTTGATTTACAAAAGTTTCTTCTTAGCTTAAAGCCCTGTTGTAGTTTGGTTTTATTTCAAACATCTTTAATAGGTACATTGTAGTCTGAAAAAAATAAGATATGATATGTTTTAACTTCGAACATGTATTTTTCGGCCTGTTCAAAGTCAGACGTCAAATTTTGAATGATTGGTCACAAACGAAAATTGGAACATAAACCCAAAATTCCTTTTATATTATATTTTATATTATAACTTATATGGAATGCTTTACGTGTACAGGAGTTCAGTGAAATCATTTATAAAGCCGTACACCTGAATACGTTTGCACAAAGATAATTTATACAATTTAAGTACACTACTTAATTTTGTATAAATTATCTTTGTGCAAACATATTCAGGTGTACGGCTTTATAAATGATTTCATTCAAGTTATTAACGTTTGCAAAACAAAGATTGTCATCAGTTACTTTTTATTGATATTATTTTGTTGCAAATAAGGTTATTCTCAAAAGTTTAGATGATTTCTTTCTGTGGTGGGATATTGGGAGATTTGACACGGCAATGGCAGTCGAAGGTTACAGATGTTCCCTATATCTGAGAAACGTGTTAGCACAGTGAAAACAGCTTCAACAAATATGAACCAGAAAAGAAAGAAACTGACTACAGAGATATCTGCAATCGTAGCTGGCAGAAGGGTGTATTGCTAAGGATTAATTTTAATTGCTGCTGATAAGAAGATCGAAGTTTTTTTTTTTATCTTGCCGAAAAATTCATCTTAATAATATTGGCAAAATTTCGTTTATGGATCACATCGTAGAAAGGAATTCTTGTAGTGGAAACGGTGTGTTGATATAATAATCAAACGTATATAGGATTGAAGTAGAATTCCTGTTTGGGACGGACAATGCTTTTACAAAGTATTTAACTAAGGTTTTAAAAGGCCCCTTCAGCAAATTCAGACTCTTCAGAAAATTAAAATAGCATGAAGAAATACAACTTCAGAATCGTGAACAACTAACCTATACGAATACAGGAAAATGTTCTGTTAATAAACAGAGCAGTAATCTGGGGTATTTCTGTTTGTTTGTGGGTTTCTTAATCTCCTTAATATATAATTTGTTATTGAGAAATAAAAGTAAAAATAGAAACAATAATCAATAAAGAAGCAAAAAGCTCCAAGTCTGACAGAAGGGAGGAGGGAATTTCTCCATCACTACATTAGTAGGATTGTTTACCATTTTCTTTTCTTCTTTTAGATAACAAAAAAGTTGTTTATAAGTTATGCTTTTTTCTAGAATGATGTGTAAGAAGTTCTAATTGAACTGTCTGAGCACCTCTGGACATAACTACAACTGATTGCATTTTAAATGTGGGAGTAAGAAAGTTATATGCATCCAAAAGACTATCCCTTCATGGGAAGATCTATCTTACTTGAACAGAAATAGCATACGAAAACATGTCTCACAACACGTCACCAGGTTGATGGAGAGACGGCAAAGTTTGGCAGTCGACAACTGAGGAAAGAAAGAAAGATAAGAAGTAGATAAGTATCTGAAAATAAAATTTGATTTAAATAAATTTAACTATCCAAAAAAATACAGAACACAACTTCACATATTTCGTCTTTTATATCAAAAGACTTTCGCAAGGTTCTTCTACCCTACATAAATGAAAAATAAGGAGAAAAAAAAAGGATGTTTATGAATATAAAAATTGATTCTTTGTAAAAGGGTAAAACATGGATAAACATACAATGCCTGGTAATGAAGAATTACTGGTAAGTTAGAAAAGTTTTTTAAAAAAAGCTTTATATGAGTGCTTTTTATCTTAGATTTTTTTTTCTTAAAACTTAAGGATGCGTGCATGCTAATCAATAGATTCTTATCGATAGATAGAGCATGTCTGTAGATCTTAAAAAAGTAAAAATAAATAATATAAAAACTAATATGAAATCTACTTTTCTGAAAGTCAATCAATTAGTATTCTTCTTCTAAGCATTTAAATGCTGTAGGAAATGTAAAACTTGAAAAGCTTAATGCATGTCAAGGCTTATCATTTACAAAGCCACAAGTCATTAATTACAATCCAATCATTTTACAATCAATCTAAACCATCCCCTGTCAACTAGGTCCATTTATTTTGTTCTAAAATTTTCGAATTGTGTTCAGATCGAAGAACTATCTTAAATGACATCACAATTATATTCAAATACTAAAACTAATCCACTTAAAATGAGCATTATACATTTTTTTAAAAATCAAGATCAGAAGTTTTTAAATTTATTAAACATTAAGGGATATGAAAAAGTCTACAAATTCGTATTATCTTTAAACAACTTTAAAAAAAAATCTAGCTTATCTTCTTAGGAAAATCTTCTTTCTTCCTGACTAAGATTTACTGCAAATATTAGCAGACATTGGCAGTTTACACACCACAAATGTGCTGGCAGTTCCCACTAAGGTTTTTTTTTTTGTAAAACTATTGTAAATTGCCAAAACCTTTGTTATGTCTTATTTGTGATGTATTAACAGAATCTCAATGTGTTTATCTTCTATTTAAAGACATAAGTAACATCAAACTGAATTAATAGAACTTTAAATTAAAAAATAATATATCAAAAGACTTTATGAATTTAGATAGACCTACTTAAGTTATAGATAGTGATGTAAATCTTTAACTGTGTTTTTCTGTCTTTACACCTACAATTTTTTTCCATTTATTTGATTTATTTTCTTTATTTCGAAACAGTTATAAATTACAAATTGGTTACATTAAGCAGAGTTAGAATATCTTTTGACTCAATACATTTTGAAGTTTTTAAAATCAAAGTTCGCTAAATCAAGATTCTTATAATAAGCAATCACAATTGTTTTTATTGTTTAATATTCTGAAATAATAATCTCGTAGGATTGTGTTAACCTGTGCGAAAACTTTATTTTTGGGTTTGTCGCCTTATCTTTTGGATTTCCAGAAATTCTGTTCTCACTGCGGATTCGTCTATAATCCTCTTGATGGGAAATGGTAAATGATCAGCGTATCTGGACACGCAAAAACTACACATTATGAATCGCACGGGAAACTTCATTAAGGAAAGGATAGATATGTAACTGCCACAATAAAAAAAAATGATGTATCTAAAGATAGATAGAATTTAACAATGAAAGAACTTTTTAATAAGTTGTAAAATAATTGAAATCCTGATTAATCTTGATAGTAATAATCCTTTCTTTCTTGAAGGCTTGTTAAAGGGTTTGTCTCAGGTGATACGATTGTTCTATTATAAATTTAAGAAGATGTTAGTTGTATCCATCTGCAATGGGAGCATTCTATCGCAGTATCTTCACACGTTTTGCAGAAATAAAATTTGGAATTAACAAAAATTTGCCACTTACTCATGAGATCAAGAAATTAAATTTCGAAATTATGAGCATCGGAAAATCTCTTTGATAGAAGCTTCAAAGAGACAAATACGTATATGTGTTTTACAATGTTTGCGCAATTTAGGAGTTAATATAGTTGGATTTATAGAAATTCCTAGGAATAAGGGAAATCAATGCGTAAATCCTCCTAGAATTGCAAATCTTCGTTTATGTGTTGGACCAATGTAATTTTGGACTTACAAAGACAACTCTGAAAAATGTAAGCAAAGTAATCAGAAAATTGGGAATGATAGTGCATTTGATAAACACCGAATGGATTTTACTTAATTGGTATTAATCCTGCCTACAGCAAAAATGTAGATGCCGACTGTATACTGTTAAGCCTTTGACATGTTAATAACAGTCCAATAAAGTAACATGATTAAGAACAGGAATCACGTGAATCCTGTACATTATACGGTAATTTGGATTGAAAAGCCAAACTGAAGGCCAAGCCGTAACTGAATTGGTGGTATCTCATCGATGGAATCAAGAGGCTGTTATGGGTCGGACTGGTGCATTATCCATATTCATCGGAGCTTCATCATTCTGCCGGTGGTCTGATCCGTTGAGTGATTACGGGGCTCTGCATCATTAACCTTATTAGACTGACAATACTAACAGGAAGGTCAGGAGGGCCTTTTGGGCAGGGCAGGGGTCCTTCAGTGACCTTCAGACTGTCGTTCCCTAGTGTTATGGGCTGTCGGGATTTGGCTGAGGTCCATTCCCAGATTAGGAGTCAATTGAAATTTGCAAGGGGTGCCATCGAAAGGGTTGGTAGGTGGGGGGTGTTATTGCTCCGAGCGGTTTGGCCCCGAACAATCCGGGAGATTATCCTGTCAAGCCAATTAAGGCCGACGCATCACTAGACTGTAACTGAAATCATGTGGCTTTCGAGCGGAAACTTTGAATACTACACTGACGATTGACTCGTTCGATTTGGAAAACGAGAAAATGCATGTTTATTGGGACAGTTCCAAATGATAAGCCCCAAAGCACAGTTTTAATTTTGAAAATTTTTGAAAGCAGTTTAGTTATATCTAACAATCAGTGTGGAAGAAAGAAAAAAACAAAACTGATAGCATTACGCATCCGCAATCATGCTTAGGCATCAGCATCAAACGATTTAGAAGCATCTAGAAACGTGGGACTCACAAATCGGACGGGAATATTACGAGGATGACTTCACAATTGGGGAAAATGTATGATACTCTCGACGTCCGAAATACTTTAGTCTTTGAGAATTTAAAGTAATCACTGCATAAATTCTCCAAAGGAGAATAAATTGAGAAGTGTATTCCACTGTTAAAATACACCAATTTATTAAAAATATCAATTTCCGTTAGAATTCTATTGGTTTTGTTATTTTCTTTTTTTTTACAAACTCAAATTTGCGGGCAAATATTAGAAAGTCTGAGGAAGTTTTTGATGTTTCTCATTATGATATTTGTAGGATGTAATGTATTAATTATATATTACAGAACTATATTATAAATAATTTAATGCACGTGATGGTTACCAAGTCCCTGTTCAGTTTTACACATTCAAAACAGCATAAGGCCAATATTATATAATCACCCTGTATTATATATTTAATATAATATAAAGAATTTATTATAACTATCACAGTGAAAATAAATTAATATGTATTGTGTTAAATTATCTATTACGATAAATGTTTAACATTGTGGGTTTATAAATGTGATGTGAGTTTATAAATGTGATTCTGTAATTATTACCTTTTATTATTTCCATAATGAAAATAATGTAATATTGTAATATGGTATAGTAAATTATCAGAATTTGAATTTTTTTGGTTTTATTTTCTCTGGTGTGTATGTGTGATGTGCATATACATACATACATTATATAAATTTTTCATCTCAAATTCATTACAGTAACATAATAAAACCAGTAATTCTTTACATTTTCTTTGTACTGGGTTTGAGCCCTTATTGTAATTTGAGATTCCTCTGCTTATTCACAAAATGCACTTAACAAAGTGGTTCCCAATTTAATGCTTTGTTGCATTAAATGCCGCATTAAATTCCGTTTTTGAATAGTTTTGGATGCATACTTTCTCAAATATTCATTTAAGTGTTTTGTTTTTGTTTGTCCCAAGCAGGATATTACCAAATGGTTGTCCTTTTACTTAGGGCTCTTAAGCTTATTAGGTTCGCTACAAAACAGTTAGAAACGAATGAATTAACGAGGCCTTGGTTACTTTGACATAACTGCCTTAATCCCATCCACATTAGCCATGACTTAGCCATTTCTTTCGCCTGAAATGACCGCACGGGACTCTCGATCTTTCCATCTGCGCTGATTTATTCATTGTGTGTATTCCTAAGCATTTGCCTTCTTGTTTATTCTGTCCCTCCAGTAATGGTAAACACATCCATTCCGGAAAATGTGGAGCGCAGTTGCAAAGGGCTTGTCGATATACGCTGGAATTTACATGATGGGTTACCACTTTGCTGTCTCCTTTCATTCTTTCATTACTTTATTACCCATAATGCAGCTCTCTGTTTTCGCTCTGTTTTCCAGTCTTTAGAGCAGCGAAGAAGTTCAAAGCTGTAAGATCTCAAAATTTGAATTTTTAGTAATATTTATAATTATTAAATTCAGTGTTACAGCAGGAAAAAATAGATCTTTCCATTGTACTTTAGAATATAGCAAAATTAAACTTTTAAAGACATCAAACTTTAAAAAAAATCATGTACAGTATAAAAGATTCCTTTTTGAAATATTTAATAATTCTCTATAAAATAACTTTGAACATAGTAATGGAGGTAAAACCCAATTTCGGATTGAATGGCATAAGTCTAAACTATTACATAAAAACTACAAAGCAATAAAAACGAAAATAGCTTTAGAATCAAATCATTTAGAAAGAAAAAAAATCAGAAATGTGCAAAGTCATTAAAAGGAGTGATTTATTTATCTAATACTGAGAGTTAATTAGAGTTCTCGTGACTGTAAATTTTTAGAGAGATATTATGAAATGTAAAAAGTAGAAAAATCTTAATTGTCTTAAAAAAATACCATAAAAACATACTAAAATCATTAAAATCGTCAATTTAACTTCTAATAAATTAACTAACTACAAAAAGTCATTTAACAAAAATTAGAATTTCTAATATTTTTGCTTTAATTACTAGATGTTTTTGAATGCAGAATATGGGTAAATGTTCAAGAATAAAGAAGCTTTTTATGTATGAGTTGTAAATCAATTTTTACAATGAATATTAGTTATATTTTTTAGAATAATATTAAAAAAAATTATGGTTTTTAATTTATTTCGACGAACGAAGCGAGTCTCTCCATTCCCAAGTAGATCATATTTTGTGAATTGTTTTATTCAAAATCTACAGTAGCTAGAAATATGAAATTTTGCATTTCCGCGTAGAAATCCATGTAGAAGTGCACAATCATATTTTCAATATTTTAAACTGTAAATTTTATAAGAATTATTTATTTTTAAAAAGTAAAAGTTTTATTTGGGAAAAGTCATAAGAAAGGCCATAACAAAAGCCCCTTTTGTTAAACCGAAAGAAAAATTTGTAATTTCTAATAATCCTATAGCGTCGTAGCATTAGTTACTTTTAAATATCTTCCATATTAGCATGTTGTATATTTAGTATGCAAATATTCGGAAGGGATTTAAGAGTGCGCGTGTCTACTCAAAGTCCGGCTTTTTGTTAGTGTTAAATAATTTATGTTTATGATGTTAGTATGATCTGTATAAGAAATTAGAAGCGATTAATTTAGTAATGAAAACACGTTAAATTAATAAATTAAAAAATAAATTTAAATTCTAAATTAAACAATGCTAAAAATTAGAAGTTCAAATATTTTTTTTTTAAGTTTTGACTATCGTAATGTTCGAATGCTATTTTAAATTATAATTTTATAGTAATAATTATTACGGAATTTAACTGGGTTAAGAATTTACAATTTATTCATTAAATTATCGTTTTACAATTGCTGCTTAATTGTTAGAATACTATTTGTCATCTGAATGAGTTCTAAGATTTGCATAAATAAATAAATACAGTTTGAAATTTTTATTGCAGCTTTATTAATTGTTCTATATTTTATAATAGAATTTTTCTTTAAAATCTGTGGAAGTTGCTGTGATAACAAATTATCAATTTTTTTGTTTAATGAAATAATTTATAATAAATAACTTATAATGAAATAACTTATAATAAATATATAAATTAGTAATATTAATTTTTAAGTTAGTTATATTATTTTATTACAATTATGCTAATATTTTATTAATTGTGCTAATATTAGACCATAAACTAATTACATTTCCTCAAATGTAAAAATTAAAACAGTTTTATTGAATAGTTGAATTATTTCAAAAAACGAAGCTTTAAAATAGTTTTGGCTAATATGATAATAATTTAAAAGAAATTCCTAATTATTCTTCTACGACTAATGTTGCCGAATAATAAAAAAAATTATCATGAAAAAAAAATGTATAGAATTTCTGTGGAGCGAAATATCCAGGTTCAAACAATGAAGGGTGTAGGTGGAGCTCATTTTTTTTAGTGTGGGAGGCAGCGATGTTTTTATTATACTTCGAAAGGGGAATGGATTCACAAAGCTTTCATCAGAGAAATTAGGAGTTTTCGCTTGATGGTAGTGGTAGCAGTGTACAGTATATACGTTGGATGTGTCTATTTTTAATGAAATGAATGTAATTTCTCAATCAGAACAGCGCTGATGAGGCCATTATGTGACTGGAACGTTAACAGCATTCCCCCAGGCAACATTAACGTTTAATGTGTATTATGAACTGTTGGAATTTGCGACGAAGGGGGAAAAAATAAAAGCAAAGCCTGGTAGAAGGAGGTGGATATTGCAATTCTCCTCTGATGCAGTTGCGCGCAAACAAATTGACTCTGTTAATTAGTTGCCTGTTTCACTGTATTCTAATTTTCCAAGTTTGCAACCTTGTGAAAGCTATCCCGAATTGAAATAAATACGATATACACAAAGCAGTACGGCTCTGATTCATAATTCTTATGTAAGAGATACCATGTAGAAATGAATGTATCTCAGAAATAATTTATCTTTTTTTCTGTTTGTTTTCTTGTCTATAAAATAAGGAAGATATCCGCCTCTTTACTTTAAAGATAAACCTATATAGTAAAAATCCTTAATAAAACGAATTTGTCAAATGAGCTCAATTCATTTTGTTACAGTGAACTTGTATTTTTTTAGCATTAAAATGCTCTACTATTTCAGCACTACTATTTGAGATAGTGTTCGTTTGGTAAGCGTATTAACTTATTTTTGCTTCTTAGTAACTTAATGTATCAGAGCAAAAAAAGAAAAGATTAGAAAACAACAGGTTACGAATAAAGTTTTAATGGCGTTCGTCCATCTGTCCTTTAGTTAAAAAGTCAAAGTATTTGTTCTTCAAATAGGAACTTTAGTAGATGGCTTAGGTTCTCATCAGAACGACCACTACTAATTTGATACTTACTTTGTACTTACAGTACTGTACATGAGGTGTTGTCTGGTCCAAGACCTACAAATATTTTGACATCCATTATCACTAGCTTTTGGTTAATAGGTTTTCCATAACATAACATTCTTCTCCTGATTTATTCTTTGCTCTATTTATTTCTTTCCTTCAATTTTCAGAAGCCTCCCAATAACTTAAATCACTTCTCAGTTATTTGTAACCGGATTACTGTTACAAAAATTGATACATTTCTGTGTATTCGTAAAAGTTGGTATACCAACTATGTCTTGTTTTTTTCTTTATTATATTTATTTTATAATATTATAAATAAATGTAGTATTCTTATATATGACTGCATGTTAATCAGCTATATTGCGTAGCTTACAGAGAATTAATGTACAAGGGATTGAATGTAAAAAGAAAAATTAGGTAATAAATAAATAAATAAATAAATAAATAAATAAATTAATGAAAAATAAATAAATTAATGAAAAAATCAATGTGGCATTTTGAAAAATTTAATATTAAGCGAGGAGGTTTGATAAAAAAAATAAGGAAGCTGAAAATAAATTTACTTAAACAAAAAAATTACTGTGGCGAATAATTACAATATTTCTTCAGTTCAGTTCTCCCATTACATCTGTAGCCAGCTAAGATTTTATTCTGAAACGTATGCATTGCTCAGACAAGCTATTACTCTTGTTGAGGTGAAAATAGATACATACATAGCTTCAGTCAAATATATTGTTGTTAATAATTCTTTGTAATACTTTTACATACATACATAGTTCTCTGCCAAGGGCAGGTCCTTCACTGCAAACCCAGCATTCTCCAATCTTTCCTATTTTCTGCCTTCCTCTTCGTCTCCACATAAGATCCATTTACCATAATGTTGTCGATCATCTTAAATCTTCTTCTGCCTCGAACTTTTTTACCGTTCACCATTCCTTCCAGTGCATCCTTCATTAGGGAGTTTCTTCTCAGCCAGTGACCCAACCAGTTTCTTTTTCTCTTCCTGATCAGTTTCAGCATTATTCTTTCTTCACCCACTCTTTCTAGCACAGCTTCATTTCTTATTTTGTCTGTCCATTTCACATGCTCCATTCTTCTCCATATCCACATTTCTAATGCTTCTAGTCGTTTCTCTTCACTGCGTCGTAATGTCCATGTTTCTGCCCCATACAATGCCACACTCCACACAAAGCACTTCACTAGTCTCTTCCTTAGTTCTTTTTCCAGAGGTCCGCAGAAGATGCTCCTTTTCCTATTAAAAGCCTCCTTTGCTATTGCTATCCTCCTCTTGACTTCTTGGCAGCAGTTCATATAACTACTTATAGTACACCCTAAGTATTTAAAGTTGTTCACTTGTTCCAATGTCTCATTCCGAATACTTATGTTTATCTTCTTTGTCTTTCTTCCGATAACCATAGTCTTTGTCTTGTTTACATTTATCTTCATTCCATATTGTTCACAGCTGTCATTCAGCTGCAGTAGCATATCCCTTAGTATCATCTCCTCTTCTGCTAACAATGCCATATCATCAGCAAATCTTATGCACTTTATTCTTCTTCCTCCTACTATCACCCCTCCCATGTTCTGAAAACAATTCTTCACTAACTCCTCTAAGTAGATGTTGAACAGCGTAGGTGATAGAGGGCATCCTTGTCGCACCCCTCTCCCTATTCCACTTCCCTCTGACAATTTTTCTCCTATCCTGACTTGTTGTTTCATATAAAGATTAGTTATTAGCCTTCTCTCTTTCCAATCTGCACCAATTTTCTTCAAGATTTCCATAAGTTTATTCCAATCCACTCTGTCAAAAGCCTTTTCCAGGTCCACAAATACTGCATATATGTGTTTATTTTTTTCTAGATATCTTTCGCCGATTGTTCGCAGCAGTCCAATTGCATCTCTCGTACCTTTTCCTTTCCTAAAACCAAACTGCTCTTCTTCCAACTCTCCTTCCACCTTAGAATATAAACGTCTGTTCAGTATTCGCAGAAGAATCTTCGCTGAGTGCGATATAAGGCTGATAGTCCTGAACTCACTGCACTTCTTTGCATTATTTTTCTTCGGTATTGGTAGCAATACTGTTTCCATGAAATCATCAGTTTATTAAAATTGATTGACTTATATTACATCTTTGCCTAAAAAGATCTTCTTTTTTAATATCCTTAAACAATATTTCGTTTCTTATAAACAAGAAGCTTCATCAGGTTTCTTTCGAGGAAAGAAAATATTTTTCTTTCCTCTAATATTTCGTTATGAATACAACTTTAAAATTTCACAATAATACATATTAATTGACATCGTGCTAATAACATATTTATTGAGATAGTGCATACAATACTTTGCTCAATTTTTCTAATTAATAATATATTGTTTAAGGATATTAAAGAAGAAGATATTTATAGGCAAAGATGTTGTAATATATTTCAAACATATGTATAAGATTTGGTTGACATAATTTATTTAAGCTTTTTCTTATCTACTAGTAAGTAATTTCATTAAAACTAGGTTTAAAAAATTTACTACAAAATAGTAGAAATAAAAAATCATTAAGTCAACTTTATAATAAAACTTCTGTGAAAATGAAAACTAGCGCAAATTATAAAGCATTCCTATTCGAGTCGCCGACTCTTTCGTTTACGACACTTAATATTTCCTTTTCCTTCTCCGTATCACTGCGATATCGTAATCTTCCAGCTTCAGTTCGTTTAGAGCTAAACTGTCTGTTTTCAGCAGAATTCGGTCAAGGCGTGTGAAAGTGCTGTGGTTGCCTCGCCGGTGAGAAATCACAAGCATGCTTCCAAATGCACCATTTATTTTATATCTGCATGCATAGAAAGAAAGAAAGAACAGTTGTTATCAGACCATTGTACATGCGAAATTCTTACTTTCACTGCATTCGGGCTTTGAATATAAGTGCCTTTTAGAGTTATTAATATTGAGTTTAGAAGAAGTCTCAGAGACCCGATTTATATATTTATAAAAGATCAATATGTTTTAGCTAAAGAAATTTAACGTGTGGCAATATAAATAGATAAATAAAGTCTTAATCACACACATTTCGTAAAGATATCTATATTAGATTCTTATTACTATTTAGATTTGTATTAGATATTAGATTTAATTTCTATATTAAATTTGTCATATCTTTACGAATGTGTGGGATTAAGACTTTATTTATCTAAGATCAATATGTGTTTGAATGTCTGTATGTCTTACTCCCTAAAAGTTTTGAATCGATGAATAGATCTTCTTGAAACGTGCCCTGCATATTTGTAGGACAAGAAGCTGTCCAAGTGTAGTCTTGGCAGTGACTTGTTGACTTAGCTGATAAGCCAGAATCTGGGTTCGAATACCAGGGATTGTATGGATTTTTAACGACCCATTTGCGAGCTATTGTTATAGCGACCAAAATCGGTAGCTATCGTGTTTGTCCTGTCCGTCCGTCCGTTTTTAAATTTTTTTATTATTATGGGTCGCCCTTAAATTTATACTTTAGCACAAAATTACAAAAATCCCATAAAATTGCCGTTTGAGTCTTTGTCGAAAACTGACAAAATTTCCCATAAAGCATTAGAAATGAAACAACGAAATTTTTTCGTTGTCTAACAATGCTTATTTTAATAACCCATTGCCATGTCGTTAAATTTATTGGATATTTATTGAAAATTCTTGTTTTTCTTCGAATTCGAAACGCCTAACCGAAACACTTAATACCAAAATAGTATCAATTCTCTAATATTCAAACATAATATGCAATTAATTACTAATAATGATGTAATACACATCCTCTTCCTATCAACGCTATATTTCGTAGTTTATTACTTTTAACTGCTTCATCAGACTTAATATACATGAAAAAAAAAACCGTAAAATATAATAAAGAATTTGGTAATAATATCAGAAAACTCTTGGAAATATATACAACTTATATACTGTTAACAACATTGTTTATAATAATTGTAAAACTTTTTAAAACTTTCATATTATTACAATAGATTTTGCTTACAAACTATTTTCATTATTGAAATTATTGAAATTTTTCCAAATTTTTACAATTGACTTCAAATTTAGTGCTTCAAATCTAATAGTGCTTGCCTAATTTCTTTTTTCAATAATGAAAATAGTTTGTAAGCAAAATCTATTGTAATAATATAGAAGTTTTAAAAAGTTTTACAATTATTATAAACAATGTTGTTAACAGTATATAAATTGTATATATTCCCAAGAGTTTTCTGATATTATTACCTAATTCATTATTATATTTTATGAAGAGTTTTTTTCCATGTATATTATGCCTGATGAAGCAGTTAAAAGTAATAAACTGCGAAATATAGCGTTGATAGGAAGAGGATGTGTCTTATATCATTATTAGTATCAATTCTATTAGGAATGAATAATTTTTATTTCTCTTTCTAATACTGGATACATTTGATACATACAACATGTAACCAGTATTAGAAAGAGAAATAAAAATTATTCATTCCTAATAGAATTAATGCTTGAATTAATACCGCATAATAAAAGTAATCAGGAAATGTAATAGCAAAGTTAATTTCATTTTCGAATTAGAATGCAGTCTTGAATTTTAATTATTCCATTGGTCGAAAACCAAATTCTGTTTCTGTGCCCTAATTCGATTTTGTCTTGCATTTATTTTTCCTTTTCAATCGAGAAAACTTTTGAGAACTAATTAGCAATTTGTCTTAATAATTAATTTGGTTATAAACAAATTTTGCAGCAATGTTTGCTTATAAAAATAGTAAAAAGCTTTTTCTCCAGTACTAGTTATCAAAATACCAGTTTATGCGTAATTTTAATAGAGTGCATTGATAAAATAATATTTTTTTGTTTACTCTATAGAATGTTCAAGTAAAAAAGATTTCTTTTTTTAAATAAAAACGAAGTCTACCGTTTTTATCTCTATAGAATGTTAGAGATAAAAATAGTAGGGGTCGTTTTTATTTCCACTCTGAAGTGAATGTAGTGAACAAAAAAAAAAGGTATGTATTGGTTGGTAGCAGTAGAAGGTAGTAGAAAAATCAGTAAATATATGGTTGGAATTTATTGGACAATAAATTATGGATTTGCCATTGGTGCCTTTGAAAATTGTGTCTATTATTACCATAAAGCCAATACTGTCGACTGCCAGGAACCCTCAACAAGAGGATATTTATGAAGCATTTTCTCCCGTCTTTTTCAAAATGTTCAATACATCACTCGAGAGAAAGCTTTTCTTCACCTCCTCTTTTCTCGTCTTTTCTTCCAAAAATTCATAATTTCTCTCCTTTCTGAAGCGTTCTCTTGTGTTTTTTTTTTACCCTTTACATACTTTTTCTTCATCCATATGTATTTCGTTTGCAATCATAGTGCAATGTCTTAAGAAATTCAATGAATTTCTGAGTGACTGATGTCATCTATTCCGGAAAAGTATCATCATATGTGTGTGCTTGCTGAAAAGCAATAAAATTAGCTTACCAACTTTAGAATGATGGCAAGGAGAATGATCATGGACTTCTCTTTTAAATTCAGGATTTCTATGTTATAGGAACATGAATTGAAGCAGATACCATCGTGGACAAATTAACTTTAAGATTACAAGAATAATTAGCTGTAATTCATTACAATTTTTGTATATATATGACTATACGTAATGTAAATTTTGATGCGGTATTTACTAAACTCTTTATTTTCGTCAGATTTCGGATTTCAGAAAAAAATTTGGAAAAAAATAAACTAATACTTTTTTTTCCAAAATTTTTTCCCAAATCCGAAAAAAAACCAGTTTACTCTCGATATTTCGAACTTCGATACTTCGAAAACCTTGATATGTCGAAAAATTATTTTTCCCCTTGATATTACATATTCATCTAATGTTAATTTTAATTCTCATGTCGAAGAGTTTTCACTCAAAACCTTGTTATGTCGAATATTTTTCGAAGTAAAAAATGAATTTTTCCGGAAAAATCGCCGTTCAGTTGTGTCGAAGCAAATAGAGATATTTTTTAAAGAAATTCTAGCAATGTAAGTTCTTTGTATTTTACTAATTCTTTTCAATTTTATGTAATTATTTTAGACTACTTTAAAAAATTAAAATTATCATTGCTATGTTTAGGCTTATTGTCAACTATCATTACATATTTATACTTATTCTCATCTATTATGACTCTAGAATATTATTCTTAGAATATTATTCCGTATCTAGTGTTTTTACGTGAATTTTTATGTTTTGGTTATGAGGTTGCTATCTCGAAAACTCGATATCTCGATTTTTGTTTTAACGTCCCTTCGACTTCGAGATATCGAGAGTATACTGTACTACTTTCAAAAAAAGAAAGCAAGTGTTTTACAGCCGTGCTTCATAAATCAATGGAAATAGTAGAGAGAAGATGAGAAGGTAATCTGAAGAATCCAAGATAGCAGACAAATAATAGATTAATAGCGTTTCCTATTTACAATATGCACTACAAAGTACTACAATGGCGTAAACAAAAATAGAGAAGATTTACAAAATGAAACACAAAGTTCCCCTCAAAAAAACTCATTTCTTCAAAATGTTAAATTATTTTTACTTTTCTTTGTTTTTAAAAGTTTCTAAACTGTAATGTCTACTGAATACAAATTGTTATCAACCGAAAAAAATAAAATTTATAAAAAGTTCCCTTTCGGTTGCTCATGTTAATTGACATTCAGTCTTTTTCGCAACATAAAATTTAATATATTTTGCATTGAAAGGTTCTGAATCTTCTCGGCATAAAGGAAGATTATCTTCAATTTGTTGCGTTCTACCTAAGCAGGATTTGCATCTGTTTGATAATGGAAAAAGTTTTTGAAGCGGCGAAAATTTTTGCTAAATCCCCTAGTTCAGGAAAACAGAAAATTCCTATTGAAAAGCAATTTGGAATATTTTCATTTGAAATTCGTTTATGACGAAATGAATTCGTTTCGGCGAAAACTTCTCTCTCTGCGAAATCGCCAAACGGTGATAATTCCTCCGGCTTATCCTATGGATATTAGGCTTAAACCAAAATGGTTGGAACCCCTAAATCCTTCCCGTGGAATTGATGAATTTCATTTCATTCTGATCCTATTAGGATTTTCTGTGTTTGCGGTAAATTTTCAGAGTGGCGGAGTCGGAGGTGGAGGAACTGCGCTATGCATTTTAATAAATAACTCTGGTGACAGCGAACTAATTTTCATGATTACAAAGATGGGATAAACGTCCAGTGTTCCGTTCGAGTGCTCCCACTGAATCCGATGAGTCCGCCGCTGAAATATGACGATCGTGTCAACGATTGCCAAAAATGACGACGCTCTTATCGGCCCGATTCGAAAACGCTGTCGTTGTTTCGATTCTGGGTCCAACGATCCACTATTGTGGGACGTCACAGTCGAATACATGCCGATGACAGTGATGCGCAAAAGTAGTTACCGAGCACGTCACTGAGCAGGGAATGGTAACCTTTGACTGTATTCGATTCTCAAACAAAAGAATTGAAGAATATCATTTCACAACTGCTCGGACACTCTGCTAAAGCTTGCAATTTCCAATTGGACGACTTTGTTCTGACGCAATAAGTTATTATAATTTATATTCCGTCTCTAATTTCTGTAGACCACTGTTACAGCACTGATGCATATAACATAGCACTGAGGCATGTTGTCTTTCTACACGGCTGTGAATTTTAATTACGATTACTCATCGTTGTGCTGACCTAATTCAAACAAAGCAAACGTCAATATTATTGTTATTCACGTAACAGTGATCCACAAAGATTTAGAGATGGCCATATAATTATTAACTATTTTAACTAAAATAATTACATTTTTCTTCAATAAATAGACTGCTAAAGTTTATTTACGTCAAAACTTAGCTATTTGGTCAACTCAAAGACAAAATTCAAGTTAACGTAGCAGTTTTGGATATCTGTTAAGGCTTCATTTTTAGGCATCATGAAAGGAACTGAAGAGAAACATAGAAATATCCTGATTTTACTCTATTTATTAATAATCTTTGTATTTATAAATTATAAATCCTGATTTTATTGCGATAAATATAGCAATCTTTTTGTTTATAAATTAACTAATATATTTTTAAAATTCAAGGCACGATATCTCAAATAATTTAGATGTTTGCTGGAACAACAATTTTGTTCTCACTAAGCGAAATGAAGGGGAAATTTCCTTGCTTATTTCTTATTCATATGGGACCCTGGGGGTTCATCTAATCCCGTTAACCCCTTGGGTTCTTTCTGAAGGTTAAAGATGGATGAGTGTCGAGTTAGCCTCTCAACTTTAACTTCAACCCGTTGACCGATGGGAGCCTATCCCATCCTCGCCCACATGGTCATGAAATAACCCGCATCAGGAAGCTTTTAACTTTTCAATAGATTTTATTAACAAAAGCTACTGTTCAGTTGATCTTTATACTTAAAATTTGCCAGGATAGTTGCCATTTTTCCGATTGTAGAAAATTCTAATAAAATGTTGAATCAATTTTCAAGTTTAAAGACGATTTCTGTCGTGTTCAGATGGTAATGTCAATTCTTTCAGCAGTATGCAACTGTAACTCTTTCTGATTTGAAAAAGAAACATTTTGAACCAAACTTTCCATTACATTTGAAGCTGAAGTTAAATTTTTCTTGTTCATTGCAGAATTTAATTATAATTACAATTCTCACTCTCATACTTCTCGTGTTGATGAAAATGTAACTAATCAATAAATAAAAAAAAAAATAGAGAGACAAGTTCTGAAATTCCGAAGTGTCTTTTATCATAAATCTACACTGGAGAGGTACTTATTAAAATTGGCAGCAACGTAAAAGATATCTGCTTTACGTTGTGTGTCCAACTTTAACTGTTTTGGACAAATACATACTATTAGACCAGTGTCGGAACAACAGGGTCTGTAATAGATGCAGCAATATCCAAACAGTAGAAAAAAAGATTTGACTCGATCAATAACAAACTTCACCAACTGTTGTCTTGTTGTGCATCCGAAATTCGAATTACTCAATAATTTTAGTCAATGAGGCCTTGAATAAAATAGAATTATGACATTACGTTAAAAAGAACTCAACAGCCGCTTTATCACATCCGTATTATTATTGTTTTCCATCGACTTATTATAAGTCCTTAATATTTTGTCCTTAACACAAGTCTTAAACATTGTAGGAATTAGGTAAAATGGTTTAAGTAATTACTTTGAAATCCAAGCTAAGAAGATTGTACTCTTACCAAATGTAGTCACCAAAATGTTTTCAAATAACAGTACAACCGTAAAGCTGAACCACGAAATCTTAGCGAATAGTAATGCTAAGTATATTACTAAATAGTTAGACTGTTACATTAATTTCATGGTATTGACATAAGCAAGTGTACGTCTGTAATATGTCTATAAATATGTATCTGTAC
>JAFIDM010001028.1:40688951-40705595 GCA_023159025.1 Thereuonema tuberculata | reverse complement strand
TATTGTGCATCCATGCAAGTATTTATGCATATCTGCTACTTTATATACGCAAGGCAAGTATATATGAAAAATATAAGTATTAAAATTTATAATTTTTTTATTTAGATATGTTAATTATATATTTAGATATTATATCAGATTGTTACAAAACTAATCTCCGGAACCTTCTGAATGGGAGAAATTCCTCTAGCAGGAATCTATTGAATAACATTGTAATGGAAGAAAAGGGAATTAAAAAAAAAGAGACGAGATGATGAATTTCTAGAATTAAAAGGAAATTAAAATTAGTAATTCTAATTCTATTGTGATTAGATCCCTGCAATATAGAAAGGAAGACACGTTTGCAATTCTTAAACTATATCTTAAATCATTACTTACTATTTGGTACGACTTGTATTTAAATGATGGATAAGAACTAAAATTACAACAACTATATCATAAAATTGGAGCAATGTTTAGCATTATACGACCTTAGATACACCGAAAACAGAAATATCGAAAGTATTTTGGTTCTTCCATTCAAATTACCAAACATTTGGTGATCTATATAACCAAAAAACAATCATTTCTTTAAGTTAATCATCCTCTCTCTTCTCCTTACTTGTACTAATGTTTGGAAAGCTTAAGGTTTATTAATAAATTGCCTTTAATATTTTAACATAAATGTAATATTAAATAAGATGTAATGTTAAATTTTCATCATTTATTCTATTTTCAACGATTTTTAAAAGCCTTCAATTTAATTTTCCTTCAGATTTCCAAATATAGAGTTTAAATAGAAAATCATCACCTCTGGTATTACATCAGAAATTTGATAAATACTGAATAAATGTAAGAATGTAAGTTTCGTAAAATTCTGCTTAGTGAATCTTCCGTAATATTTTAAGGAATTATATAACGTTAATTATTGTATGGAATCCTATCTATAATTCATGACTTTTAGTGATATCACTAAGAAATGTGTTAATAGTTTACTAATTTCCAAAAAAAAAATTATAAAAAACCCCCCATAAAATGGACTTTACTCTTAAATATGTAGAATGAAATAGAAAAAACACAAAACAGATGATTCATTCTACAAACGACTCCAGTAACTCGAATTAGTTTTCTCTAAACCTATGTGCGTTAGCGAACTACGTCATGGTATATCTAAATTATAATAAGCTATAAGCGAAAACTTATTTTTGAAAATTTCTCTTTTAATTGAATTTTCTATTTAACTAGAGCGACTGGGCGAAAATGAAAAGACTGTATTTCTTTCCATCTCATAGTAATCATCTCACAAATTTTCGTTGATTTGAAAAGCTGATACTTGAAGGTGTGGCGTCTTTTACTTCAGACAAAAAAAAAATGTATTTCATGTATTTTTGATTGAGATATACGATTCAGTTTTGCCTGGCCACGATAATGTTTTGAGTATATATTTTTTTTTTCAATATTTATCTTATTAATTGCTTATGTTTCGCATTTTTTTCCGGCTGCTTAGAAGTTATGAGAATTAGTGACTTGGGCATTTCTTCCGCTTTTATCTGCTGCAATTAATTATACACATTCTCCGGTTTATTGAAGATTCGATATATATGCAAATATTAGCTGTTAGTCTCAGCGACTTGAAATTGGGGAAAGAAATAAAAAGAAAAGAAAAAAACAAGAATCCAAAATTAAACAGCGGCTCATAATTCAAGGAACCGAAGTGTGAAACACAGTGTTGGAATGATGAAGTTTTGGCCTTGGGCTCACAGGGGCCGTCAGCCAGTCAACGCACTCCATAATCAACAGAGCGAAGGAAAAATAGACAGTTCTCACATCTTTTGACATCGGCAGGACTCCAGAATTGCTGACAGCGGCAGTTGGACGGAATATGCGACGAGAATCTGGAGGCAGCCGCCAAGGCAAACAATGAGAATTACAGCCGAGAACTTGTAAATCTTGAGACCCCAGCCCAAAAGAAATTTGCTACAGTTTTGACCTGACATGTGACTCGGCACTGGATTTAATGTTTTTGGTTAGAATAACAAGTCACTGGTCGCGTATTTTCACACGTGACATTCATAAAGAAAACGGAAAGAAAAATGAACTGTCTTGTCTACTATACGATTGTTTAGTGAAAAATAGGTTGTGCTGACGTCGGAAACGACAGAACATGACAGTGTTTCGGAGAACATAAGGAATTTTGGTTATAAATAATTATTTGAAGGAAAACAATTGGAGACATGAAGCGGCTGCTTCGGAAGACACAGGAAAGCAATACTTTAAGGTCTAAAAAAATACTTGGATTTTAAAATACGCTTATCTCATTCTTAAAATGATGCTTAAATTTTTTCTTTAATTTAATTGTGTTATAAGTGCAGGATTAAGCTAATCGCTAGAACTTTACTGCAACAGTAAAAAAAAAAAAAAACTGTTATTTTGGAATGTCGACAGTAGCGCCGATCTAGCGAGAGAGTTGATAGTTATTTCTGAAAACTGGTGGAAATAACCTATAAGTAATCTGTACCAATGTCGCTCTATTATCATTTTGAAGGTCTTTTATTATTATCCAGTTACTGTTGAAAAAGGAGTAAGATAATCTTGTATATCTATTCCCGCTTTCCTTTGCTGTACAATTAGGACATCAATGCCGGGTACATAACCGTCTATTATTATAGCTTCATTGCTTATGGACAGCTGTGAATTAATAAATTGTTTAAATGGTAATAGAAAATAATTGTAACATTATAATATTAATGTTTCGGAAAAAAAACTCCAGTGTCATCCATGTGCCCTGTGTAATTCAAAATTACTATAATTCTTAATATGATATATGAAATCGGTTTATTCATTTAACATGACTATGAATTCAAGATAAATACAAAATTAACAACATTTTACATGTTTCGGAAATTAATCTTCCATTTTTCAACGAAGAAATTTCAAATACAGGAATAAGAAATTAAAATTTCAATGCAGGAATCTTTTAGAATGAACAATCACGAAAGTTAAGATACTGTATGTGACAAGTTATCATTATTTTAAATTACAATAATTCAAAAATTTTCAAATCTGTCAATATCAGAATTTCATGTTTTTTGTCAAGTAAGCAGTTTTTAAATTTATTAATTAATAGAGCTTCTTTTATTATTAACCTTAATCGATTATTGACTTTAGATAATATTTCAGCACTGTAAAGAATATTTAATATTCTTGAAGATTACAGGAATAAGAATTTTATTTCTTATTCCTGTATTTGAAATTTCTTCTTTGAAAATAGAAAGTTGATTTCTGAAACATGTATGATGATGTTAATTTTGTATTTATCTTGAATTTATAGTCATATCAAATGAATAAACCCATTTTATATATCATATTAAAATCTAAATATGGGTTTCTTTGCTTATTTGAAATATAATTCCTAATGTATTTTTTTTAATATTGTTAATATTTTTTTTAAAATTTTGGATTCAAATGGGTTCTATTAATTCACTTATTTCCAGTTTTTTGATTTAAGTGAAGCCAATCGAAGTATAAAATAACATTGCACCTAAACAATAAAGGAAATCTTTAAATTAGAAATCAAATTCAAGCGTTTACTAAATTTTATAATCTTTTGAATTACATAAAATATGGTACAAAAAATTAGTAAGTTACATTATTTCTTGTAATAATTATACAAATAAACAACTCAAAATTTAAGACGGCGAAAGAAAAAAGTAAGTAAAAGTTTTTGAAGAATAATGTGAAACGAAACGTATTCTAAGCAAGTTCTATTGGGTGAGTGCAAAAGTTCTACCCGTTTTTATTACCCATAAAGAAGAGCAAATAAACGCAAAATGAACACTACCTATTATTGTGCATAATCCCTATTGCTATCTAGGACCACTTGCCATCTTTCTGGTAGGAGATGAATCCCATGGCGGTAAAATTCCGGCGGTTTCGAGTCAAAAAAGTCTTGGATGGCAGTTTACAGCATCAAGATCATCAAAGATTTTCTGACTGAAGGAATTGTTAACGCACGAAATAGGTGATAGTCAGTTGGTGCCAAGTCAGGAGAATAGGGAGGGTGGGGTAAAAACCTCCCAACCAAAGCCCAGTAACTTCTGGCGAGTGATGACAGCAGCATGTGGCCTGGCGTTATCGTGATGAAGGATAACATCGTGACGATTGATGAGACCTGGCCGCTTTGCTATCAAATTTGAATGCAGCCTGTCTAACTGTACACAGTAGAAAGCAGCATTGCTGATTTGGTTGAGTGGCAGGACCTCCCAGTGAATTATTCCCTGCACATCCCACCACACACTCAATAACATCTTCTTGGGATGAACTTCAGCTTTCGAAGTCGATGCAGGCGGATCAGAAGGGCGACACACAGTCCTACGACGCTTTACGTTACGGTACATAACCCACTTGTCATCTCCTGTCACAATTCGTGTCAAGAATTGGTCATTTTTGTACCGGGAAACAAGGAAACACAAGTGGCGATTCGGTCATCCCGTTGCTTAGCTGTCATGTTATGTGGAACCCAACGATCCAACTTTCTCGTAAAACCCAACTTAATCAGCCGTCTCTCGACCGTTGTCCGGTATACGTTGAAGGTCTCCGCTAATTCTTGCACGGTTGGGTTCGGGCTGTTCCTTATGGCTTGGTCAATATCGTTCTCTCCAACGTGTGATGGTCGTCCACTCCTAGCCTGATCTTGGCAGCTCCTTCCCTAAATTTACGAAACCATCGACGACATGTGCTTTTCTCTATTGCATCCTCCCCATAAACTTGACAAACATTGCGACATGCTGCGGCTGCCGTACTCTTTTTATCGAACTCGTATAACAAACAATGTCTTATATGCTCCTTCTCGCATTCCATGTTACACCCTCTGATATTTTTTTTGAGATGATTAACTTTGTGAGACACGATGCATTTATATGTGAGGCATCCACACATTTGATTGGCAGACGATTTGCGTCATTACAATTTCATGTGTGAGGGCAATTCCATTACCAATTTTCATATCCAAAAACGGATAGAACTTTTGCACTCACCCAATATAATAGCGAATTCTAAATAATTTCATATGTAATTTAATTTTGGAATTTGAACCCATTGTAAAACTTTTTTAACGAGACATTTTTACCATTTCTCATTTAGAAAGGGTTTCAATTGACTTATTTTTTTAAATAATCCTGCGTTATCCAAAAAAAAAGTTTACAACTCACACACACACACACACACACACACACACACACACACACACACCCACAACTCGAGTTGAAACAGACCTCGATAAATGCATGTTTAATATTTTATTAGATTTTTAAATGAATTATTAATCTTAGTTTATTATGTGTTCTAAAAAAGTTTAAAGTTGTACATATTTATAAATTTTTATATATATCTTACAAGTATTCAATGTTTCGTTATTTACAACGTTAATTAAAAAAAAGGATAGTTTAAAATCATTTAATTTTACTTTATTTTAGATAAAAAAAATGCTATATTGAGATGAAAAAAAACAAAAAAAACAACAACTCTTCTATTGATGTACCTTTACAAAAAACTTTCTGTAAAAATGTCTTTGTTCTGTAAATAATATTTACTGGGCATAAGACCAGTATAAATGAGAATTGAACAATATTTAAAAGCCATTTTTAAAAATCACATTCAGTCTGTAAAGCTTATGTTTACAGCTAACGGAGGATTTAATATTTTATTGCAACACTGAATTCTAAGTTTTAATACAATCCTGATTACTTGAAATTAAGATATTTTTCTGCCAGGCTAATCATAAAATTTATAGTAATACAATATATGAATCATTTTTATCAACAAATGAATAAAAACAAAAAAATTATCTCATGAAATATAAGTGAACATTATAGCGACGAGCTTAAATTTCAACAAATGTAATTCTTGTCTCCTAGAATCTGCACCTTTAGTTTTTCTTTTTCTTGAATTTATTTCTAGGAGATATAACATTATAATCATATTGCAATTATCAATGGTAAACTTTGCTGTTTTACAGTTTTACTTTATTTTGTGTGTGTTGTTCCCCAGCACTATTTACATTTGAATTTGGATATTTACGTTAGAATTGTCAATTGGTTTGAACATGGATTGTTTTTTTTATAACTAGGAAGACTTAGAAAAGACTTTATCTCAAGAGTTAATATCTTTTCTCCAACATTAATTCCCCTGCACTAACTTCCCTTGCAATCACAAAACCTTGAATTTGTTTGCCTATACATCGATGTTTACCACTTCTCTCAAGATTAATCATTCTCTAACCCCTCCTTAGAGTTATATTAAATCTGGAATTGTATTCCTATCGAGATCTCGTCCTTCGCTTATACCATCTAGAGTAATTGCGATCAGATATTTTTCCTTTTATTAGAAATATTGCTTTTCAATTTGGAATTGCATTCTCCGATTCGAATTTTTCATTTCTCTACATTTCATTATTATCCTTCTTCTTTTTTCTTTTCTATTTTTTTTTCTTCTCTTGTCATATTTTCTTACGATCAATTTTTTTTTTTTTATTCCGATCGGAAATCGGAGTGGCTGCTGTTTGATTGGTTCTCTGAAGAGAGTGATGTCATTGATATTGATTCCAATAAAGGCAGTGGGAAAAAAAATGAATCGTCCAACTCCCATTCCTTCGCCAGTATTAAAACTCCGGTTGCATTCCATATTAGCTGGAGGTTGGAATGGACTATTCCAAGCCGGCTTCAAGGAACGGAATTCTGACCTGCCCTCCTCTACACTCAAATCCCATATGCCTCCTCCAATCCATCTCCTTCTTTCTTTCTCTTTTTCTAGGATATCTTTCGTGATGACAACCCTTAAGATGAATGGTGGCAATAATTGAGAAAATCAATCTACACCTTTCATGGATGTCTTTCCAACCCATTTTGGTTGGGAATCGAATTTTCAACTTTGTCCTCTGACTGTCACAGCTTCATGAAGTTTAAGTTTTTAACAATATGCATCCTTTTTCTGCAGCTACAGGATATTACAAGCTTCGTTCAAAGTTTTCAACATCTTTCTTTTACTAAGCGAGGCAGTGACATAGAAAAAAATTTCTATGCCATTATATATTTGTTGTGGAAAATTCACTTATTGTTGAAATTTTAAATACAAAATGAAAGAAGCAAACAAATGATGTTATTACTATTATAATTTTACATTCACTGTTCTTGTTGTCATTAAAAGGATGAAGCCCATGCACCTGCTTAAACATTCTTTATATGCGTTAAAAATAAAAACTATATACAATAAAAACGACTGGTTTCCGTCCCGAGTGGGACCTTTATCAAGCATTTATATGAATGCTTGATAAATGACCGGAAACCGGTCGTTTTATTGCATATAGTTTTTATTTTTATCGCATATAAAGAATGTTTAAGCAGATGCATAGCCTTCATCCTTTTAATGACAAATGATGTTATTAAAATGCATATTAACCTATGAATTTTATCAATATTATAGTGGGAGGAAGAACACATTAATAATGGTGTATCTATCAAAATGTTAGCTTAATTCAATATTTTTAACAATAGTAATAATAAAAATACAAAACAATAAGATTAGAATCCATTGTAGTAATTAGAAAACCTTATTAAATAAAGTCATGAAGCCACAAGTGTCTGTTATAACCGATACTGTTTTTTTACATAAAAATGTTGATTGGGGTAATCACAGTATGCATATTTAGGATTACCCAAATTCTAACTTTTGTATCTGAAATCTTTTATAAATGGTTCATGTTGAGTAATTATCGCGAGAAGGTGACAGAAAATCGCAAAACAACCTAAGCAATAGATTTTTACATATCTTAAAAAATGAATATTAATCCTTTTTACTTAAGGCATTAGTTTGCACTTGGTTTGATACGATTAAAAGAAATTCAATTTTCACAAGTAACTAATGCGAATTTCATTAAATATTTTTTTTCGGAGAACGGAAAATATTTGCTATTTGCAAAGATCAGATATTTATAATTTGAATATAAATGTTTTTGTTTTTGTCGATTAAAAAAAAATAATAAAGAAATACCATTAATGAAAATAGATCTTATGTTGTATCAGGAACTTTTTTTATTACTGTTCCAATTCATATCTTAGGGAATACAGCTGCAGTTTTTTTTTCTTCTTCTTTACGCTGGAGATAAGGGTTCTATAACGTCAACAAGAGAGCACTAGACTCAAAGTTTGAGAATCACTGCTTTTAATAGCGGTGCTTCGTAAAGTGACGTTTTCTGGAGCACAGGACAGAGATAAAAGGCAATTATATTACAGAGAGATAAAAGTTTATTGTGTTTGTTTCTGACATGCAAAAGCGATAGCAAATCATCCGCACATTGTCGTTTTTCCTACACAGCATCTCCACTTGAATATCCATAGTTCATGAAAGGTAAACAACGACATAAAATCCTTTTTGTTGAACTTTCCGTGAAATGTAGAAGCGCAATAAGTGGAAAACATCAAAAGCAGCTGATTTACATTTCACCATCCTCTTGTTTATTTTTCTTGCATGAGAATTATTTTAGAAAACTCGTAAATTTCTTCCTTAATTGTTAGGAAGAAATTGGAGGATAACATATGAATTGGTATGTTGCAGATTATAGCGTTGAACTACGAAATCACGTGACAGCGGCGAATCGCAAATTTCTGCTATAGGCTGTTGATGATTTTTAAATTTCGTAACGTGAATTTGCAGAATGGAATCATATTAATCTCACATCGCACTGTTGCAGATACTCTATTGTCTACTGGCAATATGGAGTAGAGCTTCGATATTTTTCAGTTAGTGATTTATTCCTTAAAAAACACAATTGATTTTCGTGCTTAAGAAATTCTAGACTCTTTCCCTGTCCAATTAGCCGAGTAGGTTCGGAGGAGAAGTATTAAAATGAACACATTTCAGTCAATGGAGGGATGAAAGATGCAATGTTTTCAATTGCTCATTATGACTGAAGTATACAAACGACTTAGCATAATTAGTGAAAAGTGAAAACTTTTTGCCTAAGACCAAAAATTATCAGCCGAGTAATTTCGGAGGAAGTAGATTGCAATTAACATTCTCTGCTTTCGCAAAAAAATAAAAAAAAATATATATTTCGTGATTCAGAAGTATTTAAATAGATTCAAATAATACAGGATTTTTTTAAGTAAATATAATTAGTCTTTATATAATATATGCATCTTATGCTGGGTTTTTTTTTTGTAAAATCGTAGAAGTTTAATAATTTGGAAGATGATCGCAGTATACTTACCCTATGCAAAATGTTCATTTTTTTTATAATGCCATTTGGAAAGGTTTTTGTCTGAGTCTTGTAAATCTTAACGAAAAATTTGCAAGATCATTAATAAGTGATTGAGGAAAAAGAAAGCACTTCCATTTCTCCCTCAGTCCCTCTAAATTATTTAGAAAAGTTGATTATAAATTCAGGTAAATAAAAAATATCTTCATAAAATGTGTTACGCCTACATTTCAATAACCGGTTCCTTAATCATCCTAAATTTCAGGTTGGCTATTCCAGATTGTTTTTATCATTTTTTGTTGTTGTTTTAAATGCTGGATTTCGTTATTTTTTTACTATTTTGGTCTTAAGTAATTATTTTTAATTATTTCGGTTTGAATTTGATAAATAAGGATACATTTGAAAAGTCAAATACTTAAAAGTATTTATTATAAATATAAACTAGGATCTATTTCGAACGCAAAAGTAAAACAAATGTAGACTACAATACATTTAAAAGTACATTAACTGCATACTTGCAATTACTTACCATGTATTTGTAAAACTTTGTATAAACATGTGATTTTTTTTAGGTTTCTTTTTTGTTCTACCAATTGCAGAATACTAGTTATTCTTTATGACTGTCAAATACTTATGCATTGTAATTAAATATGTGTTTTTCTAATTTTATGTTACATTGAAGATTTTAGGCAGTGTAACAATTTTAACTTAAGATGTTCCAATAAGAATTAAATGGAGAAAAAAGTACATTAAGTATTTATTCATCTACTTATGTTACGCTACTTTTGAAGCATTTTTTTTCTAATCTTGGCTTCCACGATATGATACTTTATTCTTAGAACGACCTTGATCTTCACAAGAGGAAGTCTGTAACCAATGCATTGCTGAGAGAAAAGTTGGCTTCTCTTGCTTTACTTTTTTCTTTGAAAAAGCATCCATTTCATAGATCATTAAATATAACTTATATATTGTTATTTTTTTTTCTATTGATATTTGTAAGTCTTCCATCTTTCGTCGGCTTTTACTCAATTGTGTTTTGTGAATGGAACGACTGGAAACGCCAAACAAAAAAAAAAGTTCAAATGTGCAGAATGGACTGGAGCAGAACAAGATTTAATATTTATATAATAATAATAATAATATTAATAATAATAATAATAATAATGAAAACTCTTGATTTGCTTTCAGTGGTCCACCTTATTGTATATTGTAATGAAATATATTATATAATTTTTTACTCTTATTATAAAAACTTTAATAGTAAACGCGTCCATAATTGTAGGCTACTCCTTTTTCATTTCAATGAATTATTAAAAATTAATACAAACTACAATTTGTCTAATTAACCAATATTCCATGAAGATATAGATTTAAGTTTATTTCCTTCCATTTCTGCATTTCTTGTTAAACTGATACCAACATTTTATTTGCATTCTAGATAGTGGTAGCGACAGCGATGGAGAAGGTGGAGGAGTCGGCAATGTGAACCGTGTGGTTCTACGACCCCCTGGCCATACCGGCAAAGCCAAGAAAGGTCATCTGATATTTGATGCCGGATTTGAAGGAGGTAAGAATTAAAGCACAGTTTTAAAGAATTCTACTTTGGATAGTGGTTAAGGCAATATTAAGAATTTTCAGAAATAAAGTGAATTCTTTTTATTTTCACAAAAGTAGGACCTAGAACTGGAAGTGGAATTTTCCAAAAATTACCTAGGTTCACAGCATAGGATATTGTGAAATTATCTATTATGTTATTCCTTACTTGGAGAGCCCTCTTAAAAAATAAAAAAAAAAAAATTCTTAACAGAGATGACGAGATAATATTTTGAGAACTTGCAGCTTTTAAAAAATATTAAGAGTTTCTGGAAAGTTCTTTCTCTGTAATAAGTACTTGAGCCTGGTATTCATATGGAGTGGAAGTTTTCTGTATGCGGAGGAGGAGGTTTTGATTTCCCCTCATTCCCCCAACCTCCTATCGAGGATTTCTTTTTTCTCAGTCGTTTCCCGATAGTCTCAAAGATTTGCTCAATCATCTACCAATGGAAAACTTAAGGCAGGCGAGTATCGGACTTGCCTTCTGACTTTTTCTTTGTACTGATGTCTATGGGTGGTAGGAACCTATAACTTACTCATAACTTCCTGAATTTCTTTAACTCAGTCCATAAATCAATAATAATCATAACGGTAACATAATTTAGTGCCTGTAAGATTTTTTAGCGATTTTTAACATAAAGTTAACAATTGTGATAGTCATGTTGACTTAAGGGTGATCCCATCAAGAAGGTAAAAAAATCATTCTACGAAAATTTACAAAAACGAAAGATTTTTAAACAATTTCATTTATAAATATCTTTTTTTTTTTTGGCCATCCTTCAGTACTGTGAATAATTTTTTTCTTTTTTTCGTAGGAAACTTAGGTCGTGTGGACTACATTAATGACTACGAATATGATTTGTTTGTTCGGCCGGACACTTGTAATCCTCGGTTCCGCGTCTGGTTCAATTTCACAGTGGAAAACGTCCGTCAAGATCAGGTCAGTGAAATCTAACGTTGGCTTTTTTTTATATATATCTTCTCTGAAATTTGTTGCAGGTAAAAGTGTCAGGTTCATAAATGTCAGATATATTGTCAGCCGATCGAAGATCGTATATCTATTGCAATCCCTTATTTCTTCATTATATATCGTCATCCAGATAGGAACTCCTTACAGTCGAATCTCCACTTATTGGTGAAATTAATTATTATTAATTGAACTAGGAATAGTTTTAAACCCTAATTAAAGGAGCTTGTTTTTCGTTTAAAATAGTTTCGATGTAATAGTTGGATTACATTTAAGTTTTTCGTTATTGAGTGTAGTGTCAAAGATTATGGATATGGAAAATGTATTAAAAGATTTTTCTAATTTTCTTTCTTCTTTAAAATAACTCACAAACACACAATAAAAGATTAAAATTTATGCATATAATAAAAATTACGTACAAAGGGAACCAGTTTTCTTACCATTGAGCATGGCCTTACTTCAGCCTGAACCTTCAGGTCATGTTAGTGGTCAGAAAAACCGGTTCCCTTATATGTGTTTTTTATTAAATGCATAAATTTTAATCTTTGTTGTGTGTTTGTGAGTTATTTTAAAGATGAAATAGTTTAACATATGTAAAAAAAATGTTTTCATAATAATTTTCTTTCTAACATCAGAGCCATGTTGTCTTATTAACAAATAAAATTTCTACAAAGCCAGGTAATTGAAGTGCTACAATGAATTTTCCCAATTATATGTAAATTTGAAAATATCTAACTAGAAAATAGAGTATTAGAAAATAACCCAAAATAGTAAAAAGCAAAAAAACAAACAAACACAATTGTCGTTCCATTGCATTAAGAAAAAAGAAGACTTTGCTTTTTTCTTTTGAAAAAACTTAAATAATTATAATACATTTAAGAATCCTTCATCTATTACTTTAGACAAGAAAAAAATTATTTCATTCTACAGATTCATCAGCATGTTTTCCGTCAGTTAAAGAAATTTTTAATTTTTTTAATTTTAAATTTTTCATTATTGTAGTGCAGTTGTCATCGAAAAAATTCTAATTTTTAAAAAAATTGTTTGCTCTTTAAGAATTTGTAGTTTTTTTTAAAAAAAATATAGTAAAATATACTAAGTTGACAAATATTGTCTATAACTAAGATACATATATAAGTATAACAAAAAAATGTAATTATCTAGAGAAAAATCTAATTTTTTTAAAAAATTTAAGAATTTAAAAAGAAAGAGTTAAAAAAAAGTTACAAAATATTACAAAATTTTCTTTTAAATAGAAAAAAATTATTCTAATCGCTTTTAAATTTATCCAAACATTTAAGAATGCATTTCAAATTTTTCTTATGAAAAAAGTAACGAGTAACAATTTTGCTTAAGAAACTGTTAAATTTTTCGTTCTTTTCCTTTTTATTTATTTTTAAGCTATTTTCTACTTTAAGAAATTTCAAGGCGCTTTTCTTGGCTGCTCTATTTCTGGGTTTTTTTCTTTTGGTTTGTTTTATTACTGTGTTTCTCCATTTTTGATTGTTTTTACGTTTGCCATTGAAATTTTTGGAAGAGGACCAATCTTATCCAAGTCAAGGCAAAAGAAGCACCATAACTTTTTCTTTTAGTTTTTTTTTCATTTCGTGATGTGTTGATTACTAGAATGAACAAATTATTCCTAATGTGTAGTTTGGAGCTAAAGAAAATAAATATGAACAGTTTGCTTACAAGTAACATTTTTTTAAGGGACGGGGTTGATTTTAAATATGAAGATCTAATAAATTCAAGCTGCTTAAATTTTTTTTCGTTAAGAAAAACAGTTTTGCTTAAAAGAATAAATTATCTGAAAGTTACTGTTATAAAAAATGCTGAAAATTCCAAAATAATAAATTACGCAAACATATAGTTTGTCTTTTGGAAATCGTAAATTTTGTTGTGGAAACCACTGAACTATCCGAAAGTAATATGAAATGTCAATCCTAAACAAAATGGCGACCTCTATTGCCAGAAACACATTCTGTAAGGTTAAATATATCTTGTCTAGAGATAGAAAGATAGGATGTATTTGAAATATGTCCTGTTAATTGTTTCTAAAGAATATTGAAGATTCGATACATCTTGTCTAGCTATTTAAAACTAGCTATGTAAAACATATATTAAATATGTCTTATTAAAAAATATCTAAAGAAAATATATATCTAAAATATACATCTAAAGAAAATAAAAGATTTAATTTAATATATATTGCCTATGATATAATATATATATAAATGTATATATCGCTAGGCAAGATATATTAAAACTTTCATTTAAATATACACTGTTCCTGCTAATCTTTCGTAAAGAGTACCAAAGATTAAATTTACCCTGTCTAATTGATTAAATGTGCTTATGCTTATGCTTATGGAACAATATTTGTCCTATAACATTTAATTTACAAGACTCAAGATTGTAGATATTTTGTAGATATTGTAGATATTGTAGATATTGTAGATTGTAGATATTGTAGATTCTCAACTCAAGATTGTAGATATTAAAAAAACATTAAAAAAGTTCATATAAAAAGCATATTACAATCATTTTAAAAATGCATGATCTTTTAATGTAAAATAATGTTTCGGCTTTATTAAGCCTATTATAATGAACAGTTTCAACTCAGTGAAAACTAGTCTTAACTATTGCAAATAAATGTAATTTATAATGTTGAGAGATTACATTTGTATCATTAGTTATATGCAGTAAAACTGAAATGGTTAATTTGTTAAAAAAATTACAAAGAAGTTCGTTTCTCTTTAGTAAGTGCCAAAAAAATGGAGTTAGTTGTGAAGGTATCGAAAGTCCAATACAGCGCGACATTTCTCCTTTGCTTATCGCCTCAGTACATTTCGCATGAGCTTATGAATTCTTATTAAGTTAAAGAAACACCAGCCATTGTTTCGTTTTGGCAAGAGTGAAAGAAAGGCTAAACTTGTTATGGTTCAGTAATTCCGTGTCTCTTCCGTTGTGATTACTCCGGTTGGGGCCTAACATTTTCTTTGGCTCGTCTAAATCCTCGCCCGGAAACATATGAGATATTTCGAAGAAACAATCCAGTAGGCCAGTGAGAAAATTCATTATGTCTGCTGCTCTTCCTGCATTTTTCCACTCTTCTGCCTTCCATCAAGTCCCCAAGACGTCCATTGCTGCAAGTCAAAACAAAAATCAGATAATTAGTGTTTATTTAAACAAGAGAAATTGTTACGCCCAATAAGCAAACACTGAATTCTTTTTTTTCAACTTCGCCGCTTACTTTAACAAGTTCCAGTTTTCTTAAACTTTAAAACTTTAAAAAAGTTTATTATTAAGCTGTAAATATGCGTAACAATACTTTAGCAAGAAATTCAGTCTTTATCGTAATAACATTTATTTGCAGCTTATGTAGTTTAGCTTAATTTATATCATTATAATGAACTTTAACTAAGTCTATTATAACTTTTAAAGGATGTTCTTTTAAGCTATTCATTCTTACAAGTTAAAGCTCAAGTTAAAACTTAGGCTGATTTGTGTAAATACAACATTAGGTGTAAAATATTACAAAATATTTGACTTATATAATATATATATTTCTTACGTTAATTATCTTATATATTTGTAACTATGAGGTTTAAACAATTATTGAGCAACTGTATATAGATTGAAATTTTGAATGTGTAAAATAATTTATAACAATATAGTATTATCGGACAAATAATTAGAGAAGCTATAGTTAAAAGAATACTCTCATCAAATAAAGAAGCTACTTCAAATATATTTAATGTGTGTGTTATTTTTGGATCCAAAATTAAGAGAATAAATATTTCAGCACAAGTATCTAAAAATGTATCATATTTAAAAACATTTACAATTAACCGGACGTTTCGACCAGATTACGCACATGTCATCTTCAGCGAATGGTCATACTTGCTGAATTCAGCAGATAATTAGAAGTATATTTCTAGCCAATGTATTTTTTGTAGCTATTTATTGGTATTTTTATTCTCTTAACAAAGGATCAAAGTAATTATGAGTCTCCAAAATACTTTGCGCATATTGTTTCGAAGACTATCATAATTATCCTCTTTTAAAGAAAAAAATTCCTCTTTCATTAAAATAAGCATAAAATACAATTTTTCTTTACTTCTGTCCTTTTCGGCTTTTGTTTTATGCATACACTCGAGTAAATTCCCTACTATTTCAGCCTCTATTTTTATAAGATACAACATTAAACAATCAAAGACAATACTTTTCTGCCTATCTCAATTTTTGACTCTGATTTTACTCTTAGCCCGAATGAAAGAGTCCTTTATTGTTCTTTATTTATAACCACGGAGAGATTTGAACAGTTTTAACGAGATACCATAATTTTAAGGCTAATTAAACTTCAAGATAAGACCTCCTTTCTCTAATTCATAATAGCCGAAAAAATTGAGTAATTTTTATGACAAAATTATAATCAGAAGTTTTTATGGGCTAATCACAATAAATCAAACATATATCAATGGAAAGACGTGGCTTTTTTTTTTATCCTCCTCCTCTAGCCTTTCTCCGAGCGGCTGATTTCTTAAGATTGGATCATCGGAGGCAAGTCCTATTACTCTCGACCACATCCCATATCGTGGTTCCGTTTTATGACCTCCATTTGGGGGGGTTCTTTATTCTTCTTTGCCGGGGTTCTTGTGTCTCTTTGCAGGCTGAGACTGAATCTCATATTAGATCGATTGCCAAGTGATTGGGCAGATCAATCTTTGCAGAGTTTCCCCTATCCGCCAAGAAATGAAGATCATCCGAGTATGACAGGTGATTCCACAAACGAGGTTAAGACGAATAGCAACGAATCCGTTTCCTGGCAGCTTCCTAAAAATCTTGGTTT